>CM060423.1:202913709-204113709 GCA_030545235.1 Helianthus tuberosus
GGTAGGAATGTCCCCTGTGTACAATGTCTTCAAACACTTAGAAATCTTTTGACTGTCACTTTCCATTGTATAGGCAGTTTTTTAGGTCCCAAGGGTAAAACCCAAGGATGTACTGGAGATAAATCCCTTGTATCCTGGGGAAAATCCCAAATTTTCATGCGCTACAGGCGGGAGTGTATAAACTCCAAGACTTAGAAAGGTGAAAACCTTTAAACCTTAGAGAGTATGAAAATACCCTTTCGTGAGAGAGGGTGATCAATCCTCATATACCTTTAGGATTCAGGATATAGCCAACAGTAACGAAATTGTCAGCCACTTTTACATAGACTGGTCCCGCCACCTTGAACTATCCCTGAATAACTTGCGCTCCAGGACGGGGTGTTTAAACCCAATTCGGAAGAAAGGTGAATACCTTTAAACCTGTGAAGGGATCAGTATCCCTTAAACATGAGAGAGGGGGCCAATCCTCTAATCTTTCGAGTTATCCTGAGTACATATCCTGGAGCTATATCCTGAAACATATCTTGCAAAACAATTGTAAACTAAGGTGGGTGTTAGCTTGGCTAACACCCCTCCGATGCTTAAGTCAGTATTGAGTTTCAAAGAATAAATTAAACCAAAACATATTTAAAAAAGATAGAATTCATACCATTCTGAGTTAGAAATTGAATTCTAAACTCACTTGAAATAGAGCTTAAGGTGTATGGCATTCCAAGACCTCGGTAGCATATCCCCCTCCATATTCTTGAGTCTGTATGCTCCTTTCCCTGCTTCTGATTCAACTTCATACGGTCCTTCCCATTTTGGAGCTAACTTGCCATCGGCAGGATTAGTAGTATTTTGAAAAGCCTTTCTTAACACCCAGTCTCCAACCTTAAATCTTCTGGTTCTAATATTCTTGTTATATGCCCTGGATATTCTCTGTTGATATGCTGCCATCCTTAACCTTGCCGCATCTCTCTTCTCATCTATAGTGTCTAAATCCTGAGTCAAGGCTTCAGGATTCTGCTCAGGATCACTTAGGGTAGATCTTGCAGTAGGTATTGTCATTTCCGTTGGAATCATTGCTTCATCTCCAAATACCAAGGAAAATGGGGTTTGGCCTGTTGCATTCTTCACCGTTGTCCTATCTGCCCATAAAACAAAGGGTAATTCTTCTGCCCATCTTCCTTTTTTGGCTCCTAGTCTCTTCTTTAAGTTATTGACGATTATCTTGTTTGAGGATTCTGCTTGTCCATTTGCTTGAGGATGTACCGGAGTAGACGTAATCATTTTGATTCCCCAACTCTTGCAAAAGTCAGTAGTCCTCTTACTTATGAACTGAGAACCATTGTCACAGATTATCTCAGCTGGTACTCCGAATCTGGTCAGGATATTTCTCTTGATGAAGGATACTACTTCTTGGTCTCTTACTTGAACGAATGCTTCTGCTTCAACCCACTTAGAGAAATAATCCGTCATTGCTAGCATAAAGACTTTTCCTCCCGGAGCTTTTGGTAGCTTTCCCACTATATCCATACCCCACTTCATAAATGGCCAAGGGGAAACAATAGGATATAATGGTTCAGCCGGCTGATGCAATATGTTACTGTGTCTTTGACATGCGTCACATCTTCGAGCATATTCTGCGGCATCTTTTCTCATTGTTGGCCAATAATATCCTGTCCTTAATACTTTTGAGAATAACGACCTGCCCCCAGCATGGTTACCACAATCCCCTTCATGTATATCCTGAAGTACTTCTTTGGCTTCGGGATCCTCCAAGCACCTCAAATACGGTCCTGCAAGAGATTTCTTGTATAAAATATTATTTATAATAGTGAATCGTGATACCTTCATCCTAAATGCCTTAGGATTCTCATTTCCAGGGATGTGTCCTTCTTTGAGATATCTCATGATTGGAGCCGTCCAGGATTTAGGATCCTCTTCAGGATGTTCTACTCCAGGATCCTAAATACCAACTACTACTTTATCCTGAGGATTCGTTGCAGGATATAGGGCATGTAATATTGGTATTTGCGTCCCTTCAGGTATCTTGATTGACGATCCCAAATTTGCTAAGGCATCCGCTTCAGCATTATCCTCCCTTGGTACCTGTTCAAGTATAAAAACATCGAAATATCCTGCTAATTTTTTGAGAATATCGAGATATTCGATTAACTTCTCACCCTTAACTGCATAGGATCCATTAAAATGGTTAGTAATTAACAAAGAGTCAACATATACTTGCAATTTTTTGACACTCATGCTCTTAGCCAATTCTAATCCTGCAATTAAAGCCTCATACTCTGCTTCATTATTAGTAGCAGGAAATTCACACCTAATAGCCTGGGGTAATATGTCCCCCTGTGGCGATTTTAGTAGTATTCCTAATCCTACTTGTTGTGGGCTAATTTCTGAGCTCATATCCTGAGAAATATCTTGGCTTATATCTTGATTAAATAATGTCTGTTCATATCCGGGGTGCAGATTCAGGGTATTGGTAACATCCTGAATGGTATCCTCAGGATCACTAACGGATTATGTGCAGGTACGTGGGCTGGAAGCTAGCAACGTTCACAAAGACTTATTCTGCGGACGACTCGGTCCAAACCGTTCAAAGAAAGACGTTGAAGCCTTATTACTCGGTCTACAACGTTCGTGATGGAATATTCGGAGCATCCCATATTTATAGGGATATTTGTTTGTATTTCGTTACTATAAATAGGAGGAACACCAGATCGAATAGGACACAACAATTTCACTGCAATCACACTCACTACACACTAACACTTGTTCTTTCGCAATTTGTACTCTCACACGAATTCATTGTAACACTTAGCGATCTGGTTGATATCCTGCACTGTATCCTGAAGTTTAAAGCAATAAGAAGAACAAGGCAGCTGCGATTGTCAGCTCCCGAGGTTTTATGCCGGCGATCTAGATTGATCAAGGGCTTTCCTCGTACATCTCGTGTCGTTTCCTTTACTTTTTGCTTACTATTTGCTCACTGTTTGATCGCAGATACAGCTCAATATCCTGAGCCGTATCCTGAATACTGATTTTCTAAATAACTCACCAAGCATATTTTCTATAAACTTTCTAGCACACTACCTCACATTACTAATTTGATCACTAAATTGCTTCGGTAATTTTTGACCAAAACAATTTGGCGCCCACCGTGGGGCAAGTGGTGCTCTCTTTACTAAAATTTTTTGTTAAATCGCTAATCGGTTTTTTATTTTCAAAACTTTTTGCTACATTGTCCACAATGGCCTCACGATCAAACATGAGTTCCTCTACTATGTCTGCTACGACTTCTGCTACTACAGGTTCGGTGCTTCCACCACCTCCTCCAAGAATGCCAGCCTCTACACGACCTCAGGATATTATCCCTACCCGCAGTGTTCAGGAATCTGCCCCTGTTTTAGCATCTAACGACGAAATTTTAACCTTGTTTGGAAGTGTGCAGGAACAAATGAGGCAGCAGCAGGAAACGAACCAAATGCTCTTAAGGGAAATACAACTCCTGAAGTCTGGCTCGAGCAGATCCGCTGAGGATATTGTCACTCCATTACAACCCAGAGCTTTGAACTTCAGTTCAGCCGTGTATACAGAGGATAACAGGGGGAATATTGTGCCCAGCCTTCCTCAGAATCATACCCCTGAAATACCCTCCTCGGTCAGGATAACGACCATAAGGAGCTCAGGATATGCTTCAGGATATGGGCAGAATCCTCCAACGAGTAACATATTAAATAATAATAATACTCATACTACTAACAATAGTGGATCCTTGCAGGATACAGGTGTGACGTCAGCACTTACTAGGGAACTTCAAAAGTTGAAGGACATGATATCAAGTGTACCCGGGGTGGTCCAGCCAATCCCGGAAGTGTCTCAAGACAGCCATAAGATATCTCACTTTGCATATCCTATCTGTGATGCTGAGATTCCAAAGAGGTTCCAAACCCCCAACATGAAGCTTTACGACGGAACGACGGATCCTGAGGAGCATATTGCTCAGTATAGGGAGAGGATGGAGATCAACCCTATCCCTCCGGATCTCAAGGAAGCATGCTTGTGCAAGGGTTTTGGTTCAACCTTGACAGGATCAGCTCTGAAGTGGCTCTTGAATGTTCCTCCACATTCAATTACATCTTTTGCTCATTTAGTAAATTTATTTAATAGTCAGTTTTCTTGTAGTAGGAGCTTTGAAAAATTAACAAGGGATCTCTACAGGATAACGCAGGGGCCTCAGGAATCCCTTAGGGATTATGTGAACAAGTTTAGCCGAGAATCACTAGACATTCCTCATCTTGATGTTGCAACAGCTGTGCAAGCTTTCAAGATGGGGTTGCAAAAGGATTCTCAATTCTACCAAGACCTTGTAATGAACCCATGCAGGAACCTGGATGAAGCTCGGAACAGGGCCCTAAGATACATTCGGTTGGAAGATGACAGAAAGATGCAAGAAAGAATGAACTCATCCAACACTTATGAGTCAACTAACAGGAAGTCGGAATCCTCATTTAAGTCGTATCGGTCCAAGCCATATGGCAGGAATGAGAACAAGAGAGTGAATGCTGTTGAAGATGAGGATCCTGAAGAATATCCTGAATTATCTGAATATTGCTTTTCTGTTAACATTCCTGAATTGATGTATGCCATGCAGGGTCTAGGGGACAAGGCAAGATGGCCTCGAAAGAATCAACAAAAAGCGGATTGGAAAGACAAATCAAAATGGTGTGCTTTCCACGAAGATTTCGGACATATGACCGAGGATTGCATTGCTTTGAGGAAAGAGATAAGCTATCTTCTAAGCAAGGGATATTTGAAAGATCTCTTAGGAAGAAAGAAGAATAAGGGTCAGGATACTGAGAAGGATCCTGAGCGAGCAGCCTCACCTCCCGCGGATGCCAAGATAATCAACTTCATTTCGGGAGGATCCGACATTTGTGGGACTTCGTATTCGGCAGCAAAGAGACATGCAAAAGAAGCTAAGGCCGAAAGGGGAGACAAACCTGTCAGGATGACTACACTCACAACTGACAAAGTGATCACATTTGATGCTGATGACAGGGATACTGTCCAGGATCCTCACCATGATGCTCTGGTAATAACGTTATATGTGGCTAACCATTTTGTACGCAGGATATTGGTTGATAATGGCAGCTCCGTCAACGTAATCCAACTAGAGACACTAAAAAGGATGAATGTATCTCTAATGGATATCACTTCGAAGTCCACCGTGCTTGTTGGGTTCAGTGGAGAGGCCAGAAACACAGTGGGAGAGATAAAGTTGCCGGTGTACGTTAAAGGAGTCAACTCGATACAACGTTTCTGTGTGATGGACTCTCTATCCTGCTATAACATTATACTGGGAAGACCGTGGATTCACGACGTGAAGGCCGTGCCATCAACATATCACCAATGCATCAAGATACCTACCCCTTGGGGAGTTGTTAAAGTTGATAGCGATCAGCAGGAGGCGAAAGAATGCTACTCATCCTCAACCAAACCTAGTGCAGCATAGCAATTAAAGACGCGGGCTCAGGATATCGTGGAAGATCCGGAGCAGGATGTGAAGAAAATTGTCCTGGACCAGGATAATCCCGATATTTCGGTGCTCGTGGGAACCAATATCCCTCAGGATATTGAAGAGCAATTAATTAACTTTTTAAGATGCAGGATGTCAACGTTTGCATGGAAGCATGAGGATATGACAGGCATATCCAAAGATATTATCACACACAAGCCCGGAATTGATAAATCATTCAAGCCAGTGCAACAAAAAAGAAGGAAGTTTGCTCCTGAACGCAATACAATTATTCAAGAAGAAGTCGAAAGATTGTTGAAGTCCAAAATGATTAGAGAAGTCGAGTTCCCAAGGTGGCTAGCAAACGTGGTTGTGGTACAGAAGAAAAACGGAAAATGGAGAGTCTGTGTGGATTACACAGACTTGAATAAAGCTTGTCCTAAAGACCCATTTCCTCTACCCCATATTAATGCAATGGTAGATGCTACTGCTGGGCATGAAATGCTGACTTTCATGGATGCATCCTCAGGATTTCAACAGATTCAAATGGAGCCTTCTGACCAGGAGGATACTGCCTTCATGACACCAACAGGTATTTATTGTTATACAGCTATGCCTTTTGGTTTGAAAAATGCAGGTGCAACATACCAAAGATTGGTAAACATGATGTTCAAAGACAAACTGGGGGACACCATGGAAGTGTACATTGACGATATGGTGGTAAAGTCAAAGAAAGCTCAGGATCACCTCCAGGATATTAAAGGAGCGTTTGATATTCTGGATCAGTATAATATGAAGCTGAATCCTGCTAAGTGCCATTTTGGAGTGGGGGCAGGAAAATTTCTAGGATATATGGTGACCAAAAGAGGAATAGAAGCAAGCCCGGAGCAGATTAAAGCCATCTTGGATATTAAATCACCCTCAAATATGAAAGATGTTCAACGATTAACGGGGCGAGTGGCAGCATTAAACAGATTTATCTCAAGATCCTCAGAGAAATGCAAAGATTTTTATGATATCCTGAAGAAGAACAAAAAATTCGAGTGGGGTGAGAAGCATGAAGCGGCCCTACAGGAGTTAAAGCAATATCTTTCAACCGCACCTCTACTGATGAAGCCTGAGAATGGTGAACCATTATCCCTATACCTCGCGGTATCAGGGAACGCTGTAAGTGCCGTCCTTGTAAAGGACCATGAAGGTCAGCAATATCCTGTTTATTATGTTAGCAAAAGTTTGTTAGATGCTGAAACTAGGTATTCTCACTTAGAAAAATTAATACTAGCATTAGTCATGGCATCAACAAAACTTAGACATTATTTTGAGACTCATAGGATTCATGTTAAAACAAATTATCCTGTCAAGAATGTGCTTAGGAAACCAGAGATGTCAGGCAGGATGGCTAAGTGGTCCGTAAAGTTGAGTGCTTATGATTTAGTATATGAACCTAGGAATGCCATAAAATCTCAGGCTTTAGCTGACTTTGTGGCTGATTTTAGTAGTGACATCCAGGATGAGGTAGACCTAGAAGTTCAACAATTAGGAGAATCCTCAGGATCCTGGACATTATATACTGATGGTGCATCTAATATAAGAGGAGTAGGATTGGGAATACTACTAAAATCGCCACAGGGGGACATATTACCCCAGGCTATTAGGTGTGAATTTCCTGCTACCAATAATGAGGCAGAATATGAAGCTTTAATTGCAGGATTAGAATTGGCTAAGAATATGAGTATAAAAAATTTACAAGCATATGTTGATTCTTTGTTAATTACTAACCATTTTAATGGATCATATGCAGTTAAGGGTGAAAAATTGACTGAATATCTTGATATTCTCAAAAAATTAGCAGGATATTTCGATGTTTTTACACTTGAACAGGTACCAAGAGAGGATAATGCTGAAGCGGATGCCTTAGCAAATCTGGGATCATCAATCAGGATACCAGAAGGGACCCAAATACCAATAATACATGTCTTATATCCTGCAACTAATCCTCAGGGTAAAGAAGTAGCGGATATTCGGGATCCTGGAGTGGAATATCCTGAACAGGATCCTGAATCCTGGACAACTCCAATTATGAAATATCTTAAAGATGGACACATACCCGAAAATGAAAATCCTAAGGCATTTAGGATGAAGGTATCACGATTCACTATTATAAATAATATTCTATACAAGAAATCTCTTGCAGGACCATATTTAAGGTGCTTGGAGGATCATGAAGCCAAAGAAGTACTTCAGGATATACATGAAGGGGACTGTGGTAATCACACTGGGGGCAGATCATTATTCTCGAAAGTATTGAGGACATGATACTTTTGGCCAACAATGAGAAAAGATGCTGCAGAATATGCTCGAAGATGTGATGCATGTCAAAGGCATAGTAACATACTACATCAACCAGCTGAACCACTATATCCTGTAGTTTCCCCTTGGCCATTCATGAAGTGGGGGATGGATATAGTAGGAAAGTTACCAAAGGCTCCGGGAGGAAAAGTATTTATGTTAGCAATGACGGATTATTTCTCTAAGTGGGTCGAGGCTGAAGCATTCGTTCAAGTAAGAGACCAAGAAGTAGTATCCTTCATAAAGAGGAATATCCTGACTAGGTTTGGAGTACCAGCTGAGATCATTTGTGATAATGGGTCCCAGTTTATAAGCAAAAGGACTACTGACTTTTGCAAGAGTTGGGGAATCAAAATGATCACATCTACTCCGGTACATCCTCAAGCGAATGGACAAGCCGAATCCTCGAACAAGATAATAGTCAATAACTTAAAGAAGCGACTTGGAGCCAAAAAAGGAAGATGGGCGGAAGAGTTACCCTTTGTTTTGTGGGCTGATAGGACAACGGTGAAGAATGCAACTGGCCAAACCCCGTTTTCCTTGGTATTTGGAGCAGAGGCAATGATTCCAACAGAAATGACGATACCTACTGCAAGATCTATGCTACAGGATCCTGAACAGAATCCTGAAGTCTTATGTCAGGATTTGGATACTATAGATGAAAAAAGAGATGCAGCAAGGCTGAGGATAGCAGCATATCAACAAAGAATATCCAGAGCATATAATAAGAACATAAGGACTAGAAGATTTCGAGTTGGTGATTGGGTGCTGAGAAAGGCTTTTCAAAATACCACTAATCCTGCCGATGGCAAGCTAGCTCCGAAATGGGAAGGACCTTATGAAGTCGAGTCAGAAGCAGGGAAAGGAGCATATCGACTCAGGAATGTGGAAGGAGATATGCTACCAAGATCCTGGAATGCAATACATTTGAAGCTCTATTTCAAGTAAGAGTAGAATTTATTTTCTATCTCGGAATGGTATGTGTTCTATCTCTTTAAAATATATTTGTTTATTATCTTGAACCCAATACTGACTTAAGCATCGGAGGGGTGTTAGCCAAGCTAACACCCACCTTAGTTTAGAACTGTTTTGCAGGATATGTTTTAGGATATAGCTCCAGGATATATACTCAGGATAAGTCGAAAGATTAGAGGATTGGCCCCCTCTCTCACGATTAAGGGATCCTGATCCCTTCAAAGGTTTAAAGGTATTCACCTTTCTTTCGAATTGGGTTTAAACACCTTGCCTGGAGCGCAAGTTATCTAGGTGTAGTTCAAGGTAGCGGGACCAGTTCATGTAAAAGTGGCTGACAATTTCGTTACTGTTGGCTATATCCTGGATCCTAAAGGTATATGAGGATTGATCACCCTCTCTCACGAAAGAGTATTTTCATACTCTCAAAGGTTTAAAGGTTTTCACCTTTCTAAGTCTAGGAGTTTATACACTCTCGCCTGTAGCGCATGAAATTCAGGGTTTATCCCCAGATATCAGGGTTTATCCCCAATATGCTAAGGATTCTTTTCAGGATATCAGGGGTTCTGCCCTTGGGCATTCGGAATCCGTTCGAGTCAAAAGGTAAATACATTTGTGTCTTTGTCAAACACAGGGGACACACATTATTCTAATTCAAAGGATGGATCCAAGTTTATAAGTATGCACTGGGGACAAATTTATGATAAAGGATTGGGACTGATTCTCTAAGAATCTCTGGTATGATCTCTCCTTTTTATTTGGATGATTTATAGGTTATATTTCAATATCCCTATTAAGATATCTTTCAAGATATCTCCCAGGATACATTTATGATATGTGTTCCTAAAAATGTTCAAACCAAACAGTTTTCACAAGTAAAATTTGTGTGACAATAATAATAAAGTCAAAAGGGTAGTTATATTATTAACATGCCAAAAGATGTGCTCTTAGTTTCACCTCAAAATAAGGCCCATCCACTAAGAGCACTAGTAGTTCATAACCATATTTACCCAACAGTTGAGGGCTTCGTCTCAAACCGAGACCCATCCACCTTCAACTGTTGTATTGTTCAAAAAGCATGCAGGAAATGTAAATTGTTCAGGTACGGGAGAGTAAAATGCAGAAAAGTAAATTGTTTGTGGAACTACAGACCAACATTCAGATTCAAAAAGGTGGGCTCTGGCCTTGGCACGTATATCCGTCATCGCCCACCTAAATGCCCTCACACAGCGGCATCACCTCCGACCTTCTCAGACTTCTCCGCTCCAGCATCTTGACCAGCATCCTGCGCAGCATCCTGACCAATGTCCATTTCAGCATCACCTCCAGCATCCTTCTTCTCTCCAGCTTGGACCACCACCTCCGTTGACTTGGAAGACTCACCGGCTTCAGCAGGAAGTGGCACAGCTTTGCCTCCGAGCTCCTTCAATTTAGCCACCCAGGATTCGACTGGCCAAGATGGACAAACAAGGCCCGTCTCCTTGGCCTCATAGGCCATTTTGATGCGTGCTTGTAGCAGGGAGACGATAGCAGAAGCCTTGATTCCCTCTCGAAAGCTGATCAAGGCCTGATCATGGTCCATTTGAACGCTGGCAAGTTTGACCTCAGCATCTTGGGTGACCTTCTTTAGCAAGCTTTCATAGTGCCGGCTCTTTGCTTCGGCAATAGCACCTTGGTCAGCAACGGTGCTCTCGAGCTGCTTGATCCTGGCTTCATGAAGTGCCACAGTACCACAAGCGTCATTGTATAAGTGGAGCAAATGCTGGAGGCCCTGTACATTGATCACAGGTATGGGGTTAGAATGTATGCTGACTAAGACATCCTACCAGGATATCCTGTTAGGATATACGTGCAGGATATATGTGCAGGATATACATGAAGGATATGCGTCAGGATATTACCTTGTTGAGGAAGGATGTCATTGGCTCTAAGGAGTCGGAGAAGCTGAGTTCATCATAGGAGAACCCTTCTGAGCCTGGAGTGCTGACCTCAAGGCCCTTTCTCTTTTTCGCTGCGGAAGCACGGGTTCTTGGATTGGCCTTGGGAGCCGGGAGTGGCTTGGAGCTGGTGGTAGCAGGAGTCTCCTTCTTAACTATGGCTGGAGTTGGATAGCTGTCAAGTTCATCCAGGTCTAGATAGACTGGGACTTTGCTGGAATCTGCACACAGGGAGTAAATTCTAAATCCCTCCTATAAATAACAGATAAGAAGCATATGTGTGCAGGATATCTTGCAGGATCCTTACCAGACATGTTGGCACTTGAAAGAGGACTTGGAGTTGGTGGAGAAGGGTTGAAACTTCTTTCTGCCTCTGGGAGATGTCTAATGGCGTCTATTCTTTCTTGGGAATTAGCGAGAGGAGGAGCAATCTTCCTGAAATCAGCTGCACAATAAAGAAGATAAATTAGTTCAGGATATGGAACGGGATAAGCGAAAGGATCATTCTTAAACCCTAAATCCTACCCTTTTTCAACCATTGTATCGGATATTCCGTTCCACCAGGGATTGAGTCCCTTTTTACAAAGAAAAACTTGGATTGCCAACCATCCTCATTCCTGGTGGCACGAAGTATCAATGGGTCACCGGAAGTAGAATAAAACAGAAATCTACATGATCCGTGGCATCTAAGCTTGTAAGCCAGGGGGAGATCATGGATGGAAAGATCAGGAATATGGTTTCTCTTGATCTGGTCAAGAACAGATAAGACACGCCAGAGCATTGGCATTGTCTGGCTAAAAGAGATTTTTGTGAGATTAAAGAATTCGGTGATGAAGTCCGGAAAGGGGAATCGTAGCCCTAGGGTAAAAGGGAAAGCACTAAAGCATATCCACTCGTTGGAGACCATATCTGACCGGATTTCACGGTCAAACGGTCTAAATACGGTTCCTTCCGGGAAGATACCGGAGGATTTTAAGGCTGACAGGTGGGCACTATCAAAGGTACAGGCTTCCTTCTCCGGTTCTTGGAGAAGGTTTTGTTGGAAGAACGTAGGGGCCGAGTCACCTGAACTAGATCTTGTTTGGCGCGGCATTTGATCGCCTGAATTTTTCGCCGGAGAGAAAAGATGAAGATAAATATGAAAGATAGAGAGAAAATGTACCTTTTCCTTGTCGATTATGATTAAAAAAGGGATGAGGATGAGAAGATATAGGGCATGATGAGTAGATATAGGCTGAGTAGTTGCAAACGGTCACATCACAGGTCTTATCTATTAATTGCCTCGGTTTGCGTAAAAAATGTAACCGTTAGTAATGAGGATACTAAACGGTAACATTTTTGGGGACAATTGTTGTGGGCTAATTTCTGAGCTCATATCCTGAGAAATATCTTGGCTTATATCTTGATTAAATAATGTCTGTTCAAATTCGGGGTGCAGATTCAGGGTATTGGTAACATCCTGAATGGTATCCTCAGGATCACTAACGGATTATGTGCAGGTACGTGGGCTGGAAGCTAGCAACGTTCACAAAGACTTATTCTGCGGACGACTCGGTCCAAACCGTTCAAAGAAAGACGTTGAAGCCTTATTACTCGGTCTACAACGTTCGTGATGGAATATTCGGAGCATCCCATATTTATAGGGATATTTGTTTGTATTTCGTTACTATAAATAGGAGGAACACCAGATCGAATAGGACACAACAATTTCACTGCAATCACACTCACTACACACTAACACTTGTTCTTTCGCAATTTGTACTCTCACACGAATTCATTGTAACACTTAGCGATCTGGTTGATATCCTGCACTGTATCCTGAAGTTTAAAGCAATAAGAAGAACAAGGCAGCTGCGATTGTCAGCTCCCGAGGTTTTATGCCGGCGATCTAGATTGATCAAGGGCTTTCCTCGTACATCTCGTGTCGTTTCCTTTACTTTTTGCTTACTATTTGCTCACTGTTTGATCGCAGATACAGCTCAATATCCTGAGCCGTATCCTGAATACTGATTTTCTAAATAACTCACCAAGCATATTTTCTATAAACTTTCTAGCACACTACCTCACATTACTAATTTGATCACTAAATTGCTTCGGTAATTTTTGACCAAAACACTACTCCTCTTACATTAGATGCACCGTCAGTATATAATGTCCAGGATCCTGAGGATTCTCCTAACTGTTGAACTTCTAGGTCTACCTCGTCCTGAATGTCACTACTAAAGTCAGCCACAAAGTCAGCTAAAGCCTGAGATTTTATGGCATTTCTAGGTTCGTATACTAAATCATAAGCACTCAACTTTACTGGCCACTTGGCCATCCTGCCTGACATCTCTGGTTTCCTAAGCACATTTTTGACAGGATAATTCGTTTTAACATGTATCCTATGTGTCTCGAAATAATGTCTAAGCTTTGTCGATGCCATGACTAGAGCTAATATTAATTTTTCTAAATGAGAATACCTAGTTTCAGCATCTAACAAACTTTTACTTACATAATAAACAGGATATTGCTGACCTTCATGGTCTTTTATAAGAACGGCACTTACAGCATTCCCTGATACAGCAAGGTACAGGGATAGTGGTTCACCATTTTCAGGCTTCATCAATAGAGGTGCGGTTGAGAGATATCGTTTCAAATCCTGCAGGGCTGCTTCATGCTTTTCCCCCCATTCGAATCTTTTGTTCTTCTTCAGAATATCATAGAAGTCTTTGCATTTCTCTGAGGATCTTGAGATAAACCTGTTTAGAGCTGCTACTCGGCCTGTCAATCTTTGTACGTCCTTCATATTTGAGGGTGATTTTATGTCCAGGATAGCTTTGATATGCTCTGGGCTTGCTTCTATCCCCCTTTTTGTCACCATATATCCAAGAAACTTTCCTGCCCCCACTCCGAAATGGCATTTAGCAGGATTCAGCTTCATGTTGTATTGATCCAGGATATCAAATGCTCCCGTGATATCCTGGAGGTGATCCTCAGCCTTTTTAGATTTCACCACCATATCATCGATATATACCTCCATGGTGTCCCCCAGTTTGTCTTTGAATATCATGTTTACCAATCTTTGGTATGTTGCACCTGCATTTTTCAAACCAAAAGGCATAGCTGTATAACAATAAATACCTGTTGGTGTCATGAAGGCGGTATCCTCCTGGTCAGAAGGCTCCATTTGGATCTGTTGAAATCCTGAGGATGCGTCCATGAAGGTCAGCATTTCATGCCCGGTAGTGGCATCTACCATTGCATCAATGTGGGGAAGAGGAAATGGGTCTTTAGGACAAGCTTTGTTCAAGTCTGTGTAGTCTACACAAATTCTCCATTTCCCATTCTTCTTCTGTACTACAACCACGTTTGCTAGCCACCTTGGGAACTTAACCTCTCTGATCATTCTGGACTTTAATAATCTTTCAACTTCCTCCTGGATAATCGTGTTCCGCTCAGGAGCAAACTTCCTTATTTTTTGTTGCACAGGCTTGAATGATTTATCAATTCCAAGCTTGTGAGTGATAATATCTTTGGATATGCCTGTCATATCCTCATTCTTCCATGCAAACGTCGACATCCTGCATTTTAAAAAGTTAATTAACTGCTCTTCAATATCCTGAGGGATATTGGTTCCTACGAGCACCGAAATATCAGGATTATCCTGGTCTAGGATAATTTTCTTCACATCCTGTTCCGGATCCTCCACGATATCCTGGGCCCTCGTCTTTAATTGCTATGCTGCACTAGGTTTAGTTGAGGATTTCATCGAGGATGAGTAGCTTTCTTTCGCCTCCTGCTGATCACTATCAACCTTGACAACTCCCCAAGGGGTAGGTATCTTGATGCATTGGTGATATGTTGATGGCACGGCCTTCATATCGTGAATCCATGGTCTTCCCAGTATGATGTTATAGCAGGATAGAGAATCCATCACACAGAAACGTTGTATCGAGTTGACTCCTTCAACGTATACTGGCAACTTTATCTCTCCCACTGTGTTTCTAGCATCTCCACTGAACCCAACAAGCACGGTAGACTTTGAAGTGATATCCATTGGAGATACATTCATTCTCTTCAGAGTTTCTAGTTGGACTATGTTGACAGAGCTGCCATTATCAACCAATATCCTGAGTACAAAATGGTTAGCCACATATAACGTTATTACCAGAGCATCATGGTGAGGATCCTGGACAGTATCTCTGTCATCAGCATCAAAAGTGATCACTTTGTCAGTTGTGAGGGTAGTCATCCTGACAGGTTTGTCTCCCCTTTCGGCCTTAGCTTCTTTTGCATGTCTCTTTGCTGCCGAATACGAAGTTCCACATATGTCGGATCCTCCCGAAATGAAGTTGATTATCTTGGCATCCGCAGGAGGTGATGCTGCTCGTTCAGGATCCTTCTCAATATCCTGACCCTTATTCTTCTTTCTTCCTAAGAGATCTTTTAGATATCCCTTGCTCAGAAGATAGCTTATTTCTTTCCTTAGAGCAATGCAATCCTCAGTTACATGTCCGAAATCTTCGTGGTAAGCACACCATTTTGACTTATCTTTCCAGTCAGCCTTTTGCTGATTTTTTCGAGGCCACCTAGCCTTGTCTCCTAGACCCTGCATGGCATACATCAATTCAGGGATGTTAACAGAAAAGCAATATTCAGACAACTCAGGATATTCTTCAGGATCCTCATCTTCAACAGCATTCACTCTTTTATTTTCATTTCTACCATATGGCTTAGGCCGATATGGCTTGAATGAGGATTCAGACTTCCTGTTAGTTGACTCATAAGTGTTAGATGAGTTCATCCTTTCTTGCATCTTCCTGTCATCTTCCAGACGGATATATCTCAAAGCCCTGTTACGAGCTTCGTCTAGATTCCTGCAGGGATTCATTACAAGATCCTGATAAAATTGAGAATCCTTTTGTAATCCCATCTTAAAAGCTTGCACAGATGTTGCAACATCAAGATGTGGGATATCCAAGGATTCTCGACTGAATTTGTTCACATAATCCCTCAAGGATTCCTGAGGCCCTTGAGTTATCCTGTAAAGATCACTGGTTAGTTTCTCAAAACTCCGACTACAAGAAAATTGACTGTTGAATAAATTAACCAAATGAGCAAACGAAGTAATTGAGTGTGGAGGAACATTTAACAGCCATTTTAAGGCTGATCCTGTTAAGGTAGAACCAAATCCCTTGCACAAGCACGCTTCCTTGAGCTCCGGAGGGATAGGGTTAATCTCCATTCTTTCCCTATACTGAGCAATATGCTCCTCAGGATCCGTAGTTCCGTCATAAAGCTTCATGTTGGGGGTTTGAAATCTCTTTGGGATCTCAGCATCACAGATAGGATATGCAAAACGAGATATCTTGTGGCTGTCCTGGGACACTTCTGGGATCGGCTGGACCACCCCAGGTACACTAGATATCATGTCCTTCAACTTCTGAAGTTCCCTAGTAAGTGCCGATGTTACACCTGTATCCTGCAAAGATCCACTATTGTTAGTAGCATGAGTATTATTATTATTTGACACGTTACCCGTTGGAGGATTCTGCCCATATCCTGAAGCATATCCTGAGCTCCTCATGGTTGATATCCTGACCGAGGAGGGTATTTCAGGAGTATGATTCTGAGGAAGGCTGGGCACGATATTCCCCCTGTTATACTCCGTATACACAGCTGAACTAAAGTTCAACGCTCTGGGGTGTAATGGAGTGACATTGTCCTCAGCAGATCTGCTCGAGCCAGACTTCAGGAGTTGTATTTCCCTTAAAAGCATTTGGTTTGTTTCCTGTTGCTGCCTCATTTGTTCCTGCACACTTCCAAATAAAGTAAGAATTTCATCATTAGAAGCTAGAACAGGAGCAGATTCCTGAACACTGCGAGTAGGGATAATGTCTTGAGGTCGTGAAGAGGCTGGCATCCTTGGAGGAGGTGGTGGAAGCGCCGGACCAGTAGTAGCAGAAGTCACCGCAGACACAGTAGAGGAACTCATGTTTGATCTTGAGGCCATCACGGACAATGTGGCAAAAAGTTTTGAAAATAGGAAACCGATTAGCGATTTGACAAAAATTTTTAGTAAAGAAAGCACCACTTGCCCCACGGTGGGCGCCAAATTGTTTTGGTCAAAAATTACTGAAGTAACTTTGTGATCAAATTAGTAAAGTGAGGTAGTGTGCTAGAAAGTGTGTTGAAAATATGCTTGTTAAGTTATTTGGAAAAACAGTATTCAGGATACGGCTCAGGATATTGAGCTGTATCTATGATCAAACAATGAGCAAAAGTAAAGTAAACGACACGAGATGTACGAGGAAAGCCCTTGATCAATCTAGATCGCCGGCATAAATCCTCGGGAGCTGACAATCGCAGCTGCCTTGTTCTTCTGTTGCTTCAAATATCAGGATACAGTGCAGGATGTGGTGCGGATCGACTAAGTGTTACAACGAAACTTGAATACAAGTGTGGTGTTTACAATGAGCTAGAGAGTGAAAGTGTACGAGAGTGTTAGTGAGAAATTGTGTGTTCTAAGCTGATCCGCCCCCATCTATTTATAGTAAAGATAAAATAACAAACTACCCTAAACTTGCGGGATCCACCGAATATTCCTTCTTCGAACGTTGTAGACCTGGTCTTTCGGGCTCAACGTCTCTCCCTCAACAAATTCGTCCGAGTCTTGAGGAGAAGAAGTCCTCTTGACCGTTAGCAAGTCTCAGCCTTTAACCTACACGTGGTTAATTCAATAAGCATCAGGATATCGTCCAAGATATTAGCAATATCCTCTTCCAGCATCCTGATCACAAAATAACAAACAAAGGCAGGATATTGGTCAGGATATATATGCATAGAAAATGACCCCTAACAGTAGATGGTTGCTACAAACTGCAATTATGTCTGTGGTTTAATTTCGAAACTGGATCTTGAATGTGTGCCTTTTTTCCTAAACAATTTTTAATTTTTATTTGTGTAACTTTATTAAAAAAAATGGTTTAGTTTTGCTTTTTATTTGAGCCTGATACATATATAATATATAAAACTTTACTAAAAATTGGAGGCCCTTGATTTTTGGTGGCCCTAAGCACGTGCCTAGGTTGGTAAGCCTAACGGGACGGCCCTGGTGTCTTAAGTTACTTTTTGTAGGTTTATATAATATAATATAATATGACTTTAAAACTAAATATTTACCAAATTAGATTTTGTGAACAAAATCTACATATTCGAATAAAACATAGAATTTTGAATTTTTAAATGAAGAGATACAAACATATATATATATATATATATATATATATATATAGGAATAAGTTAAAATGAGAACCACCTCGAGTTGTAAGAACCAGCGAGAACCACCCCCGCGGGGGGCAGTTGACCACGATTTTTTTTTTACAACTAGATGTGTATATTTTAACACCCTACGTAAAGTTTGGGTTTAAACGGCGCGCCCGATGGGGTAGTTTTTTACGCCCAAAGTTTTGTTAAAAAAAAAAAGAAAAATTAAAAAAAAAATTAAAAAACCCAAACTTTGGGCGTAAAAAACTACCCCCTCGGGCGCGCCGTTTAAACCCAAACTTTACGTAGGGTGTTAAAATATACACATCTAGTTGTAAAAAAAATCGTGGTCAACGGCCCCCCGCGGGGGTGGTTCTCGCTGGTTCTTACAACTCGAGGTGGTTCTCATTTTAACCTTCCCCTATATATATATATATATATATATATATATATATATGGAGCCGCTAAAATAAGAACCACCCCCAGTTGTAAGAACCGTAAGAACCACTCTCAACCAATCAGAATGTGCCAACCTAAAGGGTATTTTGGTCTTTTACCTCGAATGTCAAATCCCCATCTATCTCCACATTTAATGCAACCAGACTTTATAAAATGTCTCACCCTTTCTCTCTCTTCATAATCTCTCACCCTTTCTTTGTCTTCTTAATCTCTCATCTTTGTCTCTCTTTAGGGAAAAAACCCAAATTGAGTTTTTGAAGATGACTAAGGATGACTAATCTATCACCCCAAGCCGGCTTGAAAAACTCAAAACAACCACCACACACCCTCCTTCTCCGGCCCCCTCCCCCTATGTACACCTTCCTTCTCCGGCCACAAGTCCGGCAGAGCAGGAACATCGGCGGCGGCAGAGCAGCAACATTGGCTGCGGCGGAGCAGCAACATCGGCGTCGGCCACAAGTACGGTGGTGATGATGTTTGTTCGGATCCATAAGACGCCTTCCCGGTCGCCGTCTCCGATGGATGCCGCTGCCGCACTGTTGGTGGCTGAGCCGGGGATGCTGGATGCAGGTTTGAGTTTTGGTTTGATTTTTTTAATCTTGTTTGATTTCTGGATCTTTTGTGTGGTTTGATGTTCGATCTGGGGTTATGATGTTTGTTTGATCTGTTAGAACTTGTAAATTAATGTTTGGTTGTTATTGTTGCTGGGGTTTCATTTGATTTGATTTTGGGTATGTACGGCATGTATGGTTGTTATTGTTGCTGGGTTTTCTTTGATTTGTGATTTTGGGTATGTACAACATGTTTGGTTGTTATTGTTGCTGGATTTGATTTGTGTTCTTTGAATCTGTGGGTTTTGATACGATCGATTGGGTGGCGATGATGAAAAAAAAACGTTGATTTTTGATGACGATGGCGTGGCAAGGACGGCAGAGGGTAGGTTATTTGAACCTGCAACCCCACACTTTGCAGCCTTTTTGATTATCGGATAATCTGAGCCAAACCCCGTTTTTTTTCGAGATACACTTTGTTTTGATGTTATTGGTTTTTTATTCTCCCCCCTATTCGATGATGATAACAATATATCTGAGACACCCCCGAGTGTGCGATTTCTGGGTGCGTTCGTTTTTGCGTAAAAAAGTTTTGGTAAAAAAAAAAGTAAAACCGTAAACTTTTTAACATAAAAACGTAAAACGTAAAAGGTTTACGTAAAACGTAAAAAGTTTTAGGTAAAACGTAAAATTTTTTAAGTAAAACGTAAAAAGTTTTACGTAAAACGTAAAAACGTAAAAAGTTTTACGTAAAACGTAAAAACGACGATTGAATTTAAAACCGGCGCGTAAAACGTAAAAAACGTTAATGTAAAAAACCTGAATTTAAAAATGTTAACGTAAAAAACGTTAACGTAAAAAATCGGAGCGTAAAACGTAAAAAACCGGCGCGTTAAACGTAAAAACGTAATAAAATGTTAACTTGTAAAAAGTATTATGTAAAACGTAAAACGTAAAAAGTTTTACGTAAAACGTAAAAAGTTTTTCGTAAAACGTAAAAAGTTTTAGGTTAAACGTAAATCGTAAATTTTTTTTAGTAAAACGTAAAAAGTTTTACGTAAAACGTAAAACACCGGCGCGTAAAACGTAAAAACGTAAAAAATGTTAACGTAAAAAACCGGCGCGTAAAACGTAAAAAGACGCGACCTAAAAAACCGGCGTTAAAAAAAACGGCGCGTAAAAAACGGCGTTAAAAAAACGGTGTTAAAAAAACGGCGGGTAAAAAGCGGTGCGTTAATAAAACGGCGTTAAGAAAACGGCGTGTAAAAAACCGCGTTAAAAAAACGGCGCGTAAAAAACGGTGTAAAAAGTATAAAAAATCTTTTAAAAAAATATGAATTTAAAAATGTTTTTAATAAAAAAATTATGTTTAAAAAATAAATAGTAATATAATAATACAAAAAACTAATAAAAAACAATAAAGATAAAAAGACAAAATAGTGTAATTTTACTTAAATACCATTTTGGATTAAAATATTAAAGACATAATAAGACAAAAAATACTTAATATTATTTTTAAATACATTTAATCTCATCCATCCATCTACTTGATCTAATGGCTAGAAAGTGGTTCTCGCGGTTCTTACAACTGGAGGTGGTTCTCATTTTAGCGGTCCCCTATATATATATATATATATATATATATATATATATATATATATATATATATATATATATATATATATATATATATATATATATATAATTTCTAACCAACGCGGCTTTTAAACGAATGAGGTACAAACCTCAAGTTGGTAAAGGGTATGAAATATTTAAAAGTAGTTTGAAGGGTTGTGACTTTTTTTAAGAGTGTGATATACATAAAAGTAGTTTGAAAGGTTGTGATTTTTTGAAGGGGTGTGATGGGTTGTGACTTTTTGTAAATATATGAAGGGTTGTGACTTTTTGTAAGGTTGTGATATATATAAAAATAGTTTGAAAGGTTGTGACTTTTTAAAGAGGTGTGATCCAAAGCATTGTGTCTTAAGTTACTTTGTTGATGCACTTTGTGGATGCGGCTTGGTTCGGTTCGACTCGGTTCGGTACGGTTAAAGCCCGATGTCACGACATTCCTCCGTCGTGAGCCCCAGAGTTCGACACGCGAAGCACGAAGAGCCACGAGTTGACATTACCATGACATCACCATGATGTCATGATGATGATGTCATGGTGATGTCATCTTTTAATATAGCGTGAACTAGATTGTTACCATGCAGCGCGTTGCGGCGGCGAAGCCTTAATTGTTTATAGTTGGAGGCATGTTATATGATGCGTTAATTATATAAAAACCTGTGTTTCGATGTATCCGATCTAAAACACTGTGGTTACAAAATAAACAGAATCGAACCTAAGTTGGTTCGTTTAGTGAGTGTTCCATCTAACTTCTATACCATCCTTACCTTTGCATCAAAACATAGCGGAGTCAAAACGTACTATAATTCGGATTTATACTGTCGAGTGAAAATGTATTCTATTTGACCCGACCCGGTTATGTCAAACATAGACCAACCGAAAACGTACACAAAAATAAGCATGAAAACGTATTATGTTTCACCAGACTTGTCTTGTTTTCGGGAAAAAAGATTACATCGAAATATGATGTTTTAACGTTTACGTTGAAAACACATTATATTTGACCTAACTCATTTCTAGAAAAAAATATATGAAAACATGAATTTATAGTGACATATACATAAAGAAACTAAAACGTTTTGAGCATGTATGTATATAATTTCACCAGACTTGTTTTCGGGAAAAAGGATTATATCGAAATGTAATGTTTCAACGTTTACGTTGAAAACACATTATATTTGACCTGTCTCATTTCTAGAATTTTTTTTACATGAAAACATGAATTTATAGCGACATATACATAAAGAAACTAAAACCTTTTTAGCATGTATGTATATAATTACTATATGTGTAGTTCAAATATTGATATACATAACTTCTGTAATAAATGGAAAAAATACAGATATTCTGCAATTAAATGGTTAACTCAAGTTTTAATAAATACCCTAATGACAAAAATGCATAATGCGTATTCGTTTACTTTTTTTGCTTGTCATTTAAACTTAAACTTAGTTTGTTTGATGATTACATGAGTGAAAATTATAAATATGTGTCACTTTGTTAGATATATCCATAATAAATTTGAGGGTAGCTTTTGTAAGAAACCAAAATAAGAAGGGCTCTACTTAAATGTGCAAAACCATCTAAAACAAAAAGAAACTGGTTTGCAACACCTTCTAACAAAACTGGTCTTCTTAGTCTCTGCCACCACCACAAAACCATAACCACCCCCCAAAAATTTCCAACAGCCACCCCCATCAACCGAGACGACACGACCTCCCCCATCGCTGTTGTTTTTGCCATCGCCAGATGGAGAAGTTGTCTTCCAAACCTACCAAAGCACCGCCACCATTTCACCTTCACACCACCGACGATAATGACGATATCGGTGATCTTCTTCAACATCCGTTCGGATCTCTGTCGTTTTATATATCTATACAGTCTCTTGTGGATGAAATCACTCATCATTCTCAAGTAATCATGTGATCGTTATTTGTTAACGTTTTGTTATAAACTGTCTGGTATATATTTTGTAACATGCAGATTGTGAAATAAAACATTTTGGAGTTAATCTGAGTTTATTTGTTCGCACAGAAACTAAAACATGCATATGAAATCGATGATTAACGGCAGCGGTGGTGGTTTGGTGATTACTGACGACAACCATGGCTAACAATAAAATTATAAATGTCTAACATTTGTAATGAAGACTAATTTTTTGATATGAGAAAATGGAAATGATGGGTGAGTTGGTTAAGTAGAAGGAAAGGGAGAGAGAAAGACTGTTAAAATAGAAATGGAAGAGAGAGAGAGAGAGAGAGAGAGGGGAAAGAGGGTGAAGTGTGTTACCAAACAAACTGTTTTTGTCAAGTCAAAATCTTTAGGGGCAGTTTTGTAATTTTGTCGGTGGCTATGCCACCGACCTTTATCTTTAAGATTATATAAATATGAAGATTACATACCACGAACACTTTAAGGTTCATTGGATGACATCTTCATCAACAATATGTTGGACATACTCCAACGAAGACTAAGGGTTTGTGGCCCATTATTGTTCGCTGGTTAGTGCCACAAACATTAAATTGTTTGTTAATATTGATGGTTCGTCGAAGACTATGGTTCGTGGGCTTTTGACTGTTCGTCCATGATGTCCACGAAGACTCTAGTCTTCGTGGACCAGTTAACTGTTCGTGGACTAGTTTTAAGTCTTCGTAGTATACTGGGTATTGGAGCCTATATAAACAGAGATTTGTTTCACAAGGAGAGTCATGAGAATTCTGTGTGAAACTTGTAACACTGTGTGTATGTGTACTGATTCTCTTCACTTAATCAAAGCTTTGTGAATCATTGGTTACTTTTTGTTTGTTCCTTTTTGCTTTGATTTGCATACTTACGTGGATTCCACACTCGTTAGTGTGTTAACAAACAAGGAAGTAGGTTTAATTTTGATCCTCCAAGTGGACCTACATACTTTTTGTAGGGTTATATAATGGGTGAAGGGTGTTTGGTATTTATATAAAACTTAAATTAAAAAAAAAGTAGCCGTTGAACTGACCGTTGCCAACGGTCCATTTGCCAGTTCCTTTCATCTTCGGCATGCATTAAAGGACGCTCCTGGTTTTTTTTTTTTTTTTTTGAAAACAACGCCCCGAGGGGCGGTTATCCAGGCGTTATTTTAGGTATAAAAAGCCCTAAAACCTCCCACTACGGGTGGTCTAAATACCAACAAGATCTAAACCATTCTTCAACATTCAAACCTATCGTACATTAAACACAAATTCCCTGAATATTCAAATTAGATTAATTATACCTTAACCCAATTTATAACTCTTTTAAAAAAAATAACATGTTATAACGTATGTATATCATGTTTGCAATGGGTCGAGTTGCAATGGACGACGAGGAGGTGGGAGAATCCATTTTTTATATAAAAGGGTGTGTAAAAAATTTGATGTTTGATGTTGCAGGTGAATGTTTTTGGTCGTGGTTTGTATAAAATGGGTGAAGGGTGTTTGGTATTTATATAAAACTTAAATTATAAAAAGTAGCCGTTGAACTGACCGTTGCCAACGGTCCATTGGCCAATTCTTTTCATCTCCGGCGTGGATTAGAGGACGCTCCTAGCTTTTTTTTGAAACAACTCCCTGGAAGGCGGTCATCCAGGCGTTTTGGGGTGTTTTTTAGGGATAAAACTTCTAAAAACCCCCACTATAAGTGTTCTAAATACCACCAAGATCTAAACCATTCTTCAAAATTCAAATCTATTTTTATAATCGTACGTTAAACACAAATTCCCTGAATATTCAAATTAGATTAATTATATCTTAACCCAATTTAGAACCCCCTTTTAAAAATAAACATGTTATAACGTATGCATACCATATATACAATGGGAACAAAATAATTACACATGAATGACTTCAAATAAAATTACGTATGAAATAAATCAAAATTAATAAAAAATTTTGTATAAAAATTACGCATAACAAATGAAAATTGTGCATGAAGAAAAATTAAAGTTGCGCAACATGTAAAATCTTTTTTACTTAATAATCATATCTGTTTAAATCGTAATCCGTATAACCGGTTTGAAATAATATGTATAGGTCTCAAAAGAGGAACTTTAAATGATACTAGTAAATGCGTAGACTTGCTTTGCAAGAAAGAAAAGTAGAAGACTGATTTCTTTTAACAAGCCTTAAAGATATATTTCCTTTTTCAATACGGTTTGAAAATCACGTGGCCGAGTTTATCTCGAATCTAATATGTATATTGTATAGATCTCAAAAGAGGAACTTTAAATGATACTAGTAAATGCGTAGACTTGCTTTGCAAGCAAGAAAAGTACCAAGATAACCCTAATCTTGTGGCCGAGTTTATCTCGATCTCAACTGATTGATCTACTTTCCTATTTATAAATACTAAACCAATATTGCATTCATAACTACAAACACTACCAAGATAACCCTAATCTCTAAACCACGTCTCCAACCTTCAGTCTACAGTCATGGCTGAATTACCTACGGAAATCATTTACGATATCCTCTCAAGATTGCCAGTGAAATCTTTGGCTTGTTGCCGGTGTGTAAGCAAGCAATGGTGCAACTACATCAACGATCCTTACCTTGAAACCATGTATGCCAAACGAGCGGCATTGAACGATCCCTTGCCCATTATGTTCTGTCAATTTCCACCTGTTGATTATCCCAACTCACCATGCACACTCAGTTTCTTGGAACATAAAAAAGAAGCTGATAGTTTTACCCTAGAAGTAAAAAAGAAGCCACCAGTTATGGAGTTTATGTGTAAGAGTTGGATACACAGTTATTCTAATAACATAGTTCTAGGTTCTTGCAAAGGTCTGCTCTATTCATCAAAAGATTCCCATGATGGAAACAAGTTGGTTGTGATCCATCCTCTAAGGAAAGAATGTTATGAGTTGCCACCCATCAAGACACCATTCCACGCACCACAACAGGCATGGGGGATTGATCTTCAAGAGTCGAACGGGCTGTGTGTTGAGGAGTCAAGCGGGCTTGGTTTTGATGATTCTACCAACACTTTCAAGATGGTGTGTGTTGTGCTAAGAGAACATGATGGGCTACTAAACAACCTTCATGAACTCAAGGAGGATCTATGGACCATGGTGCATGTCTTGGGCACAGACTCGTGGCGAAAGATACCACAAGTCCCATCTTATCCCATAACTGGTGAAGGAATATTTGCGAATGGATGTTTGCATTGGTTAATAAGTGATGAATATGATGATTATCGCGCGGCCTACTTAGGACGACCAGTAATAAAGTTTGACATAGCGAAGGAGGAATTCGGAGTAATCAAACCTCCTCATGGCCAACCAGTTTATTCGGTTAAGGAGCAGTTGGTTGATTTACATGGTGAAGTTGGATATGTCTATCATATCGTCAACCATGGTGTGGAGGTGTGGGTGTTGAAGGAGAGAGGATGGGTGATGCATTGTGAGTTCGATCAGAAACGGCCTCATCCTAGTGGTTTAATAAAGGTTTTAGGGTTTTGGAACGATGACGGGGACATATTAATGACAGATAATGGGAATTGGAAGAAACAAATATTTGTTTACAACTTAAAAAGTGACAGTTTGCATGAACTTGGTTTAGTTGGCTGGGAAGGAGGACTTACATTAACAGATTTAAGAATATATCGTAGTAGCTTGTTTTCAACCGGTTATTCCATCAAATACTAATCTGGAATAACGCTAATCAATTTATATTGTTATTGCGAGGTTGTAAATTTTAGACAGTAACTTTTGGTCTGGTTTATTAATTGTTATTAAAAAGTTGTTGGCCAAATGAAACCTCAACCGCCCGACTAAGTATTACTTGTTAACGCCCATGTAATTTACATATTGTTTTATTGACCTATAATCTTATGTTTATCAAAGGTTATGAATCTTACTTTTAGTCAATGAAGCTTGTTACTGGTGTTTTTCTTTATTATTTATACTATATACTAAATTATTGATTGGATATTACCACGGGAAACCCAATGTACTTTCTACACTTAGCAGTCATGGCTCTCTGTATATTTTTTCTACTCGTTGGTGACACTGAAATTATTTTTTTACCGAGCAATCATATAATAATAAAAAAACGATAACAAATAGGAAAAATTACAAGTTTTGTTCTTTATTTTAATACCATTTTGCAAGCGGTGTCATTTTCAACGAATTTTGACAGGCTTTGCTCTTTACAGCGAATTTTGTTACATATTTTGTTCTTTAACCCTAACCTACTTAAATTTTTTTATTAAATCTAGTTACCCAAGGGTATTTTAGTGTTTTTACCCTTTATTTAATATTATTTAAAAACTAAAACAGAACAAAACATTTTTTAAAATTGTTATTATTATTATTATCTATATAGGGCATGTTTGGCTAAGCTTATTATAGTTAAAAAAAACTTTTGGAAAAAGTCTTTTGGGAAAAGGACTTTTTGAAAAGGAGTTTTTAAAAAAAGTGTTTGAATTAGCTTACTAATGTAAAATGACTAAAATAGGCATTCTTTTAGATATAAGAGGGTAAAGAAGGGGTATATTGGTAATTTGTAGTTTGAAAAGTTAAAAGCTGGCCAAGAAGTCACAATATTTAGACTTCTTGAAACCTTCTTTTTCTTCTTTGCAAAAAGCCATTTCTAAAAGGTCTTTTGGCTTAGCCAAACACAAAAACAACTTATTGGCTTTTTGATAAGTCAATAAGTTGTTTTGAAAAGCTTAGCCAAACATGCCCATATTATATATAAACTCTCTCTCTCTTTACACACACACCCTCTCAAATGTTCAGATCCCACCACCGCCATTAACCCACCTACCATCGCCACCACCATCAACCCACCACAATCCGCCACCCACCTGCCATCAACCCACCACCACCCAGCACCTACCTACCGTCAACCTACCACTATTCCCCACCAGAAACACCCACCACCACCACCTGTTAGACACCACCCGAACCCCCATCGCCACTCAAAAACTTCCCCACCACCAACAACCCCCATCGCCACTCAAAAACTGACCACCGGCGGAACAAATCACCGGACCTCAATCGCTCAATTTATCTCTCAGTTTAACTCACCGGACCTTAATCGCTCAATCGCTCAGTTTATCTCTCCTACACACTCAGATCAATTCGATTCGCCGTCTCAATCGCTCCGATTCTCGCCGGAATCGTCATCTAGGTCACGGCAGGTTCACGAAGTAGGTTGTCGCCATCTGAATATTATCAAGAAACCCCCCAATGTTGTTGTGTCATCCACCACCGTTATCCACCATTACCGCCGCCATACGACTGACCAACAAACCCAAACGTGGTAATGTTGAAGGTGGTAATCTTACCTGCATCCACATCAATCACCATTGTCCTTCTCCGTTATTTCTTTTTAGCCTAAAGTCAAAGTACAAATTAATGATATGAACCCAAATGATAAAACTTACTTCTTCAAATGCTATGGGTGATGATATGATGACATCATCATCGAATTCTTCAACGTCAATTGGTGCAGGTAGTGTGGATCCAGCTGGCTGATGAACTTGACCACTAGGAATCACTGGAGTAGCAGATAATGATAATAAACCTTGAACATCGTCATCCACTGAAAGGGCTTGCTCTAGGTTTTCAACTGGAGGAACGTTAAGATCCAGAACTCCTTTCCTTCGCCTAACATTTATTGCATACTTCATAACTTGTTGGTGGCGGAGGGAGGTTGCTTGGTCGTCGGAGTGGACGGTGGTTGGTGGCGGCCAGAAATCTGGTGTGCCCTAAGAGAGAGAATAAAGTGTGTGTTTATTGTTTTAGTTTTATATAAACAAGAAACAAATGAAAGGGGTGGGGAAAAGACCAAATTGCCCATGTGTGATAATATTTAACAAAAAAAATCTAATTGGGTTAGGGTTAAAGGACAAAACGTGCAACAAAATTCCCTACAAAGGGCAAAACTTATCAAAACTCGTTGAAAAGGACACCGTCTGAAAAATGGTATAAAGATAAAGGACAAAACTTGTAATTTTTCCTAACAAATAAAGTGAAACAAATACCTAATAGATTTATCCACTTTTTTTTTTCATAACTTGAAATCGTTTTATCACATCGTCGTCATTTACCTTATCAAAAGTTTCTTTTTCGACCGCACAATAAGAAAGGAATTCAAGTAATCAACCTTCAACTTCAAAGAATTCAAGTACCTAGTTTAACAATAACAAAGAAAACTAGAAACTATAACTTTTTATAAAATTTAACTTATCTAAACATAAAACATTTATGATTTATAGTGTTAAACCCTAACGGATATACAAAGTATAATTCTACACAAACTTTTAACACTAAACAAGATATCAAAGGAAAAGAAAACTCACAAATCGCGTCAAACCCAATCGGTCAACGCCTGTCAACGACGTCGATTTCAGTCAAAACGCAAGGTGATCAAACAATTAACAGCAGAGACGATTCCAGCAGGCTTTAGCAGGGACTATTTCGTGCAGATATCAGACTTCAGCAGGGACAATCAAACAGCAGGGCCAGGGACGATTCCAGCAGAGTTGCTGGCTTCTGTTCGATACAGATACTTCTTCGACGTTTGGTTTTCCAAATTGCTGCCTTTCAATTCTATCACCAATTGGGCTAAGCTTTGTTATTTACCAATTTGGCCTCCTATCAATTCTACTATTATTAATTTGGGCTTATTTTATCATTTGGGCTTAATTATTCTATAAGTTTTCGGGTTGTAAAAAATGTTTGAGCTTATAAAAAATGGGATTTTAGTAATATTAAGTATTATATTTTTTGGTTTGTGGTATTCTCTTATTTTTTAGGCTTAATTATTCTATAAGTTTTCGGGATGTAAAAATGCCCGTGCTACGGTTCCTATAATTATAGTTCCGCCCCTGATTACTTTTATTTAACATACGGTTATTACTCATTTAATTCTTTACTAATATGGGGTTTCTTTAGTAAATTCGGTTCATTAGGTTTCTTTTCTAACAAAACTGAATACATAGTTGTGTATATTTTTTCTCGACATTCTTATATACTTGTGTTATTGAAAACAAAGTTGTGTTCAAACTTGAGCATTTTTCTGGTTGTGTACCATATTTGATGTTGGTACCGTACCTCGTGACGCACGGATCTAATACCGAAAGAACATCGACTTTATTATCGGAACTGATATCATTATTCATTATTAGTGTTTTGAAACACGACTTTATGTTTTTTTGGGCCAAATCAGACAACTTTTGCTTTATAAAACCACTGTAAAAAACTATTTTTCCTTGTAACGCAACCTACACAGGTAGCAATATCATAACAAACTAAGTTATATTTAGAATAATGCATGCTATTGTGTTGTAACGATAAATATTATAGGTAGCGTACTTGTTTTGAAATAAATCAAACCAATATCAACCAAACAACAATGCTAACTGTATCGGTGTTATTAGAACTGGTGTGGGTATTCAATTTATAAGTTCAATTGACAAAATATTTTTTTTCTTTTCAAATATAAAATTTTAAAAAAATTTGAATACACTATTGCAACACTTCTATTTAATTTAGGTTTTGATATGAATTTTATTCAAAATCGAACCATCGCAAACGCGAGAACATAGCCCACTCTTCGGCTTAAATTATGAAAGGGTCTACATATTTACACACCTTTATGCCTATTTTGACACCCTTCAGGACGCCTCGTATAGACCTATACGAGGCGTATAGGGTTACTTTTCCGACCATCTCTGCACCAAAGCACAATGTCAAATCAGTCACATCAGACGGGGAGTATAGGTCTGTACGAGGGATGGATACGAGGTACTCAGACGCCTCGTATAGCCCTATACGAGGCGTCTTGATTGGCTGCTTTACTGTACATTTGACAAGTGACTAAAAGGTATACGAGGGGTATAGAACTATACGAGGCGTCTAAGACTTATGAAAAAGTGCAACATACAGTTATGCTTTGTCCACACCCGAGCATCCTCAACATTTAAATGTGCTTCATCTTTCTGCTTCTTCTTCTTCTTTCATTACAGGTACTTAAATGTCATCATACTGGGACGGTAACTATGTCTTCGGGTAGTATTATAGCGAGAACTGGGTGCCCAAAAGCGATCCGGTAACGGTACAGGTACTTAAATGTTTTAATTAGTTTTTGTTTTAGTTTATTATTTACTAATGATGATACGGTTCTTTATTTTGGAGGAGTCTTGCGTTCCCGATTCTAATGAGCAAGAGGAGGTTGTGTCTAGTATACAAGGAGAACAAAACAAACCGTTTCTAGATTTGAACAATCATCCCCCTGTTGATGAAACAGCCCCTGTAGATGACTCATACCATGCTTGTCAACCAAGTTATCTGACGCAACAAGGGTATCCGGATTATAGATACGGGTGTGAATACGGAGAAGACGGTGGATACGGAGGAGACGGTGGATACGGAGGAGACGGTGGATACGGAGGAGACGGTGGATACGGAGGAGACGGTGGTTACGGAGGAGACGGTGGATACGGAGGAGACGGTGGATACGGAGGAGACGGTGGATACGGAGGAGACGGTGGATACGGAGGAGACGGTGGTTACGGAGGAGATGGTGGATACAGAGGAGATGGTGGATACAGTGGATACGGAGGAGACGGTGGTTATGGTGGATATGGTAGATATGGTGGTGAGACACTTCCCATCCAGGACAGTCCGTACTTAAAAAAGCAGGTATTAATTACTATTTTTGTATTATTTAATTATTTAATTATTATTATTAGTATTATTATTAGTATTATTATTAGTATTATTATTAATATTATTATTATTATTATTATTATTATTTATTTATTAAAATTATTTATTATTATTGTCGATGTTACAGGTTTTCAACTCTTTAGATGAACTAAAGAATCGGATACAAGAAATAGCAAACGCGGATGGTTTCGTTATTGTCACCTGTCGATCAAAGAAAACCGGTGGAAGAATCCGGAGGGTATGGCTTGAATGTGATCGTGCTGGTGAGCACCAGACTACAGCAACACTTAGAAAAGCCGGAAGCAAAAAAACCGGTTGCCCGTTTTACCTGCTGGCTGTGCGAAACCACCCGTATGAAACCTGGGAGATTAAAGACGGAAAAATTGAACATAACCACGAACTTTGTGAGGACCTGTCGGCCCACGCGTTTGTGCGAAGGTTTACTCCAAGCGAAATGAAACTGATCGAGCAGCTGACAGCTCAAAACATGGAGTCGCGCAAAATATTTCAAACGATAAGGAAGCAGGACCCCGACAGGTTTCATGTTCTGAAAGACGTTCAAAACGTTGTGGCGAAGATTAGAGCCGAACAAAGACAAGGATTGACTCCCATGCAGTCACTAGAAAACAAGCTGATAAACAACGACTTTATTTACGAGACACGGGAGGAACCCGAAACAGAGATCGTAACAGAGATCTTCTTTCTTCATCGGTACTCGAGAGACATGTGGCGTGCATTCCCCCACGTCATGCTGATCGATACGACGTACAAGACAAACATATACAATATGCCCTTTATCCAGATTGTTGGTATGACGCCTACCAACAAATCATTTATTATCGCGCATGCCGTTGTTAGTAAAGAACGGGGTGATAACTTTGTGTGGGTGCTTGAGAGTGTCAAGTCAATGTTGGATGAATGCATGGAGCCACGTGTGATTTTAACCGATAGAGACCTAGCCCTTATGGGCGCGTGTGCTAAAGTATTTCCAAACGCCTCCAGGCTTCTTTGCAGGTGGCACATACAACAGAATGTTATGAAGCACTGCAAGGGTGCCTTCACAGACGAAGACTGGAAGAAATTTTTGTCATTCTGGGGGACATTGATTGAGTCTCCATCCATACTCATCAACGAGTACCACTTGCGCAACATGCGACAACGACTTGTGGAGTGCAAACGTTCTAGTAAGTTTTTATAATAACATACGACTCACATATGCAAATTTTATTAAATTATTTTTACGTTTTAGGAGTCTTCAAATACGTGTACGATAACTGGCTAAAAGACTATAAGGAGATGTTCGTCTTTGCGTGGACTGATAAGAGGCGCAACTTTGGTAATCGTACCACAAACAGAGTTGAGAGCCAACACGCCAACTTAAAGAGATACGTTGAAGATAGGAGCTCGCTCGACCGTATAGTTGGTTGTGTCCATGATATAGTTGAGACACAGTTCGGTGAAATAAGGAAGACTTTTCGAGAAAGCATCGAAAAAACAATGACCCACCACAAACACCCGTTGTTTCAACACCTACTTGGTAAAGTATCTCATACAGCCCTTGATTTGTTGAGGGGAGAGGCAATTAGGAAGCTAGATGTCTTGGAGCGCTTTCATTCATCATGTGGTTGCCAAATGTGGCACAGCTGTGGGTTGCCCTGTGCTTGCAGGATACAAAAGTACATGCTTGAAGGTAATAATTGTTAAACGTACAACACTTGTGTGATATATTTCCGTTAATCATGTGACTTAAACAATGTTGTTTTTAACCGTGCAGAGCGTCCGATTCAACTCGAAGACGTGGACGTCTTCTGGCGGAGACTTAACTTCCAAAGTTGTAAATTGATAGACGATGACGTGGACGTGGTCGAAGAGCTAAATATTGTTAGACAACAATTACAGTCGCACCCCCCAGCTCAGCAAAAAAGCCTGATTTCAAAGATTAAAGCGGTGTTGACTCCAAAGAAATCTACCAAGAAACCACCGGTTGTCCAACAAAATACTCGTGGCCGACCAACAACAAAGCAGGTACAACAAAGGTTGGACGAGGCCTCTCGTATAGATGAAGAATTGAGGAGAAGCTCATTCGGTGATGCAAACACGTGCTTTGAAGGTTCCCGACAAAGTAAGTACGACAAACCTCGTCACAGCTCGTACGTTCCGTCACAGGCCTCTCAACAGTCGGTTATAAGGTCCCAAAAACCCAAAGCGAGCCTAAGCCGTTCAAAGAGTTCTAAGAAGAAAGAGACACGAGATGCTCACGGTTTTCCGTTAATCATTGGGGATGAGTACGTGGGAATCATCGAACAGTTTCAGGATGACATTCCGCTAGTGTTCCATCCGTACGTCTCGTGCATACGAGATGTGATGCCGGACGGTCATTGTGGGTTTCGGTCTGTGGCTGTGGGCTTAGGTATGGAACAGAGTTCATGGGGGCTCATTCGAAGGCACCTTGTTCAAGAAATGGATAAGAACAAATCGATCTGGTTCCCAATATTTGAAGCATGGGATAAAGGTTATTTTTACACGCATCGTCAGGGCCTAATTTGGGATTCAGTGTCCGGTTGTGGGGGGGGGGGGTCACTGGATGGACTTCCCCTATGCAGGACTTCTTATTGCACAAACATACGGTATCGGGGTGCACCTGTTAACGACAACCATGGGTGCGAGTTCCACTTTCTTCCCGATACTAAGTCCTCCGGCTAATCAACAACCATTGTTCATAACGCTTACACATGTAAACGAGAACCACTTCATACATGTTAAGCTGGAAGGGGATTATCCAATGCCACCAGCACACGGGCTATGGTTGACCAACCGAACACCCCATACGAAACAATGGGAAGATATGTACTTGCCACGTCTAGAATGGTATACATCGATAATGAATCCTCCGCCAAGATCAAACCCCAGTCTTAATTACATCGATAGTGATACGGAAGAATGATTTTTGTAATTTGAATGTATTTTTTTATTAATTCCTATAATTTTCTACAATTTCTATAATTTTTTTTATAATTTGTGTTGGGATTGAACCCTATCAGAGGAACAGATAATGTAAAGCCAAAACTGGATCAAAACAGTGGATCCAGAATAAGCAGACGTTTACAGTTGGTTCATGCAAATCTCTCCCCTTGAAAGTGGTTTCATATCTGCTGACTTCCTATCTGCTGATCATACTAAGTGCTGACCTACAACTGCTGCTTTATATCTACTGGCCAAAGTCAAAGACTGATGGAAGACCAAAGCTCTGTTGACTCAATCTACTGCCTAGGGTCAAGTACTGCTGATCCGGACAAGCAGTGCTGGGTTCACAACAGTGGAAGGATGCAGCAGCAGTTTAAGTGTCTTTTATGTAATATAATGTAATAGCAGTAGTTTAGTACATCAGTGTTTATAGATCAGTAGTTAGAGTTTGTTAGGAGGTTAGATGTCACTTTCATGGTGACGTCAGCTAAGATGCTCAGTGGTTTGCAAGTGCCTATAAATAGTTCAGTACTTTGTACTGTTCTATTAGCTATTTTGATCAATCGTCTTCTTTGCACGAACAAACTACTGAGCTCTGGCTGAGGGGGAGTTTGTATTCTTACATCAATCATTGTAATCGTTGTTGAAACAAATTCAATCATTCGGTTCTTTGTGAAAAGATGTTTGATAAAAGTATTACTCTCGTTTGATTGTATGCAAAGTTTGCTTTCATCTTATTTCCGCTGCACAACTCTTTCATTTCCATCTTAATTACAAACGAAAATACAATCAAAAAGAAACTCAGATCCAACAATTGGTATCAGAGCTTGGACAGTCAAATTTGATTTAACAATCATTTTGACGTAAATAGTTCAGCTCATAACAGTTGATACTGATCGTTTGTTCGTCCGTTGAAAAACAGAGCAAGGATAAATCACCATTAAAGTTGATTTCTCAGTGTCTGTAAAACAACAAGAATGACGTCACAATCTCAGGATGATAAAAACAACATCGGCTCACTTTTTAAACCACCTATGCTAAAAAGAAATGAGTACAACATCTGGCAGAGGAGGATGGGTCACATCCTCGCTCAACAAAGCACAGGTTGTTGGAGGTCTGTCACCTTTGGTCCTCATGTTCCTTCAGTGCCAAGCGCTGAAGATGCTAAAAAGTTCGTTCCAAAACCAGTTGAAAATTACACCGAAACTGATTTTCAAAAGATCGAACTAGATGCTAAAGCGTTTAGCATCATAGCATCAGCGCTGCCCAATGAAATATATGCTGGACTGTTACACTGTAACAGTGCCAAAGAATTGTGGGACGCACTTAAGGAACAGTTTGGAGGTACTGAAGAAGTCATAGAAAACAATAGGGAAATCCTGAACCAACAGTACGAAACGTTTTGTCATGTTAGAGGTGAATCACTGACTCAACAATTTGAGCGGTTTAGTTGTCTCATCAGTGAACTGAGGCTTGTTAATACCACTTTTACAAACTCAACTCAAAACAGCAGGTTCCTCAGGTCACTGCCCGAAAAATGGGACACTATAGCCTTTGTCACCAGAAATTCACCTGAGTTCAAGGATCTGACCTTGACCCAACTCCATGGTCGACTCCTGACCTACGAAAGGGAGTTGAACCAGAAAAGGAAGTTACAAGAGTCAGGAAAAGCCGTTGATGATTATACATTCGGTAACACTGCTCTTTTGGGTCAAGAAGAATCTGGGAGCAGTGGTAAGGACCAGGGTTATGACCATTTCATTGACATAACTGCTGGAGCTAACTTTAACAACCCTGATCCTCACTCTGCAAGTTATGCATTCACTGCAAACGAAAACCAGATGTCAGATAATTTAAGCTTTGAACTAAATGATTTGCAACATTTTGATCCCACTGATTTAGAGGAAATGGACATCCTGCACCAACTGGCTTTGCTAAGTGTTAGAACTAGCAAGTTCTACAAAAGAACAGGGAGAAAATTCCCAGGTTTGCATGGGAATCTAAGGGTTAGGTTGGATAAATCGAAAATCAAGTGCTACAAGTGTAATAGGTTGGGACATTTCGCTAGGGAATGTAGGAGTCAAAATACTGGTCCCATAATTACTCATCCTAGCTCAAATCCTAGACCTCAAAATCAAAACACTGTGCATTATGCCCAATATGCCCCAGCAGCTCAAGTGAACACTGCTCACTATGCTGCTGCCCCTGTGCCAGTACATTATGTTCAAACTACTGTTCCACAAATCCAATATGTTCAAACCCCTGTTCCACAGGTACAAGTGCAACCTGTTGCACCTCAAACCACTGCTCCAGCAGCAACACAACCAGATCAACAAAGCTTTTTCACTCAAGGGTTTGTTGACTGGAGCAGTATGCCTGATGATCTTTGTGATGAAAATTTTGCACTCTATGTTTCTAATGATTCTTCACATGATGAGTTTTGTTTGATGGCACTAGAGTCAATACAGGAGGGGGTTGAAGCTGAGGAGGAACAGCAGTACTCTGAAACAGTGGAAGAGGTGATTGAAGCAGTGATTACTGCTGTGGCTGATGAAGTACTGTTGGAAGAAAGTTCAGGTACTCTGATTGAACCAATGATAGATCCATGGTCCATAGAGGACAAAGAAGAAGAGAAAGAAGAAAAGGTTGGTGAAAAGAAGGTAAGAGCTGATGATGATAAAGACCATCAATGTGATTGTGCAATGATGGCAGCTGCCAAGGTATCTCCTCAAGTTCTTGAAAAACTGTGTTCAGACAATTGCATAATTGCTTTTGCTAACATCAAAGAGGTGAATGAAAACCTTCGGGATAAAATCTTAACTGATGAGGTCAAATTTGAAAGCTCTTTAAAAGAACTTAAAAACAAATTGACTGATAAAGAAAAAGAAATCAACTGTTTAAAAGAAGAGCAAAGTATAACCAAAACCCAACTTCAAACAATGGTAGAAAAATACCAAGTTTGCAAAAAGGAGTTGGAGTCTGCCCAGATTACTTGTGAAAGATGGGTGGAATCCTGCAAAGGATATGAGGTTATGCTTGAAAAACAGAGAAAAAGCAATGTGAAGTTTGGGGTTGGGTATAAAAAATATGATGATGAAAACACTGCTTTTGAAAACTCTGTTCAAACCACTGATGAAGCTACTGAGCTTATCCCCACAAACAAGAATGGCCAAGAAGTGAAAATCACTGACAAACTTGGTAACAAAATCACACTTAACAGACCAATGGGTTCCTCCACTTTCAAGGAACTTGAAGATCATCAGTTTAAACCAAAATGGTCTGATGAGTGTGATATTCTTGAAAATTTCAAGCCAATGGACTTTACATCAATTGATGGTGCTAAAGCTCCAAAAGCTAAAGTCATACCTCTCAAAGATATCCCAGCAGTGGTTAAAACCTCTGCTGCAAAGGAATCTGTAAAGAGAAAGAAGAAAGAAAAATTGATAACTTGTTTTGTGAATTCTGTGAGAAAAGGAAACATCTAACAAAAGACTGTTTCCACTTAAAAGCTTATGATCTAAACAAAACAAGTGTCATTGTTTCAGCAGAAAGCTGCATTGTCTGTGGGAAAACAAACCACAAAACTCAAGCATGTGTGTACCTCAAAAACTTTGATGTGAAAAAGAATGAGTACATGGCTAAAACATCCTTGAGTCCACCATCATCCTCATCATCTGTCAAATTCACCAAGAAACAACCACTGTTTGTGCCAGTACAAACAGCTGTTACAAAACAGCTGAACCAAACATCTGTCAAAAGAGATGTTCAGGTTACTGATGCACCCCCTGCCAATCAGTTCAAAAAAGGCAGAGAAAAACAGTCTTACCAAAGGATTCCACACGTTTATAAGGCCTACAAAAGGCCCTCTAAACCCAAAGTGAACAGGCATCCTTTTGGTTACCAGCAGATGATTGGTCAGGACCCACAACAGTGGTTAGAGAAACACTGTCCTAAAACAGTTCAAACCCCTGACCTAACCACTATCCATCATCTTGCATCCATTCCAGACACTGTTGAGACCCCATCCAAAGCCTTGTTGGCTTTGGAGACCTTAATGAACTAATCTTTTTACTTCATGTGCAGGGAGCTTCTGCATGCTTTGATAGTCTTTGGTATGTAGATAGTGGAGGCTCCAGGCACATGACAGGATGTAAAGCCCTCCTCAAAGACTTTAACATCCATGGTGGGGGTGATATATCCTTTGGAAATAATAGTAAAGGGAAGGTTCTGGGGTCTGGTACAGTGCAATCTGGAAATGTAAAATTTGAAAATGTCAATCTAATAGACAATCTAAAATTCAACCTTCTGAGTGTGTCCCAAATGAGTGACAAGGGATTTGGGTCATTCTTCACAAAAGACTGTTGTAGGATTGTTGGACCAGAAATGGTCAAAAAGATTGAAGCAATAATTAAATCTGGTCATACTAAACTTGTTGCTCAAAGAAGTGGCAATGTTTATGTTGTTGACATGTCAAAAGAGTGTCCCAGAGCTGATGCCTGTCTGTTCTCAGCTGCCTCTAACAAAGAGACAGAACTTTGGCACAGAAGGCTGGGACACACAAATCTTAAGACAATCACAGAAATTTTAAAAAATGGTTTGGTGAGAGGCCTACCACAAAAATTGTTTTCATGTCCTGAACATTGCATTTCCTGTTTAAAAGGAAAACAGCATAAAAGTTCTTATAAGTCCATTGAAGAGTCCAAAACAACCCAGTGTCTGCAAATGCTACACATGGATTTGTTTGGACCAGTTCAAGTCATGAGCCTTAAAAAGAAAAGATATTGTTTGGTTATTGTTGATGACTTTTCTAGGTTCACATGGACTTTCTTCTTGCACTCAAAAGATGAAACTGCAGGCATTTTGCAAGACTTTGTAATACAGGTTGAAAAGCAATTTGACCTTCCAGTAAAAAGCTTCAGGAGTGACAATGGCACAGAATTCAAAAATAGGGAGTTGGATGCCTTCTGTGTGAAGAAAGGGATTGTAAGGCAGTACAGCATCCCAAGAACACCAGAGCAGAATGGGGTAGTGGAAAGGAAGAACAGAACTCTGATTGAGGCTGCCAGAACCATGCTTGCAGATTCAGGTTTGCCTTTAACTTTCTGGGCAGAGGCAGTAAACACTGCTTGCTATGTTCAGAACAGAGTTTTAATAAACCCCAGGCACAAAAAGACTGCCTATGAAATTCTGTATAAAATTAAACCACTGATCTCATATTTCAAAGTGTTTGGCTGCCCATGCTTTATTTTGAATTTAAAAGATTCCATTTCAAAATTTGCAGCCAAAATTGATTGTGGTTATCATCTGGGATACTCAACCACTGCCAAGGCCTACAAAGTGTTTAATACACGGACCAAGGCAGTGGAGGAGACTTTGAATGTTAAGTTCAATGAACTTTCATCAATGAAAATCCCAGCAAATCCTGCAGATCTGTTTGATCTTGAAAAATTCACTTTTGAAAATACTGCTGTTAAGACTAACAGTGCAGGTCCATCAGAGGATACAACACCAGACTATGGGTATGAAATCATCATCCCTCAAAGGTCTGCCACAAAGGGAAAAGCATCAGCTGTTCAAAACAGTTGTCCAAGCTCTACCACTGCTACCTCAACAATTGTTGACCAAAGTAGCCCATCAACCACTGCTTCCACATCCTCAAACACTGCTGACAAAAGTCCTCAAACAGTGGATAAAAGCCAGCAGTTGTCCACCTCATTACCTCCTATTCCACCACCTTTTGAAACCACTGCTGGATCATCAAAGTCCCCAGCAGTGGTTAGCTCAGATGATACACATTTGCAGCCTTCACCAACCAATGCCATCATACCATACCAAGGAGATTTAATCTTCTTGAGATCTCATCCACCTGATCAAATCATTGGAAACATAAATGAAGGGGTGCTCACAAGAAGCCAAACCCAAAACATTTGTCTTTTTGCTGGTTTTCTATCACTCCATCAGCCAGTCAAGTACCAAGAGGCACTGAAAGACAACAGCTGGGTAGAAGCCATGCAAGAGGAGCTCCAACAGTTTAAAAGACAACAAGTATGGGAGCTTGTACCACTGCCAGAAGAGGTTAGTCCCATTGGCACAAAGTGGGTCTTCAAGAACAAAACTGATGAAAGGGGTATTGTTGTCAAGAATAAAGCCAGGCTTGTGGTTCAAGGTTACAGACAGGAAGAGGGGATTGATTATGATGAAACATTTGCCCCTGTTGCAAGATTAGAAGCAATTAGACTGTTCCTGGCCTTTGCTGTCAACCACAATATGAAGGTGTTTCAAATGGATATCAAAAGTGCTTTCCTCTATGGTACAATTCAAGAAGAGGTGTATGTTTGTCAACCTCCAGGTTTTGAGGATCCATTTTATCCAGATCATGTCTACAGGCTAAACAAAGCCTTGTATGGCTTGAAACAAGCACCAAGAGCCTGGTATGAAACTCTTTCCAACTTCCTACTCTCAAATGGTTTCAAAAGAGGTACCATTGATAAAACACTGTTTTTAAAATGGAGAGGGAAGGATTTAATGATTGTCCAGATTTATGTGGATGACATTATTTTTGGAAGCACATGTAACTCAATGTGTGAAGAGTTTAGAGAACTCATGACAGCTGAGTTTGAAATGAGTGCAATGGGTGAGCTGCAATGCTTTCTTGGTCTCCAAGTACAGCAATTGCAAAATGGAACTTTCATTCATCAAAGCAAATATGCTAAACAACTTCTAACCAAATTTGATATGAATGATTGTAAACCATGCAGCACACCCATGGCAACAAATAAGCTGGTCATGTCTGATGAAAAAGATGAGCTGATTGACCAAACACTTTATAGAAGCATGATTGGGTCTTTATTGTACCTAACTGCATCTAGACCAGACATCATGTTTGCAACATGTGTCTGTGCAAGAAGTCAATCAGCTCCCAGAAAATCAAATCTCATTGCTGTAAAAAGGATCTTCAGATACATAAAAGGTGCTCCCACACTTGGTATCTGGTATCCAGCTAATGGGAACATCAAGCTTTCAGGTTTCTCAGACAGTGACTTTGCTGGATGTCACACCACAAGGAAGTCCACATCAGGAGGGTGCCAGTTTCTAGGTGACTGCTTAGTTTCTTGGCAAAGCAAAAAGCAAGCAGCTGTTTCGACATCCACTGCTGAAGCTGAATACATTGATTCTGCAAGCTGTACAGCCCAACTCCTGTGGCTTCAAAATCAGTTGCTGGATTTTGGTATCACTGCCTTAAAGACACCACTCATGTTGGACAGTCAGGCAGCAGAAAATATCATCAAAAATCCAGTTTCCCACTCAACCACCAAACATATTGACATCAGACATCACTTTGTGAGGGACTGCTATGAAAAAGGTTTGATTTCTCTGCATCATGTCCCAACTAAAGACCAGCTGGCTGATGTGCTCACAAAAGCACTTGATACAGCCACTTTTGAAAGTTTGGTCTCTAGGATTGGGATGCTGAACATGGAATAACAAGCAACATCTTGTTTTTCTATGAATAAAAGCAACAAAATGTTTTCAGAAAATCAAAACTCCATCCTTAAAAATAGTTAAAAATGAAATTTTTTCATTAAGTCCTTAAAAGTCTGCCATTAACCACTGATTGTTCAAAAGTCTGCTATACTTCAAAAGTCTGTCCACTGCTGAAAGTCAACCCCTGCTCTCTCATTATTTTGATAAACTCTGTTGTTCAAAAGCAGTGTCTTATCCACTGATAGTAAAAATCATCCACTGCTTTCATACCACTGCCTTCATCAGTCACTTTCAACAAAAGTACTGTCCTTCACTTTCAACAGGGGTTGTCACGTGGACAGTACATATTGGTCAGACCTTTTGTAACGGCTGCCACCTCAGCATTCACTTTCTTCCCTATAAAATCCTCCACTCACCATCAAAACAGGGTTTTACTGTCGAATTGAATCCTTAAAATTCTCTTCTCAAAGCAGTTTTTCTTCACATTTCTTCACAAATTTCTTCGATCAATCATCCTCAAAATGACAAAATCAAAGAAATCTTCAAAACCCTCATCCAAATCTTCATCGAAAACAGCCTCTCAAAAGGCAATCTCCACTGAAATTCCACACAAACCATCTCACAATCTCTTGGGTATTCTCACAAAACCAGGAACCACAAAAGATTTCGATTCCATCATTGATCTCATGGCAAAATCAAAGTACAAAACCTTGATCACTGCCGATGCACCAATCTATTTGGCGACCCAAAGGGAGTTCTGGAAAAATGCAACCCTTGAAAAACAAGGCGACACTGCAACCACCATAAACTCTTCTATAAAGGGTAAAGCTGTCCAAATCACGCCACAATCCATTTCAGAGGTCTTTCAACTCGGTGATCAGGAAGGTAAAATTTCTTTCACTAAAAACGAGTTAAAAATTGACTTCATTGAGCGAGGGTATGAAGCCACAATGATGAAGAAAATAACCTTAGAAAAAGGTTATTTTCCTTCTGCAACCAGATTTTTATTTCATACCCTCCTACTATGTGTTTCAAACAAAACCACTTCTTTTAATGAAATCCCTTTAAAGATTCAAAATCTGGGATATGCTATTCTTCAAGGAGAAAATTTTAACTATTCTCGGGAAATTTTTAAAGATTTGGTTAATAATGTTGCAACAAAATCATTCTTACTGTTTCCAAGGTTTTTAAGCTACTATTTTTCAAAGAAATTCAGTAAGGATGATTTAACTGTAATAAACCAGGGTGATCCTACTCAAATAAACAGTTTAACTACTGAAACTTTTTCAAGGATGTTAGCACCCTGCAAAACACAAGCAGAGGTGCCTGAGCAAATTTTAGTAGTTACAACTGCTCCTCAGGTATCTGCTGCTGAGCCCACTGCTCAAGGTGATCAGAGCAGCAGCACAACTGCTTTGAAACCCACACCTACAATCACCAAAAAGCCAACAAAAAGAAAAACACAAAAAGGCATCTCTGGAGGATGAGATACCAGAGCTTCTGCCAGTGACAACACAAAAGTCACAAGAAACCACTGCTGCTTCTTCCTCACAGCAGTTGGTACAAATATCTCAACCCATAACCAAAACTCCTCCTGTTTCTTCACAAAAAGAACATGTTGTACAAATAGGGTCTCCACATCATGATGCTCTGGAAACACTCGTTTCTATCATCCACAGTCCAATGCCCGGGACACATCCTACTTCTACACCAACCATCACATCCACATTTCCCTCACCAATAAAACCACTGTTGGATGCAATCGATTTGAACCAGGCATTATCCAGTCCTTCTCAATCACCTATTAATGAGAATATACCTCAAAAACTGACTGGGTCTGATGTATCAATCTTTGCTAACCCACCAACACAACCTGAGGAGGTTACACCCCTTGAGTTACAAGTAACTCTTGGTGGTAATCCAAGTGAAGCAGCCACTACAACTGTTACACCCACTGGGTTACATTTGGACAGTGGTTACATTCATAAGACTTCCTTGGAGGCAATTCCTTTTATAGCACCTCTGTCAACCACCAGTGGATTTATTTATCCTACTGGCAACATCAAAAGGTTGTCAAGTGTTGAAGGAAGAAGACCCCAGTACCAAGAAAAAGGGGCATCAGTGGTTAATGTTTGGAGTATATTCCCTACATCTACCACTGATAAAACCACTGCTTGTGGGAAATCAGATGATCCCATTAACTTGGGTGATGGTTTAAAGTACCAGAAATTGACGGATCGTATTGCAAAGCTTGATAACTCTGTTGCAGAACTCAAAGATATGCTACAACAGGTGTTACAAGTTCAGAAGGTACAAACAACTGCTGTTCCACCTCAAGCACCTGCCCCACAAAGGACACCTGCTACAAATGAGCTCTGGAATCTATTTCAATCTTTTCTCCAACACCAAGCACAACTAGCAGATCAGCAACATGAAAAACATGTACAACAGCTGAGAAATGCAATGGAGTCAAGATTCAAGAACACTCAGGCTGACTTAAAGGCTCTCAAAACTCAGATCTTGCACACCACTGGCACTGCTCCTCCAAACATACGTTTCATTTATGACCTCCCAGAAGATAATGCCAAAAAGGGGGAGAAAATTAAGGAGTGGAAAAGGAAGGGTATAGAAGATGGTCTTTATCTTGAACCAGAGAATTCAAACATGACCAAAAAGATCCCTTTGCCAGATGGTAGCAAGAAGATTGATGTGACAAAAAATGCACTAGCAGAAGCAATTGCAAGTGTGAAGAGAGATAGAGAGGCCAAAAGGAAAGCCAGGGTGGACAGAATGGATCATCCAGATCAGGGTACTTCTGGGTCAAGGGATCATGAAAATCCTGTTGAGGAAAAGAAGAGGCCTACTAGAAAAGTAAGGCAACCCAAATCCATTCCAACCAGACGTTCAAAGTCTGCTCAAAAACCACCGTACAAAACAGCTGATGCAGCAGGAGTTACAAAAACCACTGCTTGCCAAACAGTTGTTCCATCAACACACACCACTTCAACACACACAACATCTACTGCTTTACCATCATCACCACCAAAAACAACACCTGCTGACACACAGCAGAAGACAGCAGATGTTATAACATCTGTTGTTATGACAGCAGTGGTTGAAACACCAGTTGTTTCAATAACTGTTAGTCAATCACAATCCACTGCCACTACATCTACAACCACTGTTCCATTCAAAACATCATCAGTCTCTCCTAAACCAAAAAGGAGAAGGCTAATTTTAAAAGATGATGACACACCTCCATCACCAACATCTTCAAAATCTTTAGCTCTTGTCACAATACCAAAACCTGTTCCTCTCTCTTCAGTTCCAATGTACAAGCCCTTACCTCCTGCAGGTGTTCAATTTCCTCTTGAACTAGCAGCTGTTAGAGATGAAATAAAATCCTTCTACTATGAGGATGACCCTGCCAAAAGGAGGTTGCCATCAATAAAAGGATATCCTTGGCCTAAAAATGTTGATGAATACTTGGAAATCAAAGCCAAGCAAGCAGAGGATATTTCAAAAAGAAACACACAAGGGAAGTCTGACAAAGAAATTTCAAGAAATTATCAATATTTGCTCACACAAGTCAGATCCCTAGAGCAATTTGCAAAAAATGTTAGTCAACAAATTTCTGAAAGAGCAGCTGAATCTCTGAAGAAAGACTACATTGAAAGCATCATGGCTCACAAAAAGTACAAAGGAGAGAGATATATGTACAAAGAGTGGACTGTTCCTGAGCTTGAAGATGAAGCTGCAAGAATTCAAGACATGATAAAAAGGAAGGTCACTCACACTCCTCCTAACTGGGCAAAATTTAGAAAGAATGTACCTGACAAACAGGAAGAGCTGAAGAGGATGAAAGAGGAATTGGTAGCAGCTGATTATGGTAACAAAAGACAAGTTGCTAGATGGAAAGAAGATATGGTCAGGGCTACTTACAAAAAGTTGGAACAATTAAGAAAGAAAGATCCCACAGTTCCTCAAAAGCCTGACTATCCTGAAGCAGCGGTTTCAAAAAGACCTTCAAAGCTGCAAATCAGGAGATCCACAGCTCCAGTTGGTGCTACCATCTACAAAAGAAGGCCACACAAACAACTGATTGCTGAAACCATCAAAGAGTTAATGGAAGGTGAAGACCTTGGAAAAGAGGGTATAAAGAAAATGATTATGGAAACTCTTGGTTTGGATCAAACTGCAAGTACTGCTCAGCCAGTCATGAATAGGCCAACCTCTCCAAATACTTCTGCAAATAAACATCTCCCAAGAAACCCACCAGGCTCAAAAATACAAAAGTGGGAAACTGACAAACAGACCTGCGTATTGACTTTGCTCAGGTCTGGTGGAGGAGTGGAGAAAATATCAAGGGAACAAGCTCTTGGCCTGAGTCTTGAAGATTTGCAGGATCTCCTTGATCTTCCACTCAGCAGGGATGATGAAGATACAGATGCCCTAGACTTTGAATTACAATTCAAAGGTCAGATAAGGGAGCTGTTGTTGAGGCAATAAAGTTTTCCACAAATAATGAAGAGTTTTGGCATTATCTGTTCCAGGGGGAGATTGTTGGGATTGAACCCTATCAGAGGAACAGATAATGTAAAGCCAAAACTGGATCAAAACAGTGGATCCAGAATAAGCAGACGTTTACAGTTGGTTCATGCAAATCTCTCCCCTTGAAAGTGGTTTCATATCTGCTGACTTCCTATCTGCTGATCATACTAAGTGCTGACCTATAACTGCTGCTTTATATCTACTGGCCAAAGTCAAAGACTGATGGAAGACCAAAGCTCTGTTGACTCAATCTACTGCCTAGGGTCAAGTACTGCTGATCCGGACAAGCAGTGCTGGGTTCACAACAGTGGAAGGATGCAGCAGCAGTTTAAGTGTCTTTTATGTAATATAATGTAATAGCAGTAGTTTAGTACATCAGTGTTTATAGATCAGTAGTTAGAGTTTGTTAGGAGGTTAGATGTCACTTTCATGGTGACGTCAGCTAAGATGCTCAGTGGTTTGCAAGTGCCTATAAATAGTTCAGTACTTTGTACTGTTCTATTAGCTCTTTTGATAAATCGTCTTCTTTGCACGAACAAACTACTGAGCTCTGGCTGAGGGGGAGTTTGCATTCTTACATCAATCATTGTAATCGTTGTTGAAACAAATTCAATCATTCGGTTCTTTGTGAAAAGATGTTTGATAAAAGTATTACTCTCGTTTGATTGTATGCAAAGTTTGCTTTCATCTTATTTCCGCTGCACAACTCTTTCATTTCCATCTTAATTACAAACGAAAATACAATCAAAAAGAAACTCAGATCCAACAATTTGTATCATTTTTCAATAATTAAAACAGTTTAATATCATTTTTTAAAAAAATTAAAAAAATACGACGCGTATAGAGCTATACGCGTCGTATAGCTATGCCCAAAAGACCATTCTGCCCCTGTTATGCCCCCAATCTAGGCTTATTTCAGGGGCTAAAAGGTCATTTCCTAATCCACAGACGCCTCGTATAGATCTATACGAGACGTCTATTTGAGCGGGTTTTTGAAATTTTGAATTTTGAAAATTTGAAAATCAAAATTTGAATTTTTTGAATTAGGACGCCTCGTATAGAGCTATACGAGTCGTCCACAGTGTCTGCAATAATTCTTTTTTTAAATTTTGAATTTTGAAAATATTTTATGTTAATTACCATTTTGCCCCTGTAAAGCCCCCAGTATAGACCATTAACAGGGGCTTAAAGGTAATTTTGGAACCCCAGACGCCGCGTATAGAGCTATACGTGTCGTCTTGTGAGGCGGCAACTTTTTGAGATTTTTACTTTTTTAATTATTAAAAAAAGTTTATTAAATTACCATTTTACCCCTGGAAAGCCCCCAGTATAGACTTTATTCAGGGGCAAAATGGTAATTAACCATTCCAGAAATATCTTTTTGGAATGGTTAATTACCATTTTGCCCCTGAATAATGCCTATACTGGGGGCATACCAGGGGCTAAAAGGTCATTTCCTAATCCACAGACGCCTCGTATAGATCTATACGAGACGTCTATTTGAGCGGGTTTTTGAAATTTTGAAAATTTGAAAATCAAAATTTGAATTTTTTGAATTAGGACGCCTCGTATAGAGCTATACGAGTCGTCCACAGTGTCTGCAACAATTCTTTTTTTAAATTTTGAATTTTGAAAATATTTTATGTTAATTACCATTTTGCCCCTGTAAAGCCCCCAGTATAGACCATTAACAGGGGCTTAAAGGTAATTTTGGAACCCCAGACGCCGCGTATAGAGCTATACGTGTCGTCTTGTGAGGCGGCAACTTTTTGAGATTTTTACTTTTTTAATTATTAAAAAAAGTTTATTAAATTACCATTTTACCCCTAGAAAGCCCCCAGTATAGACTTTATTCAGGGGCAAAATGGTAATTAACCATTCCAGAAATATCTTTTTGGAATGGTTAATTACCATTTTGCCCCTGAATAATGCCTATACTGGGGGCATACCAGGGGCTAAATGGTCATTTAATAAAAAAGGAAGACGCCTCTCAACAGTCGGTTATAAGGTCCCAAAAACCCAAAGCGAGCCTAAGCCGTTCAAAGAGTTCTAAGAAGAAAGAGACACGAGATGCTCACGGTTTTCCGTTAATCATTGGGGACGAGTACGTGGGAATCATCGAACAGTTTCAGGATGACATTCCGCTAGTGTTCCATCCGTACGTCTCGTGCATACGAGATGTGATGCCGGACGGTCATTGTGGGTTTCGGTCTGTGGCTGTGGGCTTAGGTATGGAACAGAGTTCATGGGGGCTCATTCGAAGGCACCTTGTTCAAGAAATGGATAAGAACAAATCGATCTGGTTCCCAATATTTGAAGCATGGGATAAAGGTTATTTTTACACGCATCGTCAGGGCCTAATTTGGGATTCAGTGTCCGGTTGTGGGGGGGATCACTGGATGGACTTCCCCTATGCAGGACTTCTTATTGCACAAACGTACGGTATCGGGGTGCACCTGTTAACGACAACCATGTGTGCGAGTTCCACTTTCTTCCCGATACTAAGTCCTCCGGCTAATCAACAACCATTGTTCATAACGCTTACACATGTAAACGAGAACCACTTCATACATGTTAAGCTGGAAGGGGATTATCCAATGCCACCAGCACCGATGCCGCCCGCCATTGCCAGAAGCTTCGGAGGATGTACATTGGATCGCATGCAGCGATCGACTGGGATGCGATGCACCAGCTTGCTGAGACGGATAGAGTGCGTCGGTATGTACCAGACGATTCGCCGTGGCATCGTCTTTTCGATTTGGCGCACACGCCGACCTATAGGGAGCTGCTGGTCGAGTTCCTTTCGTCATTCACATTTCACCCTCCTGGGGTCCCAGTGCCGCTGCCGTACCCAGGTGCTCCCCCTCCGCCTGAGATTTCTTTCAGGCTCGCTGGCGTTTTGCGTACGATGACGCTAGCAGACTTTGCGGTGCGTTCTGGTTTATACATGCAGGGGGAGATCGAGACTGAGGTTTACACAGCGGGGCTAGTGGTGGTTGAAAAACCCATTCTTCTAGGGTTTTGGCAGGTGATTGCGGGGCCAGATCATTGGGAGCACGATCAGTCGAAGGGGAGGGTGTCGTTTGTTGCGGACCCACTGTACAGGTACGTACGTTTATTACGGCAATTATTGTGATTATGTGCATTGTTTATTTATCTCTATTTCTGTATTTCGCTAACACTAACACTATCTGCAGGTATCTGCACCATTTGCTCGCTACTTCTATCTCAGCGCGCGGGTACAGCCGTGAGTGGTGTACGACCACAGATCTTTTTTTCCTTTACTGTTTGTTGTATAGGAGGCCGTGCGCGCTAGCACACGGTCTAGCCCAGTACTACGCCTCCGCCCATCACCGGCAGGAGCGCGGATTTTTGTATGGCGGGGCGTACGTGACCGTCATTGCCCGTTCATTTGGCCTCGTGCTGCACGAGGACCCACATCTACGGACGCCTCCAGTCATGCCGACGCGGATGGGCATGCAGTCGCTGTGGGGGATGAAGGTAATCAGGAGGTTTCCAGTTGGCCCGCGGTTTAAAAACCGCGCGACCGGGGGCATATGGACAGAGGAGGCACTACCAGAGCATTTCGAGCCCGTTTATCCTCCTGTAGATCCTGCTGATATAGTGCCTGTGGAGGAGCCTCCGGAGGATCTAGACGGTGCAGCGGTGCCACAGCCACCGCCACCTGCCGGGGCGCCTCAGTTTCCACGTCACGCTATTCCAGGTCATGCCCCAGGACCTGCGCCGATACATCCGGAGGTACGAGCAGAGCTTGACAGGCTCAGCGATTTGATAGGTTGGGTGGTTCGGGAGCTGCAGGATAGACGCGAGAGAGATGGGTTACCCGCGATACCGCTCCCACCACCTCGAGCACCACATCAGCAGCCGCAGCAGCCAGATTCGGATTCGGATGCATAGACCTGTTGTTGTTTTTATTTTTATTATGGATGTACAAACTTATCTTATATATTTTTGTTATGGATGTACAAAGTTATCTTATCTATGTCATATTTATGTTTGTTTTCAATTATTCGGTTACTTAATGATTGTTGTCTTAAATTGAGATAATACGGAAACAAAATATGTTTTGAATATTTGAACGAGATAAAATTTTTTTAAAAACAAAAAAATAGTTCATTTTAAAAAAACAAAAACTTTTTTATAGTGTAAAAAACAAAAAAAAAATAACTTTTTTTAAAAACAAAAAAATGTTCAACAAAAAACACATCTTCAAAAACTATCCAAAAACCATACCAAAACCCACCAAAACACCCCTCATTTCAGCCAAAAAAAAACCCAATCCTAGACGCCTCGTATAGCTCTGTACGAGGCGTCTAGGGTTCCTTAAACTTTGTGCCTGACACCCTCTCAGACCCCCTTGAATTCAGTGCGTAGACGCCTCGTATAGACCTATACGAGGTGTCTAGGGCACCAAAGGTGTGAAAATAGGCGCGATGGGTGTCCAAATATCTCCAGCCTTATGAAAAAGCGTTTGACTAAGTTTAATTGGGCTTTGAATTACTTATATTAAATCCAAGATGGCGATCACTATTCACTACATGTAAATAATCATATTGGGTTTAGGTTGAAACAAAAGCCCAAATGAAATCGAGAAGGAAGATAAAAAGGAGGTCGGCAAATGGGATTTGGCCTTTGGGGGTCGACGACTTCGACTACTTTTGACGGCCTAAGAAATTCGACAGGGAAGAAAAGAAACAATCTTTTAATGATTGTAATTTTTAAAGTAAATGGATCACTTTTTGGTTTTGTAAGTATTTAATTTCATCTTTTGTTTGGTATTTGTTTCGACTAGCTATGTTCGGCTAAATCAATTTTATTTCAACACTTGAGTTTGTTTTTTTCTTTTAATCATTTGCAAACTTATGTGAAACGATTATGTAGGATCCAATTACTGAATGCTTTGTTTGAATGGTTTTGTATTATAAACCCGGATCTTAACCTGAAATATATAAGATTATTGATAAAGTTGAATACTTTGTCAATTTTTTTTCTAATAAAGTTCATTCAAGATTTATTATTGATACAAGAAACACATAATGTTTTGCATTTGTGAAATCACTAATCTCTACACATCCAAAGTGCAAGGGTTGATTTGTAATTAGTTTAAAGATAGTATATGGTGGTTATAAAGTTCAAGGGCTGAAAGTGTCAAGATGAAACTTGACAACCAACACCCTAAGGGTTGCGACACCCTTGGGAGACACCTCTTTTGATTTCGGCCACAAGGAGAAAGAAGGAAGGGACGCAACCATTCGTTTAGAGACGCACCTCTTCACGTTAAATCTCATCCACAAGATCCTAGAGACACACCCGTTCACGAAGAGACGCGTCTATTCACTCGTACCCTTAGAAAACTATAAATAGGGATAGTTAGATTCATTTGTACTTGTTCATTACATTCGAAATCAATTGTATATACTCTCAATTCGATATTGTATACATTCGGTTATTATTCAAGTTATTCAAGTTTGTTTATCACGTTCTAGAGATCAAAGATCCATTTTGGGGCCAACAATTGGTATCAGAGCGTCAGGCTCTAGGAATCGCAAGGCAACGAATCGGCGGGAAGTCATTCGCGATCAGGTTTCATCATTCTAATTTTTCAATTCGCAAGTTTCAATTCAGAATTTTGTTTAAGGGTTCGGTTCTCGGGTGATACGGTTGAACCGGGTTATTGGTTAGGAATCTAGGGTTTTGATTCCGGGGTTTTAGTGCGAATTAGATTATTTCGGTTGTTTGTTTATTACACGGTTAGGGTAATCGTGGGGTTTGTAAGATCTATTGAAACCAAGAAATAAAAGTTAGTAGAAGTGAAGATTGTTCGGTAGGAAGATATGTCAGGAGGAACCGGACCAAGTTCACAAGTTATAATTCAAAAGGAAGGAAATTCTCTTTCCCAGTTTCAGTGTCCGATTCTGAAACCAACAAACTATACGGTTTGGGCTATTCGTATCAAGACGATTCTTGAAGCGAATGGTTTGTGGGAAACGATTGAACCGGCAGAAAATGCAACGGTAGACACTAAGAAAGATAAGTCTGCAATTGCATATTTGTTTCAAGCAATACCAGAAGATGTTGTATTGCAAGTTGCAAGTTGTAAGACTGCAAAGGAAATTTGGGAAAATCTCAAGACTAGACATGTTGGTGTAGACCGTGTGCAAAAGGCGCGTTTACATACACTCATGTCAGAATTTGAGTTATTGCAAATGAAGGAAGATGACACAATAGACGAGTTCAGTGCAAAGATCAATAGTATTGTTACACGGGCAAGCGAGTACGGAAGGACGTTGAATCAATCCACTCTGGTACGAAAACTTCTAAACGCCGTGCCAGATAGATTTATTCAAATAGTTGCATCGATGGAACAATACTCCGATCTAGAAACTATGACGCTAGAAGAAGCGGTCGGAAGATTAAAAACGTATGAAGAAAGGTTAAAGTTGAAGAAAAAGGAAAGCCCCGTGAACAATTTAGAAGAACTCTTGTATGCGGGTCATGGACAACATGTTGGAAATCGTGGACGAGGGAGATTCCGTCCATCACGAGGCCGAGGAAGAGGCAATTATCAACATAGGGGTGAAGGGCACACCTCTTACGAGTCAGAAGGAACCGACAAACCACAAATGGATGATAGCAAGCAAGAGACACCAACTATGAGAGATAAGTCGAAAATCACTTGCTACAGATGTGAGAAACTTGGGCACTATGCCTATGAATGCCCAACCAAGAAAACCAAAGAAAGTGAGACACTATTGGTCGAAATAGAAGAAGATGATGATGAACCGGCACTTCTGATGTGCCTAGACGCTGAAGAGAAATAGAAACGTGAAACTTGGTCGTGTGATACGATCAAGGGGAAGAACCGTGTGACGCGGAGATAACCTGTGAAAGGTATAACAAAACAGTCCAGTGAGTGGATCGGATCAAAGCGAAGAATCCGTGAGGGAAGCAATCAATGATGAAGAACCCGTTGTGAGAGACAACCGTGAAGAAGATATTTAATCTGTGATAGACCAAGAAGAAGACACGCGTATCCTGTGACTGGGTCAGAAGAAGGAAATGTTGTGTGATACAACCGCAAGAGAAATCTAAGTGAGTTAGATTATCCAAAATCTATGCGAGATGGATGCAAGTCATGTGATATGATAGTGGGCAAGTCAATCAAGACCGGATGAAGTTCGTGTTGAGACAACTACACAAGAAAAGGTTCGTGTGATACAAATCAAGTACGGTCAAGACAAGTGTGAAGCAAAGTTCGTGTGAAGCGAGTTTAAGTAAAACAAGGTTCGTGAGAAGCAAGGTTCATGAATAAGAAGATACATGTGAAGTGTTAGATACCGAGGAGACTCGAGATGACAAAACTACTCGGAGTTCAAGATCTACAACAACTCAAGGATGTTCGAGATTAGGGGGGTGAATGAAATCACTAATCTCTACACATCCAAAGTGCAAGGGTTGATTTGTAATTAGTTTAAAGATAGTATATGGTGGTTATAAAGTTCAAGGGCTGAAAGTGTCAAGATGAAACTTGACAACCAACACCCTAAGGGTTGCGACACCCTTGGGAGACACCTCTTTTGATTTCGGCCACAAGGAGAAAGAAGGAAGGGACGCAACCATTCGTTTAGAGACGCACCTCTTCACGTTAAATCTCATCCACAAGATCCTAGAGACACACCCGTTCACGAAGAGACGCGTCTATTCACTCGTACCCTTAGAAAACTATAAATAGGGATAGTTAGATTCATTTGTACTTGTTCATTACATTCGAAATCAATTGTATATACTCTCAATTCGATATTGTATACATTCGGTTATTATTCAAGTTATTCAAGTTTGTTTATCACGTTCTAGAGATCAAAGATCCATTTTGGGGCCAACAATTTGTCTATAAACCATAGTTATCGATAGCGGCCATAGCGACCGCTATCGCGAATAGCGTGGCGAGGCGAGACCTGGTCGCCATATGGTGTATAGCGCTTAATAGCGTGAAAATAGCGGCCGGAAACCTGCAATTTCTGCCGGAAACCTGCAATTTCTGCCGGAAATCTGCCGGAAACTTGCTGGAAACTATGAAGAAGAAGAAGAGAAGAGCGGCTGCGTTTTTTTATTTGTTGCTCCGACAATAAACCTGCTATTTCTGCCGGAAACTTGCCGGAAGCGATGAAGAAGAAGAAGAGAAGAGCGGCTGCCTTTTTTTTTTGTTTTGTTGCGTCTCAGTCTCAGCCTTTTTCTAGGGTTAGATAACTTTATGGATTTTAACATTTAACCCCTCTATTTTTCATTAGGTTATATTTAGTCATTAAAACTTGTAAAACTTACATAAGAAGTGTAAAATTAGTTTGTGTATTTTAACATTTAACCCCCTCTATTTTTACTGGCTTACATTTGATCCTTAAACTTATAAATTTATACATAAAAGGTATTAAACTAACGTTATATATAAAAAAAAGTTATGTAGATAGCTATGTTTTATTTCTTAAATTTTTAACTACCTTATCGCTAAACACGAAATAGCGGGCGCTATTTCATCGCTATCGCTACGTAGCATATAGGTACGTTGTCGCTATTTGTCGCTATTCGCTATCGATAACTATGCTATAAACTCAATTTCATTATAGAATCGCACGTACAATATACTTAAGCTTTTTCCAACAGGCGTGCGTGCAACCTAAAGCTAAGATCAGAATTCCTCAATGACTTGAGCTTTATTTTGCGGTTCGACTCTAATCAACAACAAACTGCGTTTGGTTAGATATTAGATAGAATTCATCTTAGTTGTTTATTTTTATTTTGTCTTCTTTAATTTTAAGTTTACGTCAACCTCTCCTTTTTAGTTATTTCAATAATAATCACACCAGGTTGTTGATATAATCTTAGTTATTTATAAAATGTATTCTATTCAGTTGTTTTCGTATATTATAAGCATTTAAGAGAAAACAAGTTAAAAAAAAGAATTGATCTACTTTCCTGTTTGATGAATCTTAAATCAATGAATAAATCTTAACTATAATTTATACCACAAAGATCTTGCAGGTTATGATTTATAATATTCAAGAAAGCCCTAAACTCTAAGCAACCAGTCATGGCAGAATTGCCTTCGGAAATCATGTACGATATCTTGTCAAGAATGGCGGTGAAATCTTTGGCTCGTTTCCGGTGTGTAAGCAAGCTATGGTGCAACTACATCAACAATTCAAACCTTGAAACCATGCATGCCAAACGAGCAATAGTAAACGAACCCATGCTCATCATGTTCCATCAGTTCCCATCTGATCATCCCAACTCACCATGCATGCTCAGTTATTTAGAATATACAGAAGAAGAAGAAGAAGATACTAGTTATATGGAATATACTGAAGAAGAAGAAGAAGAAGAAGAAGAAGAAGAAGAAGAAGAAGAAAAAGAAGAAGAAGAAACTTTTACCCTACAAGTGAATACGAAGCCACCGGTTATGGAGTTTATGTGTAAGAGTGGCACTTATAGATATCCTAATGACATAGTTCTAGGTTCTTGCAATGGTCTGCTCTATTCGTCAAAAGGTCATTACGATGACAACACCTTGTTTGTGATCCATCCTCTAAGGAAAGAATGTTATGAGTTGCCACCTATCAACATACATAACTCTTACCTGCGGGTTTCTCTTGAGGAGACATGCGGGCTTGGTTTCGATTATTCCACAAACACTTTCAAGATGGTGTCTGTTGTGCTACGAGAGCATGTTTTGGGACCTAACTTTTATCAGGTAAATGAGGGTATATATACCATGGTGCATGTCTTGGGCACAGACTCATGGCGAAAGATACCCCAAGTCCCATCTTATCCCATAACCGGTGAAGGTGTGTTCGCTAATGGATGTTTGCATTGGCTAATTAGTAATGAACGACATGGTGACCACTCACCCTATTTAGGAAGAAAAGTAGTAAGCTTTGATGTGTCGAATGAGAAATTCGGATTGATTAATGCCCCTCATGGAAGACCTTGCGGTTTGGTTAGGGAGCAATTGGTTGATTTACATGGTGAAGTTGGATATGTGTATCATATCGTCAACCATAGTGTGGAGGTGTGGGTGTTGAAGGAGAGAGGATGGGTGATGCATTGTGAGCTCGATCAGAAATGGCCTCTTCCTAGTGGTGTGATAAAGGTTTTAGGTTTTTGGAACCAAAACGGGGACGTATTAATGACTGATAAATGGAAGGAGATTTATGTTTACAACTTAGAAAGTGATAGTTTGAATCAAGCCTACTTTGTTGGATGGGAAGAAAATGCTGCAATAGATATCAGGTTGTATCAAATTAGCTTGTTTACAATTCGTAACTGGATCAATAACTGATGTTAAAAAAAGTTAGCTGATTATTGTTTTTTTTAATAATTTGGTCCAATATGTTTTTTATGTTATATTAAACCTCATTTGACCGAAACCCCAGAGTTATTGTAAGGTTGTGCGTAATGGTCTAGCGCCCATGCCAGGTGGCATGGGCAGCTGGTCTTATACACACCAGCCCACCGTGGGCATTACCGGTGAGAAAGCAGGATGCGTTAGAGCCTTCACTAGCGTTATAAATCTCCACTTCTTCTTTCAACCATTCACAAAAGAATAAATCAGTAATTTGTTTTTTAATTTATTTATTCAAACATTATTATAATGGAGGCGGATAGTAAAAACTTGTAAAACCATTACACATAAAAGGCGAATAAAAGTGTTAACTCGTGTGAAAATGGGTGAACCCATTAGACATAGCCTGAAAGGAAGTAATTATTTGTTATGGCCCGTTTGTTTTAGTGACTTGTAACCTTGTGTTTATCACGCAGCTATACGGGTGCACATAAATTACTCAAATCAAGTAAATTAGTACACCATATTCAACAATGTCAATGTTCATGGGACTAGCAGAAAGTAGTCACTGTGATTAAATACCAGAACCTAAAAGTTGAAAATGTGCATTTGAATAAGGAGGATAGATAAAAACTAGATGTTATCCTGCACGTTACATAAGACCCTATGGCGCACTTCTCAAATAGTTAAAAAAGGTTGAGTGGCGGCATAGAAGAATGATATGGCTTCGAGTTTATTAAACCAATGACTTGTTACTATATATTTATCAAAAATTGTAACAATTACAGGTTGGATGTTAATTACCTAAAATGGAGAAACAATAATAAGTTACTTTAACAAAATGTATGTCTCGGTCGTCAGAAAACCAACTGGTAAACAAATTCTACTGTGTAAATTAAATTCCGAAAATCTAATTCGAACCATAACTAAACTGTAGGTTCTTGTACATGCTGAGGATGACTTAAATAATCTATGTTGATTTTGATATCTGGCTAAGGTAAGGATTCAGATATCAAAAACTCCATGTGGTAGGGATATCTTCACTTTAGTTTCTACGCATTGTTTAGCTTTTAAGCATCCTAAACTTCCTTAAGAATTTTTTATATGTTATAGTTCAAATTCACTTTTGACGTTTTGTTATGCTTCGTTCCTGTTACTAGTGATGTGAAACTTGTAGCATGCAATTGGCTTTATGAACTTGTGCTCATTATTATACATTCTTGTAGACGATAAGTGTATGGAGTTGTGTAATTATGTTAACGTATTTGTTAAGAAGTTATGTCACCCCTCAAATTTGGTACTTTGTTACACGAGCATGGCTACATGTCATTGTACCATCAATAACGTGATATGTTTCATGACGGTGTTAAAAAGATCACAACGCCCGAAGGTCGATTTGAAACTGTATTTGTATCAAAAGTGACGACACGGTCATATTACTCAACAAGCTTGTTGAAGCGAAATCATAGAAAATTTTATTAACCAAAGCATTTCATATCTTAACATTTAAAATTGCGTCATGATAGGTTTTTGTAAATCAAGGGGTGCAAGCAAAGTGATAATCAAGAGAGAATTACGTGTTCCACTCATAATTCCTTACAAATGGTTGTCTAGCGTTATTCACGAGCCAAGGACAAGTCGAGTCAAATAGGCACATCCTCGAGCTTGAAAATATTCACATCAACTCAGCTCCCCTAGGAACCATCTAAGAAGCTCAAAACTTGAGTTTGAACTCGACTCATATAAAACTCAATACAAATTGGCTCAATTTTTCTAAAAACTAATAGGAAAAATTTCAAGTTGTGTCTTTTATCTTAATACCACTTATCAGGCGGTGTCATTTTCGACGAATTTCGACAGATTTTGCCCTTTATAGGTAATATTGTTGCATGTTTTGTCCTTTATCCCTAACTAAGTTAGATTTTTTTTTGTTAAATCTGTTCATTTGCAAGACACATGAGGGCATTATTGTAATTTCATCTTAAAGGACTAAATATGTAAATAACTTAAATTCTCAACCATTTTAAATAAATAAAAATGTTATCTCTCTATTACTTAGACCACCAGCACCACCACCGCCATCTCTCCCACCACCACCACCACCGCCACATCTCGGTGTTTCCTCATTAGAGCTGTTCATAAAGCTCGCGGCTCGCAGCTTGGCTCGTAGCTCGCTCGAAAGAAGCTCGAGAAAAACTAGCTAACAAAACTTAATTTGAGATGATGTGAACCAAGATGACTCGTTTTGTAACTGAGCCCAGTTCGAGCTAAGCTCGGCTCGTTGGCTCGTTCTTAGGCTCATTTAACTCCGACATAAAGCTCAAGCCGTGTTTAGCCACCTGAATTAATTTCAAGCTTGAGCTCGACACCACCTTTGCTCTACTCGGCTCGACTCGTTTACAGCCCTATTCCTCATCGACATACCTCCGCCACCGCCGAGAGATGACAATCCAAAACAATCGTTAAATATAGTAACAATCTTTAAATATAGTTACACTATACAATACATAAAATATATACAGTCTCATACTCTCCTTCACCACCATCATCAAAAATATTAAAAATCACAAACCAGACCTTCAAACCCTAACACAACAACAATGGATCCTCTAACAGCACTCTAAGAGATGACAATCCTGCAGGTCCGTGTTTCGGGACCAAAACCGTGATTCGTGTGAGATTAGTTCAAGACGGGAGAGATTAGAGATGGATAAACAAAACTCTTTGTATTAATCGGTAGTAAAACATTACAAATCGGCCCGATTACAAGATAACCGAACTAATACCAAAGGAGTATACATCCGGGGAGAGACCAAGTGGTGATCTCTCCCCCAAACACTAAAGCTCACAGTGAACTCTTTCAAATGAGCTCACCATATCTCTCTAGTTTGCAAATGAACAAGGGGTTGGTATTTATACCCACACCCACTTGTCTAGCAAACACACACGGTCAAACACATAACCCTCTCGTTTGACCAATTCAAACGAGCGGGTCAATACACATTCGTTTGACCGTTTCACTAACTATTAGATATTCAGCATAAAATAAATCTAATCTATTCGACAAGCATCGGACACAAAATCTGCATCAACAAATTCCCCCTTGTCTGTTGCTGTCGAATGCTGAAAATGCAACTGCAATCGATCTTCAGTCAAGTATTTATCTTCTCTGTGTTAACAAATTCTCCCTTGATCGATGATCCAGGTAAGTAGTATCTTGACGCTCCTTGTATAATAGTTCCCCCTCAAAGTACGCGTATCCGTGTTGGGTGTTGTGCAATGTCCTCACAAGGCTTATGTACGCGTATCCGTGTTGGGTGTTGTGCAATGTCCTCACAAGGCTCAATTGACCGATGTTCCGCTGATCTTCCAATACTCCAGCCGGCATTTGATAAGGGTTCCATTATTTAAAAACTACATCAAGTCTTGATTTGTCATAAGACAAACTCTACCACCTGTGATTGCGTTTAGAAATTTACCGAAGAAATTCAACATATGAAAAATTTTTATCCCCCATTTCTTTGGTAAGATCTCTAAACCTTAACAGATTCTCTCCACTTCAAAGAAACTGTCGTCAATTTCACAGAACAAATTCTCTCCACTGAGTAGAATTTATCTTCAAATGTTCATCAATTCCCTCCACTGAGCGGAACTGTCGTCAATCTTCACTGAATGTTCTCGGTTGTTCGAAAAATCACGAAAACGACTTTCTTCTTTATATAATCTAGTTGAATAAGAACGTCCCCTAGTACCCCATAGGATCCGACTGGTATCCCTCCAAAGACTTTGTGAACTCGTTAGGACCGGTATTGGCATTCCAGGTTCATTCATTCGTTACCAAATGCAAGAATATGACAATAAACAAAATGCTTTCTTCTTTGCATATTCTAGTTGACAAAGAAATTTCCCCTAGTACCCCGTATGATCCGACTTGTATCCCTCCAAAGACTTTGTGAACTCGTTAGCACCGGTATTGACATTCCAGGTTCATACGTTCATTTTCAAATGCGAGAATATGACAATAAACAAAATGCTTTCGAACATTTACGAATAACCGATAACAATCATAAACATTGACGTGCGAAAGTAAACATACCGTTCTTGGTTTTTGGCCCATAGTAGTGAAGTCATCAAATTTGACGTTTGCATCGCTAACCGTGACTACCCCACATTTTTCAAAAGAAAATCATTTGTTTTCATCAAGCCTCATCATCCCGCGCACTCTCTAACTCGTACCCAATACTTACTATTTTTTTGCCCATATAATAATCTTGTACTCGGTGGTGAAAGTGGAATTAAAGACCCACAAGAAAATTTGTTGCAACTTTCATGAGCCATAATAAAAAAAAATATCCAGCTGAAACAAACAAATGTCATCGTTTATCGGCCCAAAAAAATTTCACATTCCATCACTTAGGGATTATCCCAATTGAAGACAGATCATGTGGCCCAATCACCATTCAGGCCCATACTCCTCAATTTTTAGAGAAACCCAGCTGAAACTTAATTCCTGTCGACATCTGTACAGCGTCCACCCACTTCTAAACCTTATCTTCCTCTGCGATACACACCTCCAAAAACATCCAATCCCCAAAGAAAACTTGTGTAGCTGCCACTCTCATCTACCCTCATCCAAAAACCTTCAAAAAAAGGTTCATTCTGCCGATATCCACAGCCCTCATTTATACACAACCTCCAAACATGTGCAGCCATTACCACAACTGTAAATCACTGCCATCTTCTCTACCATACAACCTCAAAACCCAAACAGCATCTGCAGTACATAACAACAGTAGGCACTAACATCATCATTCTTCGTCTGAAACCCACAAAAGATGTGCCGGAGTTTTGTTCAGCAGCAGCAGGTTCGTCAGTGGTTCTTCGTCGATGGTAGGTTTTTCGGCAGGGGTTCTTCATCGATTGTGTATCCAGTAGTTTTTCATCGGACACATTATGACGAAAAAGGGTCTTCGTCAGGAGGGGGTTTTTCGTGGGAGCAGATATGAAGAAACCCTATCTTTCTTTCAACAGCCGCCACACACCTTCAAGAACACAGCCACTGTTTCTTTTGCAGATTTGACGAAAATCACTTCAAAAGTGATATTTGATGATGAAAACTTGATTATTTAGGTGTAAAACATAAAACCAAACACTCTGTTGTGATCCGTTTCAGCACAGATCTGAATAATCGGGTCCAAATATGAGTTTTTCTCATTTTCACCCAACTTTACATCATGAACAAAAATACTAAAATCACAGATCTAGAGCACATGTGATTTAGCAAATGGTTAGATTTACTAAATCGGGTACCATGGCTCTGATACCAATTGTAGGTCCGTGTTTCGGGACCGAAACCGTGATTCGTGTGAGATTAGTTCAAGACCGGAGAGATTAGAGATGGATAAACAAAACTCTTTGTATTAATCGGTAGTAAAACATTACAAATCGGCCCGATTACAAGATAACCGAATTAATATCAAGGAGTATACATCCGGGGAGAGACCAAGTGGTGATCTCTCCCCCAAACACTAAAGCTCACAGTGAACTCTTTCAAATGAACTCACCCTATCTCTCTAGTTTGCAAATGAACAAGGGGTTGGTATTTATACCCACACCCACTTGTCTAGCAAACACACACGGTCAAACACATAACCCTCTCGTTTGACCACTTCAAACGAACGGGTCAATACACATTCGTTTGACCGTTTCACTAACTATTACATATTCAGCATAAAATAAATCTAATATATGCTCTGATACCACTTGTAGGTCCACTAGCGGAGGATCTAGTAGCCTAATCCTTGTGATACGAACAAACCCGGTTGTGCGGAATCCAACCGAGTAAGCAAACCGAGCAAAGAACACGAGTACACACACAAGATACAACGTTTAAAGCTTCGAATGTTATAACCAGAAGTGTTTGTTTACAACGATTACAGAAGATTATACTCTCACAAACTCACTGGTTCTCTCGTGTCTCACTGTGTGTCTTTCTCTATGTGCTCCCCTCTAAACTGAGGTACAAGACCTGTATTTATAACCAAACACAACAGTAGCCTTACCAAAGACTTCATCCGATGAAAGTCCACTAGCCGACGAAAAACCATGTGTGACGAAAAACAGCAGGTTTTTCGTCAGTCACATGTGCAGGTTTTTCGTCCATAGCATGTGCAGGTTATTCGTCGATGGCTGCAACTTTGACACTTGCAGATTATGCAGAACTTGCAAACATGTTCGATCCGAAACATTAATGGAGGATATCGAGTTTCAGTATTCATCTCGTAACGTTGTCGAACCGGGCGAGACGCATCCACAAAGTGTATCAACAGTATGGTACAATCCTAAATGGGTTAGATGGTGCAACTTTAACATTCGTGATGTAATCATGTAATTGTTGTGTCTGTTTCAGGATTTTAACTTCTTGTTGGCCTCTTTTACTATATTTGAATAATAATCATGGTTGCAAAAATCGCGACTAGTCGGCGATTAATCGCTGACTAGTCGCTAGTCGCCCATCAACTGAGTAATTTTCAGCTAATCAGTAAAAAAATCGCTAGTCGGCCTAGTCGGCCCTAAGCGGCCGCCCTAGGCCCTAATCGGCCCTAGTCGGGCCTAATCGGGCCTAGTCGGGCCTAATCGCGACTAGTCGGTCGGGAAAAATCGGGAAAAACAAAAAAAAATCAGAAAAAATCGGAAAAAATCAGAAAAATCGGAAAAAACACATATTCCGCCCAAAACCTCCCAGATTCCGGTCAAAACTTGTCCACTTAAAAAAATTACGTATAAAAATATATGTATATATGTATAAAAACTTAAAATTATACATAAAAAGTCCGATCCGATTAATCCCGATTAATTCCGAGTAATCCCGAGTAGTCGCTAGTCCCTACCTCACCGACCCGCTAGCGACTAGCGAGTTCTCAAACCTTGATAATAATATAGTCTCCGTTAAAAAAAAATTCAATATAGGAAATTTAAGTGGAAAATATACGCATATAATGATAGAATTGATATTATTTTTTATTTCATAGCGATATCAAACCTTTAACTCTTATAGAATTGATATTATTTTTTTATTTCATAGCGATATCAAACCTTTAACTCTTATAATATCAGATCTTTTAACTCTTATAAGGAGATTAATTTCTTGAAAGAGACTCCAACTAGTTTCTCCATTCCATATTTCTTTTGTCTCGTGATCTTTTTATTAATTTAATTATTATCCCAAAATAATCGTAATCCAACTCAGATATCTATATCTATACTATATTATAATACAATAGGTTAGAACCCCGTGTGTTACACGGGTTAAAAAATATAATTATATATATTAAATAATAATTATATATACTAAGTAATAAAAAATATATCTTTCAAAAGAATTAATGTATTGTACATGATTAATAAAACTGTAACAAAGTTAAAAAAAAGTTACATATACATCAATAAAAACACGACATGTGGATTAGTAGATACTAGTTACGATTAAAAGCACTTTTTAACATATAATAATAATAAAATTAAAAGATAAGGATAAGATTAGTGATATTTATGTATTAATTATTAAACAAAATTAAAATAAAATATAAGTAAAATTGTGAGGTTAAAGGAGGGAATGACATGTAACGTTAATTGGAAATAAATGTAAGGGTGAACGGGGTGCTCCCCACGTGGGGAGTATTCCCCACTTAGCCACAACCAATCAGGTTATTCCATGTCAACTCCCCTCTTAAGTCCCTATTTTGCACTCAAACGTTGGCATCACTCCACTCACACAATTATTTTTTTATAAAGAAAGAAGAAAAAAATATGATTGGAGGAAAAATGGTGGACCCACATTAACAACCAATCACCCCCTCTCTCCCTCCCCTCTTTCAATCGGTGAGCACACACCGATCTAAACACTCCCCGCGCTGTATACTTTTGTTGGTGGCGGTGTACCCGCACGGCAAATTAAGTCCCCACATGGGGTCATCGAAGGTGCCCCGTGCACCCTAATGTTTAGAGCTGGGCAAACTGCTCGTCGCTCGCCGCTCGCTCGTCGCTCGCTCACATTTGCTCGGAAAATGCTCGCTCAGTTTTAGGCTCGATTGTAAGCGAGCCAATCCGCTCGGTTCGATTTAAAAACGAGCCAAGTATGAGCAAAGGTCCGCTCGGCTCGGCTCGGCTCGAATTTTTTATACTTTATATTTTAATATATATATATATATATATGTAATATATTATTTCTTGTAATTATTATTTTATTGAATTTATGGATTAATATTTTGTATTTAGCTCAAATAATAGTTAGCCCAAAATGTTAAGCCCACCACTCCACCGGCCCTAACTCCTAAGCCCTAATTCATAAATTTCTTTTGCCCTAGATTTAAACAAAAGAGCAGTTGTCTTCTTCATATTCGATTAGGGTGTCTTCAACAAATTCATCTCAATTTGCTAATTATCCTATTGATTGATCGAATTCACACTTCAAACATCTTCATGTAATCATTTCAGGTTCGTTCAAACCTTTCAAACTCTGTTTTCAGCATTTGAATTCGTTCAAACTCGATATTTCAACGCATTTTAGATCGATTCCTGCTGTTTCATGATGATTTAATCTCCTTTTTTTGTGTAGTTGTCATCGATTAATTTGTTTATTATAGCACAGGCGTTCTGTCCATAGTCCACCTCCACCACGAGCAGCGGAGCCGCACACGAGCAGCTGCCATCCATTAATTTCAGGTTCGTAAATACCATTTTTTTAATTTGAAACTGAAACTGAGCGAAACTGAGCAAAATCGAGCTGCTCGGTTGTAAACCAAGCGAGTTCGAGCAACGATTTTTGCTCGTTTCATTAAATTCGATCCGAGCAGAGCCGCTCGGTTTAAATTCAAGCCGAGTTCGAGCAGACCCTTGCTCGGTTCTGCTCGGCTCGTGAACAGCCCTACTAATGTTATATACTTAGTAATATAAAAGTTGTGTCTTTAAAAACCCGTGTATTGCACAGGCTGTATAAAATATAATGTAATCTCTTACCACGTTTCTTACCGTCCAATCACATTAAATATTTGATTTTTTAGAAATAACTCATAAAAACAATTATCATCATTATAGCACATTAAATATTCGATTATTTTGAGCAATCACCCATAAAAACAATTATCATTGTTAATCTTCATTTTTTTAATATTTTAACTAACATAATAAAAAATATAAGTTTATTTAAAAGATTAATAATTAATCTTATATTAAGTTTATTTAGTTAATGATACAATAATTATCTTTAATTAAAAATAAGTATCCATTGTTAAAAGATTCAAATATATTATATTGAGAATTACGTTTTAAATTTGTTATGGTTCTATTCTTATCATTAATTAATATCGTCATATAATGACTATCTTTAATTATAAAAAATAAGTATCTATAATTAAGTAGAAGAATGAGTCGGGAAAATAAATAAATAGATTGCTCCAACAGTTTCTTCTATTATATGGTATAGAAAATATAGATATAAATTTAAGGGACAATTGTATATACCCCCTATAAAAGTTATTTATTGCGTATTTACCCAGACCCCAAATAAAATTGCATTTATCCCCCTCCCCTATTAAAACAAATTATCAATTTATCCATTTTGATTTTATTCATTAAAAGTAAAGTAGAGAATGAGGTATTAAAATTAAAAATCTATTAATTTTTTCATTTAAAATTATAAAATCTTTTAATTTTTCATATTTATCTAAGTTTTTCTAAATCTTTTTCTACTTTGTTTTTGTTTTTTTTATTGTTTCGCTAATGCGTTTCTTTATTTTTCTTTCGTATGTGTGTAATCCACTCTTCTACATAAAAAGTCTGTCATTTTATTCGATCCCTCATTTTGCAAGTTTCATAACTAAAATTTGTATCTTTTGAAATAAAAATTTCATGTCGCAGGCCTCATGATTCAATCTATAAACTCACATTCCTGAGTCCAAAACAATCTCGATGATTCTAATTTCGAAAGCTTCCTCCATAATCGATGTATTAAAAGTGAAATCTCATGTTCAGTCAACTCAATCTAAGAAAGAACAAAGTTATGAAATATTCAATTCACACTCGATTAAGAACATGAAGAGTTAATTGGACGTAATGGCCTAGATGGAAACTTAGAATGGGAGTGAACTTTAGAATTTAATTTGTTGCTTGATAGGGTTTGTTTTAAGGTTATTTTTGTCATTGTGTGAAGTTTCATTAGATAAGGGGATATATGTAATTTTAGTTGGATAAATATACAATTAGGGTTTTTTTTATAAGGAATATATGCAATTCTCCCTAAATTTAATACGGATTTTTTTAAAAGGAGATGTATGCAATTCTCCATAAATTTAATACAAGTTTTTTTTATAAGAAGATATATGCAATTCTCCCTTAATTTAATACGTTTAGAATTTGAGTATAAGGCTATAGGGTGTGGTCATGACCCTCATGACCATCATAACCCTCCACGTCAGTGTTATATCACCCACCTCTAATTCACCATAAAAAACCAATACTCTAAGGGTGTGGTCATGACCCAAACCATTATCCCCTTATCTATTTTAATTTATCTTTGTTTAAAGAAAAATGAAATGATTTCTTGAAAAATGGAAAGGATGACCATGATTGCCATGGTTTAATATATGCAAACCATGGTGGATCATGCAAGAGGTGGTGTAGCATTCCATTGATGTTCATACATGGCGAATCATGTCCCAACTATGACCCCTACACCTTTTAGCCTACGTAGTTTCTTCCCGTATTTAAAATCTATTATTTTCTTTTGTAACCTACGTCATACCAAATTAACAGTTTTAGTATTATAATTATAATCGTTTATTTATAAATAATCTAAAGCTAATACTATTTAAAAATTTTAATATATTATCTACAAAATACACGTTCATCAATATCAATGAATTTTATCTACCTAAACTTTTTAAATATAATATTTATTCAATAGTTATATCAACTAATCTATCTATACCATATAAAGAAATCTTTATATAACTTTTTTAACATAATATTTATTCGATCATAATTCTTGAATATTTGCAGGACTATCTTTAATTATAAAAGTAAGTATTTATAATTAACTATGAGAGAGAAGCGGGGAAACAAATAAACAGATAAGATAATTAATATATTATTATCAGTTATCTTTGTCTTTTATCATTAAAATCTCTTCTAAAATTTTAAATCTAATATTATCAATAATTGACTTTTCATAATAAATATTTAAAAAAATAAATAATATTAAATATTTAGAAAAATAATTAAGACTGTCTTATAGAACGTCATGTGTCCCTAACATGGTTTCTTTTATTATATGTATAGATAAGGGATGAGCATTTTAAAATACCAAAAAATAAGAACTTTTTCCCTCTTAATTTATAAGATAGCTCATAAAACGAGGTAAATTGGTCTTTTAAACATTAATTATGTTTTTGCCCTCCATCTTATTACAACTAAATCCCTCAGTTTTAACCAAATTATGGATAATTAGTTACACTTTTCTCCCTCAACAACAAACTTATAATTCTTTTACGTATTTTTGTTGTATCTTGTAAACTATAATATTTAAAAAAAAAATCCAAAGATATCATGACGATCTACTCATTTTCGTTAACGTTTCGATAGTTGTTTTGTTCAGTATTAACATACGCATTAAAATGTATAAACAAATGATGCATTAGTGTATAAGTGAATATTGCATTTATAATACCTTTCTGCCTACATTGGTACCAACAATTGAACTGAGTTTATTTGCAAAGAAAAAATATGGTATAGATAATGTATAAAAGTTGATATAAAATGTTATAGAGATTTACTATTTAATACCAAAAAGTAAAACAAATAAACTAATAAACATATGTAATCATTTTATGAGTTAAATCACTAGTCATACGAATAAAAGATAAAAGCACTACTAATATTTTTAAGGGGTGGGGATCAAATAGAAAGTTTATTTTAGCTAGGAAGGATAGGAAGCACTAGGATTATGACATATGGCAAATTTTAAAATAAACAGAAAGGGTATTTTAGTTAATCTCATCATTTCTTCTTCCTTCTTCTTCCCAGTTACTTCAAAACCCACAATTTTCAAAACCCATCATCTCCAACCTTTTCTTAACTTACTATCTCAATAATCATTACATTATAGTGCGATTTTCGTCATCAATCAATGATTCAAACACCCGATCAACGTGTTCTTCAGTTTTTTTTTGAAGAAAACCCAGTTTAATTTCATTCAAAATCTCGTTTTTTCCCGTGATTTTGAAGATAATCACTCGATCCGTTCGATTCAATCGCTGATAAGTGTTTCTATCATTCAAATTTCGTCAATCGATGAAGAAATCGGCTTCGATCCATGTAAGAAATTCTTTAATTTCATTTTCACGATCTGGGTTTTTGATTTAGTCATTGCGTTTTACGATCTTGGCGGTGGTCCGGGGGCGGCAGCCACTGGTAGCAGGGTCCTAGGGGCGGCAGCCCCTGGCGGGGTCCAAGGGGCAGAGCCCCTGGCTGGAGTTGAGCTGTAAAATGCATCAGAAAAGTTAATTTTCTGTAAATTGCCTCTGGAAAACTGCACTCGTAAACTGCATTGGTTCAGACAATTCACAGCACAGACAAAACTATTGTCCTGGTTCAATGCGTTTTAGAGAGAACATTTCTTTGGTGTTTTTAAGCCATTGTGTTTTAGAACTAAGACATTTTTATGTGTTTTCTGGCCATTGCGTTTTAGAAAAACACATTTTTGAAGTGTTTTTAGTCATTGCGTTTTAGGTAAAACACATTTTTAGGTGTTTTCAGTCCATTGCGTTTTACAGAGAACATTTTCTTTTGTTTTTTTAGGCCATTGCGTTTTAGAAAGGAGACATTTTTAAGTGTTTTCTGACCATTGCGTTTTATAAATAAGACATTTGTTTGTGTTTTTTGTGCATTGCGTTTTAGGTAAAACACATTTTTATGTGTTTTCAGTCCATTTCGTTTTAGAAAACAGACATTTTAAGTGTTTTCTAGCCATTGCGTTTTAGAAATAAGACATGTGTTTGTGTTTTTGGTGCATTGCGTTTTACGTAAAACACATTTTTATGTGTTTTCAGTCCATTGCGTTTTAGAAACTACACTTTCTTTTGAGTTTTTAGGCTATTGCGTTTTAGAAATAATACATTTCTTTGTGTTTTCTGGCCATTGCGTTTTACAAATAAGACATTTCTTTGTGTTTTTTGTGCATTGCGTTTTAGAAAAATGTCATTTTTTAGGGGTTTTTTCCATTGCGTTTTACGCAACTGGGTTTTCAAATTTTTTTTTCGAAAATATAGCAATAGTATACTCGTTTTAAAGATTAAAAAAACGCTCGTTTTTTTTATGCAATTTTTAAAAAAAAATAATGTAGTATGAAAGAGTTATTAACATTTAAAAACGGGGGGGAATTGGAGGAGAGAGAAACTATTGCCTTGAATTGACTAGAATGTCACTTAACAAACTCACGCGCCTCTTTTCTTCCCTTTAATTTTCATCATTTAATCTTAGCCCTTGATTAACTAAATGGATGGTCAAGATCACTTCCTAGCCTTCTTAGCCAAATAAACTTCCTATTGTATCTCCACCCTTAAGAACTAAAACTCTTGTTGAATAATTTGTTAAACATTTTCTTTACAACATCAACAAACTTCCTAATTTAAGGGTGACAAAGTCTTATATTTAAGCAAGCGGGAGACAACTTTTGAAATTTAAACTTTTTCCCCATATCTCCAAACGTGTTGGATCTAATTTACAAAATTCAAACCAACACACAATCGTTTCCGCAACCTCTCTGGATCCATGGAACCACCATCGTTGCAACTGTTATGTTATTCGCCACCTTACACCATCACTCATCGTCAGGGGCGGATCTATTTGAGAGGCAGGGGTTGCCCGGGATACCCCTCAACTTTCTTCACGAAGTGTATTTTTTTTCTTTTTTTTCCGTTTTTATGTATTGGACATCCTTAAGCAAATATTAGGATATCCCTGAGAAAAAGAGTTAAAATAGCTTATTCAGATCTTTCCCGATGAACTGCGGCAACCTATGTAGTTTTGTGTTGAAGATGAACATGGGGAGAGAGAAGATAGGTATCTGCTTTTTTAAATATAAATATTAATATATTATTTATGTGTAGGTGAAATATAGGATCTGTAAAAGTGATGGGTTAGAGTGACAACTCATTAACTCTTACTATTTATTTACTTTAATATAGTTTTTAACTTTTTTTCTATTTCACCCAAAAACATGAGATATACTTAGAAGCTTATCAAATGACGATTGGATTGATTTTTCGTGTCATAACACTTGATTTAACCTGTGAATATTAAATTTTTGGTTAGAAATATAGATATATATAACTAAAAAATGTTATTATTGTTATAATTTAATATAATGAATTTTGTTTAAATAAACAAGTTTCCATTTCAAGTGCTCATTTTTACTAGTCGTATGACATTCGAAATCTTAAAGACAATCCTAACTGAGGAGCTAATTTTTTCTACTCGCACATGGCCCTTGACGACCCTCGAATTCAAGGAGACGACCCCGCCCCTGGTCCCACATTTAGCACAAAATTCATATTAATTAAAAGCTCAAATTTAATTAAAAAAACACACACACATTTAGTTAAAATTTTAAAAGCCCAAACTCATATTATTAACATTGTATGAATGGACAGTAAAAAAATTTGGATACCCCTGAATTTTCCGTCTAGTTCCGCCACTGCTCATCGTCATTGTTCAAGCCATCGCACACTAGTAGGTTTTGAAGATGGTGCTAGAGTTCTGCCGTGAAACTCAACATCCGGTGAACAAGGTGTGTTCCATGTTAGATATTTTAGTGTAATCAGGGATTGACTTGGTGATCAAAGCGAATAATAATACACATCAAGCAAGTTAGAAGGTGCGGGAGTGCACGCTTGTTTGAGTTATTATTATTCGGAGTGTACGGGCGGAGCCCGTACCCTACGGGGGTTCCAAGGGGGCAGCGCCCCCTTGGCGGGGGTCCGGGGGCAGAGCCCCTGGGAGCAGGGTCCAAGGGGCGGCAGCCCCTGGCGGGGTCCAAGGGGCAGAACCCCTGGCTGGGGTCGAGCTGTATCAGAAAATTTTATTTTTATTAAATTGCCTTAATGAAACTGTATCAGAAAATTTTATTTTCTGGAATTTTTATCATTTTCGAAATGATAAAAAACGACAGTTTTTTGGTGATTTTTTGTCTGAAAACTGCCTAATGGCAGTTACTACCCCAAAAACACCTTTCGTAGACAGTTTTTGATCATATTGTTCTTCCTGGTTCGAAAATTCACACATACAAACATACATTGGTTCATTTCTCAAATCAGAGTTTTATCCGATTAAAATTTTCGGGTGAACCACCGAAATAATTTGATCTGAGAGTGATTACACGCCTCTCTGATCGTCCGGCAAACCGAAATTCCCCAACAAAGATCAAATTATTTTCTGTGAAGATGGCAAGCGGATCGATGAAGGATATGACAATTAAGGAAAACAAACTGGAGAAGTTCGAAGGGGTGGACTTCCGAAGATGGCAGAAGAAGATGCACTTTCTTCTGACTTCGTTGAAGGTTGTGTACGTGTTGACTACTCCAATCCCGGAGATACAGGAGGAGGGAAATCTGGAGCAAATTAGGAAGAGGTCGAAGTGGGAAAACGACAATTACATATGTCTTGGCCACATCCTGAACGGTATGTCTGATCCCTTATTTGATGTTTATCAAAATGTTGAAACTGCAAAGTTACTGTGGGACACGTTGGAAGCCAAATACATGGCAGAAGATTCTTCTAGTAAGAAGTTTCTTGCCAGTAATTTCAATAATTACAGAATGGTTGATGAACGGCCTGTGATGGAACAATATCATGAATTGTTACGAATTCTGGGGCAGTTTGCCCAACATGATATGAAGATGGATGAATCCATCTCTGTTTCGAGTATCATTGACAAGTTACCTCCTTCCTGGAGAGATGTTAAACATAATCTGAAACATCAGAAAGGAGAGTTAACTTTGGTTGAACTTGGAAGCCACTTCAGAATTGAAGAAGGCTTGAGAGCACAGGAGAATGTGTTGGTCAATGATGATAAGAAACGGGCTGGTTCAAGTTCTGTGAACATGGTTGAAACTGGTGAATCATCCAAAGGAAACAGTAAGTTCAAAGGGAAACGAAAGTTTCAAGGAAACACCAATTCGGGTTCAAACAAAAAGCCGAATTACCCTTGCTGGAAATGTGGTAAGGTTGGTCACTTTAAGAGGGACTGTAAAATGATGAAGAATAACAAGAAGTCTGGTTCAAAGAACAAGAACGAGGATGGTTCTGGCGGGTCCAAGGACCCGGGCAAGCAAGGTCAGAATTTAGTACAACTTAATAATTCGGTTCAGAATTATGTGTCACTAATTTCTGAGGCATTTTATGTGCAGGATGATGACATTGCTTGGTGGGTTGATTCGGGTGCAACGAGTCATGTATGCAAGGATCTTCGTTGGTTTAAAGACTTTCAACCAATCGAAGACGGATCTATCATCAAGATGGGGAACGTTGCAACTGAACCAATCAAGGGAATAGGAACTGTGAATCTTGTTTTTACTTCTGGAAAATGTTTACTTTTGAACAATGTTTTGTATGTGCCCGGAATTCGAAAGAATCTGTTAAGTGGCATTGTGTTGAATAATTGTGGGTACAAACAAGTATTGGAAAGTGACAAGTATATCTTGTCAAGACATGGTACCTTTGTTGGTTTTGGTTATCTATGTAATGGTATGTTTATGTTGAATGTTGATGTCTCGTTTATGAATGAATCTGTTTGTGTTGCTTCAACTAGTAATGTTAATGATGTACCTTCAACTAGTAATGCAAACTGCATAGCTTCAACTAGTAGTAGAAACAACTTGACAGAATCGGAATTATGGCATGCTAGACTAGGACATGTACATTATAAAAGAGTTAAAGAAATGTCTAAAATGAGCTTAATTCCGCCTATTAACATAAACAATGATAAATGCCATGTTTGCAAGTTGAATAAGATAACCAAAAAGCCTTTCATGCAACATGTTCATAGGGAAACTAAAGTGTTAGATTTGATACATAGTGATCTATGTGATTTTCATTCTACACCATCTCTAGGTAATAAAAAATATGTAGTAACATTTATAGATGATGCTACTAGATTTTGTTACGTTTATTTGTTGCATGCTAAGGATGAAGCTCTTGAAAAGTTTAAGATTTATAAACAAGAAGTAGAGCTTCATCGGAGTGGGTTGATCAAAACCCTACATACGGACAGAGGTGGTGAGTATTTTGATCCGGTGTATTTCCAATCTACTGGAATAATACACCATACCACAGCTCCTTACACACCGGAACAAAATGGTGTGGCGGAAAGGAAAAATAGGACTTTAAAGGAAATGGTCAATACCATGTTGTCCTATTCGGGCCTAAGTGAGGGCTTTTGGGGTGAGGCTATGTTGACAGCCTGCTATTTGCTAAATAGAGTTCCAAATAAAAGGAACAAGACCACCCCTTTTGAGCTTTGGTATAAAAAACCACCTGAGCTGCATAAGCTGAGAGTTTGGGGTTGTAGAGCCGTGGTGAGGCTCACTGATCCTAAAATAAGGAACATAGGGGAAAGAGGTATAGACTGCATTTTCATTGGGTATGCGGAGCATTCATTTGCTCACAGGTTCTATGTTATAGAACCAAATGACTACGTGTCAGTGCATACGGTTATTGAGGCAAGAATTGCAGAGTATGATGAGAATAGATTCTCTTCAATGCCTAGGCCTAGAGACATGGTTCCAAGCTCTAGTAACTCTCACGTGGCTGATCAAGTGATTGATACTCCTCCGGAACTTAGGAGGAGTGGTAGAGCAAGAAAAGCTAAATCATTTGGTGATGATTTTCAGCTATATTTGGTTGAAGGATCTAGAGATGAAATTAAAATTCAATATCAATATTGCTTCAATATTGAGGAAGATCCTAAAACCTATAGTGAAGCCAAGGCATCTCGAGATGTAGCTTTCTGGAAAGAAGCTATAAATGATGAGATGGACTCTATTATGCACAATAACACTTGGAAACTGTCTGATCTACCCCCTGGGTGTAAACCACTTGGTTGTAAATGGATCTTCAAGAAGAAGATGAAAGTAGATGGTTCAATTGAAAAGTTTAAAGCCCGATTGGTTATCCAAGGCTTTAGACAAAAGGAAGGAATTGACTACTTTGATACATATGCTCCTGTAGCAAGAATATCCACTATTAGATTGTTGGTTGCCTTGGCTGCAATACACAATCTTGTAATTCACCAAATGGATGTGAAAACTGCTTTCCTGAATGGTGATTTGGATGAGGAGATATATATGAAACAACCAGAGGGTTTTGTTATGCCTGGCAATGAGCATAAGGTGTGTAAGCTAGTTAAGTCATTATATGGCTTAAAGCAAGCACCAAAACAGTGGCATCAAAAGTTTGATAAAGTGGTTTTGTCTAATGGTTTTGTATTAAACCAAGCGGACAAGTGTGTGTATAGCAAATTTGATGATTCTAGGAAAGGAGTCATAATTTGTCTATATGTAGATGACATGTTGATCTTCGGTACTGACCAGGATCAAGTTGATAAAACAAAGAAATTTTTGTCATCTTGTTTTGATATGAAAGACTTGGGGGAGGCAGAAGTGATCCTTGGTATAAGGATAAGAAGGGAGAACAATGGCATATCTATCTCTCAATCTCATTATATTGAGAAGATATTGAAAAAGTTCAATTTTCATGATAGTTCTCCGGTTAGCACTCCAATGGATCCTGCTTTTAAGCTCTCACCTAATGAAGGTGTAGCTGTAAGCCAACTTGAATATTCAAGGGCCATTGGATCCCTCATGTATGCCATGATTAACACTAGACCGGATATAGCTTATGCTGTTGGAAAGCTTAGTAGGTATACTAGCAATCCAGGTGCAAGTCATTGGCAAGCAATGAATCGAGTATTTAGGTACTTGAAAGGAACCATGAAATATGGGTTGACGTATACTGGATTTCCTTCGGTTTTAGAAGGTTATTCGGATGCAAGCTGGATTAAAAACAAGGAAGATCATTCTTCCACGAGTGGATGGACTTTTCTGCTCGGAGGAGGTGCCATATCTTGGGCATCTAAGAAACAGACTTGCATTACTGATTCGACATTGGAGTCTGAGTTTGTAGCATTAGCCGCAGCTGGCAAAGAAGCTGAGTGGCTAAGAAACTTGATTTATGAAATTCCATTGTGGCCTAAACCTATATCACCAATATCTATTAGATGTGATAGTGCTGCTACCTTGGCTAAGGCCTATAGCCAAGTGTATAATGGGAAGTCTAGACACTTAGGTGTTAGACACAGCATGATTCGTGAGCTCATCATGCATGGGGTGATATCGGTGGAGTTTGTGAGAATTCAACAGAATTTAGCCGACCACTTAACCAAAGAGTTATGTAGAGATCTTGTGCACAAGGCGGCTGTAGGGATGGGATTAAAGTCCACCTGAGATTTCTCGTGTTAAGATACCCAATTCCCACCTAATATGACGTTAGGTGCTGAATTCAATGTGGAAAGCTTAACATCTAGAAATTGGAACACATTAGTAGAATTATCCCAAGGTATGTGTTCAGACCTGCAAGTTAAAGGAGGTTGAAGGTTTTCTTCTTAATAGTTCTTTGAAAAATTGCATATGCAGGTGCAAGAATAAAGAGCTACCTATATGAGCATGAAGTTTAGCCGCTTCAAGAAGCTAGGACTTGGCTTTGATATGTTCATTGAAGGATGGGACACAGGCTAGTAAAAATAGTGTCAAGAAAGAACATTAGAGTATGTAAACTTGTGTGTATATTATCTTCATGTATTCACTGAATAGAAAGGGTTCAATCCTTAGCGACACCCCTATATTCGAATATTTGGAATGTGTAATATACTAATGTGAAATTCAATCGTCGCGATATTTCATTTATGCATAAGTTTGATTGTTGTGAATTTGTTCAAGTTAATCAAGGATTACGCTAAAATGGGGGAGGAATGTTAGATATTTTAGTGTAATCAGGGATTGACTTGGTGATCAAAGCGAATAATAATACACATCAAGCAAGTTAGGAGGTGCGGGAGTGCACGCTTGTTTGAGTTATTATTATTTGGAGTGTACGGGCGGAGCCCGTACCCTACGGGGGTTCCAAGGGGGCAGCGCCCCCTTGGCGGGGGTCCGGTGTAACACCCCGAAAATATAAATCCTTATATTAAAATTTAAGAGTGAAAATAAACAAGAGTCAACCAACTAGGAATTTTAACCTAGTTAATTACAAGTCTTGAAATAACCCATGATAGGGTTAAAACACTCAAACTTAAGGATAAATCAAAGTTGAGGGTTTAAACTTGTCAAAACTGAAACTTAGGTCTCTAATAGTAACCAAAACAAAACCAAACACCCCAAAATTGGGTGTCTGGTCGAACAAAGGGCAGGGGTGACCACAGGGATTTCTTCAAACCCTTGTTTCATAGCAAATCTCCAAATTGAAGCTTCAAATCTGCCCTAAATCAAGTCTTGAACACAAATTAGTAATCCCCTCGTAGTAAGGATCAAAAGGTATGTATAATTTTGATATTTTGATTCACCATAAATTCTAGGTTAATGGTGAATAACTGAAATTGAACCTAGATATGTCATGCATGAATGAATCTTGAAGTAATATGTTGTTTAGGGTTAAACCCTAGATGATTAGTTGTAAAAATCATTGCATGTTACTTGAAGAAAATACAATCACCATTGTAGGTGATTTATGATATTGTAAAGACTAGATGAGCACTAGGATTATGAAATTTTAATCTAGTGAAAAGCTGAATTGTATGAGGAAATTCAGTAATTGAATGTTTAAATGTGTACAATTTGCTTAATTAAAGTGAAATTAAATGTTAAATTGCAAGTCATGAACTTAGTAATGATTGTAGAAAAATCTGACTCGTTAGGTGTTCGTTGAAATGCCTAAGTGAGGAATCAAATGTTAGAATAGGAGGAAAACGCAGATTTAGTCATGGCTCATAATGATGTGATTATGGTTGTGAAAAGAGTTCTAAACAAGTTGTAAAACTGAATTTTCTAGGCAAGGAGTCCGGATCATCAAGCGGACAAGCCGGAGGGAATTCACGGGGGAAAGGCGTGCTCTAGAGGTACGAAATTATCGTTTCGTTATAATAAAGATTATTTGTTAGTTTTATGTTGTAGTTTTGAAAATATAGTAAACAAGATAGACCAATACGTCACGGAAGTGACTTTGTGTCTTAAACAAGTAAAACGGGTCAAAACAAGTGATAGAAATTGGATTTTTGAAATATCTTGTTTGATGCCTAAATCTTGGTATTCAAACGGGTCGAACAATCAAGAAGGGTATGGTTAATGCTCCGGTTTATAATGGATTGATCTTTGATATAGGTTAATATATATATATATAGCATGTTAAAAATACGAGAATTTAACGTTGAGGTTGTTGGAAAAACGAAACCCGAGGGTCGGGTTTGAGTACAATGAACAAGACAATCAAATTGATGGAATTCCAGCAACTACCGTAAGTGGGATCATATGTTTACGGTGCTTATCTCCTGATTTACGGTGATTCAGAGACTTTCAGGATCTACCGTAACTTACGGTGACACCGTAAGTTACGGTGGAACCTGAAAAATTAACAATGTTTTGTTAGTTAAGTTTTGATGTTGAATTTAATATTTATATGCTATATAACTATGTCAAATTGATGTTTTAAAGATTTTGACCATAGGTAACTAGGTGGATCTCGCGGACGGCGGTCAAGCGAATGAAGAAGAACCGAACACGATTTTTGATGCTTCCGCAATGTTTTAATCATACTTAGATGTTGTTCATGGGTTGTAAACAATTTCTTAAAAAAATTTTGAATGTTCCAATTTAGTCATTAGTTGACTAAAGTTTATGCTACTTATGATACTTATGTTAATTTAATATCTTTTGTTATAAAATTGTATAAAAACTTTGATTAATTCAAGTAAAAATTTAAGGGTGTTACAAGTTGGTAATCAGAGCTCAAGGTTGTCAATAAGTGTTCGGTTCAAGCTTGATCGATTGTCCGGTAAGAACTAACTTATTTTGTTAATAAATTATGTACTACGTAAAGAATGAGAAATGAACAAATATGCATGAAAAGAGTGTGTAAGCTCACTCAAAAACAAGAAATGCATGAAACAAGAATGATTAAATCAAGTTATGAACTTGATTGAAATGAAACAAGAATGATTAAATCAAGTTATGAACTTGATTGAAATGAAACAAGAATGATTAAATCAAGTTATGAACTTGATTGAAATGAAACAAGAATGATTAAATCAAGTTATGAACTTGATTGAATTGAAACAAGAATGATTAAATCAAGTTATGAACTTGATTGAATCAAAACAAGAACGATTAAATCAAGTTATGAACTTGATTAAATCAAAACAAGTAAAGCATGTGTTATAAATGGAATGTTTAACAACCTATGTAAACATTTCAGAAATAGAGATGGCTGATGGAGGAAATGATAATGCGGTGCCAAGAGTCACCGAACAAATGAGAGAAGTGATTGCCGAAGAGGTTGGAAAGGCGATCGAAAACAGTTTGTCGGGCTTTATTGATAAAATCCAAAACACAGTTTTATCAATAGTAGAAGATAGAATCAAGAAATTGGAAAATGATTCAAATTCAGCAAAGGAAAAACATGGAGGACGAAAGCCTTGTTCATACAAGGAATTCATGGCTTGTAAACCACCAATATATAATGGGGAGGTTGACCCAATAGTGTGCCAACGATGGCTAAGTGATATTGAAGGAGTATTCGAGAGAACTCATTGTGATGAAAATGACTACGTAGCTTATGGTACGGGTTAATTAAGAGGTCAAGCGAAAGACTGGTGGGATAACAAAAAGAAGGAGATTGGAAGTGAAGCGGCTAAGGCCATGACATGGGAGGAGTTTAAGACGCCGTTTCTTAAACACCATAGTCCCAAAGCGGTCATAAATAGAATCAAGGAAGAGTTCATGCAACTCAGACACAAGGGTGAATCCATAGACAAGATCACGTGGATGTTTATGGACAAGATAAAGTTCTGTGATGATTTGGTGACAAATGAAGAACAAAAGGTCTATTACTACCATAATATGCTAAGTGCGGAGTATAGAGAGTTCATAACCCCTTCAAAATACGAGACCCTTACCGAGATTGTCAATGCTGCTCGGGAAAGGGAGGTCGAACTGAAAAAGAGCATAGAACGGGGTGAACGAAAGGCACAAGATGTGAATCCAAGCCCTACTAAGAAGGCACGAACAAACGAAAGCGCAAAGAAATCTGATACGAAAGGCGGGTCGCCAAGTTGCAGAGTCTGCGGGAAGGGTCATAAAGGCGAATGCCGTTACAAGGATAAGCCTTGTCCCATATGCAAGAAAACGGGACATATGGCTATATCATGCTGTAACACCTCGGAAATTTATGTCCCATAATGTCTTGACACGTGTCATAAGCTTTGAATATGTAAAAACAAACTTTAGAGGGACTAAAGTTGACAAACGGTGAAACTATGTAAATTCAAGGGTTCAAAGTGTCAACAATGAATAAATAAGCCCTACAATAACCCTACATGGTGTTTATAGTCTTAAACGTATAAATCATGGATCATACGAAGCGAAAAATGAAAGAAAGTGAGTATTTACAAACTACAGGGGCTACACGTGTCAACATGTTGAATTTATACCTCTGAGTGACCTTTTGGCAAACCCGAAGCTTTGTAATAATAAAATATACTCACAAGAGCATGTGATAAAAATTTCATGAAGTTTCGTGAACGTATGAGAAAGTTATGATTAAAACCGTATACGAAAGGTTAAATACGTAATCGTGAATTTCGTGACTTTTCGGGTAAGCGCAAAGTGAACCGAGGACTTTGTCAAGTTTATAAAAGCCCCAAGGTTCCTAAAAACCAGATTTGAGGGTCTAGAGTGCCAAATAAACGAACAAATCATCGCTTCAAAGATCAGGGACTAATATGTAAAATGTTCGAAACTTGGAATGCTGGTCGCCCCACACCCTCGCGCTGCGCGACGGTGTCCTCGCGCTACGCGAGCAACTGCCCAGCGACAAAAGTCGCGACCAGCTGTCAGTCAGTCTGTTTTGCGAGTTGGTTACAGCTGTGATCGATTATAGAACTGACCAATCAACTTTCATGCAATCTGAGACCTCTGGACACTTCCCACAACAGCATAAAACATCTGAAACAGCCTTAATCAGATCAAACTCCTTTAAAAGTTCACCATAGTTGCAACATTCAAGCACACTTGAAACTTCAAAATTCACGAGACTTCTCCTGGAGCAATTCTGATCGATAAGGCAGCCTCATAAGTGATCACTAAGCTTGTTAGGACCTTTGTAAGTATTTATATCATCCTCAAATCCATTCTAGCTTAGTGTTCTTACTAAAAGTCAAACATATCGTAAATATAGTTTGACTTTGCAATTAAACGAAATGTGCTCAGTCATATCTCGAATCAAAAGTACCAACAAGTTGGTATTTATGAGTATAACAAACCCCTAAAAGGGTATGTTCAGATTCACACTCTAAGCATGCTAATTGTCGAGTCAAAGTTCTTCATAAAAAGTCAACAGAATATGTTTTTGCAAATTTAAGCTTGATTAACAATGTAGGATACATGCAACCTGTTTGATCATCAAAATAACTTTATAAATAATGTAAGAACATGTTTCAACTTGATCAACTCGACAATTTTCTGTGTTACACCCGAATCGGAACCGAAAGTCTCATAAATGGACTTTTTCTTTGACTATCGGTTCTGATCCGTACATGCATGTTAAGATCTGCATTAGAGCATATTTTGGACCAACTTTTATATAAGATTAACCCTCTGGAATTTTACACCTTGATTCCATGGTTAACCGATTCATATGCATGTTACCGGTTTATGCTTAAAGTTGACCATTTTGCCCTTTTTAATATAAAACGCGATTTTTGAAAAAGTGAAAGAGTAAAATCATTTGTTACTGATTTATAAACATGCACCGAAAATTTCATATCAGTTTGTGGCCTAGTTTAAGAGATATGCTCAATATCGTAAATCACAAGCTTTATGTTAAGTAAATAGCGCATTTAGCGCAAAGCCTATTTTAACCCACTTTTTGGTATCAAACTTTTTATACACTGATGTTATATAATATTTTGAGATTTTTAAAGATTTTTATTTAATTTTTCGAAGAGCATAACATAAGTCTTTAAGTTAAATTCGGTAAATACCGATTTTGCCCTTTTTGGCCATAAAACGAGTTTTACAAATCCGATTGACCCCAAACCACTTCCTACTGATTTTATTTATTAAATAAAGTATTTTGGGTCTTCTGGAAATATAAAAATCTCAGCTTTCTTTACAAACCCGGAAACGGCTCTAAATCGCCTTTTTAGGCATTTTTAACGCATAGTATATACTATAACCATATCAAGCATATAAGAATTATACCTACTGATGTAATTAGCATATTTTCATATAAAAACAGTAAGTACAACTTTATAAACTCAGACTTCCAGTTTTGGCATTTTTAGCCCTTGTGAAATTACCAAAATGCCCCTAGGGTGCATAGTTTGATTTTAAATGATAAGTTTTACATACGGGTCATATCACACTGTTATAACATAATAAGTTAAGTATATTTTCTGTATTAATCAGACCCATAACTCAGATTTACGAATAAACTCTTTTACAACCTCTTTAAATGACCGAAATGCCCTTATAAGGCATAAATTGATTTTAAATCCGTTCCGGGCAAAATAGAAAATAACTTACTGATATTATAACATATTTAGAGCATATTATCTCAGGGAACTTGCATATGACTCTCATTGTCGCACGTAACGCACTTTTCGCGTTCGGTTCGGTTTATGTAACTAGTTTACATAAATTGGCCGAAACGGGTCAAACATTATCATTTTCGTCTCAAAATCCAGAATGTGTTTAGTAAACCCATATTATACAAGTTTTCAAACTTGTCGGGTCAAATTCACATTCCATCCGATCTTCGCTTAATCGTGCGTGAACCGTATCGTCATTTAAAACTAACCGGTCTAGGCTTAGGCTTAAATAAAGACCCGTTAGAAATCTAATAGGTTATTATAAACCTTTGTTCCAGATTAGGAGCACCAGTAAAAGATACTTGCATTTTTCTTGATTGTGATTGATACTTATTCAGGTAAATACTCTTTGGCTTATTTTCCCTATACGGGCTTGGGTTACGGTATATAGAATACCGCTTGATCGGGCATTAAATCCTCCACTGTTGCGTGGGTAGTTGGAATAATTTAATCGGCTCGTTTAAACAGTCTTGTTCACTTAAGGCCTTTGGGGGGTTAATTGACCATGTCCCGGATATCCTTGGCATCATCCTACGAGATGGCCACGACCTGAGCACGGGGTGTAGGTATACACCTTTCCGTGTATAACTCTTTAATGTGGTGGGTCCATTGATCTTTAGCCCGGACTAGATCCGGGCCACTGAACGCAAGTAACATGTAATCCGTTCACATGATTATTATATTAAATAATTGACCCAAGTTAATAAAAATGTTTTGTGCCTTGTGCATTTAAATCAATTTTCAACCTTTTTAAAATGAGTCAGTCGAATTGTATTTACCAGTGTAAACTGACGTATTTTTCCCAAAAAGATTAAGTGCAGGTACTACACGTAATAGGCTGGCAGGCTTCTAGAGCGTCCACAATAGGTCTCGCAGCTTGGACGACAAATAAACTGTTGAACAATTATCCTATTTTATTTTCGATCCGCCTGTGGATCCGTTTCAACTACTTGTGATAATTAATATTACAATTTTTATTTAAAGTTGAAATGTATCTATCTTTTGCTTCCGCTGTGCATTATTATATTGTGTTGCTTGTCTATGATGATACCAACGACGTCACGATACCCCCACCGGGCCCACCGGTGACACGTGGAAATTTGGGGTGTGACAGGTTGGTATCAGAGCCAACGCTGAGTGAATTAAACACTAGCCTTTTGTGTTTAATCTCAGTTACACAATTGCACAATCCTCGAATTCTCGAGTCTAGACAAAGAACTTAGGAAATTTCCAAATTTTTGTTTACATTTTTCTAATTTTGTCTTATAAATGTTTTGTTGTATCACTTGTTTGTTTTGACAGATAGCTAAACATGCCGCCAAGAATGAGAGGACGAGGAAGAGGACGAGGAGGATACGCAGCTCCAAATGATCACGAAGCCGGGCCTTCTCACCGGCGAACACCTTCGGGCTCTCATAACACAGATGCCCAAAATCTATGGAGATCCTTCACTGAACCAGCCTCCACACCATCCATTCCCCACTCATTTGGGCCTCATTCGGAGAATGAGCCCCATCACTCGCAGCCGTCCTACATTCCTCTAGGACCCTCATCACCTTTTGACAACACGTCACCCGTCTTTCAGGGCCTGTACGACCCTGACGATTACCTTCAAGAACCAGTGGGTTTTAACCCACTGGGACCGGAAGACCATTTCTCGGGTGGCAACCCGATGGATGTCGACGAGGATACTGATCCTGTCATGCCACCCTCTGGAACACCAAACCACCCCATCGAGATATCTGATGGGTCACCATTTTTGGGATCACCTTACAATGGTCCCGATAGTTTCGAGGAGAATTTCAGGCAGCACAACTGGGTGTACACTCCCAGTTACCACAACTCTCCTCTCCACCCGTCCTACCACAGCTCTCCCCTGCACCACCAGCAGCAGCCAGAGCAGCAGCAGAATCCATCTACGGATTCTCGATTTGTGGCGATTACTCCACCGCCACCACCACCTCCGACTCATCCTCCCTCGCCCCCGAGGCGAAGGAGAGGAACGAACGCGAGGATGTCCTCGCGAGGAGGAGTGCGTATCCGCACCCCACCACAGTCAAGCAGCAGCCGGTACTCGCCGGTCCACGAAGAATCGGAGACGGGAGAGTCGTCGCATCCCATCTCTGAAGTAGCAACGGCGCCAGTCGCGCCACAGCCACAGCCACAGCCTCAGCCACCATTGGGATTTGGAGAACCAATCCCCGCTTACACTAATGCTGCGGCATTTAACCCCTTCGAGCAGCAGTTTCACACGGGGTATAACTTTACGGAGGATCCATACTGGATGGCAGCGAACTCTAACACCTTCCACCAAGAGGCTCCCTTCGGAGGTCCCTGGGCTACGGGACCCTCGACCTATGGGTATCCATCATATGGGTATCAACAGTCGCAGCCTCTTCAACCTCCACAGTATCAGCAGCCGCAACCGCCCCAACCTCCGATTTACCAGCCTCCTCAGTCGTCATACTACCAGCAACCACCTCAGGCGCCGACAATGTCGCCACCCCAAGTTCAGGAGATCATACAGGAGATTCAAGGGGTGCGTCAAGAATTTCGGCAGGAGTTGGAGAATAATCAGAGGCGTAACCGGGGAATGATTCAGAAGGTGGTAAACTTGCTCAAGGGTAAGAGCAAGAAGGATTACTAAAATCCTTTGTTTATTTTAGTGATAGTCATGTCCCTGCGTGGACATATCTTTATGTACTCTACCCCTGCGTGGGTAATTTTTCATCTGTTTCGCCCCTGCGTGGGCATATCTTTTATTTCGACCCCTGCGAAGGTTTGTTATTTGTTTAGCCCCTGCGTAGGCATGATATTTATGAAAAGTCCCGTTTAGGGCAATTTTGTACTCATTAATTTTAAATTAGAATGGTAATTTCAGCTTTTCATTTTTAAAATTATATGCATAAATATAGTAAACGAATAAATGGAAAATAGCATTTATTATTGTAATTCACCATTTTATTAATAAGAATTTTAAAAGGTAAAACCTAGCTGTTATGCTATCATAATTTAGCCAAGATGGTACAACCTGTTTAAAAAGATTTCAATCTCTGTTAACATCGGTAAATATGTTAACATTCTTGACTAATGTGGTTCGCAAAATCACACATGTCACCCTTTTTATAAATTATCCAAGATTATTTTTGTATATAATTGAAAGTGACATAATGCCTACGAGTCATAATAAATGTCATATAAAACAGAAAGGCAGTCGTAGCTTATAGACTCCCTGCCAAAGAAAGGATTGATTCGTTTTGATTATTCAAACCTTAATCCTATAAAAAAATCTAAATTTATAATTTAGAAACTGTCTACGTGACTAGGCCTATTGTGCCAATATATGTAATTCATTTTTAGGATAAATTTTTTGATAAAAAGTCCTAAATGAAACTACTTAACAAATTAACTAATATGGCTTTTAATTACCATGATTAATAAATCGTCAAGAACGATAATACTGGTTAGATTTCTAAATAGACTTTGTCCTTATTTTATGTAGCATTTAAGACTACATGACTAAGTCCGAAGAACTGAACAGTCGTCCGGCGCAAAACCCTGAAAATGCTCCGATATTAGTAACTGGTGCGGAATTGAAAGCACTAGTGAATGATGCTGTAGTCGAAGCACTAAACAGACAATTTAGTGAAGCAAGCGGGACCCGAAGTAGGACCCGAACCGCATCACGTTCCAAACCAAGAACACATTCGGAGGGTCATAGCAAGCCACCCTCTAAGAAAGAGGTACCTAAAAAGGAGGAACCCAAAAAGGATGATGACCGGCATTCTTCAAATCAAAACAGTGTTCCCCCTAAGAAGGAAGTGAACAACGATGCGCCTCATGCTAGAGGATGCACATACAAGTACTTTGTCTCATGTAAGCCCCGAGACTTTACTGGGGAAAAAGGAGCGGTCGACTGCATAACCTGGTTGGATGAAATTGACACAGTGGTAGACATAAGTGGATGTGCGGAAAGGGATATTGTGAAGTTCGTATCCCAGTCCTTTAAGGGCGACGCCCTAGCGTGGTGGAGATCACTGATCCAGGCCACCGGAAAGGTACAATTGTATAGCATGACCTGGGAGCAGTTCGTTGCTCTCATCAAGGAAAATTTCTGCCCGCAGCATGAGGTGGAGAAGATAGAGTCCGATTTTGTATCATTGGTAATGACAAACCTGGACTGCCAAGCCTACTTAACAAGCTTCAACACGATGTCTCGATTGGTTCCATATCTAGTAACCCCGGAACCAAGGAGAATCGCTCGTTTTATCGGGGGGTTAGAACCCGCAATAAAGGCAAGTGTGAAGGCCTCTCGGCCAACGACTTTCAGGTCAGTAACTGACCTCTCTTTGTCCCTCACAATGGACGCGGTCCGACTAAGATCGCTGAGGAACAAAGAGGCTGAGAACAAGAGAAAGCGTGAGGATGATACCTCACGAAGGTCAGAGAAGAGACACAGAGGGAATGACGACCACAGGAAAGGGTCGGGATCGAAGAAGAATGGGCAACAATCAGGGGAAAAGCCCAAATGTAAGACTTGTAGGAGGTATCATTTTGGGAAATGTCGACTTGAGTCAAGATCCCAGTCTCTCACAAGACCCTGTGGAATCTGTAAGTCCACAGAACACAAGACTTTGGAATGTAGGAAGTTGAAGGATGCAATCTGTTATGGTTGCAACGAGAAGGGGCATATTAAGTCAAATTGCCCAAAGAACGCTAAGAAAGCCGAAGACGGGAAGAAGACCAATGCAAGGGTCTTCAGGATGGACGCTAAAGAGGCTATCCAGGACGACAACGTGATTACCGGTACGTTTCTTGTAAATGGTATTTTTGCTAGAGTCCTGTTTGATTCTGGAGCAGATAAATCATTTGTAGATAATAAGTTTTGTGACTTGTTAAAATTGCCTGTAAAACCCTTAAGTGTGAAGTATGAAGTGGAGTTAGCTGATGGAACCATAGAAACCGCCTCGACTGCTCTAGATGGATGTGTTATATCCATTAGGAATCACTCGTTTCCATTATCCTTACTTCCCTTTAAACTAGCTGGTTTTGACATAGTGATAGGCATGGATTGGTTATCACACAACCAAGCCCAGATTGTGTGCAATAGAAAGCAAGTGGTAGTGAAAACTCCGTCAGGTGAGTCACTCACTATTCAAGGAGATACTCAGCATGGATTGCCTGAGCAAGTGTCCATGCTCAAGGCATCTAGATGTATGCAGAAGGGTTGTGTCATTTATATGGCGCAAGTTACTGTTGATGAGCCTAAGCCGAAAATTGAAGACATCCCTGTCATTTCGGAATACCCCGAAGTTTTCCCGGAAGAACTACCTGGTTTACCACCAGATAGGCAAGTGGAATTCCGAATCGACATCATTCCGGGTGCAGCACCAGTAGCAAGAGCACCATATAGGTTGGCTCCAACGGAGATGAAGGAGTTAAGAACGCAGTTAGACGATCTGTTAGCAAAAGGTTTCATTAGACCTAGCTCGTCTCCCTGGGGAGCGCCTATTTTGTTTGTTAAGAAGAAGGATGGATCGATGCGTCTGTGCATCGATTATCGTGAGCTCAATAAAGTCACCATCAAGAATAGGTATCCTTTGCCCAGGATCGACGATCTGTTCGATCAGTTACAAGGGGCAAGCTACTTCTCAAAGATCGACTTAAGGTCAGGCTATCATCAGTTGAAAGTCAAGGATGAAGATGTACACAAGACAGCGTTTAGGACTCGTTATGGACATTACGAGTTCCTAGTGATGCCTTTTGGGCTCACCAACGCACCAGCCGCGTTCATGGATCTCATGAACCGCGTCTGCAAGCCTTACCTAGATAAATTCGTCATAGTCTTTATTGACGACATCCTTATCTACTCAAAGAGCAAGGCTGACCACGAAAAACACCTTCGTTGTATTCTCAAGCTTTTACACCAAGAGAAACTCTACGCCAAATTCTCGAAGTGCGAATTTTGGCTTCGAGAAGTCCAATTCCTTGGACATGTAGTGAGCGAGCGTGGTATCCAAGTGGATCCCGCTAAAGTTGAAGCAGTGATGAACTGGCAAGAGCCAAAGACGCCTACTGAAATTCGTAGCTTCCTGGGTTTAGCCGGATACAATAGGCGATTCATCGAAAACTTTTCAAGAATTGCTGCGCCCCTTACTTCATTGACACACAAGAAAGTTAAGTTTGATTGGGGCCCTAAGCAGCAGGAATCCTTCGATATTCTGAAGAACAAGTTGAGCAATGCACCAGTACTAACACTGCCCGATGGTATAGATGAATTTGTGGTGTATTGTGATGCGTCGCACACTGGTATGGGCTGTGTACTCATGCAGAAAGGCAAAGTTATTGCCTACGCTTCACGACAACTAAAGATTCACGAGAAGAACTACACCACCCACGACTTGGAGTTGGGTGCTGTTGTATTTGCATTGAAGCTATGGAGGCATTACCTGTATGGAGCCAAGTGTGTGATCTATTCAGATCACAAGAGCCTTCAACATTTGTTTAGTCAGAAGGACTTAAACATGCGACAAAGGCGATGGATGGAAAATCTGAATGATTATGACTGTGAAATAAAATACCATCCAGGCAAGGAAAATGTAGTTGCTGACGCCTTGAGTAGGAAGGAAAGAGTTAAGTCAATAAGAATCAATGCCAAGCGCATTGAAATAAGGAATAGTTTGAACGAGAGGGTGTTAGCCGCACATAAGGAAGCTGTGTTGGAAGCTAATTATCCTGAAGAAAAGCTGGGAGTAACTGAGGAGCAGTTATCCCGTGACAAAGATGGAATGCTTAGATTGAATGGACGAATATGGGTTCCTGTTTTTGGAGGTCTCCGAGATGTTATCCTCCAGGAAGCCCACAGTTCCAAATATTCTGTCCATCCTGGAGCTGATAAGATGTACCAGGACTTAAAAGCAAACTACTGGTGGATTGGTTTGAAAAAGTCCGTAGCTGCTTATGTAGCTAAATGTTTGACTTGTGCGCAAGTCAAAGCTGAGCATCAGAAGCCGTCAGGTTTGTTACAACAACCTGAAATTCCCACATGGAAATGGGAAATGGTGACGATGGATTTTATCACCAAGTTGCCAAAGACGAGAAAGGGAAATGATACCATATGGGTCATAGTGGATATACTAACGAAGTCAGCACACTTTCTACCCATCAAGGAAACCTATAGCTCCGATATGTTAGCCCAGTTATATGTTGACAAGATTGTGGCTTTGCATGGAATACCTGTGTCTATTATCTCGGATAGAGATACTAGATACACGTCACATTTTTGGAAGAGTTTTCAACAATCTTTGGCCACTCGTTTGAATTTTAGTACGGCTTATCATCCACAGACTGACGGTCAGAGTGAACGTACTATTCAAACATTGGAAGACATGCTACGTGCATGTGCGATCGATTTGGGTGGTAGTTGGGATAAGAACCTACCACTAATTGAATTCTCCTACAACAATAGCTACCACACCAGCATAAAAGCTGCGCCTTTTGAGGCCTTATACGGTAGAAAGTGTAGATCACCCATTTGTTGGGCGGAAGTTGGAGAAGTCCAACTGTCAGGACCAGAAATTGTTTTTGAGACAACGGACAAGATTGTCCAGATTCGCGATCGTTTGAAAGCTGCCAGGGATAGGCAGAAAAGTTATGCGGATCCGGATCGTAAAGACTTTCATTTCGAAGTAGGTGATAAAGTGTTACTTAAAGTATCACCCTGGAAGGGGGTGATGAGGTTTGGTAAGAAAGGCAAGCTAAGCCCGAGATACATAGGACCTTTCGAGGTTATCGAACGAGTCGGGTCAGTTGCCTATAAGTTAAACCTGCCTGAAGAGCTTAGTGCTATCCATAATGTGTTCCACATCTGTAATTTGAAGAAGTGTTCTGCTAATGAACCACTGGCTATACCGTATACAGATGTACATATAGATGAAGGCTTGAAATTTGTGGAAAAGTCGTTATCGATTGAAGACCGAAAGGTAAAGAAGCTTCGAAGGAAGCACATACCTATCGTTAAGGTCAAATGGGATGCCCGTAGAGGTCCCGAATACACATGGGAGGTAGAATCCACGATGAAAGAAAAATACCCTCATTTGTTTCAATAAATCTCAAGGTCGAGATTTCTTTTAAGGGGGTGAGGATGTAACACCTCGGAAATTTACGTCCCATAATGTCTTGACACGTGTCATAAGCTTTGAATATGTAAAAACAAACTTTAGAGGGACTAAAGTTGACAAACGGTGAAACTATGTAAATTCAAGGGTTCAAAGTGTCAACAATGAATAAATAAGCCCTACAATAACCCTACATGGTGTTTATAGTCTTAAACGGATAAATCATGGATCATACGAAGCGAAAAATGAAAGAAAGTGAGTATTTACAAACTACAGGGGCTAAACGTGTCAACATGTTGAATTTATACCTCTGAGTGACCTTTTGGCAAACCCGAAGCTTTGTAATAATAAAATATACTCACAAGAGCATGTGATAAAAATTTCATGAAGTTTCGTGAACGTATGAGAAAGTTATGATTAAAACCGTATACGAAAGGTTAAATACGTAATCGTGAATTTCGTGACTTTTCGGGTAAGCGCAAAGTGAACCGAGGACTTTGTCAAGTTTATAAAAGCCCCAAGGTTCCTAAAAACCAGATTTGAGGGTCTAGAGTGCCAAATAAACGAACAAATCATCGCTTCAAAGATCAGGGACTAATATGTAAAATGTTCGAAACTTGGAATGCTGGTCGCCCCACACCCTCGCGCTGCGCGACGGTGTCCTCGCGCTACGCGAGCAACTGCCCAGCGACAAAAGTCGCGACCAGCTGTCAGTCAGTCTGTTTTGCGAGTTGGTTACAGCTGTGATCGATTATAGAACTGACCAATCAACTTTCATGCAATCTGAGACCTCTGGACACTTCCCACAACAGCATAAAACATCTGAAACAGCCTTAATCAGATCAAACTCCTTTAAAAGTTCACCATAGTTGCAACATTCAAGCACACTTGAAACTTCAAAATTCACGAGACTTCTCCTGGAGCAATTCTGATCGATAAGGCAGTCTCATAAGTGATCACTAAGCTTGTTAGGACCTTTGTAAGTATTTATATCATCCTCAAATCCATTCTAGCTTAGTGTTCTTACTAAAAGTCAAACATATCGTAAATATAGTTTGACTTTGCAATTAAACGAAATGTGCTCAGTCATATCTCGAATCAAAAGTACCAACAAGTTGGTATTTATGAGTATAACAAACCCCTAAAAGGGTATGTTCAGATTCACACTCTAAGCATGCTAATTGTCGAGTCAAAGTTCTTCATAAAAAGTCAACAGAATATGTTTTTGCAAATTTAAGCTTGATTAACAATGTAGGATACATGCAACCTGTTTGATCATCAAAATAACTTTATAAATAATGTAAGAACATGTTTCAACTTGATCAACTCGACAATTTTCTGTGTTACACCCGAATCGGAACCGAAAGTCTCATAAATGGACTTTTTCTTTGACTATCGGTTCTGATCCGTACATGCATGTTAAGATCTGCATTAGAGCATATTTTGGACCAACTTTTATATAAGATTAACCCTCTGGAATTTTACACCTTGATTCCATGGTTAACCGATTCATATGCATGTTACCGGTTTATGCTTAAAGTTGACCATTTTGCCCTTTTTAATATAAAACGCGATTTTTGAAAAAGTGAAAGAGTAAAATCATTTGTTACTGATTTATAAACATGCACCGAAAATTTCATATCAGTTTGTGGCCTAGTTTAAGAGATATGCTCAATATCGTAAATCACAAGCTTTATGTTAAGTAAATAGCGCATTTAGCGCAAAGCCTATTTTAACCCACTTTTTGGTATCAAACTTTTTATACACTGATGTTATATAATATTTTGAGATTTTTAAAGATTTTTATTTAATTTTTCGAAGAGCATAACATAAGTCTTTAAGTTAAATTCGGTAAATACCGATTTTGCCCTTTTTGGCCATAAAACGAGTTTTATAAATCCGATTGGCCCCAAACCACTTCCTACTGATTTTATTTATTAAATAAAGTATTTTGGGTCTTCTAGAAATATAAAAATCTCAGCTTTCTTTTACAAACCCGGAAACGGCTCTAAATCGCCTTTTTAGGCATTTTTAACGCATAGTATATACTATAACCATATCAAGCATATAAGAATTATACCTACTGATGTAATTAGCATATTTTCATATAAAAACAGTAAGTACAACTTTATAAACTCAGACTTCCAGTTTTGGCATTTTTAGCCCTTGTGAAATTACCAAAATGCCCCTAGGGTGCATAGTTTGATTTTAAATGATAAGTTTTACATACGGGTCATATCACACTGTTATAACATAATAAGTTAAGTATATTTTCTGTATTAATCAGACCCATAACTCAGATTTACGAATAAACTCTTTTACAACCTCTTTAAATGACCGAAATGCCCTTTTAAGGCATAAATTGATTTTAAATCCGTTCCGGGCAAAATAGAAAATAACTTACTGATATTATAACATATTTAGAGCATATTATCTCAGGGAACTTGCATATGACTCTCATTGTCGCACGTAACGCACTTTTCGCGTTCGGTTCGGTTTATGTAACTAGTTTACATAAATTGGCCGAAACGGGTCAAACATTATCATTTTCGTCTCAAAATCCAGAATGTGTTTAGTAAACCCATATTATACAAGTTTTCAAACTTGTCGGGTCAAATTCACATTCCATCCGGTCTTCGCTTAATCGTGCGTGAACCGTATCGTCATTTAAAACTAACCGGTCTAGGCTTAGGCTTAAATAAAGACCCGTTAGAAATCTAATAGGTTATTATAAACCTTTGTTCCAGATTAGGAGCACCAGTAAAAGATACTTGCATTTTTCTTGATTGTGATTGATACTTATTCAGGTAAATACTCTTTGGCTTACTTTCCCTATACGGGCTTGGGTTACGGTATATAGAATACCGCTTGATCGGGCATTAAATCCTCCACTGTTGCGTGGGTAGTTGGAATAATTTAATCGGCTCGTTTAAACAGTCTTGTTCACTTAAGGCCTTTGGGGGGTTAATTGACCATGTCCCGGATATCCTTGGCATCATCCTACGAGATGGCCACGACCTGAGCACGGGGTGTAGGCATACACCTTTCCGTGTATAACTCTTTAATGTGGTGGGTCCATTGATCTTTAGCCCAGACTAGATCCGGGCCACTGAACGCAAGTAACATGTAATCCGTTCACATGATTATTATATTAAATAATTGACCCAAGTTAATAAAAATGTTTTGTGCCTTGTGCATTTAAATCAATTTTCAACCTTTTTAAAATGAGTCAGTCGAATTGTATTTACCAGTGTAAACTAACGTATTTTTCCCAAAAAGATTAAGTGCAGGTACTACACGTAATAGGCTGGCAGGCTTCTAGAGCGTCCACAATAGGTCTCGCAGCTTGGACGACAAATAAACTGTTGAACAATTATCCTATTTTATTTTCGATCCGCCTGTGGATCCGTTTCAACTACTTGTGATAATTAATATTACAATTTTTATTTAAAGTTGAAATGTATCTATCTTTTGCTTCCGCTGTGCATTATTATATTGTGTTGCTTGTCTATGATGATACCAACGACGTCACGATACCCCCACCGGTGACACGTGGAAATTTGGGGTGTGACACATGCCCAGAGAAAGTGACGGTTTGTTACAATTGTTATCGAACGGGTCACAAGAAGTCGGAATGCCCGGAGCTGGTTGGAAAGAAGGATGGGCAGGAACCGAAAGGTGAAGCCCAGAAAGCAAAGGCAAGATCTTTTCAACTAACCGCCGCAGAAGCAAAGGTTGAACCTGACGTGGTCTCAAGTATATTTGCTGTAAATTCAATTCCTGCACACGTGTTATTTGATACGGGTGCGAATAAATCCTTTGTTTCATATGGATTTATTCGACATCCTTCGTTTGTTCTAACAAAATTACCTGTGCCCTTAGAAGTAGAGATAGGTAATAACAAGAGCTTTATTGTTTGTGATGTATGTAAAAACTGTAAACTGAGCATTGACGACGAAGAATATTTGATAAACCTAATCCCGATGTCAATGGGAGAATTTCAAGTTGTCGTTGGGATGGATTGGCTATCTCAACACCATGCAAAGATCGTGTGTTTTCGTAAAGAGATAAAACTAACATCTCCGAGCGGGAAACACGTCACCATTTATGGCGAAAAAGGAGGCAACCCTATAGTATGCTCAATGTTGAAAGCTCACAAGCTTATGAAGCGAGGATGCAAGGCATTCATAATATACGCTAATGAGCCCGAAAAAGAATCACGAAAGATTGGAGAGGTACCGGTAGTACGAGATTATGAAGATGTGTTTCCGGATGATTTACCGGGGATACCGCCTGAACGGGAAGTAGAGTTCGGGATCGAATTGATTCCGGGCGCGAAACCCGTAGCAAAAGCCCCGTACCGACTCACACCGTCGGAATTACAAGAGCTGATGTCCCAACTTCAAGACCTGCTTGACAAGGGATTCATAAGGCCGAGTGTGTCTCCTTGGGGCGCACCAGTGTTGTTCGTGAGAAAGAAAGACGGGAGCATGCGCATGTGTATCGATTACCGGGAGTTAAACAAACTCACGGTAAAGAACCAATACCCGCTCCCGAGGATAGATGATTTATTCGACCAACTACAAGGTGCGAACTGGTTTTCAAAAATTGACCTTAGATCGGGGTACCACCAACTAAAGGTCAAAGAAGAAGATGTGCCGAAGATGGCTTTCCGCACGAGATACGGACATTACGAATTCCTCGTGATGTCATTTGGACTAACAAACGCGCCCGCGGCTTTCATGGACCTCATGAACCGGGTTTGCAAACCAATGTTGGATAAGTCGGTCATTGTATTTATCGACGATATCTTAGTGTATTCGAAAAGTGAAGCTGAACACGCACACCACCTACAAGAAGTGTTAGAGACACTTAGACGAGAGAAGTTGTATGCAAAATTCTCTAAATGTGCCTTTTGGTTACGAGAGGTACAATTTCTTGGCCACGTCATAAGTACCGACGGAGTATTGGTGGATCCGTCAAAGATAGAGGCTGTGTCAAAATGCAATCTTCCGAAGAACCCTTCGGAAATTAGAAGCTTTTTGGGGCTTGCGGGATATTATAGGAGATTCATTCAAGATTTCTCCAAGATTGCGTCACCGCTAACAAAGCTAACACGGAAGAAAGAAAAGTTCATTTGGGGAGCTGATCAAGAGAAAGCGTTTCAAACGCTAAAAGAAAAGTTAACTCAAGCTCCGGTATTGACATTGCCGGACGGAGTCGAAGACATGGTGGTTTATTCGGATGCTTCATTATCGGGGCTCGGTTGCGTGTTGATGCAACGGGGCAAGGTAATAGCCTATGCCTCGAGACAATTAAAGATACACGAGAAGAAATATCCCACGCACGATCTCGAGTTGGCAGCGGTAGTATTTGCATTAAAAATATGGAGGCATTACTTGTATGGGGTAAAGTGCACCATATTCACCGACCACAAGAGCTTGAAATACTTCTTTGATCAGAAGGAGTTAAATATGCGACAAAGGCGATGGCTGGAAACGGTGAAAGACTACGATTGTGAGATACATTATCACCCAGGAAAGGCAAATGTGGTAGCGGACGCTCTAAGTAGAAAAGCGGACTATGTCCCAATACGAATGAGATCGATGCAACTCGTGGTGACCTCGGGTATACTTGAACGTATTCGAGAGGCGTAGTTAGAAGCAGTAAAAGAAGAAAATTGGAAGAAAGAAAGAATCATCGGTCAATTGAAAGATTTGTCGGATGGGAATCACGGATTGAAGACTCGATCCGGAAGGATATGGGTCCCACATACTTGTGGAGTAAAGGCGCTTCTACTTAATGAAGCTCATAAATCCCGTTATTCGATTCATCCGGGTGCAACCAAGATGTACAATGATTTGAAACAAAATTATTGGTGGCCCGGAATGAAGAGGGACGTGGCGAAGTATGTGGAAAAATGCTTGACATGTTTACAAGTCAAGACGGAGCACCAGAAACCATACGGCAAACTCCAACCGTTAGAAATTCCGGTTTGGAAATGGGAACATATTATAATGGATCTGTTAACCAAGTTGCCAAAAACGAATCGTGGTTTTGATGCCATATGGGTAGTGGTGGATAGAAATTGGATTTTTGAAATATCTTGTCTGATGCCTAAATCTTGGTATTCAAACGGGTCGAACAATCAAGAAGGGTATGGTTAATGCTCCGGTTTATAATGGATTGATCTTTGATATAGGTTAATATATATATATATAGCATGTTAAAAATACGAGAATTTAACGTTGAGGTTGTTGGAAAAACGAAACCCGAGGGTCGGGTTTGAGTACAATGAACAAGACAATCAAATTGATGGAATTCCAGCAACTACCGTAAGTTACGGTAGTACCGTAACTTACGGTAGGGATCATATGTTTACGGTGCTTATCTCCTGATTTACGGTGATTCAGAGACTTTCAGGATCTACCGTAACTTACGGTGACACCGTAAGTTACGGTGGAACCTGAAAAATTAACAATGTTTTGTTAGTTAAGTTTTGATGTTGAATTTAGTATTTATATGCTATATAACTATGTCAAATTGATGTTTTAAAGATTTTGACCATAGGTAACTAGGTGGATCTCGCGGACGGCGGTCAAGCGAATGAAGAAGAACCGAACACGATTTTTGATGCTTCCGCAATGTTTTAATCATACTTAGATGTTGTTCATGGGTTGTAAACAATTTCTTAAACAAATTTTGAATGTTCCAATTTAGTCATTAGTTGACTAAAGTTTATGCTACTTATGATACTTATGTTAATTTAATATCTTTTCTTAAACTTTGATTAAGGGTGAGACTTATACGTCAGAAAAGATGTCAGAAGTTTATACCAATGAAATCATAGCACGTCATGGGGTGCCGGTGTCCATCGTGTCTGATAGGGATACCCGGTTTACTTCGAATTTCTGGTGAGATTTCCAAGAGCAAATGGGGACCAAATTGTTCATTAGCACTGCGTACCATCCTCAAACGGATGGACAAAGTGAAAGAACGATACAAACATTGGGGGACATGCTACGGGCGTGTATAATCGATTTTGGAGGCAGTTGGGATGTTCACCTACCGTTAGTCGAGTTTTTCGTATAACAACAGTTACCAATCTAGTATTAAGATGGCACCATACGAAATGCTTTACGGTAGGAAGTGTCGAACCCCGGTATGTTGGGGTGAAGTGGGACCACGTGAACTCGCCCACCAAGATATAGTACGAGCCACGAATGAAAAGATCGATATAGTTCGGGCACACTTAAAAGCGGCTCAAGACAGGCAAAAGGCGTATGCTGATAAAAGGAAAAGGCCAATCGAATTTCAAGTTGGTGACATAGTCATGCTAAAAGTTTCCCCATGGAAGGGCGTTATTAGATTCAGAAAAAGGGGGAAGCTAAGCCCAAGGTTTATTGGGCCGTTTAAAATTATCGGGAGAGTTGGCAAGGTAGCTTACCGTCTTGAATTACCAGAGGAGCTAAGTGGAATTCATAGCACGTTCCATGTATCACAATTAAGAAAGTGCTTAGCAGACGAAACGACCTATATCCACTACGATGATATCGAAGTGGATAATAGTCTAAATTATGCGGTGAGACCGGTGGAGATTTTAGATCGAAAGGTCAAACATTTACGAAATAAACAAATTGACCAAGTTAAAGTCAAATGGGAGCATAGGAAAGGTTCGGACACTACGTGGGAGTCCGAAGAAGAGATGCGACGTCTTCACCCTACTTTATTTGGTACGTAATTTGGTTTCGGGGACGAAACCCTTTTAAGGGGGGTGAACTTGTAACACCCCGAAAATATAAATCCTTATATTAAAATTTAAAAGTGAAAATAAACAAGAGTCTACCAACTAGGAATTTTAACCTAGTTAATTACAAGTCTTGAAATAACCCATGATAGGGTTAAAACACTCAAACTTAAGGATAAATCAAAGCTGAGGGTTTAAACTTGTCAAAACTGAAACTTAGGTCTCTAATAGTAACCAAAACAAAACCAAACACCCCAAAATTGGGTGTCTGGTCGAACAAAGGGCAGGGGCGACCACAGGGATTTCTTCAAACCCTTGTTTCATAGCAAATCTCCAAATTGAAGCTTCAAATCTGCCCTAAATCAAGTCTTGAACACAAATTAGTAATCCCCTCGTAGTAAGGATCAAAAGGTATGTATAATTTTGATATTTTGATTCACCATAAATTCTAGGTTAATGGTGAATAACTGAAATTGAACCTAGATATGTCATGCATGAATGAATCTTGAAGTAATATGTTGTTTAGGGTTAAACCCTAGATGATTAGTTGTGAAAATCATTGCATGTTACTTGAAGAAATTACAATCACCATTGTAGGTGATTTATGATATTGTAAAGACTAGATGAGCACTAGGATTATGAAATTTTAATCTAGTGAAAAGCTGAATTGTAGGAGGAAATTCAGTAATTGAATGTTTAAATGTGTACAATTTGCTTAATTAAAGTGAAATTAAATGTTAAATTGCAAGTCATGAACTTAGTAATGATTGTAGAAAAATCTGACTCGTTAGGTGTTCGTTGAAATGCCTAAGTGAGGAATCAAATGTTAGAATAGGAGGAAAACGCAGATTTAGTCATGGCTCATAATGATGTGATTATGGTCGTGAAAAGAGTTCTAAACAAGTTGTAAAACTGAATTTTCTAGGCAAGGAGTCCGGATCATCAAGCGGACAAGCCGGAGGGAATTCACGGGGGAAAGGCGTGCTCTAGAGGTACGAAATTATCGTTTCGTTATAATAAAGATTATTTGTTAGTTTTATGTTGTAGTTTTGAAAATATAGTAAACAAGATAGACCAATACGTCACGGAAGTGACTTTGTGTCTTAAACAAGTAAAACGAGTCAAAACAAGTGATAGAAATTGGATTTTTGAAATATCTTGTTTGATGCCTAAATCTTGGTATTCAAACGGGTCGAACAATCAAGAAGGGTATGGTTAATGCTTCGGTTTATAATGGATTGATCTTTGATATAGGTTAATATATATATATAGCATGTTAAAAATACGAGAATTTAACGTTGAGGTTGTTGGAAAAACGAAACCCGAGGGTCGGGTTTGAGTACAATGAACAAGACAATCAAATTGATGGAATTCCAGCAACTACCGTAAGTTACGGTAGTACCGTAACTTACGGTAGGGATCATATGTTTACGGTGCTTATCTCCTGATTTACGGTGATTCAGAGACTTTCAGGATCCACCGTAACTTACGGTGTAACTTACGGTGACACCGTAAGTTACGGTGGAACCTGAAAAATTAACAATGTTTTGTTAGTTAAGTTTTGATGTTGAATTTAGTATTTATATGCTATATAACTATGTCAAATTGATGTTTTAAAGATTTTGACCATAGGTAACTAGGTGGATCTCGCGGACGACGGTCAAGCGAATGAAGAAGAACCGAACACGATTTTTGATGCTTCCGCAATGTTTTAATCATACTTAGATGTTGTTCATGGGTTGTAAACAATTTCTTAAACAAATTTTGAATGTTCCAATTTAGTCATTAGTTGACTAAAGTTTATGCTACTTATGATACTTATGTTAATTTAATATCTTTTGTTATAAAATTGTATAAAAACTTTGATTAATTCAAGTAAAAATTTAAGGGTGTTACATCCGGGGGCAGAGCCCCTGGGAGCAGGGTCCAAGGGGCGGCAGCCCCTGGCGGGGTCCAAGGGGCGGCAGCCCCTGGCGGGGTCCAAGGGGCAGAGCCCCTGGCTGGGGTCGAGCTGTATCAGAAAATTTTATTTTCATTAAATTGCCTTAATGAAACTGTATCAGAAAATTTTATTTTCTGGAATTTTTATCATTTTCGAAATGATAAAAAACGACAGTTTTTTTGGTGATTTTTTGTCTGAAAACTGCCTAATGGCAGTTACTACCCCAAAAACACATTTCGTAGACAGTTTTTGATCATATTGTTCTTCCTGGTTCGAAAATTCACACATACAAACATACATTGGTTCATTTCTCAAATCAGAGTTGTATCCGATTAAATTTTTCGGGTGAACCACCGAAATAATTTGATCTGAGAGTGATTACACGCCTCTCTGATCGTCCGGCAAACCGAAATTCCCCAACATTCCATCTGTTATAGTCCCGATTACTAAATATACATCAGATTTTCGACGTATAGTGTTCATCTTGGTGTTTCAGAACTTTCATTGATTCTAATTTGTAAATTAGAACTTAAATTCAAGTTTTCTACATGCTACAAGTACATTTGAGACAACATCTGGGACATAAATGTAAAAGTGGATAAACTAGAAAACCAATGTCCATACTATTTGTTTTTTCAATTTAGATATGACATTTAGTTCCGATAATGTTTTCTCTTCTGTGGTGTTTTGGATTTTACTATTAATTGATGGTGCAATTGTGATTATTTTTATTTTAAATCATGTATCTTTATCAGTGTTGTAAAAATCGTGACTAGGCAGCGACTAGTCGGCGATTAATCGCTAGTCGGACAGTAACTGAGTAATTTTTCGTTAATCAGTCCATTAATAGCTAGTCTGGCCTAGTCGGACCTAGTTGGCCAGCCAAAAATCGGTGATTCCGGCCAAATTCCGGCAAAAAGCCAGTATATTCCGGTCAAAATCTCTAAATTCCGGCCGGTTTTTCAGCCAAACCATGTAAATTCCAACAATTAATCTTGTATACTTAAAAAATTAGTTGAATAAGAGTTAAAACCTAGCTACTTAAAATATTTATCTATAAAAATATGTATATGTATACATAAAAGTGAAATTACATATAAAAAACCCGATCCGATTAATCCTGATTAATTCCAAGCAATCCCGAGTAGTCGCTAGTTCCCACCTCACTGGTCGACTAGCGACTAACGAATTCTCCAACCTTGATCTTTATAGATGGATTAAATGTTTCGTATTTATAAACTAGGTAAATGTCATAAGGTTTGATCGACCCAAACTTTATTCTCATATTTGAAAAGTAACTTAAAAATATCGTTCTATAATTTTTAAACTTTCAATATTAACTATATGATTTTTTTTCTTTATTTAGCCCGTATGATACACCATATTATAACCTAATTAAAAAATATTTAATAGCAAGTAGAGATCTTTGAATCTTAATAGGAGATTATTACTTAAAAGACACTCCAACATATACACCTATCAATGAGATTTATATAAAGAGACAATATTCTATTCGATTTTTTCCTTAGTCTTGTTATCTATTCGATTTTTTCTTTAGTCCTGTTATCTCCTTGTTAATTATCCCAAATAAAGCGGCCGATTGAATCCCGAATTAACCCAAACCTAGATTGGTGTAGTATTTAATGAACCCTAATATCAATGGTCTCAAAACCATAGATACTACAGTCATGGCTGAATTTCCTTCAGAAATCATGTACGACATCTTGTCCAGAATGCCGGTAAGATCTTTGGCTCGTTTCCGGTGTGTAAACAAGCAATGGTGCAACTACATCAAAGATTCTTACCTTGAAGTCATGCATGCCAAACGAGCGCCACTGACCGATGCAATGCTCATCAAGTTCCATCAGTTTCCATCTGTTAGTTCCAACTCACCATGCACACTCAGATTTTTGGAACATAAAGAAGAAGAAGAAGAAGAAGAAGAAGAAGAAGAAGAAGAAGAAGAAGAAGAAGAAGAAGAAGAAGAAGAAGGTACTTGTACCTTAGAAGTGAGAAAGAAGCCACCGGTTATGGAGTTTATGTGTCGTAGGGCTAATAGACGCCGGCCGCCTTTTGAAATAGTTCTAGGTTCTTGCAATGGTCTACTCTATTCATCACAAGGCCGGAACCCTGATGGCAGCACCACTTTGGTTGCGATCAATCCTCAAAGGAGAGAATGCTATAAGCTGCCACCCATCAATACACCCGAATCAGAACCGTTAGGGAGGTTTGTAGAGTCGTCAAGTGGGCTTGGCTTTGATGATTCTACCAACACTTTCAAGATGGTGTGCGTTATGAAAAAGTTCAAGGACGATCTATATACCATGGTGCATGTCTTGGGCACAAACTCGTGGCGGAAGATACCCCAAATCCCATCTTATCCCATAGAAGGTGAAGGTGTATTCGCTAATGGATGTTTGCATTGGTTATTTAGAGACCGATACGATTATGACGGAGTGTACTTAGCAAATCATTTAATAAGCTTTGACATGGCAAAGGAGGAATTCGGATTAATCAATCTTCCTCAAGAACTACCTTCCGTTGGGGATAGAGTGAGATTGGTTTATCTTCATGGTGAAGTTGGATATGTGTATCAAATTATACGCAAGATAGTGGTGTGGGTGTTGAAGGATAAAGGATGGGTGAGGCACTGTGAGATCGATGTGAAACCCGCCTCTTTTGGTTACGTAAAAGTTTTAGGGTTTTGGAACGTAAAAGGAGACGTATTAATGTTAGATATGTGGTACCATCGTATGTTTGTTTACAACTTAAAAAGTGACACTGTGGATGAAGTCAGCCTCATTGGTTGGAAAGAAACGCCTGGAGTAGAAGATATACGAATGCATCAAAAAAGTTTTGTTTTCAACTCGTTATTCAATCGAAAACTGATGAGAAGAAGCTAGCCAATTTATATTTATGCTAGGTAGTAAAGTTGATTGATACACCAATTTCTGGTCCAGTTTATTGGTTGTTTTAAAGGTTTTTGTTTGTTTAACAAAAGTGGTTTTTAGGTTTTGCACACCCCTAGCTATTGTGATTTACATTATTATGTTTTATATTTTGACTTATGGTATTATATTTATCAAGCGAACTATATGTGGTTATAAATCTTGATTTGGGTTAATGAAGCTCGTTATAGTTATTGGTATGTAGATATACATTTACTGGTGAAGGTATATTTATAGAGACATAACAAAAAAATGATGATTATAGAGCATCCATAATACATGTTAGCATCCATAACGCTAGATTGTTTCAAAATTCAGATTTGGGTCGTTAGCATGTCACATTCATTCCAAACCCTCACTTTTTCCTCAACACTAAACCACTTCAAAACTCCACCATATCACTAACTTTTCATTTTATTTAAACTATATCTAATTTAAAAATTTTATATATTTTGTTCATATTTAAATTATATAAAACAAAATAAAATAAAAATAGGATAGTTAAATAAGTTCAATATCGATTTATTAAATAAAGTAGGGCTGGCATGAAACGACCTATTAAGACACGAAAAAAATTACCAATGTATCATACGACATGTTTAAGAAACGAACATGACCTGTTAAGACACGGACACGACTTGTTTAAGACACCAACACGACCGAATTGGGGAAGCTGTGAACCGGATAGAGAATGGTGGTGTTTGTGAGAGAGATTTAAAAGTTAGGGATTGGATTGTGGAAAAAGAACCGCGTGTGTTTGTGTATAATTCATCTCAGGTACTACGATTGATTACCTCATGTCCACACCCACATATAATATTTTTTAGTTTTAAATTATTAACATGTACTTAACGCGTCTTAACAGGTTAACGAGTTTTAACCTGTTTAGACATGAAACTTGTTAAGTTCTTATCGTGTCGACCTGTTTTAGACACGAAACATGTTAACGTCAAACACGAAACATGATAACTTCGTGTAGGTTCGTGTCGTGTTATTGTGTTCATGTCAGTATTGCCAACCCTAAAATAAAGTAGGTTATAAGCTTGTGTGTTAAACATCGATTTATTATATAAAGTAGGTTACAAGCATGTGTTAAACATGTATAATACGTAAATTTCAATATAGCTCTTATAACTAAAACTAGTTCTATACCCGCCGGGTGGCCGGGTAGTTTAATGTCATAAGCCCAAACTTTCTTTTTTTGCAATCTATACCAGAATAGTATCCGTTTAAGATAAAAGCACAACTCTTTCGACTTATGAGTAAAAAAATAACTGACTTGACTTCATTAAAAGAAAAAACCCAAGCAATGATAATCATTCGTGTAAGTGTCTAATTAATATCTTCAAAAGATATTTCATATAGTACTTAACATTCCATCTTGATGGATTCTACTTTCATAAGCAGAAGCATGAAGCAAGAAGCATGAGCACCTTGTGAGGCTGCACATGCAACATTAAAAGGTAATACAAACTTAAATGTTTAATATCTTTTACAAAAATAAAATAAAATATAATAAGTATGATATACCATCTTGCAAGTCATAGTAATCTCTTGTATTAATAGTGGTGTAAAGACCACTCAATAATTCGCATTTATACTGTAAAGATCATTACCACACATCCAGTTGGTGTCAACCTATTGATACATACATCCGGTTGGTGTCAACCTATTGATTTGTTCTTTAAGTAGTACTATTACTATAGCACAAAAAATGCAGGATAAAAAGAACACCTTCACTACAAAATCAGATTTTGCTTCTGCAAGTGAATCCCTAAAATGTTGAGCTTGAGCAGGACCTGGACCTGAATAGAAAATAATAATGATTTATTTCAAATGGGTCAGACAGGTAAAGTTTAAATATTGACTAAACGTAAATGGGTCAAACGAGGCAAAACTCGTCCCAGGACGTTGTGATGCTTGCAACGTTCCAAATCCGTGTATTACAAGGGATAATGTTATTCAGGTATGCACTATGTATAACATTTTGATAGCAACTGAATTTTATAGCAGTGATGAAAGCAAATATGTAACTATATTGAATGATTGAAGAAGATAATACAAAGTGACTAACCACCGAAGTGATCCAGGGCTATGCCCTTCTTATGCTAATGCAATGAGCCTAACAATCTACCAGTATCTTCCCCCCCCCCCCCCCCTTTCTATAATGACTAATGTCTTATTTATAGAAGTAGTAATTACACTAACCCCCCTTTCACAATTACAATATGCTATTAAGTATGCAATTTCTATCACATTTCTATCCTCATTAAGAAAATTTAAAGTCGGTCCAAAACAAATCAACCAGTGATAAAGTTAGTATTGAAGTTAATTAAAATCTAGTCAAAAGTAATCTGGCTAAAGGTTTAAGATGTAGGGCCTTACATGAACATTACCGTAAATCACTTATGACTTCAGGCCACAAGCAATGAGCATTCAAGATTAGCAAGGAGGTCCTACAAAAAAGCGTCCACATATAATCACTCATTAGGGATAAAAATGTCATTTTGATGAAGATAATGTCATTTATAAGATTAAAAGGATAAAAATACCCTTTTTTTTATTAATTTAACAAAATCTTTTATGCAAGTTATTGTTAGACCCCGAAAATGTTACAGAATGTAAACTACATATCTCAAACAAGTAATCTTTCAAAGTTAGACTCCAGAGGTTTACGTTTGACAAATACTACAAAATTTCGTCTTAGCTCATTTTCAACTTCTCTTATCCAGTAAACCTCAATTGTTCTCTATTTTAACCAACTTCATTTTTTTACACATTTAACCCATTAGAAGCCAATCTGACCTGACCAGCTCATTTAGTCATAATTGTCATATTTTACCCATTTGAGTTTTGACCCGTTAGAAGCCAATCCGACCTAATCAACTCATTTAATCATAAATGTCATTTTTTACCCATTTGATCCGTTAGAAGCCAATCCGACCCCACCAACTCATTTACTCATAAATGTCATATTTTAGCCATTTGAATTTTGACCCCTTAGAAGCCAATCCAACCCAACCAACTCATTTACTCATAAATGTCATTTTATTTTACCCATTTGACCCGTTAGAAGCCAATCCAACCCCACCAACTCATTTACTCATAAACGGGTCGAATAGTATATAATGACTAGTGAGAAAGTCATATATATATAATATACCTGATGGAAAGAGGAGTTCAACCCAATAGTAGCATTATGAGTCGGTTTTGCAAGAATTCCTTTTTCCTTCAGCTTGATACAAAGATCATACGCAGTTGCAGGAAATAAAGACTTGCGAATTAGCTCCACCACATTAAATTATCCTTTTCCTCTAATTTCCATCACACTTTCTGGAAATTCTTGTTGAGGTTTTGCTAATAATCGCCTAAACTCCTCTCCCATTTCAACAGATCTGGATAGGATCACAAACACATGCTTGATTAAAAAGAATTAGACTGTTTTGCGTGTGTGTTTTGGAATCTGGAAGTGATTATGTGATATTTAACAATTAGAATCAAATAATCAGCTGTATAAAACATAATATAGTAGATACCATATAGTGTTTGAATGTTATTTTACTGTTTAAAGTTGTAATAATATAGATATGAGTTGTTTGCGTGTGTGAAAAATTCTGATTATTTAAGCTAGTAATATATAATATGACCAAAAGTGAGATAAAATATTAAGAAGGTTAGGGCGAAATTAGAGTAAAATCAACTTACTGATGCAAACCTTTCATTCTCTTAGGGTTAATTTTATAAGGAGGAAGATCCATCACTACCTAACATCAAATTAGATATAGTTATGAATACACAACATGTTATCGTTAGTTTAAACAAAAGATATGGTGAATAATAGGCAAACATACCCGTGCTATATGCATTCTGCAAGAATGTTTGAAGGCTTCATAGCAAGTGGGTGGGAGCTTCTTGATTACAAGATTCAAGAGTTCATCTTCCTACTTACACTCTTCACCAACACTCCTCACAATCCTAAATTTCTCCTCCACACTCATCCTTAACATACAACACCAGTCCATCAATAATGGGAGAAATTGAAAACTTCAATTGAGAAAAAAATCAAACATAGGACTTACAGGGTAGTGGATGACTCATCTTCTGTTGGAGAGTTTTCCATTATCTCCTCTTTGCCAAAGCAATTGCCCCATAGCAATGGTTGTAACTGAGCCAGAATGATTGTTTTTTGCAATTTCGATTGACATGCTTTCGAACTGAAAGAATAAGTCATAAACAAAAGACCCAATTTTAGTAGTTAATCACCATAAAAAACTTGACAACATAAACAACAGCTGTATTAATTTGTACCTTAATGTCGCTAAACAATGACAAAGATGATGCGACAGCGAAAATAACAGGCATAGCAAGATTTATGCCCTAATTGATTGTATATGCAATTAAATTGTACCTTAAAGTCGCTAATTCTTGAAGAGTTGGCTCTCGTTCTTGCTATTTCTCTTCTGCTTTTATGGCGGTAGTGGGGTTATAACACTACAACTGCTCTAACCTCTTGGAACCGTCCTCAACCTTTCCTTCTAGAAGGTTTATAACAATCAAGATCCTGAATCCGTTTTAACATCAGAGTAATAAAATTAAAAACCTAAAATTATTCATGATGCTAACAATTCCTGGTCACTAATAAGAAAATTAATAATATCACCTTGATTTCTACATAATAAGTGGTTTTTATTAATTTTTGCATAATGTTCAACAATCACACCACATGAAATTGAGGAGATGCTTTTCTACCTAACACAATCCAACATTCTCTTGACACAAATTTCATAATATCAATTAATCAAACTCACAAATAGCTTAAAAATTAAACCAAATTGCAAGAAGCACTGGCATCAACAACACACGTTAAATATATACACAATCGCAAATCTTATCATAGTAACTATAAATCATACTGGATTAAATTTTAAGAAAGACTCGGCAAAGGGAGAAAGCTCAACAAAGAGAGCTATTTGCCAAGGTTTTTACTTAATGTTAGATAACTACCATCTTATGAGTATTTGTAAAGTTTTGAAATTAACAAATTGTTATAACTACCATTTTATGAGTATTAGTAAAGTTTTGAAATTAACAAATTGTTAAACACATATATTATATTGTGTTATAACTAAATTTAAGTTCAAAATAAATTAATTTTAATATACTATCATAAAAATATTGGTTAAAAAAATAAAGTATATTAATTTAATATTATAATATCATAACTAAAATATTAATATATATATATATATATATATATATATATATATAAGTAAATATTATATATTATTTATTAATATTAATTTAAAAGAATATTAATAAATAAAATATTAACAAAATCTTAAATATTATATAATATTATATTATGTGTATTTTATATCTTAAACATTATATTATTATGATGATTTTAATCTTATCAATTTAATATTATGTTGGATAATAACTAGAAATTGACAACATTGCACATATATTTTAACTTAAATTTTATCATAGGGTATAATTAGTAGTTATCTATAATCTATAATACTATATAAAGCAAATGTGAATCGGACAAGGTTGTAAATTTAGCATGCTTGCAAATTATGAAGCACCATGTACAAGGATGTGTAAACCATTTTAGAGGGGTTAAATCTGTATTTCTCCCAAAGTTTTAAGACACTAGAGGGGTAATTGAGGGATTTCAATATATGGATGATTGAATGCTTCAGTTTCAGTTTCAGATCCATTCAATTCCTTCAATCCTTACTTTAATTCATGTTCAATTTCGTTTCAATTGGCAATCTGAAATCGAAAATATCAGTAACAGAAACCCCAGAAACCCCTACAGGCGGAAATCCCTTCTCTCTGAAAACGACGAAAGCTTAATCGTAATACCCTAATTCGATCTTTTATCTTTGTTGAAATCACCGATGGTGAGGAGTCACATCATTTAGGTTTTGAATCCTTAATTTTACTTCTGTTTGTTAATTTCTGAATAATGTTATTGATCATTAAGATTTTGAATCCTATGTTTGTTAATTTTCTGACTAATTTTCTTCATTTTTTTTAAGTTTTGAACCCTCTGTTTTTCTTCTGTATGTTAATTTTTTATTCATGTTCTTGATTTTTTAGGTTTTGAATCCTCTGTTTTTCATTCATTTAGGTGTTTAGATGGATGCAAAAACAAAGATGGTATGTAGCAGATAACGGTGTCTATTCGTAGCTAATCTCAGTGATGGGAAAGAAAGGTCGAACCCGAATGGCAATGTGGCTATTCTCTAAGATGAGAAACAGCGGGTGCAGACCCGATACTTCCGTATACAAGTCATTGATCACAGCTCACCTACACTCCAAAGACAAATCGAAGGCCTTATCTAAGGCGCTCGGGTACTTCGAGAAGATGAAAGTTACGGAACAGTGCAAACCGAGCATTGTGATGTACAATATTCTTTTACGAGCGTCTGCGCATGCGAAAAACGTTGCGCAAGTTGAAGAATTGTTTAAAGATCTAGAGGAGAGTATTTGCACTCCGGATATTTACACGTTCAATGGTATGATGGACGCGTATGGTAGGTGAAATGGAAGGGGTACTCGCGCGGATGAAAGGTAATCAGGTAAAACCCGACATCATAACTTATAACTTGATTGATTCGTATGGACGAAAGCAAGAATTTGAAAAGATGGAACCAGTGTTTAAGAGCTTGTTACGGTCGAAAGGGAGACCGACGGTTTCCACTTTTAATTCAATAATCACGAATTACGAGAAAGCACGGCTTAGAGATAAAGCAGAAGCGGTCTTTCAGAAGATAACAGATATGGGATACGCCCCGAATTTCAAAACGTATGAATGTATGATTATGATGTATGGATGTGATTGTGTATCGATGGCGAGGGGAATATACGACAATATGATAGAGACGGAAAAGCATTTAAAGGTTTCGACCTTGAACGCTATGTTGAATGTTTACTGTTTAAATAATTTGCCGATTGAAGCAGATAAGTTATTTGAGTCTGCGTGTAATAGTGGGATGTTTCATATTGATTCTTCGACGTATAAACTTCTTCATAAATCCTACACGAAAGCGAACATGACGGACCTAATACAGAAACTATTGAAGCATATGGATAGAGATGGCATTGTGCCGAATAAACGGTTCTTTCTAGAAGCGTTAGGGGCGCTCGGATCATCACGAGCTGATCAAGATGCTATTACTTCTAAAGTTAATTCGAACATGCTTGTAGATATGACCAAGATATAAGACAAAGACTTGTTCTTGTTCTAGAACTGATTTAGTCGATGTTCGGTGCAGAAATCAAATGGTAATGATGTCTGCAACTAGTGCTCAACTTGTTTGGATTTCTGCATAGTTCTTGTGGCTTTAAGGCTAAACTGACCCGTCGCGTGTAGCAAAATGTGACAATTTTTCATGTAGTTTTACTTGTTTAATCGTATTCAAATATTTATTGTTATTTCTTATCTAGTGTATGTCGAATACAGAACTAGAGGTGACATACAAAATAAGCAGATTGATCACATGTCAAAACAGGTCCATGGGTAGGTTTGACAAGTCAAAACTGGTGATTTGTTCATGTCTCGCGTTATTGACTCTGTTTGCTCTCCGTGGTTTGATTGTTTTAACGGTTTTTTCCCATGGTTTAAAAACTGCCATTATGCTCCAATAGTTTACTATGTTTTTTTCTATTCAGCTCGCTGACACTAACTCCATCTTAAATGATTGTTAGTTGTAAGGGTATCTTGGTAATTTTACATATAACTAATTAGTTATTCATTATTATTTCTATAATTTTTTATATACATTAGATTTTTGTTAGTATTCTGTTTTTTAATTAACACCTCGGAAATTTGTGTCGAATTATACGATTACACGTGTCCAATTAACTCTCAATTATGCCACGTTGTTGGGAGAGAGGGACTAAATGTGTAATAATGTGGAAGAATGATTGTGGAGGGACCAATTATGTAAACATGCCAATTAATTTGGCTTCTGTGTGACTCTTACGGACCGTAAAGCTTAATAGCTTACAGACCGTAAGCTTGAAATATTATTGTGTCTCACAAACGGTTACGCACCGCAAGACATTAGTTCTTACGGTCCATAAGGAGTTCAAAACATTAGTTCTTATACTATCTGATCATAATCAGTTGTCAGGTTTTTATACAAGTTCATGTATTATGCCATAATGTTGACCAAAATGCCCTTTATGAGCATAGAATGGTTTTAAAATGTAATGTACATATAAATTGTTAAACCTACTGATATGGTAACATAAAAATGATGTTTTGGCATAATGAACTTATTTATGACTCATCCGATCACCCGATACCGCCTATGCGCGTACGGTTGACTTATGTGACTTAGTTTACGTAAGTTAACCGAATTGGGTCAAACTCCTTCAAATTCTTATAAATTTCAGAATGTATATTTATTTACCCATATTATACAAATTTTAGTACTTGTGAGGGTTTAAACTACATTCTCTGGCCACCGCTTAATCTAGTGTATCGTACCGTTTTCTTTATATTATAGTTAATCGGTCCAAGTCTATGACTTGAATAGGACACATTAACATTCTAATTGGTTATTATACCATTCATTCTAGACTAGGGCATCCAGTAAATTGCAAACATTGCTAGTTATTTTGTTTGAACGGTTGCGCTTATTTATATCTTGGATTGTAAGATTTAAGCCAGGTAAATACTCTTAAGCAATTTTCCCTATACGGGCTTTGGGATATAGTAAATTATTACTGCTTGGTTGGGTATGGGATCAATGTCGGATTGTGACTAAAAATCCAAATAACACGTGTTAATTCATTTTGCTTGATAACTTAAACATTAGGGGTTAATGCGACCGTGTCCTGGATATCCTCGGCGCATTTAATTGCAAATGGCCACGACTTAAGCACGGGGTGTAAGCATACACCCGACAAATGCTAATGCTATCATAAAATATTTTCTTACCCATATTGGGGATACCCTTTATGGGTTAAAGTGGCGTGTCGGTTAATCATGTTATCGATGTTTAGTACCGAACCCCATATTTATTGACAAGCATGTAATACTGAATACAAGAGACATATTTTATCCCAAGTTATTTATGAAAATACATGTGCCTAGTGCACTTAAAATGATTTTGAAATATTTTAAAAGTGTGTCGGTTATTTGTATTTACCAGTGTAAACTGACGTATCTTCAAAAGACTAAGCACAGGTTGCAAGTTACGTAAATAGGCTAGAAGTTGCCTAATAAATGCTTAAGTGGAATTTGCAACTCCATGCATTGAAGGCTAGTAGTTTGTTACATAATCGTATTTTAATCCTCCTGTTAATCTTTTATATACTTCCGTATGTATATTATTTTGAACATTTGGACACTTGTAATTTGTAATAGTATTTTAATTCCCAAGACTTGCGCTGTGTTATTTGTGTATCTGTATCAATTTGTCAATTACCCCAAGTTCGGGCCCACCGGGAAAATAGGGTGTGACAGGTTGGTATCAGAGCCAACATTTGATTGAATTAAACACTAGCCTTTTATATTTAATCTCAAATATCACAATAACATAATCTTTAGACTTTCCGAGTCTAGGCATTGACCTAGGATTTACTTATATCTATATATTAAGTTATTGTTATTGTTTTTTATATTTAATAGGTAATATGCCATCCAGAATCGAAGGATGAGGAAAAGGTCCAATGAGACGAGGACCATCTGGACACATACCCTCTCAATCCCATAGTACTCAAGCGAGTCACATTCGTCCCAGTCTGTGAGACACTCTTTTTCACACCATTCATCTCATTCTCACCACTCTCACCATTCACACCAATCTCACCATTCTCACTCACATTCTTTTCATGACTCATTTGATCCAAACAAGTTAATTAACACTCTACCTGTTAGCCAAAACCAACTAAATCAGCAAAATGAACCCGATGACGATTCTGATCCTGAGATGCCACCATCTGGATCTCACATGCACCCAATTGAACTCTCAAGTGATTCTTTAACCAGTTTACCTTTGTTTATACACCTCCTTATCCACCTCCACAAACGTCGCCGCCTCCACCAGAGGATGAGCCGTTGGAGCCCACGAAGCAACCACAACTGCCACCACAACCGAGGAATCCTCATGGTGCGCGTATGTCTGTACGTGCGGGACAATGGTCGGGTTCGCTTCCACCATTGCCTCCAACTTATCCCACCATTCCTGAGGACCCACAAATGGGTGGACCCTCTAACATTGAACCCTTTGTTGAGCCCCTTCCACAATCATCTGCTCAACAACCTCTTTTGGGTTTTGATAACCCCATCCCTACATATCCAGATGTGACTGGATATGATACTTCGTATTCAGCAACACCAATGGATTATAATTATCCGGCGCCATCATACGACCTCTACGTACAGGCGGTCACGCACAATGCACTTTACCCATCTCCATTCCCTTCCACTTATCCAAATGCTGGATATTCCAATTAAGGGTACTAGTATCCTGTTGTGCCACAACCACAACCACAACCACAGCAACTGCCGCAGCTAGAGGCTATTAATCAAGCCTTGGAGCGTGCGGAGCAGATTCAATGTCAAGCTGAAAAGAACGAGAAGAGAACAAATAAATTATTCAGGAAGCTTATGAAGATATGGAAAGGGAAGAAAGATGAGTGAAGATTTGTTATTTATCTTTTATTGAAATTTATTTTTTTTAAGTCCAAAAGTCTCTGCATGGATATGTCATTTCTTTTATACAGGGAAGAGGTCCCTGTATAACATGAAGTGGTCCAAATTTGTGGACCTGATCAAGGAGACATACTGTCCTCCTCACGAAGTAGAGAAAGTAGAGTCCGATTTCTTGTCTCTCACAATGAAAAATCTGGATTATCGAAAGTACGTGTCTGAATACAACTCACTATCCAGACTGGTTCCCTACCTGATCACTCCTGAATCCAAACGCATTGCGCGTTTCATTGGTGGGTTGGCACCTGAGATTAAAGGTATGGTAAAAGCTTCCAAGCCCACTACTTTTAGGTCTGCTGTGGACCTACATCTCTCACCCACTCAGGATGTGGTGAGATTGAAGTCAGTTAGGAATAAGACTGATGGGAAAAGGAAGAGGGATGATGATCACTCCTAGAAGTCCAAGAAGGGCAAATTTGGGTTCAATAAGAACCAACAAAGGTCTGGTCATAAGTACTTGGATTGTAAGGACTTGAAGAATGTCGTATGCTACAGATGTGGCGATAAGGGCCACATAAAGACTGACTGCCCTAAACGTGCTACTGAGGGCAATGCAAAGCTTGGGGAGGCAAAGAAATCCAATGCTCGAGCTTTCCAGTTAACTGCAAGAGAAGCAGTTAAATATATGAATGTCATTACGGGTATGTTCATCGTAAATGATATCTTAGCTAGAGTTTTATTTGATTCTAGAGCTGATAAGAGCTGTGTTGATCATAAGTTTAGTAAACTATTAAACCTACCCCAAAGAGCTTTAGATATTACTTATGAGGTAGAGATGGCTAACGGTAGCATAGAAACTGCTTCGACTATTCTTGTTGGATGTGTTATATCTATTAAGAATATTTATATCCCTGTTAATCTTTTGCTAATGAATTTGGTGGGGTTCTATAGTCTTAGGCATGGATTGGTTAGCTCATAACCAAGCCCGTATTGCATGTGATAAGAAACTTATCGAGATTAATTCCCCATCCGGTGATGTACTCACCATTCATGGAGATCTACACTATGGTTTGCTTGAGAAAGTGTCCCTACTTAAGGCATTCAAGTGTTTGAAGAGAGGATGTGTCATCTACATGGCACAAATAACGTTTGATGAACTAAAGCCAAAGATTGAAGACATTCCAGTCATCTTAGAATACCCAGATGTATTCCCTGAGGATCTACCCGGTCTACCTCTAGAGAGGCAAGTCGAGTTCAGGATCGACATCTTGCCTGGAGCCGCTCCTGTAGCTAGAGCTCCGTACCGATTAGCACCCACGGAAAAGAAGGAGTTGAAAACTCAACTTGATGAGCTTTTGGAGAAAGGCTTTATTCAGACTAGTTATTATGTTCGTAAAGAAGAAAGATGGTTCAATGCGGATGTGCATTGACTACCGTGAGCTAAACAAGATAACAATCAAGAATCGTTGTCCATTACCTAGGATCGACGATATGTTCGACCAGTTGCAAGGAGCTAGTTATTTCTCCAAGATTGTTTAGACACCCAATATCAGAAAAATCAAGAAGAACACAAATGATAGTCGATTACTAAAACAAGCCATTCACAAAGCCATCTTGTTGCATATAATGTTAAATCTAGAGGCGCATCATGCCTTGTATATAGCGTTTTCTAAAATGCCATGAATTACACCAGAAACAATGCATCCCCACTGAACCTCGCCATCTCTCGACACGCTATTTCCTTCGTAGTCTGATATTGCTATACATCCACACCTACGCTAGAACGAATGTTTTCCATGTCATATTTTGGTCGCATCACCCCTTTTGGTAGCGCTATAAAGTCCAAATGTGGCGCCACTTTGTAGGTCCCTAGAGGAGGATCTAGAACAACCTTATCCTTGTTATCGAACACACCCGCAAGTGCGAAATCCAAGCGGGTATGAAACCGAGCAAAGAACACATAAAATACAAGAAAAGATTCAAAGTTAAAGCTCACTTGTATAAATTTCAACAGAGTTGGTTTACAATATAATACAAGATAAAACTCTCTCAAAACTCTCTTGTGTGTGCTCTATGTTGTCTTCTGTGTTACAAGCTGATTTTATAATCTAACATGTCTGCATACCCACGAAAGACTCATTGGGCCTATAAGCAAGGCCTAAGAAGAACCAAACCCAAGAAGAACATTCTTCTTGAACACTTGCCAGCGAAGAACCAAGACCCAAGAAGAACATTCTTATTGAACACTTCCCAGTGAAGAACCAAACCCAAGAAGAACATTCTTCTTGAGATTACATGTGAATGGTTCTTCGCATGCTGATGTATTTCGTGGCCTTCATGCAGGTTCAAGATCTTTCTTGGCTCATTTCAAATGCAGGAGTTGCAGACATGATTCTAACAGCTAGAACAATATACACACAAATATCAGTCTACACACCCATAGCTGATTTACATCAAATACGTAACAATCGTCGTACCGGGTCAAGATAGGAGGATATCTTGACCTCGGTCTTCACTTCGTAACTTTGTCGAACTGAACTGAGCTGCATCCACAAAATGCATCAACAAACTCACCCTTGGATGCTGCTCGTGATGGTTCGTTCTTCATGTTGTCGGATCTTCAGATGTCTTCACTTGTCACTGTCAGGAGGTGTATCAGCAAACTCCCCCTTGAACGTTGCTCGTGAGACGTTGATCTTTAAATCTTTAGATCCTTGTGGTGTTGATGAGTGGTCAGCGGCAACTCGATCATCTTGATCCTTTGATTGCATCCATGTCGTGTCTTCATTTCAAAGCTTGTCATCTAACACGTTCTCTTCGCCTTTAGCTGGTGTGGATGCCATATCTGCACACACAACAGAGCTAAACGTGTAATGAGAACAACCGCTTGGAATATAGTCAACAAAAACAAATGACACACATGTGACCAACTCTCAATCAACTACCAACTGACGACAGTTTGAAAGTTTAAAAATTAGATCAGTTTTATGTTTTAACTTTCACAACTGGTTAATTTTGATCGTTTATGAAGATGTAATTGTTTCAGGTTTCGAACAGGTTTCATGAGGAAAAGACTCAAATCGAACATCAGGCAATCAAATATAAGAAAGAAAATCTTTTTGGCTTTTATAAAGTTCATATTAAAACACACCTAAAATCTTTTTGGTATTTTTGAATATTTCAAATTTAAAGACTGAAAGCAGTGAATAAATATATACAGAGATGCAAAAACGGAGAAATGTAAATAAATATTTACAAACATTCTTTTTGCGAGTTTCGAGAGTAAGAGAATCATATCAGTGTACGGTCATGCCAAAACGCTCTTGTTTTTCAATTAGTTAACATTTAGATAAGCATCCTATAACGATTATCGGTATTGTTGTCCACTTAAGCTCAACTTATCAGATGTACTCGCGGTTAGGGGATATGATTAAGGTATGATTTATAGTTACTGACCATTGTTCATCCACACACGACACATTCCCGTATCAAGGTATGCATGAGAGTTCATCTTACTGGTGAGTATACCATTTATCATCTGTTTTCAACGTATATGATGAGATATACTCACTTATTTGAGGATGAATACAAGCCCTATGTGATAAAATCACTTATTAATGAGGAACTTGATATTCGATGCATGCAGGGCACAAGAGCAAGTCCGTGAACAGGTTGGTACCATTGTACCGACAAAGAGACGAACTTGATTCTCGTATAATAAATGTGATTTAGAATCACTTATTCGGGGGTTGAATGTGATATTTTTATCACTTATTGATGGTCGTATGCATCATGTATTATATACATGTTTATATGATATGTACACGTATGTATGGTATCAAGGAAGTTCTAGACTTGCGTCCCCGTTGTTTTCGGTAAAAGAATCAAACATGATACCCAGGTGATAAACAGCATAAAGACCACGTATCTAAGAACCTCGGTAATCTATCAAACGAAATTTCGTTACCAAGACCATATACCAATGAACGGTTCCCACACAGTCTTCAGTCGATTTAGGTTTATATCACCCTGCACACTTTAAAACGATTGTGAGCCTACTGATTCAACTTATATAGAGCTGCTTATCGTTTTTCATTTTAAGTTCAAAAAGGTTTCGACAGACCACTGATGTACTATCATTTTCTCTTTTGCTCACCAGGAAACTCATTTTTGTTTTTCTATTGTTTTTGTGTTTTTGAAATTTTTCGATGTTTTTGTATTTTTGAAATTTTTAATGTTTTTGTATTTTTTTGTTTTTACTCCCCCTAAAATGCAAAAAGTACGAGAAATTAAACAACACAATTAGATATTTACAAAAAAATATTATCCGATGTCAGTTTTACTCTTGCTTGACCTTAATGTCGTTTACCATAAGTAAAAAGTTAAATCACGATTTGTGAAAAGCTTTGGTAAAAAGGTCGGCACGTTGGTCATCGGTGTGGACCTTAATGACATCGATAAGTCTTTTATCAAAACAATCACGTATGAAGTGATATTTGATCTCGATGTGTTTGGTCTTTGAATGCTGCACAGGATTTCTAGTGATCTGCATGGCAGCAGAATTATCAACGAAAATAGGAGTAGATAGGAAATCAAAACTGTAGTCGCGCATTTGCTGTTGGATCCACAGAACTTGGGAGCAACAACTTGAGGCAGCAATGTACTTTGCTTCACAAGTTGATGTAGCGACACAAGTCTGCTTCTTGCACTGCCATGTAACCAGGCGAGTTCCTAAAAACTGACATCGAGCCGTTGTGGATTTGCCGTCGATTTTGCAGCCACCAATATCAGAATCACTGAACGCGATCAGGTCGAAGCTATTATCCCTAGGGTACCAAAGACCGGTGTCCGAGCAACCCTTCAAATATCGGAAAATCCTTTTTACATCTGCTAGATGTGAGGCCTTCGGGTTGGCTTGATATCGGGCAAGCAGGCATGTAGGATACATTATGTCGGGCCTCAAGGCAGTGAGATACATAAGAGATTCGATCATCGCGCGGTAAAGAAAGGAGTTAACGCTTTCACCCTTCAAGTCCGGAGTAATCCCATGATTCTGCAGAAGTGGGGTACCAATGGGCATCGCTTCGGACATCTGGAACCGACTCAAGATGTCACCGACGTATTTAGTCTGCTGGATGAATATCCCAGACTCCGTTTGTTGAACTTGTAGGCCCAAAAAGAAGTTCATTTCCCCCATGGCGCTCATCTCAAATTTCTCCTGCATAACACGCTTGAAGTCCCTACACAAAACATCGTTAGTTGAACCAAAGATAATATCATCTACGTATACCTGAACCAACAGAAGATCTCCATCTTTTTCTTTGATGAAGAGAGTGCAATCGATAACACCCCGGCGAAAACCATTCTCCAGCAGATAATTAGATAAGGTTGCATACCAAGCTCTCGGTGCTTGATGTAATCCGTAGAGATCTTTGTTGAGCAACCAAACCCGATCAGGATGAATAGGATCTTCAAAGCCCGGAGGTTGTTCGACATACACCTCTTCTTCAACCACACCTGTAACACTCGTCTTAATTAATTATTATTTTATATGAAAAATAATCACTTTTCAAAACAAAATGCATTTCTACCAAAACCTTGGTTAACAGTTAAGTTGTACAACATCATAGAGTAGTAACATAACCAGCTAAATTGTTTAAAACATTCAACATCCAGAATCGTTTATAAAACATCATTGTCCAACATGTCTAATTTAACGCGGAAGCTACAAAATTTGGTGTTCGGTTCTTGTATCTTTGCTTGATCGTCATCCAGGATGAAATGAGCGTTACCTAAGGTCAAAACCGTATCTAATGTTAGTTTTGACAACGTATTAATAAGCATAAACAAGCCCCAATAGCATACACATAACAAAAAAATAAAAATCTTGGTTTTTGGTCTGTCGCGCCACGCGCCAGACCCAAGAATGACCTTCGCGTGCCGCGGGCGGCCCCGCGTGTCACGCCAGAATTGAGTTACCCGTCGCGTGGCGCGGGGGAGTGCGTTTTCCAGCAGGTCCAGTTTCTAGACCTGCATATTTGCCCAGCTCCGAATATTGTTAAAAAACTAACTTTAAACTAGCATAACTTTTCACTCGCTTGTCCGTTTTGGTCGATTTTTTTTCCTATGCGTCCGTAATAAAATTACGGATCTAATCACATGAATTTCACGTAACGAAACCCAGTTTGCATAAAATGGTTCACAAAATCCTAGTTTCGGTTATTCGACCCATTAGCTATGTGTGCATAATATCATTATTCTGTTCTAAGGCATACTAGACATAATTGCCCAACTCCCCGGGCTTGTAAATCTTGGCGTATTCGCGCCATTTCATGGCTTTACACTCACACTAGAATTTCATGCTTGTTTTCTCAAAATTCAAGCATACCGCTTCAAGCAACACTTATAATGGATTTCTATCATTTGACCCGATATCTCGGATTCGTAAAACTTAAATTAGCATAACCAATTCATTGGTGTATTACTATCCAACACTAGCACAATATGAGACTTTCAAGTCACTACACACATGATCGTTTTTTAAAGGCAAAATTTTGACCCGTTCGGTTCTCGAGTGAAAACCATCACTTTAATGACAAGCCAAACTATTTACAACCATTATTTTGACCCGTTTGATTGTCGAGTAAGCTTCGCCACTTCAATGACACATTAAACGCGTACGTTACACTATGACACCAATAACACACAAATTTCTAACATTTATGCATAACATCACGGGACTAAAGTCACGTACCTTTAGAGCACCCCCTTCAAGCGCGCGTCACCACCGGCTTGTCCACTAGACGCTCCGGTTTCCTTTCCTATAGAGTTCAACCACACTATGTTTAGAACTCTTTTCTTATCACATAACGTGTAGTTCACCTAATTTTACAATATGCTTTTTTTGTTCAAATTTCAACATTCAATATTCTCTTAGGCATTTATACAAACATCTTTGGGGCAGAATTTTACACACTTCATAATCAAGCTCATAGCTTGTTATTTGGCCAAAATTAACATTATTTAGGCAATTTCACATAAATTTTAACATCCATAAATCAGAAATTAGTTTATAGTGTTGGAACCTAAAGGTTTATACATTGAGAGATATTAAAGTTTGGGATTGATCTTGTATTGTTTAACTTAGTTGTTTTGGGTCAATTATGTGTTTTGGGTTTATGTAGAGATCTCGAGTGGGCCTAGGTGGTTTCGACCCACCTTAGTTAGTATATAAGTAAACTTTTGTAACCTTTAGTGGTTGATCGCTTGGTTAGAAGTCAGTGAGGCCACTCGAGATCAGGAAGTAGTCTTGTATCTGTCATCGATCTAAAGGTGAATGCAAGATTGTTTTGCTTTGATAATTATTCTTATTATTCTTAATAGTTTTCTTGAATCCACTTGTGTTTGGATTCCGCACTTACACAAGTTGACAGTGATATCATTGAAAGATCCTTTAAGGTTTTACAATTGGTATCAGAGCCAAGAAACCAATTCTTGGTTCGGTTTTTGATATCATTCGGATTCAAGAAGATTGTTTTTGTTACTAATCGTTTTGCTAAGTGTGTTTGACAGATCTTCAGTTTGTTGGTGTAATTCTGAGTTTGGAAGTTGCATCTTCAAACTGTTCTTCATAAATTTTGGCATAAAGTTACTGATTTTGGTTTGTGATTCGTGATAAAGGTGTTTGCTGAATTATCGGAGGATTGTTGAGGATAAGAATTCAAAGATCTCAAATCTTTGAATTTTGGAAGCTGCTGAAAATCAGGAATCGTAGTTGTTTTTATCTCACAAATCTGTTTTGCAGGGTCTCGACACAATTTCAACTTGGTCTCGACTCTTATTCAGCTTAGTCTCGACTCAAGTTCATTCGTCTCGAGTGGATATTGCAATCTTGTCTCGACTCAAAATTGTTGTGGTCTCGAGTTGGCATCCTTAACTCGAAACCATTTGTCTCGACTGGCTTCAAGATTAGTTGTTCCTGATCTCGACTCGAAACCTCGGTCTCGACTCAGTCTTCAGTTCACTCATTCGCTGGTTCAGTCTCGACTCCTGTCTCGACTCGCAACGACTTCTGCAACGTTACTTTTGGACTTTAGGACTTTTGGACTTTTGGACTCTTGAACTTAAATAATTAATCTACTAATTAATTAAGTTATTGAGTAACCATGACTACCAATAATCAAAGTGTTGACCTGGCTGCTATGTCTAAGCATCAAGAATTGGATTCCATCATTGGAACCACCACTCGTGTTCCCCGGTTGTTAGACGGAAATGAATTCCCTGAGTGGAAGTGGCGTTTCGAAAAACATGTTAAAGTTAAGGATGCAAAAATCTGGCGAAGCATTCTTAGAGGCCCAAGAGAGATTATGATGGATAGTCCTACTGATGAAAATGTGAAAGTAAAGAAGCCTGTTGATAAATATACTGAAGAAGACTTTAAGATTGTTGAGGAAGATGATATGGCATTTTCGTACCTGACCATGGCATTGGGACCAGACATTGCTATCGGTTTTCGCACTTGCAAATCTACTAAAGAATTGTGGGAATCACTAATTGATGTGTATGAGGGCAATGAAGATATGAAAGAGAGTCGTAGAAATCTGCTAAGTCAAAGCTTCAATAATTTTAATCATATATATGGAGAGACTGTGGATAATCAAATTCAGAGATTCGTTAAGTTGGTTACTCAAATGCAGATGGAGGAAATGCAGACGTCAAATGCTTCATCTAATAGACAGCTTCTTAATGCCTTACCAAAGAGTTGGGATCATCACATCGCAATGATCAAGAAGACCAAGGATCTAGCAAGATGCAGCTTATCTGAAATGATTTCACACATTAAGGCCTGCGAGCTAGATGATAAACAAAGAGAAACAAATCACAAGAATAGCATGTTGGCTGCTGGATTTTCTGCAACATCTTCAACTTCAAGCAATAATACTGCTTTTGTGTCTCAAGCTGGTTTTCAAATGTTCAGCAACTCTGCTTCTGCTAAAACTGCTCCTACCTCATCAAATGTTTACTACTCTGGAACTTCAGCACCTGCTGTTGCTGCTGCTGCACCATCTTCTGCTAACGCTACTGCTGCTGCTTCGTCAACTACCACTGCCAATAATGAGATGATTGCTTTCTTCTCACAACAGTCGAAAGAAAATCTTAGTATAGCTGCTTCTGTCATAAATTGCTTGAATGCCTTCACTGCCGGTAAAATCAATCCTCCTAAGTTTTCCATGGATGACTTAGATCAAATTCATCCCGGAGATGTAGAAGAAATGGATATAACTTGGCAGATGGCTATGGCAGCGTTTAGAGCCAAAAACTTTGTGAATAAAACCGGGAGAAACAAATGGGAAAATCTTACCTTTACTGGACCCACAAAAATGCCATTTGAGTTTCGTTGCTACAATTGTCATGAACCAGGTCATGTGGCAAGAAACTGTACCAAGCCGAGGGTCCATAGTAAGAAAACTCCAGCCAAACCTGTTGCTCCTGCTACACCTAATCGAGAAAGAGCTCTTGTAACCACATCGAGTATGTCTGCTGATGCTGCTGCCAGTGGAAGTCCTCAACCTCTGGGATTAGCTCAAGCTTTGGTGGTTCAGCCTGATTCGTACTTCAATTGGAACTCGGAAATTGAGCGACTGAATATCTCAGCTCCAGAAAATCAGTCTGATTCAAACAACATTGCTTTTGTGGCCTCAAATGATCAAGCTTCTGTTCCTGAAAATGAGACTTCAGCACTTGAGGAGGAGGTTTCAGCTGAAAACATGGCTTTCATGACTCAGATTCTTTCAGCTCCAGTCAAAGGTCTCACCAAGGAAGAGGTAATTTCTGTTTTCTGTACTCCTGAGTGTAGGGAATGAGTTGAAGCCTATAGAATACACAACGCTGAGCTAATTGAAGACTACAATGAAATTAAAAGAAAAAAATTTACTTTAGCTAACAACGAAAAACTTTTTAAAGAGAAAATAGAAGCTCAGCGAAAAGACATCATTCAACTCAAGGATGATGTTAGTGTAGCAACAGCCCAGCTCATCATGGTTAAAGAAAAATTATGCAATGTGACTAAAGAGCTGGAGGATGTTAGAGATAAGTATCAAATAAATGAGTTAAATATTAAAAAATTTGATTCCTCCAGCAAATTGGTTGAGAATTTGTGTAATCAACAACTGGCATATCAGAAAAGAAAAGGGTTGGGATTGGGTTTTAATCAGGCTCCTCCTCCTTACAATCACAACTATACTTATTTACCCATGACGGAGGAGGAGATGCTGAACGAAAACAAAATGACTTATGGTCCCAAAAACTGTAAGTCATCAGTAAATGTCAGACCTGCTGAAAAACCAGTGGTTAAACCAGTTAGTTTTGTTTCCAAAGGTACTTTTGATCCTAACGTTTCTTCATCATGTGCAGATAACGTACCTGAAGTAGTATGGGGTGATGTGTTTGGGGATGAACCGTCTTTAGATTCTGATGTTTCTAAACCTACTTTTGATAAAACTAATTCTGGTTGTGTGTTTGGTCAATCGTTTTTGAACTCGTTTCGTAGTTATGTTTCGTCTTCTTTTGGGCCTGCTGTTTTGGGCAAAACTGTGAATGCTTGTGATGAAACTTTGAATAATGTGCATGACGATGGATGTTTTTTAGTAGATAAAAATTGTGATTCTAATTCTAATGTTTCTGACTCTTCTGCTGATGACAGCATGACAGGTGAGGTCCCTCAGGATTCATTCAGTGAAACCACTGAAACTCCTTCTAAAGAGAATCAATCTTGTTCTGATTCTTCTTCTGAATCAGTCTCAGAGGAAGTCCCTAATGTTGAACCTAGTGGGACCCCATTGAAAACCGAGGATGAAAAGGAACCCTTGTCAAACTCAGATGATACACGTGTTGATGAAATATGTGTTGATGAAGTTCCTACATCTTCCGAGATTAAAACTGAATCTGATTTTCAACAAGAAGAAGTGACTGTTTTGAATGAAAAATTACAAGAAAAGGTTTATGAAAATAAACTTAACACTGAGTCTGAAACATCTTTTCGTAATGATACTGATAATGAGAAATCTGATCCATCTAAATCTCATACTTGTGCCAGTTCTACTTCTGATCAACAGGTGCCTGAATGCTCAGAAAAGGCACAAGTTAACCAAGCAAGAAACATAAATCAAGCTCATACTCATAAACCCAACAGATACATACCTGCTATGAAGCATCAAAACTTCCACAGATTGAAACGTCAAACATGTTTCAATTGTGGAATTGCCGGACACATCGCCAGAAACTGTGTTCATCTTCCAAGTGTGCAGTCTAAAAATAAATTTGCACGAAATCAGAAAGTCAAGCCAAACAGATATCATTATTCAGAGTCAGTGACAATTAAAAAGTCTAAGACAATGAGAAATGACTATCGTAAGGCTAAACCTTCTGATAAAGATTGGAATGCAGCCAAACGTAGAAATCAAAATCAACAAAAGAATTTTCAAAAAGATCAAAGTAAAGCGTTTGGTTACTACAATTCTAAATGGTCAAATAAGCATTGGAAACCTAAAACTAAGGCCACGCATTCCAATTCATCTCATACATCTCATCGTAATTATGCTGTTAAAAATTCTTCAAAATTCTTAGATAAAGATAATTTGATATGGCAGAGAGTGACTTACTTTGATGCACAAGGGAAACCCAGATCCACCATGGGCTGGGTTCCTAAATCTAACTGATCCCGCTAATCGTGCAGGAACAGCTGTGGAGGACTACCGTGCGCCTCTGGTACATGGATAGTGGCTGTTCCAGGCATATGACGGGAGACTTGTCTCAACTGGTCAATGTAAAAGAATTTGACGGTGGATATGTCTCTTTTGCGGGAGGAGAATCTGGAAGAATCACGTTGAAGGGAACAGTGAAAAATGGCGTGTTAAGCTTCGAAAATGTGAATTATGTCCCAGAACTGAAACACAATTTGCTGAGCATTTCTCAAATTTGTGATCGAGGAAATTCTGTTCATTTTACAAAGAAAGGATGCTATGTTTTGAAACCAGGGATTGTCATTCCTGAAGATTGGTTTTTGATGACAGCTGAAAGAAAGGGAAATGCGTATGTGATTGATATGAACAAAAAACCGTGTGAAGAAATTACTTGTCTATTTTCGAAGATATCAGAACATGATGGTTTATTGTGGCATCGTCGTCTTGGACATGTGAATATGAAAAACTTAAATCGTCTTGCCAAAGGTCAACTGGTCCGTGATCTACCAATCAAAGACTTTATGTTGGTAGAAAAGTGTGTTGCTTGTGCAAAGGGAAAAGCTCATCGAAAGTCTCATAAATCTAAGTCTACCCCCTCAACCAAGGCTGTGCTTGAATTACTTCATATGGATCTCTTTGGTCCAGTGAATGTGTTAAGTATTGGCAAGAAGGCTTATTGTCTCGTGATAGTCGATGATTTCTCGTGCTACACCTGGGTGTACTTTCTAAGTCACAAGAATGAGGCTGCGGGGTTGATCAAACAATTTGTTACTTTGGTGGAAAATCAAGCCAGTACAAATGTTAAGGCTATTCGATCAGACAATGGGACGGAATTCAAAAATGTCACCATGGACACATTTTGTGCTGCTAAAGGAATTGAGCAACAGTACAGTGCACCTCGAACTCCACAACAAAATGGAGTAGCAGAAAGACGAAATCGCACTCTTATAGAGGCTGCGCGTACTATGCTGGCCGATTCGAAGCTTCCTAGTTTCTTTTGGGCAGAAGCTGTTAGCACGGCTTGTTACGTCCAGAATCATGCTTTAGTAAACAAACGACATATGAAAACTCCTTATGAGATTCTGGAAGGACGTAAACCTTCGGTTTCACACTTTCGCATCTTTGGTTGTCCATGTGTGTTACTACTTATGGACGCTAATGGAAAGTTTGAGGTCAAAGGAGACAAGTGTTACTTTGTTGGATATGCTAAAGGTTCAGCCTATAGAGTATACAACAAGGTGACTAAAAAGGTCGTCGAGTCGTGCAACATTGAATGGCTCGAAGAGAATGCTACGGACGCTAGAGTCGGTCCAGATTGGTTATATGATTATGCTGAATTATTCAAATCGTTTAACATTTTGTCAAGTGTCCTCACTGTTGCAGGTGTGTCTACACCAAAACAACCGCTGTCTTTTGGTGATTCTGAAGAGGAAGAACAAGCTGAAGGAAGATCAAGAAATCATACTATTGACCCACCGGGAATGGTTTTCACCCGACATCCTACGCCTCAGCAAATGTCCCATTCATCCCCTGAAGGTGCTACATCAAGGGGTACTGTACCTAGTGGTTCAGGATCTGCACTATTTCCTGAATCTATTCCTGAAGATTGCATTGTTACAACTCCAGTAGTTCATCATACTGCAGCATCTAATGAGGGGGAGTCAAGCAACACCACTGAAGACGAGACTGTACCTGACATGGCAATACCTACAAGTGTCCAACGAAATCACCCTATAGAGAATGTGATTGGTCCTGTAGATGTAGGAGTTTTAACCAGGAGCCAATCAGGAATCATCAATACATGTTTATATTCTTGCTACATCTCACAAATCGAACCTAAAACTATTGATATAGCTTTGCAGGAACCAGGCTGGGTAGATGCTATGCATGAAGAGCTGAACCAGTTTGAGAAACTTGGAGTATGGAAACTTGTCGAGTTACCAAAGGGAAAGCGCAAACTTGGAACTAGATGGGTGTTCAGAAACAAACAAGATTCTGCAGGGGTTATTGTTCGAAATAAAGCAAGGCTGGTGGTTCAGGGATTTCGACAAATAGAAGGTCTGGATTATGATGAAGTTTATGCTCCGGTTGCTCGACTTGAAGCCATCCGGATCTTCTTAGCTTACGCGTCATATATGGGGTTTACTGTATATCAGATGGACGTCAAGACAGCGTTTCTATATGGAGATGTGAAGGAAGAAATTTTTGTTGAGCAACCACCAGGTTTCGTGCATCCAGATCATCCAGAATATGCCTACAAGCTAGATAAGGCATTGTATGGATTACACCAAGCACCACGAGCTTGGTATGCCACATTAACTGAACATCTTCTGGCTCATGGGTACACACGTGGCACGATAGACCAGACTCTGTTTATCAAGAAAGTGGGCAAGGATCAGATCTTAGTTCAAATCTATGTCGATGATATTATTTTCGGATCTACAAGTGAGGAACTTTGCAAGGAGTTTGAGAGAGTTATGAAGAAGAAATTTGAAATGAGTGCTCTTGGGGAAATGACACTGTTTTTGGGTCTACAAGTCAAGCAGAATTCTCAAGGGATTCTTATCCATCAAGGGAAGTATGTGGATGACGTGCTAGCAAAATTCAATTTTTCAGACGCAAAATCAGCTGAAACACCAATGGCAGAGAGACCATTATTGACTGAAGATGAAGAAGGATCTCCTGTGGATCAACGTCAGTATAGGTCTATGATCGGGTCGTTGATGTATCTGACAGCTAGCCGACCGGATATTATGTTTGTTGTCTGTAACTGTGCAAGATATCAGGCTAATCCTAAAACTTCTCATCTTATTGCTGTTAAACGAGTCTTTCGGTACCTTAAAGGCCGACCTCGGTTTGGTCTGTGGTATCCGAGGGATTCTAATTTTGACTTGTTTGCTTTTTCTGATAGCAACTTTGGAGGAACTGATAGTGACAGGAAATCTACATCAGCTGGATGTCAATTTCTGGGTGACAGGCTCATTTCATGGCAATGCAAGAAACAACAAACGGTGGCGATTTCTACAGCTGAAGCTGAGTATGTTGCCGCTTCTGCATCTTGCTCTCAAGTGGTGTGGATGCAACATCAATTGCAGGGCTACGGTTTGACTTATCTCAACACTACTATTTACTGCGATAATGATGCTGCAATACAAATTGTTAGAAATCCTGTTTTTCACTCCAAAACCAAGCACATAGACATAAAAGTTCACTTTATTCGAGATTGCTTTGACAGAGGTCTTATTACTCTTGAACAAATCGACACAGATGCAAATGCTGCCGATTTGTTTACCAAACCTGTCAGCAGCTCAAAATTCAAAGTGCTTGTGGATTTTCTGAAAATGATCCGCTTTACAGACTGAGCATGTTTTTGTTTTTCGTAGGTAAATTTGTTCATAAAGTTTTCTATTTTTAGGTAGTTTTTATTTATGCTCAAATTTAGGGGGAGAAATTTTGAAAAATACAAAAACATTAAAAAATGAAAAAAAATACAAAAACATTAAAAATTAGAAAAATACAAAAAGAGGTGTTGCATGACTGGGAAATGAAATGAATTTTCACATTATGGTTGAGGGCTGACTCATGTAAGACCAGTATCGAAATAGTTTGATTCTAGTATGATGTGTTAGTAGGCTCTATCCTTTAGGTTGGAAGCATTGGCTGTTTTTGTTCAGAACTAAAATTGTACATGACCTCAGGAAAGAAAATCACTTGGAATTAGCTCATTTCTATTTGAATGTCTGTATGTTGTCCCGATACACACAATTTTGATCTGACTCTGAAATCTTCTCTGAAAAAGTCGTGTATCTCCTTTGCTGCATCCAGATATATGCTGACCTGGAGGTGCTAGGCAACATCAGCTTCTGCTGCATCCAGATACATGCTGACCTAGCTGTACGTTGTCGCTCTGTAGATCAATTAAACACCCGAAAGAGGCCCTCAAGTGCCCAAAAGAAACCCTAGAAACCTATATCAAATTGAGAAAAGCTCATTTGATTTTGTATATTATACCATCTCTGTAAAAGATCTATTCTGTTCTCTTCTCAATCTATTCCCAGTTAAGATTTCAGAGATCTGGATTGGACTTGTGAAATATGTGGTAGGGAAGCTACTTACATGATAGGGTGTGCTGTCTATGATTCCGAGATCTGATTAGTATTTGTTTGGGTGTTCATTGTTAAGAAATTAAAGCATGATAAATTTGTTACAGGCAGTTATATGAAAAAGGTCTAGGGAGATGAGTTTAGGTGGACAAATATACTGGCAATTGTCTAGATCATTCCGTAGTAGATCAGTGTTGATAAGTGTGGTCAAGCCCGAAACCCGTGATTTGATCCCTGAGCAAATTATGATATTTCCGTATTTTATTTATTTTGTAAATAATATTTTAATATTATTTATTTTTGTGTTTATAGGTTTTGGTCTAATAAAACATGCTCAGAAAGTTTAATGGGTTAAATAAGAAAATGTTTAAAAAATTGGATTGCTGAAAATAAGTGAAATCTTTATTTAATAAATCCGATTTTCTAATGGTTGGGTGGTCTCGATTCGAGACTGTGGTCTCGGCCCATGCTATTAAAGGCCCGGCCCACAAGTTTGAGATATTTAAATGGATCTCGACTCGAGACCCTCACTGTGCACTCGAAACAACTCATCTGTCACTTTCAAATTCTCTCTCATTCTCCGGCGATATTATCTGCTTTTCCGGCGATACTCCGTTCTCGACTCGGGGTTTTGAGTTCATTGAATGTATTTTGATAGGTTTAATGATGTTTTAATTGAAGTTTTGAAGATTGGTTGAAGATTTGATGAATGTTTGAAGATGCTCATAAACCCTAATCTTGATGATATTTTGGTGTACAAAGAAATCATTGAGTGTTTTTGGTGTTTGATCCAAAACTCAGTGAATTAAGACTGTTTGTGGAGTCTCGACTAGGGTCTCGATTGAATACATGTGAAGACTCGAGCCCTAATGTTGCGAGTCGCAACCTTGTCGGTCTCGATTGGGGTCTCGACTCAAAGTTGATTGGTCTTGACTGAGGTCTTGGTCAATTTAACTCAGTCTCGACTGAGGTCTCGACTCGAAATCTCTTGGTTTCGACTCGAAACCTCAAAGTCTCGAGTTACTTCATGTGTATTAATCGATGTTTTGACTGCTGAATTTGGTGTGATCTGTTTTGAATTTATGTCTCTATGCTTAGTGTTTCTGTTTGGTGTAGGAAATGGATTTAAAATTTATTCCAACACACAATCAAGCTGGTTATCTAGCTTCACCACCTGAGAAGCACAGGAGACTATACACATCATTGATCAAGGGATTAAATAGCTGTCGACTCGTTCATGCTCTGCGAGAGAATCCAGTGGTTTATGAAAGTCTCGTGCAAGATTTTTGGAAGACGGCAAGATTTGAAGCACAAGGAGCTGACGGAAAGGGAATGATTGAAGCTGAGATTCAGAAGAAGAAGGTTGTTATTACTGAGCAAATGATAAGAGAAGTTCTACAATTTGGTGATACTGAATCTGATCCAATTGAGCTTCCAAGTGATACTATAGAAGATGTGTTACCTCGGTTGAGCTATGAAGGAAAGTATCCGTCAATTGTTAAGAAGTTTTTGCACCCTTATTGGCGATTGTTGGCACATATGTTCATGTTGTGTATGACGGAAAATCGAGGGGGAACAGATCAACTGAATATTACACAAACGGCTGCATTTGTTGCACTTATTACAAATGAGTCGTTCAATTACTCGAAGTATGTTTTTGAAGGAATGAAGAGAAATGTTACTGGAGTTCGAAAGGATAAATTTATTATGTATCCAAGGTTTTTGCAGATGATTTTCAATGCTCGCTATTCTGATTTGACGCGATCCGGTGATACCTTGGAATTAAAACCGATGGGACCCTCTTGTTTTGGTGCTCTCACAACTAAGAAGGGGACAGAAAAGAAGTTTGAGGGACGTATTCCTTTGGAGAAGTTTGGTCGATTTTCAGAGACTGAAGTTGTAGCTGCTGATCCAGTAATAGTACAAAATGTTCAAGTGAATGCTATGGTTGCTGAGGAGCATGATATTCAGAATATTGTTGATGATGAGCCTGAGACAGAGATTTTAACTATTAACTCTGACGATGAAGGCATAGAGATTATGTGTGATTCAGGAGATGATGAAGAACTACCTCCTGAGAAAGAAGATGATGTTGCTGTTTCAACTGTTCCTTCTATAATTACTGCTGAAAATTTGGCTTCGTTACTAAAGTCTGTAACTGATAAGATGGGAAATCCTCCTTCCAATCTTACAGTATCTACTGAAGAGCCTAGTGAAAACCCAAAGGATCCTGATTCACTGCCATTGAAGCGAAAAAGGCGGGATCCTCGACTCGGAATGTATGCTGAGCAAAATAAAGATCAATCTATAAACTTTGCTGAAGATGATGAAGGATTGTATGATTTTGATTTTGAGAAGAATGTCATTGATACCATCACTACAACTGAAGACATCTTTGAGTTCAACACTGATACTCAAAGGAGTGTTTTAGAGTCCACCACTGCAGAGGTTCAGGTTACAAATGTTGATGCTGATACTGTTATTGAGACAATGCCACTTGGTGTTTCTGAATCTGCAGGTCCTTCTAGAGCAGTTCTTGATATACCTAGCAGTTCAAGTGGTAAAAGACCTGAAGAGCCGTTTAGAATGCCTTTTGATGATGATTCAAGCGATGATGATGATTTCATTAGTATGAGAGAAATGAAGAAAAGATTAATTGTGGTTGAGCAAGATTCTATTCATAAAGATGCCAAGATCATCCAACTTGAAGATACTTTAGTGCAAAAGAATCAGCAAATTGAACAGCTTCAAGGAGATGTTACTTTACTGTTCAATATGGTGTATGATTTACGTGGAAAGCTTGAGAAGAAATTTGGTAATGAATTTTCTGATCCTACTGATGTGGAGAATAGAAGAAAAGCCTTTGAAAAGGATGATGCTGAGAGAAGTGCTGCTATGGAGCAATACTTTAAAAGAGTTGTTGATCCTGTTGCAGATAGAGAGAAGGCTGAAAGAATCAAGAAGAAAAGGGAGTTGGTGATTTTGAAGAACAGGAATCTTAATCCAGATGATGATGATGCTCAAGCTACACATCATTTAATGGATGTTGGTGAAACTCTCTATGATCAAGTTGGAAATAGATCTGGTGTAGTTAGCTGGGGATTTGATCATGATCGTAAAAGGTGGTGGATAAAAAGGAAGGTTGGACCTGTTGAATGGTATAAACATCCAGGCCAGTTTCAGTCATTTACTAAGATTGATTTGACTGATCTGTCTAAAGCACCCTATGTAGATGATAAGCCTGGATGTCCTGGATATTTGTTTTTCGAGAGATTGAAGAGGGAGGTTCTTAAGGGATTTCCTTCAATGCGTACAGCAGAGTCCATTGTTAAACCAGCTAAAGGAGTTAGAGATTCATATACACGCAAGCGAATGAAGATTGTGCATTGGCCAGTAACTGATAAGGAAAAGGTGATTCCTTTGGTGAGGAAAATTCCACAAGGTGCTTTGAAGTCCTTGCAGTTTTGGACTTATGATAAGCGTTTAGGGCAGGCTGTAATCGTTTGCGATAATAATGTGGATTTTCGCTTGGTGGATCAAGTTGATTTGCTGAATGTTGCTCATGAAGACCTGGAAGTGTTAGCTCGTCATCAAATTAGGGCTACTGAGAAATATGAGGAGATTGCGAAAGAATGGACTGGTGCTGTTGCTTCAGCGATACATATTCGCACAAAAGGTTTTGGTGGGTTCAAAGATCAGTTGGGTGGTGCTGGTGATAGTTGAAGGTTCAAGACTCTCTATGCATAAACCTAGGGGGAGATTGTTGGAACCTAAAGGTTTATACATTGAGAGATATTAAAGTTTGGGATTGATCTTGTATTGTTTAACTTAGTTGTTTTGGGTCAATTATGTGTTTTGGGTTTATGTAGAGATCTCGAGTGGGCCTAGGTGGTTTCGACCCACCTTAGTTAGTATATAAGTAAACTTTTGTAACCTTTAGTGGTTGATCGCTTGGTTAGAAGTCAGTGAGGCCACTCGAGATCAGGAAGTAGTCTTATATCTGTTATCGATCTAAAGGTGAATGCAAGATTGTTTTGCTTTGATAATTATTCTTATTATTCTTAATAGTTTTCTTGAATCCACTTGTGTTTGGATTCCGCACTTACACAAGTTGACAGTGATATCATTGAAAGATCCTTTAAGGTTTTACAACAGATTTCAGATTACACTAGAATAACTATTAAATCCCTAGTGTTTAGCATGTTTATACAAAACCCATTAATCACCTACATTAGTGATTATGAAATTCACAAGAAATAAGAAAGTTTTCAATAATTAAATGGCTAGGGTTTACTCCTAAACATAATTTCATTCTCACTTTCATTCAACCAATGATCATGCAAGCTCATATTTGAATTTCATGAGTTCATATAAAATTTAAGATGAAACCAAATAGTGAAATTTCACATACCTTATGATCCATTTGCCGAGGTGATCACTAATCTATATTCAGATTTCGATTTGGACTTGATTTGAACCTTCAATTTGTGAGTTTTGTGAGAGTTAGGGTTTGGAGGGGAACTCCATGGTCGCCCCTTTTGTTTGATCGACCAGACACACCTTTGTGTGTGTTTGGTGTGTTTTATTTTGTATTTATTTAATTAAGTTTTAAGTTGTACAACATAAGCCCCTCAACTTCTGTTTAGTTCATAATTTAGGTATTTAAATTCTTTCAGGTGTTACTACAAGACTCATAACTAATTGGGTTATTTATTTCCTAGTTAGCTTATTCTCGTTTATTTTGTACTTTATAATTCTAATATAAAGTTTTATAAATTTAGGGGTGTTAAACACCATGTAAGAATGCACTTTTCACGTCGATTTGGTAAACCTTGAATCCTTTGAACAAAGCATAGGCTAGAAAAATCCGAATAGCTTCAAGACGTGCAACTGGTGCATAATCTTCGTTGTAGTCTATCCCTTCTACCTGACGAAAACCTTGAACAACTAATCTCGCCTTGTTTTGGACAACTACTCCACGGTCATCCTTTTTGCATTTGAATACCCAACGGGTGCCAATCTTCTTATAGTTCTCAGGTTTTTCAACCAGTTTCCAGACACCTAGCTTCTGGAATTATTGCAGTTCTTCCTGCATAGCTTCCACCCAAGAATTATCCTTTATGGATTCTTTCCAAAACCTTGGTTCTTCTTGTGAGACATAACACACGAAGGACCAATCATTTTGCAAACCCGATTCTCTAATTGCTGCACACAAGCCAGCATTGTTGTTATTTCTCAACTGATTCCTCATCTGCACGCCACTTTGAACATTACCAATGATGTTTTGCTGAGGATGGGTATTATGCATTCGTGTTTCTGGGTTATCCGGAACTGGAACATTAATACCCAGATTGTTGAAGTTTAGATCAACAACCAAATCAATACCCTGAACTGGCGAAGAGGATGATGCAGTAGCTTCAACTGTTTTAGGGCAGTCCACCCGGGGTGTAGCCTCAGAAGTACCATGCACAACTGTTGCAGAACTTCTTGGTCTGCATCGAGAAATTCATCATCCTCTGAAGATTTGTTCAGTTCAGCAGCATCGTGAAAATCCTCATTCTCAAGAGCATTATTGTTAACTGAAGATGATTCTTGATTGTTGACAATAATTGGATGAACCAACGGTGAATCTGTTGCGTTGTCACTCTCGAAAAACATCTGTGTCGCAGCATCCACTACTTCTTCTTCAATATTAATCGATTATAAAAAGTCATCGTACTCAAACATCCATGGCTGACCCGGACATCTGACTGGCAATGTGTGCCTTTGTACTCTGACTTCTGACCATTCCTCGATCCTTTTCGTATCAAGATTCCAAAATCTTAAGTTCGGGGTGGCAAACCCAAGAAAGTATCCCTCAATTGCTTTTGCCCCAAACTTTCCATCTGGATCGATCATAGTGCAAGGAGCTCCAAACGGTTCAAGAAATTGTAAATCTGGTTTTTGTCTATGCAGAAGCTCAAAGCAGGTCTTGTTGTGTCTTTTTACTATAAGCACTCGGTTCATCATGTAACATGCAGAGGCCACAGCTTCACTCCGGAAAGGAATGGGCAACTGTGACTCTGCCAACATAGTCCTTGCAGTTTTGATCAATGTTCTATTCTTACACTCCGCGATGCCATTTTATTGAGGAGTGTATCTGGCACTGAATTTATGAAGAATGCCTTTGGATCTACAGAACTCCTCCATAGCATGATTCTTGAACTCAGTTCCATTGTCACTGCGTATGCGTCTCACTTTCAAAGTATAAGAATTCTCAATCGTAGTGATTAAGTTTTTGATAATTTCAAAAGTTTCACTCTTGTGTGCCATAAACGCCACCCAAGAAAATCTTGAATAATCATCAGTCACCACGAGGCAGTACGAGTCATTACTAACGCTTTTATGCTTAACAGGACCGAATAAATCCATGTGCAAGCGTTAAAGCGGCACAGCTACGGTGTTGATCTTCTTTCTCGGGTGTGATTTCTTACTTGGCTTTCCTTTTTGGCAAGAAACACAGACGTCTTGCAGATGAAAGTTTTTAACTGGCTCATATCAAGGACGTATAAATCATTAATCCTTGGTGCATATAAGAGAATCCCGTCTTTGGGAATCTTGAAACCGAGCTTCAGCACATAACATCCATTTGCATTAAAGTGCACCGAAAACTTCTTATAACAGATTTGAGAAACACTGAGAAGATTGTGGTCAAGCTGTTGCACAAAGTTGATCTTATCAAAACTCACAACCCCGTTAGATACCATTCCTTCACCAGTAATATATCCGCCTTTATCTCCAGCAAAAGCAACATAACCTCCTCTAATAGATTTGACGTCGTAGAGAAGTCTCATATCGCCGGTTATGTGCCTAGATGCCCCACTATCAACAATCCAAAGACTACTGATAGTTCCTCCTGGAACACCCTACACATGTACTCAAATGATCATTTGGAGATGGGGACCCAAGCCTTCGTGGACTTGGGTCTGCCATTTTCATCGACAAAAGTTATTTCAACTTCGCGATGGTTTGGAAATGGTGATGCTCCCCCTGAATTTGTGACCAATTTAGGTTTCTAAGTCTGTTGAGTTTTGCCAGTTTAATTGTTTGATATTTTAACTTCGTGATTGTTTGAAGTTTTAGAAATTTCTGGTTTGACTGAAACAGGTTGTTTTTTAACCACATCAGTTTTAAGAGCCTTTTCAATTACCTTGATTTGCTTGCGTTTCTGTTTCTTCTCCCTTTCTTTCATAAGACGGGGATCTTGTTTTGGAGAAACAGATCGTTTTTGGTAACTATGCTCACGGGGAACATCAGCTTTAGCCTTTAACTTATGAAGATATGGACAATTTCGAATGATATGTCCAAATTTAACACACTCGAAACATGATCTTCGTTCAGCAAACCCCAAAGTATCATGTTGATGTCTCATTGAGGAACTTTGTGATTTCGAAGTACTTGGTCCTGAATTGTTTTGACCATCTCTTTTCAAGATTTTAACTTGCTTAACAAAATCTATGTTAGATTTGCTTTCAAATGTTTCAAGATTATCGATTCCTTTCGACTTCACAAAGTTCAGCTTGTGATTCTTTCTCTGGTTTTGTTCCTTTCGACCTTGAGTTGTTGATTTTCCTTTTGGTTTAGTGTGGTTTTGCTGATTTTTATGTGTTGGTAATTTTTTATTGCCATATTGTTTTCGAACTTCAGCTTTTGGAATCAGAGGACATTGTGTAACCACAACTCGTGATCTCAACTCTCCCAAAAACTTACTTGTCGAATCCTCAAAAACTTTACTGATTAAAGATCGATTTACATTCTTAATCGAAAAATCTTTGTTTGAATAAATTTTATCATCACCAACCAGAGTGTATAGCAAATTCACACTCTCTGAGTCTTGTGCAGAAGTGGACTAAACCAGAACAGTCTTAGCAGGTTTTGTGGGAAGATCACATAGAATATGATTCTCGAGAGGTATGTCCTCTTCTTTTATCACTGCATCAGACTATGTTGAGTTAGTATCCTCGGATTCATCATCTAAAGAATCAACATCCTCAACAATGACCGGAGGATCCTGATTTTGTTCAGTTGTTGACACTTTCACATCTGCTGACTCATCCGGATCTGTAGGTACTTCCTTTTTTTAACCGAGCCCAGCTGCAAATTCCTCAATGTCTGATGGAACAGATGGCTCAAAGTGAGGCTTATCCTCCTCATCAGGCAATGCGGTATAATTGTGTCTAACAGGTGGAGGACACTTCTTATATCCAATGCACGTGACATCATTTTTCTTTTTATGTATGTCAGTGATGTGATCCAGCACCTACCTAGAGTTTGAGTAACTAGCTAACTTAAGCTGGATCGCCTCATTTTCACACTTAACACAGGCCAACTCCTTTTGTGCTTCCTCGAGCCTATTGATGTAATTGTTTATTGCAGTTTGTTTTCTTGAAACTGTTTTCATTAGCTCGGACTTATCTTCTTTTAATGTGTCAATTACCTTTTTAAACTCCTTTTCATGATTTTTATGAAACATGCTGGCCTCTGTGCATTTCGAAAGATCCACGATCAAATTTTGATTGCGGATAAATGTCACGTCATACTTGCTTTGAAAATTATCACATTTGCTTTGCAAATCAGCCAATTTAACACCTAAATCAACACAATTATCACATTTATCAGATTTTGGTTCATCGACACATACCTGACTTGACGAACCGCCAACATTAGCCATAAAGGCTAAATGGTGAGAAGAAGAAGAATAAGCAGCTTGATCCACCAAAACTGATCTTCTGTCACTCCTTGCTTTAGCTTCTCCCAACAACTTCTCAACATCAGTATCAATGGTCTCATGTGACACTTCATCCATAACATCTTCACCTGAAGTTGAGGTTTCCTCATCAGAGCTTCCACTATAACCAGAACTGTCTTCATCTTCTGAAGATACTCCACCACAAGCTTGTTTTAGATCCTTGACAACCTTAGCAAAACATGTTGTTCCACCCTAATCACCACCACCCAGTTGAATCGACCAGTCACAACCTTCATCAACTTGCACCACAAGAGCTCGATTGTTGTTTGATGATCCTTCTTGATGAGAATTGTTTGCAGGCATCAAGGCACGCTCATTATTCCGGGTTTGATTCTGATTAGGTTGATTGCCATGATTTCTGAACGGATTCTAGTTCCCTTGCTGAGCTGGCTTCATACATTCCCGTTTGAAATGACCTCATTCACCACAGTTGAAACACTTGACCGCTTGCTTATCGAACCTATACTTGGTATCTTTCTTGCTTTCCAAGCTGGTTCTACCAGTTCTTTCCATGAAGTCTTTTGCTCGCCTCACTTCACTAGCAAATGCCCACTTGATATCCATCAAATCCATTTCATCCTTATCTATTTGCTGATAATCTTCCTGAGTCAAATTGATGTTTCCAATTTGCCCTGCTACTGACCCACAGTACGCGCTCACCAAGGTGTTTAATACCTCCATATGTTCCTTTGCCACCTCAACACTCACTTTTGAGAAACTTGAAGTGTCTAGCCGATTTGTGTTTGGATTAGTTGACTGACCAGCATTGACTGTTGATGAAGTGCTTCCATAACAAGCTTGTTGTTGACCTTTGTAGTTTGGATCAAGAAATGATAATACTCCAGCAGACCGATAGCTTTGCTCTAAGGCAACTGGTTGTGGTGTTCCATACATATCAGTGCTTGAGACAAAAGTCGTTTGTAGCTGAGCATGTTGAGCAGGTCTTGCAAAAGTGCTAGTACCTCCATAATTTCCATAATACATTTCAGGATTTTGTGGCACTGTAACTCTTTTTGCCTTCCTGATTTCTTCTTGATCTTTGTTCTCCAGTAGCTGAATGAAATCATAGATGTTGGTTGTAGCCAGAGTGCCATTATACTTCAGAATCTCCAAGAATCCATTCCATTGAAGTGGCAATGCATCGGCAAACTTGGTAACAACCTCATGTTGAGTTACTGATACCCCATAATTACCCAGCTCACTCAGCAAGTGATAAAATCGACATGTAATATCTCCCAGTGACTCCTTTTCCATACACATGAATCCATCGAATTCCTTTTTGAGCAGATCATGTCTCAGTTTGCGTGACACCACATTTCCTTGGCCTCTCACCTTTAACGCATCCCATAAACGCTTTATCGTTTTGAAGCTCACAAACTGATGACAAATATCCTTGTTAAAGCTTGAGTTAGAATTGAAAACACCTTCTTTTCTAAATCATATGCCTTCTTCTCGTCGTCCGTAAGATCAGCAAATGATGCGGGATTTGAACTAACTTCATCAAGTGCTTGATCGAAATCCGAAGTAAAACGCAACCACAACTCCGTGTTTTGCCCAAGAATATATGTATGAAATCTATCCTGCCATCCGGGATACTCATTCATATGCATGAGCTTTGGTGGACGATTGTTGCTTCCGGTTTCGTTCTCGCTCATAAGCAGGCTTTGAATACTTTGATTTTGATTAGCAACAAACGCCCATTGATTTTCCGTAATTAGACTCGCTTGGGATAGAATTGATGAAGACGAGGGAGTGGGTGACTCAGCCCATGATGGCGATAAGCCCTTTTGCGTATACATATTATCCGTATTAGGATCGGGTTTCCAACCCCACTAGTCTGAACTCATAGTGGACGAAAAACAAACAACTTAAACAGTCTCTATGAACTTCCTGTAAAGCTTCATAAAGAGTGTTTTTTGTAGGAATAAGACAAAAGTCAAGAAGAATGTTTTTCTTTGAATAAGACAAAAGCCAAGAAGAATGTTTTTCTTTGAATAAGACAAAAGCCAAGAAAAATGTTTTTCTTTGAATAAGACAAAAGTCAAGAAGAATGTTTTTCTTTAAATAAGACAAAAGCCAAGAAGAATGTTTTTCTTTAAATAAGACAAAAGCCAAGAAGAATGTTTTTCTTAGGATAAGACAAAAGAAATGGTTCTTTGTTGACTTACAAGTATCTTTCATTGACCATATCTTTGAAATGGTTTTTCTTTGAAACAAGACAAAAAAAAAATGGGTTTTTCTTTTACTTAGGTGATACGCAGGTATGGATATCTATGAGTTTTGGTGGAAAGTTGGTGAACAAACGGATAAGGTTTTGCAGAAAAGATTTGAATCTTATCTTCTTAAAAAGAAAATATTCCGGTGATTTCTCCGGTCAATACACTTCATCGGAAAATTTTTCGAACAAGATTTTTTGCAAGAAATTTTAAGAAAAAACCCTATACTAACATGTCTCCACGTATTTTAACAAGGTTTTTGTAAAAATTTTAAGCAAACAACTAGTTTTCTTAAACTTTTAACCCATTTTGTTTCAAAAACTTGAGTATTCAGTTTTAAACACAATAAACATTAAAAAAACCTTCAAAGATTTGTTTGAAAACACAACACAAAGCTCGGTTTTAACAAGGAAGAGAGCCAAAGCTCTGATACCACTTGTAGGTCCCTAGAGGAGGATCTAGAACAACCTTATCCTTGTTATCGAACACACCCGCAAGTGCAGAATCCAAGCGGGTATGCAACCGAGCAACGAACACACAAAATACAAGAAAATATTCAAAGTTAAAGCTCACTTGTATAAATTTCAGCAGAGTTTGTTTACAAGATAAAACTCTCTCAAAACTCTTTTGTGTGTGCTCTATGTTGTCTTCTGTGTTACAAGCTACTTTTATAACTCAACATGTCTGCATACCCACGAAAGATTCATTGGGCCTATTAGCAAGGCCCAAGAAGAACCAAACCCAAGAAGAACATTCTTCTTGAACACTTGCCAGCGAAGAACTAAAACCCAAGAAGAGCATTCTTCTTGAACACTTCCCAGTGAAGAACAAAACCCAAGAAGAACATTCTTGTAACACTCGTCTTACTTAATTATTATTTTATATGAAAAATAATCACTTTTCAAAACAAAATGCATTTATACCAAAACCTTGGTTAATAGTTAAGTTGTACAACATCATAGAGTAGTAACATAACTAGCTAACTTGTTTAAAACATTTAACATCCAGAAACGTTTATAAAACATCATTGTCCAACATGTCTAATTTAACGCGGAAGCTACAAAATTTGGTGTTCGGTTCTTGCATCTTTGCTTGATCGGCAACCAGGATGAAACGAGTGTTACCTAAGGTCAAAACCGTATCAAATGTTAGTTTTGACAACGTATTATTAAGCATAAACAAGCCCCAATAGCATACACATAACAGAAAAATAAAAATCTTGGTTTTTTGGTCTATCGCGCCACGCGCCAGACCCAAGAATGACTTTCGTGTGCCGCGGGCGGCCCCGCATGTCGCGCCAGAATTGAGTTCCCCGTCGCGTGGCGCGGAGGAGTGCGTTTTCCAGCAGGATATTTGCCCAATTCCGAATTTTGTTAAAAATCTAACTTTAAACTAGCATAACTTTTCACTCGCTTGTCCGTTTTGGTCGATTTTTTTTTCCTATGCGTCCGTAATAAAATTACGGATCTAATCACATGAATTTCACGTAACGAAACCCTGTTTATGAACAATGGTTCACAAAATCCTAGTTTCGGTTATTCGACCCATTAGCTATGTGTACATAATATCATTATTATGTTCTAAGGCATACTAGACATAATTGTCCAACTCCCCGGGCTTGTAAATCTTGGCGTATTCGTGCCATTTCATGGCTTTACGCTCACACTAGAATTTCATGCTTGTTTTCTCAAAATTCAAGCATACCGCTTCAAACAACACTTATAATGGATTTCTATCATTTGACCCGATATCTCGGATTCCTAAAACTTAAATTAGCATAACCAATTCATTGGTGTAGTACTATCCAACACTAGCACAAAATGGGATTTCAAGTCTCTACACACATGATCGTTTTTTAAAGGCAAAATTTTTACCCGTCCGGTTGTCGAGTTAAAACCATCACTTTAATGACAAGCCAAACTATTTACAACCATTATTTTGACCCGTTTGATTGTCGAGTGAGCTTCGCCACTTCAATGACACATCAAACGCGTACGTTACACTATAACACCATTAACACACAAATTTCTAACATTTATGCATAACATCACGGGACTAAAGTCACGTACCTTTAAAGCACCCCCTTCAAGCGCGCGTCACCACCGGCTTCTCCACTAGATGCTCCGGTTTCCTTTCCTATAGAGTTCAACCACACTATGTTTAGAACTCTTTTCTTATCACATAACGCATAGTTCACCCAATTTTACAAATATGCGTTTTTTGTTCAACTTTCAACATTCAATATTCTCTTAGGCATTTATACAAACATCTTTGGGGCAGAAATTATAATTAAGCTCATAACTTGTTATTTGGCCAAAATTAACATTATTTAGGCAATTTCACATAAATTTTAACATCTATAAATCAGAAATTACTTTATAGATTTCAGATTACACTAGAATAACTATTATATCGCTAGTTTTTAGCATGTTTATACAAAACCCATTAATCACCTACATTAGTGATTATGAAATTCACAAGAAATAAGCAAGTTTTCAATAATTAAATGGCTAGGGTTTACTCCTAAACATAATTTCATTCTCAATTTCATTATACCAATGATCATGCAAGCTCAGATTTGAATTTCATGAGTTTATCTAAAATTTAAGATGAAACCAAATAGTGAAATTTCACATACCTTATGATCCCTTTGCCGAGGTGATCACTAATCTATATTCAGATTTCGATTTGGACTTGATTTGAACCTTCAATTTGTGAGTTTTGTGAGAGTTAGGGTTTGGAGGGGAACTCCCTGGTCGCCCCTGTTGTTTGATCGACCAGACACACCTTTGTGTGTGTTTGGTGTGTTTTACTTTGTATTTATTTAATTAAGTTTTAAGTTTTACAACATAAGCCCCTCAACTTATGTTTAGTTCATAATTTAGGTATTTTAATTCATTCATGTGTTACTACAAGACTCATAACTAACTGGGTTATTTATTTCCTAGTTAGCTTATTCTCATTTATTTTGTACTTTATAATTCTAATATAAAGTTTTATAAATTTCGGGGTGTTACAAGTCCACCCCCCTTAAAAAGGGTTTCGTCCCCGAAACCAGAGTACGTACCGAAAAGTGTAGGGTAGAGACGTCTCATCTCCTCCTCGGACTCCCATGTGGTATCCGAACCTTTCCTGTGCTCCCATTTGACCTTTACTTGATCAATTTCTTTGTTTCTCAAACTCTTTACTTTACGATCTAAAATTGCAATCGGCTTTACTGTGTAATTGAGACTGTTATCCACCTCGATGTCGTCGTAGTGGATATAAGTAGTTTCGTAGGCTAAACATTTTCGGAGATGTGACACGTGGAACGTGCTATGTATCCCACTCAACTCCTCGGGCAATTCCAGACGGTATGCTACCTTACCAACCCGTTCGATGATTCTGGGTGGCCCAATAAATCTCGGGCTTAACTTTCCCCTTTTTCTGAACCGAATAATTCCCTTCCATGGGGATACCTTTAACATAACTTTGTCACCGACTTGAAACTCAATTGGTCTCCTTCTTTTGTCTACATATGATTTTTGTCGATCCTGGGCCGCTTTCAAATGGGCTCGGACCAAATCGATCTTCTCATTCGTAATGCGGACTACATCCTTATGTGCAAGCTCACGTGGACCGACCTCATCCCAACATACCGGGGTTCGGCATTTTCTACCGTAAAGCATCTCGTACGGGGCCATACCGATGCTTGCGTGGTAACTGTTATTATATGAAAACTTAACCAACGGTAGATAGACATCCCAACTACCCCCGAAGTCGATAATACATGCCCATAACATATCTTCTAACGTCTGTATTGTTCTTTAACTTTGTCTATCCGTTTGTGGATGGTACGCTGTGCTAATGAACAATTTTGTTCCCATTCGCTCTTGGAATTCGCGCCAAAAGTTTGAGGTAAACCGAATATCTCTGTCAGACACAATGGATATCGGTACTCCGTGGCGTGCTACTATTTCATTGGTATACACCTCTGAAATCTTTTCGGATGTATAAGTTTCACGAATCAGAATGAAGTGAGCACTTTTTGTCAATCTATCCACAACTACCCATATAGCATCGAAACCGCGGTTGGTTTTGGACAGTTTAGTCAACAAGTCCATAGTGATTTGTTCCCATTTTCAAACTGGGATGTCCAACGGTTGTAACTTACCATATGGCTTTTGGTGTTCCACTTTGACTTGTAAACAGGTCAAGCACTTCTCTACATACTTTACGACATCTCTTTTCATTCCTGGCCACCAATAATTTTGCTTTAGATCGTTATACATTTTGGTTGCCCCCGGATGGATAGAATAACGAGATTTATGGGCTTCGTCGAGTAGAAGCGTCTTGACTCCACACGAGTTTGGGACCCATATTCTCCCAAAACGAGTCTTTAACCCTTGGTTACCATCCGCCAAGTCTTTCAGTTGGCCAACTATTCTTTCCTTCTTCACATTTTCCTCCTTCATTGCTTCAACTTGGGATTTTCGAATTTGTTCAAGTAGACCCGATGTCACGATTAGTTGTATTGATCGTACTCGAATTGGTGTATAATCTACCTTTCGGCTTAACGCATCGGCCACCACGTTAGCCTTCCCGGGATGGTAATGTATATCACAATCAAAATCCTTGACTGTTTCTAACCACCGCCTTTGCCTCATGTTTAATTCCTTCTGGTCGAAGAAATATTTCAAACTTTTATGGTCAGTAAAGATAGTACATTTTACCCCATACAAATAATGCCTCCATATCTTTAAGGCAAATACCACCGCCACCAACTCGAGGTCGTGTGTCGGGTAATTCTTTTCATGAGTCTTTAGTTGTCTTGAGGCATAGGCTATAACCTTGCCTCGTTGCATCAGAACGCACCCAAGACCCGATTGTGACGCATCCGAGTAGACTACCATATCATCAACTCCATCTGCAGTGTCAATACCGGAGCGTATGTCAATTTTTCTTTAAGCGTTTGGAACGCTCTTTCTTGATCTTCGCCCTAAATAAACTTTTCGTCTTTACGGGTCAGTTTGGTCAACGGCGTAGCAATCTTGGAGAAATCCTGTATGAATCTCCTATAATATCCAGCAAGCCCCAAAAAGCTTCTGATCTCCAAAGGATTATTTGGAGGGTTCCATCTTGCTACTGCTTCTATTTTTGACGGGTCTACCAACACCCCGTTCGCACTGATAACATGCCTGAGAAATTGCACTTCTCGTAACCAGAAAGCACATTTCGAGAATTTTGCATATAATTTCTCTCTTCTGAGCGTCTCCAACACTTCACTTAAAGGGCTTGCATGTTCTGCTTCATTCTTTGAATACACTAAGATGTCGTCGATGAACACTATCACCGACTTATCCAACATTGGTTTGCAAACCCGGTTCATGAGGTCCATGAAAGTCGTGGGTGCATTGGTCAACCCAAAGGACATCACGAGGAACTCGTAATGCCCGTACCGTGTACAAAAGGTCGTCTTCGGTACATCTTCCTCCTTGACCTTTAACTGATGATAACCTGATCTAAGGTCAATCTTTGAGAACCAACTCGCGCCTTGTAACTGGTCAAATAAGTCATCAATTCTTGGGAGTGGGTATCGATTTTTCACCGTAAGTTTGTTTAACTCCCGGTAGTCGATACACATGCGCATACTTCCGTCTTTCTTTTTCACGAATAGCACCGGTGCACCCCACGGAGACACACTCGGTCTAATAAACCCCTTGTCGAGCAGGTCTTGGATTTGAGACATCAATTCTTGTAGCTCCGATGGCGCGAGCCGATATGGCGCCTTGGCCACAGGTTTCGTGCCCGGAATCAATTCAATTCCGAACTCTACCTCTCCTTCTGGCGGTATGCCCGGTAAGTCTTCCGGAAATACATCGGCATATTCACGTACCATCGGTACATCTTCAATCCTTGGCGATCCTTTGTCTGGTTCATTTGCGTATATCATGAATGCTCTACATACACGCCTCATGAGTTTGTAAGCTTTTAGCATTGTGCACATAACGGGATTACCCCCTTTTTCGCCATAGATGGTAACGTGTTTTCCACTTGGAGATGTTAACTTAATCTCCTTGCGGAAACACACGACCTTCGCGTGATGTCGGGATAACCAATCCATCCCGACCACTACTTGGAATTCTCGACATTGGAATCAAATCTATTGAGTATTCTTCACCGTCGATACTCATCTTACAGTTTTGACACACGTCACATACGATAAAACTTTTGTTGTCACCTATTTCTACTTCTAAAGGCATAGGTAATTTTGTCAGTTCGAATGAAGGATGTCGAATAAATCCATGTGAAATAAAGGATTTATTCGCACCCGTATCAAATAACACATGTGCGGGAATTGAATTTACGGCTAATATACCTGAGACCACATCGGGTTCCACCTTCGCCTCGGCTGTGGTTAACTGGAAGGATCTGGCTTTTGCTTTTGGAGTCTCTATATGTGAATCCTTGCCATCCTTTTTCCCGACTATCTCTGGGCACTCAGATTTCTTGTGACCCAGCTGGTAGCATTTATAACACACCGACACTTTCCCCGGGCATAATGCAGCCGTGTGCCCTGTCCTCCCACATATAGGACACAACTTATCTTTAAACCGGCACTCACCCTTGTGCCCTTTCCCGCATACCTTGCAGCTCGGCGACCCGCTTTTTCCTTCCTGTTTATTTAGCGACACAGTCGTACGCGCATTTTTCGTAGGGCTTGGATTAACAACTTGTGCCCTTCTTTCACCTCTCTCTATTTGCTTCTTCAGCTCTATCTCACTTTCACGAGCAGTATTAATGATTTCAGTGAGAGTTTTGTATTTCGAGAGAGTCATAAACTCCCGATACTCGGCACTTAGCATATTATAATAATAATAATAATACACTTTCTGTTCTTCAGACGTCACCAACTCATCACAAAATCTCAGTTTGTTGAGAAAGATCCCCTTGATCTTATCGATAGATTCACCTTTTTGTCTAAGCTGAATGAATTCTTCCTTGATTCGATTGATGTCTTCCTTGGGACTATGGTGTTTAAGGAATGGTACCTTAAACTCATCCCAGGTCATTGCCTTAGCCGCTTCGCTTTCAATTTCCTTTTTCTTGTTATCCCACCAATCTTTTGCCTGACCTCTAAGTTGACCCGTACCATAAGCTACGAAGTTGTTCGTGTCGCAGTGGGTTCTCTCAAATACCCCCTCAGTATCGCTTAACCAACATTGGCATATTATCGGATCCACCTCTCCATTATAAAGTGGTGGTTTACATCCCATAAATTCCTTGTACGAGCAGCCCTTGCGTTCTCCCGACTTTTCTTTAGCTATGTTGGTACTATCCTCCAACTTCTTGATTCTCTCATCAACTACCGATAGTACCGTATTCTGGATTTTATCAATAAAGCCGGATAAGCTATTTTCAATTGCCTTTCCTACTTCCTCGGCAATCACTTCCTTCATTTGCTCGGTGACTATCGGCACCGCGTTAACATTACCTTCGTCCGTCATCTTTAAAACTGAAATATTTACACCAACCGTTAAACATTTCATCTAAAACATATACTTTATTTGATCCGGTTTAGCCAAGTTCGCGACTTGCTTTAACCGTTCTAGTTTAGTGCACTCTCCGGGTTTGAGTGTGTTAACACGCTCTTCCAGTGCACGTCACATCATATTTTTCTTTTACATCAATAAACCTACTAAAATGATTAACTCTTACCGGATGTTGCTCAAGCTTGAACCGAACACATTTTGTTAACAACCTTGAGCTATGATTACCAACTTGTAACACTCGTCTTACTTAATTATTATTTTATATGAAAAATAATCACTTTTCAAAACAAAATGCATTTCTACCAAAACCTTGGTTAATAGTTAAGTTGTACAACATCGTAGAGTAGTAACATAACCAGCTAACTTGTTTAAAACATTCAACATCCAGAAACGTTTATAAAACATCATTGTCCAACATGTCTAATTTAACGCGGAAGCTACAAAATTTGGTGTTCGGTTCTTGCATCTTTGCTTGATCGGCATCCAGGATGAAATGAGCGTTACCTAAGGTCAAAACTGTATCAAATGTCAGTTTTGACAACATATTAATAAGCATAAACAAGCCCCAATAGCATACGTATAACAGAAAAATAAAAATCTTGGTTTTTTGGTCTGTCGCGCCACGCGCCAGACCCAAGAATGACCTTCGCGTGCAGCGGGCGGCCCCGCGTGTGGCGCCAGAATTGAGTTGCCTCGTCGCGTGGTGCGGGGGAGTACGTTTTCCACCAGGTCCAGTTTCTGGACCTGCATATTTGCCCAGCTCCGAATTTTTTAAAAATCTAACTTTAAACTAGCATAACTTTTCACTCGCTTGTCCATTTTGGTCGATTTTTTTTTCCTATGCGTCTGTAATAAAATTACGGATCTAATTACATGAATTTCATGTAACGAAACCCAGTTTACGAACAATGGTTCACAAAACCCTAGTTTCGGTTATTCGACCCATTAGCTATGTGTGCATAATATCATTATTCTGTTCTAAAGCATACTAGGCATAATTGCCCAACTCCCTGGGCTTGTAAATCTTGGCGTATTCACGCCATTTCATGGCTTTACGCTCACACTAGAATATCATGCTTGTTTTCTCAAAATTCAAGCATACCGCTTCAAGCAACACTTATAATGGATTTCTATCATTTGACCCGATATCTCGGATTCGTAAAACTTAAATTAGCATAACCAATTCGTTGGTGTATTACTATCCAACACTAGCACAATATGAGACTTTCAAGTCTCTACACACATGATCGTTCTTTAAAGGCAAAATTTTGACCCGTCCGGTTGTCGAGTGAAAACCATCACTTTAATGACAAGCCAAACTATTTACAACCATTATTTTGACCCGTTTGATTGTCGAGTAAGCTTCGCCACTTCAATGACACATCAAACGCGTACGTTACACTATGACACCAATAACACACAAATTTCTAACATTTATGCATAACATCACGGGACTAAAGTCACGTACCTTTAGAGCACCCCCTTCAAGCGCGCGTCACCACCGGCTTGTCCACTAGATGCTCCGGTTTCCTTTCCTATAGAGTTCAACCACACTATGTTTAGAACTCTTTTCTTATCACATAACGCGTAGTTCACCTAATTTTACAAATATGCTTTTTTTGTTCAAATTTCAACATTCAATATTCTCTTAGGCATTTGTACAAACATCTTTGGGGCAGAATTTTACACACTTCATAATCAAGCTCATAGCTTGTTATTTGGCCAAAATTAACATTATTTAGGCAATTTCACATAAATTTTAACATCTATAAATCAGAAATTACTTTATAGATTTCAGATTACACTAGAACAACTATTATATCCCTAGTGTTTAGCATGTTTATACAAAACCCATTAATCACCTACATTAGTGATTATGAAATTCACAAGAAATAAGCAAGTTTTCAACAACTAAATGGCTAGGGTTTACTTCTAAACATAATTTCATTCTCAATTTCATTCAACCAATGATCATGCAAGCTCAGATTTGAATTTCATGAGTTCATCTAAAATTTAAGATGAAACCAAATAGTGAAATTTCACATACCTTATGATCCCTTTGCCGAGGTGATCACTAATCTATATTCAGATTTCGATTTGGACTTGATTTGAACCTTCAATTTGTGAGTTTTGTGAGAGTTAGGGTTTGAGGGGAACTCCCTGGTCGTCCCTGTTGTTTGATCGACCAGACACACCTTTGTGTGTGTTTGGTGTGTTTTATTTTGTATTTATTTAATTAAGTTTTAAGTTTTACAACATAAGCCCCTCAACTTCTGTTTAGTTCATAATTTAGGTATTTTAATTCATTAATGTGTTACTACAAGACTCATAACTAACTGGGTTATTTATTTCCTAGTTAGTTTATTCTTGTTTATTTTGTACTTTATAATTCTAATATAAAGTTTTATAAATTTTGGGGTGTTACAATTCTTCTTGAGATTGCATGTGAATGGTTCTTCGCATGCTGATGTATTTCGTTGCATTCATGTAGGTTCATGATCTTTCTTGGCTCATTTCAAATGCGGAACTTGCAGACATGATTCTAACAGCTAGAACAATATACACACAAATATCAGTCTGCACACCTATAGCTGATTTACATCAAATACGTAACAATCGTCGTACCGTGTCAAGATAGGAGGATATCTTGACCTCGGTCTTCACTTCGTAACGTTGTCGAACTGAACTGAGCTGCATCCACAAAATGCATCAACACACTTACTTTCACTCTGTTGGTTTTGCGCCATCTCTCTGCCAAATTACTTCACGGTTGGGTCACCGTTTGGCCATGCTACTTTTTCAATGGACCACTTTTTTCTTGTATATGTGTAAGAGGCACCAGTAAGTTCTTAACTTCTTGTCTTTACAAATTTAGTATAAATACAAACTTTGCTATGTGTCATTCCTAAAACTATGAATGCTTACATGGAATCACTTTTTGGTTTTGTAAGTATTTAATTTCATGCTTCGTTTGGTTTCATGTTTTGTTTTGTATTTGTTTCGACTGGCGATGTTCGGCTAAATCAATTTGATTTCAACACTTGAGTTTGTTCTTTTTTTTAATCATCTGAAAACTTATGTGAATCGATTATGTAAGATCCAATTACTGAATGGTTTATTTGAATGATTTTGTATTATAAACCCGGATCTTATCCGAAAATATATTAGATTATTGATAAAGTTGAATACTTTTTCTATTTTTTCTAATAAAGATCATTTCAAGATTTAGTATTGATACAAGGAACAAATAATGTTTTGCATTTGTCTATAAATTCAATTTCATTAGAGAACCATACGTACACTATAGTTAAGCTTTATCCAACAGGCATGTGTATTTAATTATAATCCATACATCCATCATTGCAACCTAAAGCTAAGATCAGAATGACTCAATGACTTGAGCTATATTTTGTGGTTTGACTCTAATCAACAACGAACTGCGTTTGGTTAGATATTAGATATAATTCGTCTTAGTTGTTTATTTTTATTTTGCCTTCTTTAATTTTAAGTTTACATCAACCTCTCCTTTTATACCAGCAAGATCTTGCAGGTTATTATTTATAATATTTAAGCAAGCCCTAAACTCTAAGCAACCAACCACGGTTGCAGAATTGCCTCCGAAAATCATGTACGACATATTGTCAAGAATCCTGGTGAAATCTTTGGCTCGTTTCCGGTGTGTAAGCAAGTTATCGTGCAACTACATCAACTATTCATACCTTGAAATCATGCGTGCCAAACGAGCAATAGTAAACGAACTCATGCTCATCATGTTCCATCAGTTCCCATCTGATCATCCCAACATGCTCAGTTATTTAGAATATACAGAAGAAGAAGAAGAAGAAGAAGAAGATACTTTTACCCTACAAGTGAATACGAAGCCACCGGTCATGGAGTTTATGTGTAAGAGTGGCACTAATAGATATCCTAATGACATAGTTCTAGGTTCTTGCAATGGTCTGCTCTATTCATCAAAAGGTCATTGCGATGACAACACCTTGTTTGCGATCCATCCTCTAAGGAAAGAATGTTATGAATTACCCCCTATCAACATACATAACTCTTACTCGCGGATTTCTGTTGAGGTGACATGCGGGCTTGGTTACGATTATTCCACCAACACTTTCAAGATGGTGTCTTTTGTGTTACGAGAGCATGTTTCGGGACCTAACTTTTATCAGGTAAATGAGGATATGTATACCATGGTGCATCTCTTGGGCACAGACTCGTGGCGAAAGATACCCCAAGTCCCATCCTATCCCATAACCGGTGAAGGCGTGTTCGCTAATGGATGTTTGCATTGGCTAATTAGTAATGAATGTTATGGTGACCACTCACCCTATTTAGGAAGAAGAGTAGTAAGCTTTGGTGTGACGAATGAGAAATTTGGATTGATTAATGTCCTCGTGGAAGACCTTGTGGTTTGGTTAGGGAGCAATAGGTTGATTTACATGGTGAAGTTAGATGTGTGGGTGTTGAAGGAGAGAGGATGGGTGATGCATTGTGAGTTCGATCAGAAATGGCCTCTTGCTAGTGGTACGATAAAGGTTTTAGGTTTTTGGAACGAAAACTGGGACATATTAATGACTGATAAGTGGAAGGAGATTTATCTTGACAACTTAGAAAGTGATCGTTTGAATCAAGCCTACTTTGTTGGATGGCTACAATAGATATCAGCTTGTATCAAATTAGTTTGTTTACAACCCCGTAATTGGATCAATAAGAGGTCTGAAAAAAGTTACCTGATTTTTGTTTTTTTACTAATTTGGTACAATATGTTCTTTATGATATATTAAACCTTATTTGACCGAATCCCCAGAGTAATTCTAAACATACGATTCGGTAAATTGAGGTTTCCTTTTGTCAAATCTAAAGATGATGCGGTTTCCAAAGAGGTGGAGAAGATAGATTCGAGCATGCCTAGTGCAAGTAAGGCTTTGGTTTTGGTTAATGGTTCGTTGTCGAAGGAATTTCATCTTAATAGAGGCTTAAGGCAAGGCGACCCGCTTTCACCTTTCTTATTCGTTTTGGTTATGGTGGTGTTTGAAGTATTTATGGGTAGGGCGAGGCTATGGGATTATTTGAAGGCATTCGCTTACCTAATGGAGGGTCGGTTCTTTCTCATTTGTGCTACGCCGACAATGTCATTTTTTTATGGGAAGGTGATCCGAATAGAATGCTTTAAGTTAAAAAGGATCTTAAGGTGTCTTTATCTTGTGTCGGGTCTTAAAGTAAACTTATTAAAGAGTAGCGTTACGGAGGTGGGGTGGACGAGAAGGAAGTGGGGAAGATGGCGAGGACGCTTTGGTGTAAACAAGGGCCGGTCCCGTTCCAATTTCGAGGACTTCCTATTGGTGAGAATATGATGAAAATTAAACCATGGAAACCAATCATTGATAAGTTTAATAAGAAGTTACCGGCTTGGAAAGAAAAAAACGTTGTCAACAGCCTGTAGGATGACACTTGCAAAGGCGGTTCTTGGCAATCTTCCGTCTTAGTACCTATCAATTTTTAAGGCCACGATAAATGTGATTAATACGCTTGAGGGGATTAGAAGGTCTTTTGTGTGGAGTAAAGTTGGTGGCAAGAATAAAATGAGATGTGTTTCGTGGAGTAAAATTGTTTCGCCAAAGGTTATGGGGGGTCTCATGTTGGGTGAAACTAGGAGTCTTAATTGGGCTTTCCTAGCTAAGTGGAAGTGGAGGATAAGAAACTTTTCAACCAAGTTATGGGCACGAGTTATAATGGCTATTAATGAAGTTCCAGTAAAGAAAGATACATGTGGAGTGTGGAAGGAAATTATCAGAAACAACAAAGATATGGAGAAGCCGGGCATTAGAGAGTTGGATCAATAGGGTATCGTTATGGGGGTGATAATATGTCCATCTTATCGGTTAATATTTTTAGAGAAGAGGTGGCAAAGAAGATTGGTGTAAAATTAACTTGTTTGTGTGGAGGGGGATTTTTGGATGTATTGCGACGAGATGTACGGGTGAGTTCAAAAATATCTGTATCCGAAAATTTGATCTGAACTATCCGATATCTGAAAATTCGGATCCGAAATTCGGATATCCGAATTTTCGAATTTGGATTCGGATAGTGATTTTGAAAATTTTCGGATATGCGAAATATCCGAAAATTTAATTTTTATTTTTTATCGGATATCTGAAAATATCCGAAACTATCCAAAAAAATATCCGAAAAATTATATTCGGATATCCAAAACTATCCAGAATATCCGATTCAGAATATTAAAAAATAATAAAAAAAATAAAATTTAAAAAACTAATGGATATTCGGATAACAGATTCACTATTCGATCGGATATTCGGATATCCAAATTTCGCATATCCAAAAATTCAGATATGGATTTGGATAGTGAAATCAGGTATCCGAAAATTTCGGATATCCGAATTTTCGGATATCCTGTTTTGAACACCCCTAACGAGAGGAGCTTTGGCGGATGGGGGGTTAATTTTGGGGTCACAACGTGCAGCCTTTACGGGTTCCAAACGGAAACAGTTGATCATTTGTTGGCTATGTGCATTATGGAAAAGGCTATTTGGTGGCATGTATTTTCTTGGATGAAGATTCCATTCCCATTGGAAGCTCATTTGTCAACCCCTACAAGATGTCATTAGACCAAGGGGTATGGGGCTCGTCTCCCCCTCGTCCCCCGGCGTTCTTGCAGATGACGGAGGCGACGATGCAAATGGTGGGCCCCCTCTCCTCTTTCCCCTCTGACTTCTCTCTCTCTCCTTGTAATATATGATTTTTTTATTAAAAGTGGGTAGTCCTCCACACCCTTGGGTAGTCCCCAAGAAGATGGTCCTCCTCCGATGATGACGTGGCGCCTACGTGGCGGGTAGTCTCCAAAGAGACTATCCATTCCATACCCCATGGTCTTAAACAGTAAAATTGGAGCTCAAAGTCAAAATGGGAGCTCAAAATGGAAAACGGTTGTTGAGGTAGTGTTTTTTTTTTGCGACACCATGGAGAATATGGAGGTCACAAGATAATATCACTTTTAACAATGCAAAGCTTTCTGTAACGAGCACAGTGGCGACTATTAAGAAACACTCGTTTTTTTGGGTAAAAAACAAATCTCTGTAGGGTACAATCTTAATTGGCTTAGATGGTGCAACTTTAACATTCGTGATATAATCATATAATTGTTGTGTCTGTATCAGGATTTCAGTTTCTTATTGGCCTCTTTTTCTATATGTGAATAATAATAATATAGTCTCCATTAGAAAAAAAAATTTCACTATAGGAAATTTAAGTGGAAAATATATGCTTATAATGATGGAATTAGGGATGGCAATGGGTCGGGTTCGGGTTCGGGTCAGGTATTGGTAATCCCATATCCATACCAGGTTGTAAAATCATGTCCCATACCCGGCCCAATACCCATCGGGTATTTGTCGGGTAATTACCCTCGGGTATTAGGTATACCCGCGGGTATCGGGTATACCCATTATTTTGTTAAAAGATATACGTTGGAATTTCCAAATACATTTGTTTACTATTTTAATTATTATATAATTTTATTTATACAACTAGGTAGAGGATCCTGTAAAAAGTGTTCAAAGTGTGAGAAGTGTATTATAACACTATATATAATAATATATAACACTATATAAACACCGTATAACAATATGTAACACCATATAATACCATATAACACTATGTAACACTATATATCATTATATAACAAATATAACACTATATGTTGTCTCATAGCATGTCTATGATAGATGTATAGTGTTATATTTGTTATATAATGATACATAGTGTTACATAGTGTTATATGGTATTATATGGTGTTACATATTGTTATACGGTGTTTATATGGTGTTATATAGTATTATATATAGTGTTATAATACACTTCTCACACTTTAGACCCTTTTTACACTATCCTTACCCTATACAACTATTATAAACAAAAAATGTACATCAAATGCATATAAGTTATATTATAACTTAATAATAACTTTATAATACTTATACACTTACATGTATATACTTCACAACATATAAAATATAAATACTATTATCAAATACATATACAAAAAAAAATTGCATTATGAACATAATAAAATAAATCACTAATAGACAAAGGTTAATGAAAATATAAATTAAAAAATTCGGGTATATAGTTCGAGTAAACGGGTATGTGGTTTCGGGTAATCGGGTCGGGTATCACCTAATCCCATACCCGACCCATAACCGCGGAAATTTTTAGAACTAATCACATACCCGACCCAATACCCGTCAGGTATCGGGTATACCCGTCTCATTTGTGTCGGGTTTCGGGTATACCCGTCGGGCTCGGGTATTTTTGCCATCCATAGATGGAATTGATATTATTTTTTTTTTTATAGCGGTATCAGATCTTTAACTCTTATAATATCAGATCTTTTAACTAGGGACTAATTTCTTGAAAGAGACTCCCAACTAATTTACAAAGTGTACATATATAAATAAACCGGATGAGATTTATGTAAAGAAACAATTCTCTATTCGATTTCTCTTTTGTCTCGTGATCTTCTTAATTATTTTGTCTCGTGATCTTCTTAATTATTATCCCAAAATAATCGTAATATACTCTTCGTTATAATTATAGATAGATACGTAAATCATACGAACGAATATTTTTCGGATCAACCTTAAACTTAGATTAGTATTTAATGAATCCTAATATCAATCAGCCCCTAAACTCTAAACCACGTTTTCACTTTTCAACCTTCAAATCTACAGTCATGGCTGAGTTTCCTTCGGAAATCATGTACGACATCTTGTGGCCCGTTTCCGGTGCGTAAGCAAGCCCTGGTGCAGCTACATCAACGATTCATACCTTGAAGCCATGCATGCCAAACGAGCAGCAGTGAACGATCCCAAACTCATCATGCTCCATATATTATTTGATTCTGACATTCCCACCTCACTTTGCACACTCAGTTTTTTGGATTATAAAGAAGAAACAGATACCTGTACTCTACAGGTGAGAAAGAAGCCACGGATCATGGATTTTTCGTCTATGAGCTGGGATTATAAAAAAAGAATTTTAGGTTCTTGCAATGGTCTGCTCTATTCAACAAAATTTTCCTTAAAATATAACACTAGTACTTTGGTTGTGTTCCATCCCTTAAGGAGAGAATGTTATGAGTTGCCACCCATCAAGATACCATTCCACATACAACATAAGACGAAAACCCGGCTTCCTGTTACGGATCAGTCATCTGGGCTTGGTTACGATGATTCTACCAACACTTTCAAGATGGTGTGTATCGTACAAGTCAAGCCAGTAAACGATAAACTGGTGGATCTATCATCTATGGACCATGGTGCATGTCTTGGGCACTGACTCGTGGCGAAAGATACCTCAAGTCCCATCTTATCGCGTCGTTGGTAGAGGCGTGTTCGCTAATGGATGTTTGCATTGGTTAAACTAGTGATGGATACGATGATTACGATCCCTATTTAAAAATACCAGTAATAAGCTTCGACATGGAGAAGGAGGAATTCGGATTAATCAATCCTCCTCGTGAACTACTAAAATCATTATTGGTTAATGAGCACTTGGTTGATTTACATGGTGAAGTTGGATATGTGTGTACAATGGTCCAATATATGTACAAGTACATAATGCAAGTGTGGGTTTTGAAGGAGAGAGGATGAGTGATCCACTGCAAGCTCGAGGAGAATCCGCCTATTCGATATCACGACTACTTAAACATAAAGGTTTTAGGGTTTTGGAATGAAAACGGAGACATATTAATGCAGGCAGTTTATTCGAAGTTCATGTTTGTTTACAACTTAAAGAGTGACAAATTTTATAAAGTCAAATTCGATGGACCAGAAAAAGGAGTTGAAAGAGATATCCGATTGTATCAAAGTAGTTTGTTTTCAACCCGATATTCAATCATCAAAAAATGATTTTGAAAACACATAAAGCTAGACAATTTATGTTTTTGCTAGATAGTAAATTTGATCTATGTTATAACTGTTGGTCCGGTTCGTTTATTAGTTGTTTTAAAGTTTCTTTGTTGAACAAAAGTTGTTTTTAGGTATAAATAGAAGATTAATTGCAGTAAGCCAGTAACCATACAGTTTTATTGGTAGATATACGTATGTGTTGATTGGAATATGTTCTCTATTTTAGAACATAAACAAAAATGAAGGTGATTGTTGGTCTTGGTCCAACCAGCCGCCTATACTGGTCTATACTAATTAAACCGATTGGTTTAACCACGGTTTGGTTTTCGGTTCAAGGTTTTCAATTGTATAGGTGTTGGTCCAAGTTGGTTCGGTCTGGTCTTTGACCGATGAACAACCTCTCCCTTTTATTTCGGTTGAATTTCAATTGGTTTTCAGTTGAGATCTCGTCCGCATTAATGAACAACTTCAGTTAGTTGGAATTTCGTGTTTGGATTTTGTCTTGTTACTAGTAGACTACGGTGGTGTTTGTTTTTTGGCCAGAAGCACTTCTGGCCACTTATGTCTGCGTCGCGCAGACGCGCGCAGACGTTTCATGTCTACAGCTTGTTTGTTTTCTCGCAGACATTTCATTAAAAAAGGTCTGCGAGACCTCTTCTTGGCACAGACATTGACCCAAGTCTTCTTCACACAGACCTTTACCTCTTCTTGGCACAGACCTTTACCTCTTCTTCCACACCTCCACCCCCACATCCCCGCCACCACCTCCACCACCACATCTCCGCCACCGCCACCACCGCCACCCCCAATCACCTCCACCATCAAAATCGCCATCATCATCTGTTATCATCATCATCATCATCGAACATCATCGTCATCATCTTCATCGATCATCATCATCATCTCATCAACATCTTCATCGATCATCATCATCACCGCCGTTGTCACAGGAACCACAACCACCACCATAACCAACACAACCGCACCACCACTGCCGCCGTATACACCGCCGTCTCTCTCTCCCCGTACTCTCTCTCTCTCTCTCTCTGGATCTCTCTCTCTCTCTCTTCAGAAACCCCCAAATCGAAACCCTTGAAGATGGTGAAATTAGGGTTTCGGTTGATGTTCTTGGCGGTGGTGGTGGTTGTGACGGGGGTGGGTGGTTGCGACGGGGGTGGGTGGTTGTGGTGGTGGTGGTGAGGCAGATGGTTGTGGCGGTGGTGATGTAGAGAGAGAGAACAAGAGGTTTGTGTGTGTAAAGTGTGTGTTTGTGTGTGTTGAGAAGATCTTTTTGTAGAATAAAAAAAACAAACCCTCTTCTCTTTGCAGACTGCAGACCTTTGGTCCACCTCTTCTCCTGCAGATTCCTGCAGATGTGGTCCGCAGACTGCAAACCTTTTACCTCTTCAAAAACAAACACCACCTATGTGTTATGGTCATTGGCGGAGCTACAATACTAGGGGTATGTTTGACAAAAATAGCTGGTGGCTTGTGGCTGGAAGCTGATAACTGATGGCTTGAAGCTGGTAGCTGTACCGTTTTAGATATATTTGGTGTTTGGCAGAGTAGCTAGAGCTTTTAATAAAATGTATAAAATGACCAAAATTGACATAACTAAAAATTTAAAAAGTTTGTGCATTAAAAAGTTTATTATCTTTAAAGGTTACAATAGTCATTTTTTCCCTAAAATTTGTAGCTCCTTCTAAACGCTACTAATATGAGCGTTCAACCAAAAGTTTCAGGCTCCTAACCTAAAAGCTTCAAGTTCCTTCAACCAAACAATGCTTTTTATTAAGAAGGAGCTTTTTTCTTAAAAGCTTAAAGCTAAAAACTCCTAAAAGCACCATGCCAAACATACCCTAGGTGTTGGTGTTAACTGACAACAGCTTTCACATTTTATATAGAGGGTATAAGACCAAAATTTCAAACAACCCCATTTTCTTTTTTACGATTGACTCCATTGGTTTTGTGAAGAAAAAAAATATGACCTTCTTCCAACCGACGTAGCTTTGTTATGCCCCTCCCTCCACACCCCATAATATACAGCCTTAAGATCTGTTCAGAAGTGTGGTCGTCACGGCCATCAAATGGAGGAGGGAGCAGAGAGACGGAGGAGTGAGTTCAGAATTTCGATTGACAGGAAAGAAAATTGAATGAGTTTTTGAGAAGGAAAGAAGAGGAAACGGTGGAAAGTGTGAGAACGGTGAGAACGCTTATGGATCGTCCGATCAAAACAATCTATGGACTAGATTGGCGCGGTAGCATTTTAGTAAATAACACCACTTTTATTACGTGGACGCGCTTCATTAAGGGTAAAAAAGTAAAAAACCATTCCTCACATAAAACGCCTAATAAATACAAAACGCCAATTTTATCACTGCGTACTTTTTTCTGTGTTTTTATTTAAGCTCTCTGGCTACAAAAACACCAAAAATATGAAACGCCATTATATATAACGCCAAAGCTTACATCCGGATAAATGTTAATTACATTTTTTGTTATAAAAATAACATCCCGCCTAAGCTGCCCGCCAAAAAAATTCTATAAATAGAAACGTCTCACCACCTTCCGTTTATCACACCAAAAAAACACACAGTGGTTGCTAAAAAAAATTTACAACTCAATGTAAAACGCCAAAAAATTCAACGACAGCAAACATCTTTTCTTTGATCCTCAGTAATGTTCTACATGAAGCTTCATTTAATGATTTGTTACGTGAGTGTATTAAGATTTTGCTGCATGAGATGGACAAAATTGAAAAAAGAGGGACTGATGACACCCATATGTCATACTGTCTTCTTTGTTCCTGAAGAAGGTTTGGACGATAAGAAGAGACCTATACCAGTGTAAATGCTACTTTGGCTTCGATGATTACAATGAAGACCACCGGCAGATAGCATCCACCCACACGGGGTCGATATATGTGTCCAACATCCACAAAGACACTTCAACACATGAACAAAGAAAATAAACAACGCCAAACCCAAAACGCCATTTATTTGTCACATTTCTTGTAGTTTCAAAAGAAAAAAGAGACTGATGACACTGAAGATTTAAAATCATAAATTGCTTCTACTTTGTTTTCTTTTTCTTTATCTATTGTTTGTTTTGTAATGTCAGTTATTAAACAACAAATTAAAAGAATATTAATGCTATAATGAAAAATATAATAAAACGTCAAAATTAGCAAATACGTGTAAAACGCCATAATGCCATAAAAACGCCCCAAAAAACTACCAAACTATAATAAAATTCATTTGAACAACTAATATTATAAAAAAAAAGCGTGAAAAAATGTGCAAAGAATATAAAACAAAAGAAGTCCAATAGTTATCTAACCGCCATTGGAAAATAAAACACCATAATTACAGCCGTCAAAAAGATTTGACGTGTTACACCATTAAAAAATTTGTGTCTGAAAACAAAACACGGTAAACTGCAAAAAACAGTAAAAAGAAACGACGGAAAACATAATTACTAACATTTATTATATTAATATTATTTATCTTTTTCAAAACGCCATAATTACCTGTCATACGCGGGGAAAAAGTCAATATAAAAAGAAGACCATGAGAACCCAAGCTCAAACACGCCAAAAAACTAAAAACGCCACATATTCTCCAAAACGCCAAAAAAATTAAAAATGGCTAAGGTTATTGCATGGAGGTTTGAAAGGAAAGAGAAACGACTCATCATAAAGTTCTCTGACAGAAGAAGGGTAAAGGTAAGGATAATAAAAGCCATTCTGGGAATGAATGAAAATGTTCAGAAGGATATCCTGTCCCTTGGGGTTCCAATAGACAATGATTGTGAAAGAACGAGAACTATAATAAAAAGACTGGAGAGAAAGTTTCCAGCAGAAGATGATGAAGATGATGATGATGATGATGATGATGATGATATTGAAGATACTCATATACCAAAACTTAGCAGTTGAGCATGAGGAAGAAGGAACAATTGAAGTGACTTATAAAAACGGGGTGCAATATTCATGGCCAATGGAAGAAATGTTGAAGACAGGGTTGCTATCTATCATTGAACAACTCTGTGATTTAATACCTTCAAACAATCCAAAATCCAAGGAAGCAGTGATATTCAAGAATAGGCTGCAGCAAAGAAGAGACGAGCTAATGGCGTTATATGCAAAAATGAAATTTGATGATGAAGAATCTAAAGAAAGTGATGAACAAAGCGATGGGTACATCTCTGATGTAATCCCACCTACGGAAGACTATTAGTTTATTTTGATTTTCATGTTATTGTAGTTTTATAAAATATTAATCTATGGTAATGAATTATTAACAAAAAGATACAAAACACCAAAAATGACATAGAAAAAGCCATAACGCCAAAAAAATTAATTGTCACACAAAAAGAATTAATTCAACGAGAAGAAATCTGAGAAAAAACAGTAAAACGCCAAATAATTAATAATTCTACATAACGTCAAAATTATCTTGCACGCAAAAAATAAAGGAGCATGTCAAACGCGAAAATCGTGAAAGGAGAAGAATACTAAAAAGACAAAAAAACCCCTCGGACCCTGATCGTGCCCCGCGCCACGTGTTCGGCCAGGATGCGTTCTCACCGTTCTCACACTTTTTGCCGTTTTCTCCTGAACCCGTTTCTATATATATATATATATGGTAATGCTCCATAGAAAACCTTAGATTTTGAGAAAACTTTGCAAACTCAACATGTGGCCTAGATTGCTCCACATCAACATATGATTTTAGAGCTTTGAAGGGTAGGATTGTCTTTTTACACTACCCAACTCAAAAAAATATCTTGACTTTTGTCACTATGATTTGAAAACATTTATTTCCCATTTATCTTCCCAAACCTCTCTCTCTTCCTTAATCTGATTAGTTTCTCTCTCTCTCTCTCTTCATCAAATCTCTCTCTCATCGTACACATCTCTCTCTTCCACCACACCACCATCACCACTGCACCACCACCATCATCACCACCGCACCACCATCTGTATTATACCTCCGGCACCACCGTAAACACCTCCAACCCTGTTGCACAACCCCCACCACCGTTGCACCTTTACCACCGTCGGCCGACCCCCGCTGCACAACCCCCACCACTGCCACCACTGCCCCTCCACCACCGCCATCCCCCAACCCCAACCCATATATTCAGTTCCTATATTCAGATGTGGAACTGAATATATTCAACTCAAAATGGCACCAGATCTGAATGTTGCCATCATCAACTACTGCTCAAAGGTCACCGATGTCGACGAGCTCTTGAGATCGTATCAATCTGAACCCGAATGTTCTCCATCCAAATATTATATTTGGGGGAATGATCTCCATCCGAATGTTGAACTCATATCAACTACAAAGGTTTAATTTTTTGTTTTTTGATTTAAAATTTGTTTGGATTAATTTTGGGTTTTTTTTTTATGTGCGAGGGTAATATTGTTAGATGATTGAAATTTTGAGCTTGGGGACTGTGTGGATGTTTGAGTCATGGATAAATGCTTTTGGATGCGTTGGGAAAGTTTATTATGTTAAGATTATAATATGTAAATTGTAAATGGCTCGTTTCATATTACACGTTACATACTAAATTTCAAGTACATAAATGGCCGGTTTCATATTATACCTTACATGCTTGAATAGTTTGAATCGTTCAATAATCGGCACATATGTTTTTATTTTTTGACGTCTAATAATCGGCACATGTGTTTTTAGAAATGAAAAGCCAAGTTTATCTTACAGCACAACCAACATAACACGTGTTATAGTCTGAACTCCTGTTTCACAGCTAAGCCAAGTTTGTCTTACAACACAACCAACGTAACACGTGTTATAGTCTGAACTCCTGTTTCACAGCTAAACCATAGTAACATGTTATAGAGACATGTATTAGGGCATGACGATGTATTAGAGACATGTATTAGGGTATGACGAATTAATTGCAGGTTTTTAGTTCTGTGTACTTTGTTAGTTGTTGTTTCAGTTGTGTAAGATTAATTTGCAGGTTTTTATTTTTGTGTTAAAAAAGATGTGCTTGGTTTGGTTGCTTGTTTGGGCTTTTGATCTGAATAGTAACTGTTTTTGTGATGTTATCTGAGAAAAAAGATTTTCTGGCTATGAATGTGTTAATATTTATGTCTGGTTAACGACTTAACGGTTATCTTATCTTTTTGTTATTAGGACGGTGATGGATTGAAGGGAAATAAGATCCAATTCTCGGGACCGTTGGTTTCATCAAACGTGGATCAGATGCTCAAGGATCATGACCATGTTTATGTTACAGCACAACACAACTAACACGTGTTATAGGTTGAACTTCTCAGACATGCATGTGTTACATGTGACATGAAACCCATGTACAACGTAACACGTGTAACGTGTGACATGAAAACACATTTTTATAACTTCCCTGGCATATACGCACACCCACATGTTTACAAACCGTTTCAAGACCGACCCAAACAATAAAGCAAGGGTAGCCGCTGAAAAGCTAAGGCAGCAAAGGTAGCCGCTGAAAAGCTAATGCAGACTTTCAAAGGAAGCTCCACCATTTTCTTAGTGCTATGTATTTTCGTTTACTAGTAATATGTAATGTGAGACTCTTATTTTGTTTTGTCTAGTACATGATGTTAAAACGGTATGGAGTTAACATATTCTGGAAGTCTTAACACACGTTATAAAAGAGGCTTAACACACGTTATATCAATTATCAGGTATACTATGTTATTAAGTTACTATTGGAGTTTATGCATCCATTCTGGAAGTCTTAACACACGTTATAATAGAGGCTTAACACACGTTATACATGTCAGGCGCGTAACACATGTTACACTATGTATATACAAATCATGGTGTTTTGGAAACCACTAGCTTATACATGACACCATGTTGGGTTAAACCAAGATTATAACAGAGGCTTAACACATGTTATCCCAGGTATACGGTGTTACAACATTAACTTGTATGTTCCATATTAACTTGTACAAGTGTTACGATCAGTATATGCACATCATGGTGTTTTGCAAGCCACTTTCATATACATGAATACAAGTCGGGTTATAATGGATGCTTTACATGTTATCATATGTATACAAGTGGGGTTACAACAAGATTACGATATTAACTAAGCTCACCATTAAACTCATCGCCCCCGTCGAATGTTTTCACCCTTTGTCATTAAGCAATTACATGTTAAGCAATTACATGTTCCGAACAGACAAATTGTAACACATGTTAGATCAGTATATACACATCATGGTGTTTTGTAAACCACTAGCTTATACATGAATACATGTCAGGTTACAAAAAGATTATAACAGTGGCTTAACACATGTTATACATTCCAAAATGTGCAAAACAAATGACCCGTTTCATATTATATATTCCAAAATTACCGGTACATGTGTTACCATAAATGGCTCGTTTCATATTACACGTTACATACTAACTTGTACATTTATTACTTGTACAATTTTTACGCTCAGTATCCACATTATCGGATATTTTAAACATCAACAAAAATAAAATAGATATTACTTGTTTTTTTAATTAACAAAAGGTTAACACATGTTATATATCATTCTAACAGGGGCTTAACACATGTCAGGTTACATCATGGTGTTCTGTTACAGCATGAACCACCAACACATGTTATAAATGAATGAAGACTTCTTTCCCAAAGGATGTGACTTATTCAATGTCCCCGCATTAACGTCGCCTACATCCATCCAGCTTGTCAATTGAATATCTTTTATGGATCTGTTTCTGTAAATCAACACGCGTTATATATCATTCTTACAGGTGGTTAACACATGTTATGGGTCTGTCTCTGTAAATCAAGCAACCCAACAAAAAAAACAATTATTGTTAAGATCAAAAGCCCCAAACAAGCAACCAAACCAACAAAAAAACCCGTTCAAAATCTCATCCTAAAGTTTTGGATTTATTTAAAATACATGAACATTAACCATTACTAGAACACGCATTAACTTCGCCTACATCCATCCAGCTTGTCAAATGAATATCTTTATGGGTTTGTTTCTGTAAATCAACACACGTTATATAACATTCTAACAGGGGGCTTAACACATGTTATGGGCCTGAGTCTGTGAATTAAGCAACCCAACAAAAAAACAGCTACTGTTAAGATCAAAAGCCCCTAACAAGCAACCAAACCAACAAAAAAACCCGTTCAAAATCTCATCCTAAAGTTTTTGATTTATTTAAATTACATGAACATTAACCATTACTAAAACACTTTCAGCACACAAAAACATATTAACAACCATTTCAACAAAAAATCAAGTGTGAAATGACATTTCAAGAACACTTACCGGATCTATAACCGTCCGATGAACACGAAGAAGATCTTCAAACCTTCTTCTTGTCATCGTTCTCTCTCTAAAACAACATACTTCAAAATTCTTCTCTCTCACACACTTGTATGTGTGTTCTTGGTGTTATAGATGAACATGATGAAGATTGTTGTTTCTCTCTCTAAAACAAAAAAATCATCTCTCTAAAAACTTTTGTCCTGCCATCATTCTCTCTCTAAAAGATCTGGGATTAGTGTTTGTTGAGATCACTTTTAGATCTGGGATTAGTGTTTCTTGGAATCTTGAAGGTAGATAGATATTTGAATTCTGAAATGAGATATCTTCTTCTTGTTCTTCTTCACGTTTGTGGGGTGGGGGAGGAAAGAGAAAGAGGTAAGAGAAAGAGAAAGAGTTGGTGATTTGATGATATTGCACAGGGAAGTGGAGTGTGTTATTTTCAATGGTCAAAAAGCGCCTTTTTCACTACCAAAAATGCCCTTCCACTTGTACTAATGTGTATTATAAGATTTCTTTTAAATCTAATTCTTACCAAAATGAAGAGAGCCATTGATCAAGTTAGATGAAAGATAATCAATGGATGACATTGGGTTTGCAGAGTTTTGTCAAAAAGATAGAGTTTTCCATATAACCATGCCCTATATATATATATATATATATATATATGCAAGGTTGAGAAGAGAAAATAGTGAAGTGGCTATTCGTCTCTATCAAATGATGAAGATGCTCATACCTTTAGGATTTTAGTTTTTCATTATCATTTTTAAACGACAAAATTACAGAAAACATATTTGATGTATGTTTAAAATTTCAAGTTTTAACCTTTAGATTTAAAAACACGTAGAGCATCCTTTATTTTTATTTATTGTCATGTTGCATCCTTTAATAGGTTTATAGTTAGGTAAATTACACTTTTCTTCATTTATGTTTGTATCGGATTGCTATAGATGCCCTTAATTACAGTCGCAATCCTTTATTTGTAAAGCCCATTACACCATACATCCTTTAACGCTAACCATGTTAAAGTTTTCAGTTAAGTCTATTTATATAAAGGTAGTTTTATCTTTTTACTTAATTTTTTATAGTATTTAATAAATAAAAGAATATAAATTACTCGCTTTTACAAATTCAATTTGTATGTTATTTGAATATTACAACACAGAAAAATCCACATAAACCAAAATAAGTTGCAAATTACTATAGCATATATCATACATGTATAATTCATCGTAATCAATACAAACGTCCGTCATCAAATTTGAAATTTTCATCAAATATTAGCTGTAGAGACTAATTACTTCAATCAATCCATCTGATTAAAAAACACAACCTAATTCATCATAATCAATGAGCCATTATTACAGTCAATTCAAATATTACATCCAAAATATTAAATTAAAAATTATAATAAAGTAAAGCACTCAAATTCACAAACTGAATTCATAAAAGATAGAGTACAGAGAATTGGCGAGAAAAGAGGATCGAAGCAAGAACAGAAGTGGTGATACAGCGGCGGCGGAGCAACGGTAGAACAGACGAAGGGGGTTGTTGGGCACACTTTACTTTCAGGGTAAATATAAACATGTTTTAAACTCAATTATGAATTCCTAAACATCATATTAGTGTCCAATTCAAGAGGATTTGCAGGTTTGGTAATGGGTTTTAATAGAGATTTAGGGTTTTAGCTTGGTTTTGGGAAAATGCTGTTACGTGAGGAGAGATTGTAGAAAGAGAGAGGGGGTGCTCGACTGGTGGTGGTGAGGGTCGGATTTGGTGGTGATGATGGCTAGATTTGGTGGTGGTTTGATTGGAGAGAGAGAGAGGTGGGTGAGAACTAAGATTGAGATAGATGGGGGGTTCTTTATTTGTTAAATATACCTGTAAAATTATCAAGTTACCCTCATGTGCAAAGTGTGACAACTGTCAGAATTTGCATGCATCCGTACAATTATTAAACAGTAATTAGTGCTTAATGACTGTGCTGATTTAACATTTATGACAAGAATACTATCTGATTATTGTTATCATATATATATGCATCAAATATTGCAAATTTCATACCATTATTGCATGCAACACTTAATTGATTCAAATGATGCACGAAACAAAGGTAGCACCGTTATCAGACAAAATCAGAAAAATGCTGACGGAGTTCAGTGCATAGACAGACATTGTATTGGGATACAGAATGAGCCAGAAACCAAGTATTATACTAGCGTAATGTGTAGGAAAGTAAGGATCACAAAACTGCCTTCCTAGTGATAGTTTAAGTGCCGGAAAGTGTCTAAAACTCACACAAACTGCAGAATTCTGCAGTAATCAGCAAAATTCAGCAATTAAACACTCTAATATCATGCAGTAATATGATTAAAAGGTCCAGAATACTTTCCTAGGTATCGGAAATCAAAACTGTCACAAAAGGTAACATAAGGCACACTAAACTGCATAGTTTAGCACCTTAACGAACCGGTAACCAACCGAACAACCGGACACTACACGAAACACCAAATTTTCACTAGAAGCACTATTTTGACATTACCAAGTTAGTTATGGTCCCCGAACATCATAACACACTATATAAACATGTAATAACTAAACACCTAACTAGATACTTGAATTTTAACGATAAACTAACTATTTAGTTTAAACCTAAGCCTAGACCCCCCCCCCCACCTAGTAATTGGCCAACATCATGGCCCACTTGTGATTTTATCTTATTATTAAAATAGATCTTGTTTCTTATATCTAAACACAAAAACCATTGGAGAATAAAGTGTTGTTGGATTATAAGAATACCTTTAGAGTTCATAACTTTCATTTCCACAACATCACAACATTTGAGCTCTTCTCCTCCTCCATCTTCTAGTCTCGGCCGAACACCACCCCAACACTACCATCATCATCATCCAACTTCCATCCGTTCTACATATACTCAAGGGTGCTAGAAGGTGTATAAGGAAGCTTGGAGCTTGTAGAAGCTAAAGGACCTTTCTCTTGTGCTTTTATCCACTTCATTTCTTCTATTGATCATCCCTAGCCTTGAGCTAGTAGTAAGAACATCATACTCTTCATTTTACATCTTATTTTAGTGGTTAAAAGATAATACATGTTGTTAATCATAATGAACACTAAGAATCAAGAACATGAAACTTGAACATAAGCTTAAAATTTTAAAAAATCATGATGTTTATATGTTGTTGTGCTTGTTGTGCTTGTTGTGCTTGTTGATTGTTGTTTACTCATGTTTTTGATGTTGATCATCATATGATCTTGCTAGATGATGATTAAAACATAATCTAGCAAGATGAGAGGATGATTATGTTAAAGATCAATAGATCATCCTTATGAAAATCATGAACTTGAAAGAATAAGTTGTTTACTTGTTAAGTGATGATCAAAGTAAGTATAAAGTCTTGTAAATCTATGATTTCAAGAATGATTTTTCAAGAAACCAAGTTAAAAATACAAAGTTTACTTAATCTTGGTTCTTAAAGAAATCAACCATGTTTTTAGTGGTTAATCAAGTGTAGAAATATATATTTAACAAGAAAAACTCAAGAAGAAACATTTTTAGAAAAATAATTTACAAGTTGTGAAGATCTAACTTCTTTAAAAATGATGTTTTTAATTAAACAACCACACTTTAAAGGGTAACTAAGCTTAGTAAACACACTAGTAAGTTACTACAAATTTTTGTAAATTTTCAAGTTCATGAAGTAGTAATTTATGCTTGATTTTGGCAAATTAGTAAGTGTTGATTGGTTTATTGTTTATTGTGGCGATTTATAAAAGAAAATGATATGCTTTGAAAGCATGGAAACCTCCATTTTTAATGGGAAACTATGGCAAAAATTTTCTAAAAATTAAACACTTAGAAAAATATTTTTAAACAAATATTTACAAGTATATTTTAAACCATGAGTTTTTATATAAAGTTTGCCATAATTTTTGTTACAAAGATTATAAATATCGGAGGTTGGTTTTCATAAATAAAAGTGACTAAATATGTATTTAGGAAATATATATTTAGAAGCCACCATGTGTGTGATTATTTGTATATTATGTGTATTAGTTATATTATTTTACAATCTAAAATACCAAGAAATTACAATCTAAAATATTATCAAAATTCCAAGAAATAAACATATAATTCATACCCAAAATATTGGGGAAACCGAACAAGGAATATAACTTACAAAAATATTCCGGAAAACTAATTCATAAGTATATTTTGGTAATTGGTATTTTGGCCACCAAGAGAATGGAAATGTGATTCTTACAATTATTACAAAATTATATCATATTTTTTACAAGAAAAAAATATATTATTTTTGGGTAAATAAAAATATATATTTTCTTGGAATTATTAGAAGATATATTATTTTTGGAAAGGAAATATATATTTTCTCAAACAAACATGAAATGCAATATTTTTGGGGTGAAAAATATATTATTAGAAGACATTATTTTGGGAGAAAATGTATTTTCTTAAATAAACTTGAAATATATTATTTTTGAATGAAAAATGGATTTATACATATATATATATTTTCTAAGTTGGACTTGAAAATATATCATTTATGAAGTTTACATGAAAATACAATTATTTTTGCCAAAGGAAAAATTATAAATAATTTTTCTATGTAATATCTCTTAAATAGATTTTGGGAATATATATTGATGGATTTTTATTATTAGGAATATTATTCAGGAAGAGTTAATACAAAAATTAAGTATATGGATACTTAATAAACACAATAGAAATACGTATTCTCGTACGTATAAATACACACCGGAATACGCCACCGATACATGGCAAGAATATACAAGCATAAGAACACGAATACTAATACACCCATCCTTGGGAAGGATATACATGTGCAAATACGTTATGTGACAAGTTAAAATATATTATTTTAACTAATATTCCAAAATTTAATAAATATAAGTTAAGTTAAAATATTTATTATTTTAACAAATAATTATATACTTGGAATAACATTGGTAACACAAAGAAACGTAACTCAAAAATACTAAATAAGACCAAGGTCAAGGCACGACCCACCCGTCTAATGAACCGTAATACGCATGTAGGTAGTCGTGTGATCTAGAGGAAGCTTTGAGGTACAATGGATACTAAGAACGCAAAACTATGAGTTCATCTCCCCCTTTCCTTTCAACTGTTTTCGTTTTATAACTTCGGGGGTGAAATACATGTTACAAATGATACAATGATTACAAATGGTATAGGTAGCTAAGGAAAATACTGTTAGATCATGTGAATGGGAAGGCGTTAACTTGAGACCATTAATCTTTGTTTAAAGACCGAGGGGCATGAGTGATAGATCTATTTGGGTGTTGCGAGCCCCACCCATGGGTCCGCGAGTTGGCTCATGTGGTGACTATGTCGTTCCAGCCGGGTGGCCCGGTACGAAATACGCAAAGGATTGAGCCTTCTTACACCGTTGCACACATATTAATGTATTAGCTACACATTAATTGATCTGTTTCCTTGTTGCTTTATACCAGCTTACAAGTAGATACATACATACTTACAAATGTTTTCAAGGATACTCACATACAAAACACATGAACTCGCTCAACTTTTGTTGATGTTTTCAAACTACATGTATTATAGGAAACTAAGAATGGATCTGGCGGGCGTTAAAGTTTACAAGATGTGTCTTCAATAAATGATGTCATCCAACGTTGAAGGGTTTGGATCATGTATTATATCTTTGATAGGATACATGGTTCAAAGCCTTGTTTTGTTAAGTATCTTTTGTGAAGTCCAGTAGGGAACTTAAAACAATGGGTTGTTATGTAAACTTGAAGTCTTAGTTTGATGTTAAACAATGACGATTGTATTACTTTGAAAAATGTCGCAACCCCCGCCCCCTATCTGTCCCAGGAACGGGCGGCCGTGAGATATCAGTTTTGGTGGTATCGGTGTTTATCAATTTGGCAGCGGAAATTACATCAGGACCGTAGTTAGGAAATATTTTATCAAAGTAAATACCACGCTTTTATAATATTAAACATATTGGGATAAAACCCAAGTTTTCATTACAAACATTTTTATAGGGAAAATCCCTTTTTTATTGAATAAAACATCTTCTTTTATTTAGGTAACTTTTATAGCCACTTTTCCAAGCCTTCAGTGCTGTCCAGCTGGCTTCTAGTTGGCTTTCACATTTTGTTACCTGAAACGCGTTTAAAAACATTTTGTCAGTGGAAAATACTGGTGAATGAATCCCAGTTAAATCAAGAAGAGTTTTCTAAATTTTCACAGTATTGAGAGCGATTACAATGTTTACATCTACACAATTACTCATTCAGTACTATCAATCCTGACTGGTGGGTCATATTACACATTGGCTATCTCGTTGTCCAATGGTAACTTCTTCCACATTTTGTATACAAAACCCCAACATACCGGCAGTAATTGAAGAATTACAAAGACTCAATCACTGCTAATCACATTGTAAAACATTTAAGGTTTTGAAAAAACAGTTTACAAAAAGGAGATTACTCACATTGTTGTCTTATGTTTTCTTTAAGGGTTTCCTGGTGATTATCTATAATTTACACAAATGCACACGTGTTAGTATAATAACCCAATATTTACATTAGCAATACCCTCCCCGAGACGGCATTCCAACAACAAAATCGGGCAGAACCACGACAGCCGTTACGGAACCCTGTATCAATCGGGCAGCGTATCTATTACGTAACCGGGGTTATAATACTTACAACGGGGCAGAACTTCGTTAATTAGGGGTTATTATACCCGAAAAGCACTTTGACTATATAGAAATTCGAGATAAAGAAAGGAAATGAGCGATCGAAGACTGAAGCCGATGCCCTCAAATTATAGGGCTGCAATTGGGTTTTATCGCGCCCCGTGTAGAACACGGCCAGGGCCTTCGCGGCCCGCGAGACCCCCTAGGGTAGGCCCTAGGGTTGCTGATTCGACTCGTAGCCTCCACACGCGTCCTGACACATGGCGTCCTAGGGTTTCGGCCTGATCTCCTTGCTGTCACGGCCCGCGTAGGTGGTAGCCAAGGGCTACGCGCCCCGCGAGAGATCATTAAAAATTGTTTTTATTTAATTTAAAAAATATAAAGGTATTTGGGGCTTGTTTTCGTATGTGGGGTGCATTTTTGGAACATATTAGGGTATTCTAAATATTTTTAGAGATGTCGAAAAAATTTAGGAGGGTTGTAATATCCTCCCCACCTTGTTTTAGAACTCGTCCTCGAGGTCTACTGGAATAAGTGTGGATATTTCCTTTGCATTTCTGATTCAAGCTCCCAAGTATATTCTGGTCCTCTTTTGGAGTCCCATTTCACTTTGACCAGAACTAATCTCTTGTGCTTGAGATTCTTGACCTTTCTGTCTTCAATCTATAGAGGCCTTTCTACAAACTTTAACTGCTCATTTACCTCTATACCCTTAAGAGGTACTATCAGTGATTCATCAGCTAAGCATTTCTTGAGATTAGATACATGAAATACATCATGTATTCATGTCATTTCCTCTAGCAGTTGTAGCTGATAGGCTAGAGGTCCTATTCTTCTAATAATCTCAAAAGGTCCAACATACCTGGGGCTTAGCTTTCCCCTTTTGATGAATCTGACTACTCCTTTCCAAGGAGAGACTTTTGATAACACTTTATCTCCTACTTGAAATTCCAATGGCTTGCGTCTGTTATCTGCATAACTCTTTTGTCGATCACGTGCTGTTTTCAGTCGTTCCTTGACTTGAATGATTTTGTCGGTCGTTTCTTGTACTATTTCAGGTCCAGATAGTTGCTTTTCCCCAATTTCTGCCCAACAGACTGGGGTTCGGCACTTTCGTCCATAAAAAGCTTCGAATGGTGCAGCATTGATACTTGTGTGATAACTGTTATTATAAGAAAATTCTATTAATAGTTAGTGATTGTCCCAATTACCTCCGAAATCAATTACACAAGCTCTAAGCATGTCTTCCATTGTCTGAATCGTCCTTTTGCTTTGTCCGTCCATTGGAGGATGATAAGCGGTGCTTAGATTCAACTTGGTTCCCATTGCTTTTTGGAAACTTGTCCAAAAATGAGAGGTAAAATGACTATCTCTATCAGAAATAATTGATAAAGGAATTCCATGTAATGAAACTATTTCATTCACATACAACTTAGCTAATTGGTCCATATCGAAAGTTTCCTTCATTGGTAGAAAATGGGCTGACTTAGTTAGCCTGTCTACAATCACCCAGATTGTATCATTACCTTTCCTTGTTTTGGGTAATTTGGTAAAAAAATCCATTGTTATTATTTCCCATTTCCAAACAGGCAATTGTAACTGCTGCAACAAACCTGAGGGTTTCTGATGTTCAGCTTTAACTTGTGAACAAGTTAAACACTTAGAAACATAAGCTGCTATATCCTTTTTCATTCCTATCCACCAAAAATTCTTTCTTAAGTCCTGATACATCTTATCACTTCCAGGATGCATCGTATACTTAGACTTATGGGCTTCTTCTAATATATGGTGGCGTAGGTTTCCTAATTTAGGTATCCACATTCTTTTCTTATGGAATTTCCAAATTCCATCTGTTCCTTGTTCTAATTCCTTAATCATTTCTTTCAATTTTTCAGTATCATCCTTGATTACTGATTCTTGTGCTTTTCTAATCTGCTCATTTAAATCTACATGTAGATTTAATTTAAGAGAGCGTACCCTTTTTGGCTTTTCATGATACTTTCAACTTAAAGCATCAGCTACTACGTTTGCTTTTCCTGCATGATACTGGATATTACAATCATAATCACTAAGTATCTCCATCCAGCTTCTTTGTCTCATATTCAATTCTTTTTGCCCGAAAACATACCTTAAACTCTTATGGTCGGTGAAAATGGTAAACTTACTACCATAAAGGTAATGTCTCCAAATTTTCAGGGCAAAAATTATAGCTCCTAATTCTAAATCATGGGTTGAATAATTCTCTTCATGATTCTTAAGTTGTCTAGAGGTGTAAGCTATAACCTTTTGACGTTGCATCAACACACATCCATAACCTAACTTAGAAGCGTCACAATAGATTACAAAGTCTTCAGTTCCTTCTGGTAACGCTAGTATGGGTGTGTTGGTTAACCTTTGCTTAAGGATTCTAAAGGCTTCTTCTTGTTTTGGTCCCCATTCAAACTTAATGGATTTACAGGTTAGCTTAGTTAAAGGAATGGCTATTCTAGAAAAATCTCGAATAAATCTTCTATAATAACCGGCTAATCCTAAGAAACTTCTAACCTCAGTTGGTGACTTAGGGGTTTTCCATTTGGTAATTGCCTCGATCTTGGTGGGATCTACATGAATTCCTTCATGATCGACTAAGTGTCCAAGAAACTGTTCCTGTTCTAACCAAAACTCGCACTTAGAAAACTTAGCATAAAGCTTTTCTTTCCTTAGTAAACTTAGGAGTGCATGCAAAATCTTTGCATGTTCTTCTTAACTCTTAGAGTAAATGAGAATATCATCTATAAAGATAATTATGAATTTATCCAAATATGGCTTACATATTCGGTTCATCATGTCCATAAATGCGGCTGGGGCATTGGTTAAACCAAATGGCATGACAGTAAATTCATAATGGCTATACCTTGTTCTAAAAGCGGTCTTAGGAATGTCCTCTTCCTGTACCTTTAATTGATGATATCCTGATCTTTAATCGATTTTAGAGAAAAATCGTGCTCCTTGCAATTGATCAAACAGGTTATCGATTCTTGGTAATGGATACCGATTCTTAATTGTGACCTTGTTCAATTCACGGTAATCAATGCACATACGCATCGATCCGTCTTTCTTTTTAACGAATAAAATCGGCGCTCCCTATGGCGATGAACTTGGATGTATGAATCATTTCTCTAACAATTTGTCTAACTGTTTCTTCAGTTCCTGCATTTCTGCGGGTGCCAAACGGTAGGGTGCTTTGGCAATCAGTGCTGTCCCTGGTAGCAGGTGGATTCGGAATTCAACTTCCCTGTCTGGCGGTAGTCCTGGTAATTCTTCTTGAAATACATCTGAAAACTGAGATACTACTGGAATATCTTTTAGTTCTTTTCCCTTAGTGTTAGTGATTATGGAAATCAAATACACTAATGATCCTTTTCATATACAACTAGCTGTTTTCATCACAGAGATGAATTTCGTAGATCTAGACGACTTATCTCCTTTAATTGTGATCTTTTCACCTTTTGGTGAATTTACTTTGATTGACTTTTGATCACATAAAATACTGGCTTTATTGGCTATTAACCAATCCATTCTAACACTACATCAAATCCTGCCAGATTCATTGGGTAAAGGTTTGCAATAAATTTCTGATTTAAAATTTCTATTCTTGCTCCCTGCAAGATTTCATAAATTTTAATGGTTTCCCCATTTGCTGTCTCTACCAGACATTCTTGTGGGAGTTTAGTTAATGATTGATTAAAAAGTTTACAAAATGAAGTATTAATAAAACTTTAGTTCGCACCAGAGTCAAATAATACTTTAGCAAAAACATCATTAACTAAAAACGTACCAGCGATCACGTCTGGAATCATCTTGGCTTCATCTGCAGTCAGAACAAATGCTCTAGCATTTTTAGTGTTCTTGTTGTTCGTAGCTGGAGCTAATTTCGGACAGTTTGGCTTGATGTGGCCTTGTTCTCCACAGTTGTAGCAGATCACGTTGTTAAGTTTCTTCCTGCAGTCTTCTTCCTTGTGTCCAGATATTTTGCAGAAGTTGCAACATATGGAGCATCTTCCAGAATGCTTCCTTTTGCAATACTTGCAATAGGGTGCAGAAGTAGAACCTACATTTTTCCCACGGTTAGAATTTCAAGAGCGAAATTCTTGGGTAAGCCTCTGAGCTAGGTTCTTCCTTTGATCCTCTTCTCGTGTTTGCACTAACTCACCAGTCAAGATATTTGCTAGTTCTACAGCTTCTTCTATAGTTTGAGGTCTAGCTGCCTTGACTACATGTCTAATATCGCTGATTAATCCCCAAATGTAACGGGAGATCAATACTGGTTCAGGTGATGCAAGGGTTGGTACTATTCGAGCATATTCAAAGAATAATGTTGTATAACCCTTACTATCTACCCCAGTCATTCTAAGGTTTAGGAATTTATTTGCTATATATTCCTTTTCATTGGGAGGGCAGAATTTCCTTTCTACCATGTTCTTAAATTCCTCCCATTCCATATTGTAAACCCTAACACTTCCCCTAGACTGGAGGATAGTGTTCCACCATTCTAGTGCTGAATTCTTAAACAGATTGGAGGCAAACATTATCTTATCCTCTTTAGCACACTTGCTTATTTTTAAGACAGCCTCAGTCTTTTCTATCCAGCGTAGAGCTACAACGACCCCATCATTGCCCGAGAATTCAATTGGTTTACAATACCAGAATTCTTTATAAGAACAACCATAAGACATAGTTCTTCTTCTTCTGGGAATGGGCGCTTGAAGTATAGGTCCAATGTTTACGTTGTTTTCTGGTTCAGTGGGTCGTTTACTATCACGGTTACTTTTATTATCAGCTTCCCTAATTGTTTGAATAATATATGGCATCGCATCTATTATTCCTTGTGCCACTATGTGTTGGATGGCACTGTTATCCACTTGGTTTCCATTATTATCATTGTTCGGGTTATCGTTATTCTGGTTTTCTGGGTTATTATCCGGATTCTCATGATTCACTTGGTCGGCCATCTGAATTTTAAACATTTACCACATATTAATATCACAAAATAATATTTAACACAACCAATCTTATGACACGTATATTGATCAAAAGCGTCGATCATTGCGACTTACTCTTTCTTATAGTATGCAGTTAATACAAACCGATACTGGAATTTAAAATTACAATACTACTATGCATCACTATCCACGAAGTGGTCTATACTACGATAGATTTATTATTATTATTATTATTATTATTATTATTATTATTATTATTATTATTATTATTATTGTATTTTTTTCATACACACATATTATATATATTATTATATTATTATTATTATTACTACTTCCACCATCACCTTCACTGATATGGGTTCATCCAGAACTCCATATTGCGCTCGTCGTACTTCCAGACGAGTCGCTCTCCGACCTGCTTCATTCTCTCGTTACTTTCTAAAATCTCTTCTCCGAAAGTTCGGAGCTCTTGCACATTTTCTGCACTCATTGGGGGTGCAGGTGCTAGGACTGGGTTTGGGTACTGGGGTGCGGGTTCCTGGTATGGGTAAGGATTCTCTAAAATTTCCCTAATGTATTGATCACTATCATAGTAGGGATCTAGAGGGTCCAAACCTGGGTAGGCTGCTAAATTTGGCATGGGCAAGTCTTCTGGTATTGGGTAACATTGCACATAATCCCTTTTGTCGTCTAATCATGGATCGTAGTCTGGGTCTAAGGGATTGGGTGCTGGTACCCTAGGTATCTCTTCTGGGTTGAAATCATGCATTTCGACTTGATTTTCTGGGTTGTTTTCAATCTCCATTGGTTGCGTTGGAAACAAGGGTAATGGTTGAGGGGCTACTAGTTGTTCCAGGTTAGGGTCGGCAGCTGTGGTTGCTAAGATGTGAAAGTTTGCTAAACCCCTATTAAAGATATCATGTGTGTGGGCATCTGTTTCTATTTTAATGGCTGCTAGAGCTCGTTGGTTTTGCAACTTTTTCATTCTCTTTCTATGCTCATGTGCTCCCCTACTGAACCATCCTCTCTTTTTCTGAAGGAATTACTCTTCAGACTGAGCCTTAAACATGAATATCCCATCTTCATTGTCAGGAGAATACCCTGAGAGGGCAGGCTGTGAAGAGGTGCCTTCGCTTCTAGGTGAGCCGGACAACTGACGATACGCGTCGAAAGGTCCTTCGTCGCTCATAATGTAAACTAACAAATAGTCAAATAACACACAACAATAAAATACAATTATGCACGTAGTTCTGTAATTTATTTCCTAACAAATCGAATAATATTTTGGTGTCAGTAGAACACTTATGTGGCTGAATCAGTGGCTTAGCTCTGATACCACCTCCTCTCGCAACCCCCGCCCCCTATCTGTCCCGGGAACGGGCGGCCGCGAGATATCAGTTTTGGTGGTATCGGTATTTATCAATTTGGCAGCGGAAATTACATCAGGACCGTAGTTAGGAAATATTTTATCAGAGTAAATACAACGATTTTATAATATTAAACATATTGGGATAAAACCCAAGTTTTCATTACAAACATTTTTATAGGAAAAATCCCTATTTTATTGAATAAAACATTTTCTTTTATTTAGGTAACTTTTATAGCCACTTTTCCAAGCCTTCAGTGCTGTCCAGCTGGCTTCTAGTTGGCTTTCACATTTTGTTACCTGAAACGTGTTTAAAAACATTTTTTCAGTGTGAAATACTGGTGAATGAATCCCAGTTAAATCAAGAAGAGTTTTATCAATTTTCACAGTATTGAGAGCGATTACAATGTTTACATCTACACAATTACTCATTCAGCACTGTCAATCCTGACTGGTGGGTCATATTACGCATTGGCTATCTCATTGTCCAATGGTAACGTGTTCCACATTTTGTATACAAAACCCCAACATACCCGCAGTAATTGAAGAATTACAAAGACTCAATCACTGCTAATCATATTGTAAAACATTTAAGGTTTTGTAAAAACAGTTTACAAAAAGGAGATTACTCACATTGCTGTCTTAGGTTTTCTTGAAGGGTTTCCTGGTGATTATCTATAATTTACAAAAATGAACACGTGTTAGTATAATAACCCAATATTTACATTAGCAATACCCTCCCCGAGACGGCATTCCAACGATTACGTAGGGCAGAACCACGACAGCCGTTACGGAACCCTGGATCAATCGGGCAGCGTATCAAATACGTAACTGGGGTTATAATACTTACAACGGGGCAGAACTTCGTTAATTAGGGGTTATTATACCCGAAAAGCACTTTGACTATATAGAAATTCGAGATAAAGAAAGGAAATGAGCGATCGAAGACTAAAGTCGATGCCCTTAATTTATAGGGCTGCAATTTGGTTTTGTCGTGCCCCGCGTAGAACACGGCTAGGGCCTTCGCGGGCCGCGAGACCCCCTAGGGTAGGCCATTGGGTTGTTGATTCGACTCGTAGCTGTGACAACCTGTCTATTCGGGTCATTATCGTACAAATTTCAAACATTAATACAATGAGAGCATACACGTTAGACACAATATACTTAATTGTACTACAAATTTGATCACTACACACTGGACAAAAGCCTGCGTATTTATGAGAAGTCAGTACATACACACAGGTGATTTCTTAGGAATTATATTCATTTTGACAAACAACCAAATAAATTACAAGACTGAATTATTATTCCTTTACACCCTAAAAGATAAAGATACAAGTCATGTTGGATGATTATTAGATTCCATATGTCTGTCTTTTTCCTTTACAGACTTAAAGTATGTCTCTTTCCCCACTCTCCATTATTCTTTGTCTGCGTATTATTTGTATACTCCCACAAGATCCCTAAATCTCTATAAAATATGCAAACCAAACACAAATACCTAACATTTTCTTTTTATAAAAGGGGCTTTTAGTGCAAACTTACATCACACACACAAACACAGACTCTTAGTCTGTCTTGCCTTATCTCCCTCGATTCCTCACAAATATAAACACAGAGATTGCAGTATCTTCATTCAAGTTCAATCAAACACACAAACACACATCTCGAATCCCTCTCTCCCTCTCCACGACGAACCGCCGGCCACCATCAATGGTGGCGGCGCTTGATGACTGCCGGTGTCGATGACCGACCGGCCACACCCCCCTTCGCTCCTTGACCCCCGACAGCCCCCCAATTTTCGATGAAATCCAGCGGCGACCACCACCATCAGGTGGTGGTAAGTGACGGCGACATCGGCAAAATCGGGAAGAGAAGAGGCGGAGCAGTCCGGCGACTGCCCGTCGGCGGCGGCGGCACAGGTCGAGCTGTTTCTTTCGACGTTTCCTCGACGTAACACCGGGAAACACCCACCTTCTCCTATTTCCTTTTAGACCTCTGTTATTGTTTATGTGAGGATGATGCTGCTGAGGATGACAGCGGTGGTGGTGCTCGACGGAACTCCGGAACGGGTTCGGGATTAGATCAGTTTTGGTTCGGGTTTGGCTCCGATCGGGTTCGGGTGACGATGTTGCAGAATTCGGGTTATGTTTTGAGTACGGAATCGTTCGGGTTTCATTTTCAGCCGGTCGGGCCAAACAACGGTGGTGCTATGCGACACTGAGTTCAGACTTGATGGATTATGAATTTCGGCTAAACTGTTGATTTTGTGTGAGAGTTTGTTCTAGTTCTTTTCTTAAGGTAAATACCATATCAATTTTAGATTTAAAAATATATTAATTACATGTATTCTGTTTGGATAAAAATTAACCATTCAATCCGCGTCAGATCTCGGCTTCTCGGTTTGGTTCGGTCAACAGAAGTCGACGCGATTAAGGGTACGGTTCAGATCAGATCATGCTGCTTCGGGTCAAGGTTGGTGGAACGATACGGTTCGATTGACTCGGTCAAACCGAGTCAACCCGGTCAAACTCAGCGAGTCAACTCAGCCGGTCAACCCGGTTGACTCGGTCAACTCAGTCAAGCAACACGACGTTTCGACAAGAAGAGTGGTAATAGGTAGCGTCGCGTTTAATATTTGTGGTTTATATAGATCTAATCTTACGTGAACGAGCTCGAACCGATTTAACTATAATTTACATTTGATATATATTTGGCAAAATTGCATATAGTTGAATCTTGATTGAATCTTGTTGAATCTTGATAAAAATAACAACAACTTGTGTTGTCAGGGGCGTCCAAAAACAGAGGAAACTCTGCCCATTTTTCAAGAAAATCATTGAAATAATCGCGTTTTACTATAAAATAAACTATCGGTTTCAAACGATCTTTTAGAAAAACACACGCAAACATATAATTACACTTGACGACACTTTACCATTTACGGAAACGGCGATTCGAAAAATATTCACAACAAATAAATATAGTTATTATATTTATTTTAAACTTCGAAAATTCGACGAATCTTTTATGAAACCAATATAGTTATTTGTATTGTTTCAAACGCCGAACACGCATTCGTTTTATAAAATAAATATAGTTTTTATATTTATTCCAAATATCAAACAACACGCATTCGTTTTATAAAATAAATATAGTTTATATGTTATTTCGAATATCAACGACACGAATTCGATTTATGAAAATAAATATAGTTTATCTAATTATTTCAAACTTCAAATAACTCGACGATCCTGTTATAAAATAAATATAACTTTCTATATTTATTTTATACGCCTAAACGGCATATACATATGTTTTGGCAAATATATACAAGACGCAATATATATAATACAAGTTTATTATATATTACTTTCATACGAATATTCCTATACACGCAAACGACTTCTTGGGGCGACAATGTTTAACTTAGTCATTTTCGTTAAATTAACAACTTACCGTCCAATCGTTCGGTCAACGATTCGGTAGAGCTCGGTAACACGCAGTTTCATTACCGCATTTATTTAGAAACTTATAAGATATTCCGTGTTAGGAATATTGTAGAATGCACGCTAGGGAGTCACATCTTGGAAACGACATCACGAAGTTATAATTAGCTAGCTTTGCACAAGGCAAATCAGGTGAGTTCATAACCCCACTTTTTACGGATTTACATTTTTATTAATGTTTTCGGGGTGGAAAGACATGCACGTTTTGCAAGAACATACAAAGTTTTGAACGAATGAAAACTCATATTTCTAAATTATGTTACGAATGGATTATACTAGAGGTTCAGCCTTAGAGGCTGGGGAGGTTCAGCCTTAGAGGCTGGGGTAAAATACATGTTACAATTATTACAGACGCTTTTATACATGGTATGGTTAGCTTAAGGAGGGTTTAGACGCTTAGATCATGTGAAAGGTGGGTACAACACTTAAGGCCATTAATCCTCGTTGTTAGGACCAAGGGAAATGAGTGATAGATCTATTTGGGTGTAGCGAGCCCACACCTATGAGGCCGGGGCGGCCCATAGAAGTGACTATGTCTTCCAGCCGGAAGCCCGGTACAAATTTGCTAGGTTTGAGTCTTCCTGCACCGTTTCACACATACCAATGGCTTTGCAACCCAGTGGTGATCTCTTTTTCCTTATTGCTACATACCAGGGACATTTATACATACATACATATTTCAAAGGTTTATACATACATACTTACATAAATACTTGATTTATACAAATTAAACACCATGTTTTATACAAATTCAAGGCATAGGATTATGCGGGTATGGAGTCAAAGTCAGGGTGGGCATTGACGGTTTTACGAACATTACAAATACAAAGTTTCCATATAACTTGACAAGAAAATGATTTCTAAATTCGTTTTCTCAATATTACTTCGCAAACCGGTTATTCAAAAGATTTATTTCAAATCTTTTACAAACAAACTATGAACTCGCTCAACTTTTTGTTGATTTTTCTCGCATGTTCTTTCTCATGTTTCATTTCATAGTTAAGGCACGATTGGAATAGGAGAACCATGAAGAGTCTAGTACTTAGCGGGCGTTAAATTTCTAAAAGACTTAACTTTTAGCTTCCGCTGTGCAATGAAGATACCAGTCCAGTCACGCCAGCTCTGATAATTTCAGGGTGTGACAGATTGGTATCAGAGCTATAGGTTACAGCGAATAGGTTTTCTGTAGAAATACCTAGGCTCTAACCTCACTATCCTCTGCGAACTTAGAATATTAAAACCTGAATGCATACTGAACGCATAGTACTCGAATATGGTCTCCAACCGTTGCCGAAAAACAAACAGTCAAAATTTTGCTTTCAAACATACGCTAAAGTGGTGTTTTACACGCGGTGCATAAAACAATTACATACAGTACACAACACTCTGAGAGTTTAGGAAACATGCATTTAAGACCTTCATAAACTTATTTTGAAGTTCATTAAAGGTCATCACGTAGGAACCACGATTATTAACTCGGGAACACACTATTATCCATATTGTCTATGATATTTTGACTTCCCGAGCAGGCAGCCTACGCATAACGAGACGTTAGTGCACGAGAATACATCGAACTCAAATTTTACGTCAACAGATGTCGGAGTACATCACATTCTACGCAGAACGAAACGTTAGTGCACAGGAATACGCGAAGCTCAATCTATACATCAACGGAGCTTGAAGTACGACACATACGACTATCGAGGCGAGGCCTTTGAAAAGACACGATGGCGCAATTCAACGACGACGCTAGATTCCTGTCAGCAGGAGAACTAACGTCCAGGAAACGGCAACTTGTCACGCGATCCTGCAACGACACGAGTCATACTAAGGAGAAGACGTATATCTCCGCATTCCCCCTATCTTATTAACGACGAATACGCTATGTTCGACATTCCATGGTAATGTCACCTAACAACTGGTCGTCACATGCAACCTCAGGTAAAGTCCTCAAATTCCTTTTATTGAAATTTCGAATTTCACATTTACTGAGTAGATTTTCGTATCTCTACTCTTAATGGTCATTGTATCACGATCATTTCTTTCAGTATAACGAATATTCATTTGCTTCATTTCTTGAAAAATTCATATGTTACACATGTATCGGTTTGTTACGCATGCGGTTTCGTTTCGAATAAGCGTTTCATCAAAGTTCAAATATTATTTTGCTAAATCTAGTTATCGATTTGTGATTCGAATGACCCGCATTATTGTGATTGTTGGCTCCTTTGTTATCAAGTCAACACATTTTCTTGAAATTTCTTTTCTTTTCAAGATACATACATGGTTTTTTTTTTTTTCGTTGTGACCATGCCGGAAGATTTCTTGTCGATACATGTATTTATTGTATGCCTGCGATAAAACCAAGTTCAATTGTTTGAACTTGTCCATTACACATATTCACTTCAGAGCATCATATGATGTATTGGGAGCATCATATTCAAAATTCGTTTTAACAAGTGTTTCATTTGTTCCGAGTCGAAGTAAACTTGTTTGGCATTCGACTCCATTAAATTGTTTGTTGATTTCGACACCCTGTGGTGGTATTTTCACTTACTTGAAGCTTGCTCTAAACTCATTTACATATCCTATGCACGGATTTAATTATTTGGTTATCGATTTAGATTAAATCCGCTTCGATTTATCATATTTAAGCGATCTTAACACAATTGTGTGTTATGAAGATGGTACACAAATTCATTGCATATTCCGGTGTACCTACTAACGGTTCTTTCAACATCGATCGAATATTTTGCGATATTATTACTTCTTCATCTTCGATCGAAAACATTATTTATTTGATGTTTCATTTTCAATTGAAAATCTCTCGATGTTTGTTGGAACAAACATTCATATTTACTTCATGGCACTTTCATTTAATCTCAAAACACAGGTGATACTTGTTCAATCACCGCTTTATTGAATTGTTTCATTCATTACGACACCTTGTGGCATCGGTATAACTTGCAGCTTGTGCTGATCACGATCGAGCATTTCATGCAAACTATTACATTTGATATTGTTGATTCTAAGTTCATCCAGTGGATGATATTGCTTCTAGAACTCATTTACTTATTGTGAACGTTCATATGGAATTCGATTGGTCGAAGTTCCTGTTCATTGTTGGATCCCTGTTAACTTAGTCACATTAGTGACTGTACCTATATGTCTTGTTTCCTTTGACATCAACTATTGAAACCTATTCCTGTTAACCGTTGAGTTCTCATTATTGAGGAATGTCATTAAATTCACATGATTCGAATAAGTCTTGTTTCGATTTCGTGATCATCAACTTTGATACTATTCATATTTACCTACACACAGCGTAACTCTAAGGAGTTAACATAATCTAAATTTCGAGGACGAAATTTCATTAACAGGGGGAGAATGTGACAACCTGTCTATTCGGGTCATTATCGTACAAATTTCAAACATTAATATAATGAGAGCATACACGTTAGACACAATATACTTAATTGTACTACAAATTTGATCACTACACACTGGACAAAAGCCTGCGTATTTATGAGAAGTCAGTACATACACACAGGTAATTTCTTAGGAATTATATTCATTTTGACAAACAACCAAATAAATTACAAGACTGAATTATTATTCCTTTACACCCTAAAAGATAAAGATGCAAGTCGTGTTGGATGATTATTAGATTCCATATGTCTGTCTTTTTCCTTTACAGACTTAAAGTATGTCTCTTTCCCCACTCTCCATTATTCTTTGTCTGCGTATTATTTGTATACACCCACAAGATCCCTAAATCTCTATAAAATATGCAAACCAAACACAAATACCTAACATTTTCTTTTTATAAAAGGGGCTTTTAGTGCAAACTTACATCACACACACAAACACAGACTCTTAGTCTGTCTTGCCTTCTCTCCCTCGATTCCTCACAAATATAAACACAGAGATTGCAGTATCTTCATTCAAGTTCAATCAAACACATAAACACACATCTCGAATCCCTCTCTCCCTCTCCACGACGAACCGTCGGCCACCATCAATGGTGGCGGCGCTTGATGACCGCCGGTGTCGATGACCGACCGGCCACACCCCCCTTCGCTCCTTGACTCCCGACAGCCCCCCAATTTTCGATGAAATCCAGCGGCGACCACCACCATCAGGTGGTGGTAGGTGACGGGGACATCGGCAAAATCGGGAAGAGAAGAGGCGGAGCAGTCCGGCGACTGCCCGTCGGCGGCGGCGGCACAGGTCGAGCTGTTTCTTTCGATGTTTCCTCGACGTAACACCGGTAAACACCCACCTTCTCCTATTTCCTTTTAGACCTCTGTTATTGTTTATGTGAGGATGATGCTGCTGATGATGACAGCGGTGGTGGTGCTCGACGGAACTCCGGAACGGGTTCGGGATTAGATCAGTTTTGGTTCGGGTTTGGCTCCGATCGGGTTCGGGTGACAATGTTGCAGAATTCGGGTTATGTTTTGAGTACGAAATCGTTCGGGTTTCATTTTCAGGCGGTCGGGCCAAACAACAGTGGTGCTATGCGACACTGAGTTCAGACTTGATGGATTATGAATTTCGGTTAAACTGTTGATTTTGTGTGAGAGTTTGTTCTAGTTCTTTTCTTAAGGTAAATACCATATCAATTTTAGATTTAAAAATATATTAATTACATGTATTCTGTTTGGATAAAAATTAACCATTCAATCCGCGTCAGATCTCGGCTTCTCGGTTTGGTTCGGTCAACAGAAGTCGACGCGATTAAGGGTACGGTTCAGATCAGATCATGCTGCTTCGGGTCAAGGTTGGTGGAACGATACGGTTCGGGTTGACTCGGTCAAACCGAGTCAACCCGGTCAAACTCAGCGAGTCAACTCAGCCGGTCAACCCGGTTGACTCGGTCAACTCAGTCAAGCAACACGACGTTTCGACAAGAAGAGTGGTAATAGTTAGCGTCGCGTTTAATATTTGTGTTTTATATAGATCTAATCTTACGTGAACGAGCTCGAACCGATTTAACTGTAATTTACATTTGATATATATTTGGCAAAATTGCATATAGTTGAATCTTGATTGAATCTTGTTGAATCTTGATAAAAATAACGACAACTTGTGTTGTCAGGGGCGTCCAAAAACAGAGGAAACTCTGCCCATTTTTGAGAAAATCATTGAAATAATCGCGTTTTACTATAAAATAAACTATCGGTTTCAAACGATCTTTTAGAAAAACACGCGCAAACATATAATTACACTTGACGACACTTTACCATTTACGGAAACGGCGATTCGAAAAATATTCACAACAAATAAATATAGTTATTATATTTATTTTAAACTTCGAAAACTCGACGAATCTTTTATGAAACCAATATAGTTATTTGTATTGTTTCAAACGCCAAACACGCATTCGTTTTATAAAATAAATATAGTTTTTATATTTATTCCAAATATCAAACAACACGCATTCGTTTTATAAAATAAATATAGTTTATATGTTATTTCGAATATCAACGACACGAATTCGATTTATGAAAATAAATATAGTTTATCTAATTATTTCAAACTTCAAATAACTCGACGATCCTGTTATAAAATAAATATAACTTTCCATATTTATTTTATACGCCTAAACGGCATATACATATGTTTTGGCAAATATATACAAGACGCAATATATATAATACAAGTTTATTATATATTACTTTCATACGAATATTCCTATACACGCAAACGACTTCTCGGGGCGACAATGTTTAACTTAGTCATTTTCGTTAAATTAACAACTTACCGTCCAATCGTTCGGTCAACGATTCGGTAGAGCTCGGTAACACGCAGTTTCATTACCGCATTTATTTAGAAACTTATAAGATATTCCGTGTTAGGAATATTGTAGAATGCACGCTAGCGAGTCACATCTTGGAAACGACATCACGAAGTCATAATTAGCTAGCTTTGCACAAGGCAAATCAGGTGAGTTCATAACCCCACTTTTTACGGTTTTACATTTTTATTAATGTTTTCGGGGTGGAAAGACATGCACGTTTTGCAAGAACATACAAAGTTTTGAATGAATGAAAACTCATATTTCTAAATTATGTTACGAATGGATTATACTAGAGGTTCAGCCTTAGAGGCTGGGGAGGTTCAGCCTTAGAGGCTGGGGTAAAATACATGTTACAATTATTACAGACGCTTTTATACATGGTATGGTTAGCTTAAGGCCATTAATCCTCGTTGTTAGGACCAAGGGACATGAGTGATAGATCTATTTGGGTGTAGCGAGCCCACACCTATGAGGCCGGGGCGGCCCATAGAGGTGACTATGTCTTCCAGCCGGAAGCCCGGTACAAATTTGCTAGGTTTGAGTCTTCCTGCACCGTTTCACACATACCAATGGCTTTGCAACCCAGTGGTGATCTCTTTTTCCTTATTGCTAGATACCAGGGACATTTATACATACAGACATATTTCAAAGGTTTATACATACATACTTACAGAAATACTTGATTTATACAAATTAAACACCATGTTTTATACAAATTCAAGGCATAGGATTATGCGGGTATGGAGTCAAAGTCAGGGTGGGCATTGACGGTTTTACGAACATTACAAATACAAAGTTTCCATATAACTTGACAAGAAAATGATTTCTAAATTCGTTTTCTCAATATTACTTCGCAAACCGGTTATTCAAAAGATTTATTTCAAATCTTTTACAAACAAACTATGAACTCGCTCAACTTTTTGTTGATTTTTCTCGCATGTTCTTTCTCAGGTTTCATTTCATAGTTAAGGCACGGTTGGAATAGGAGAACCATGAAGAGTCGAGTACTTAGCGGGCATTAAATTTCTAAAAGGCTTAACTTTTTGCTTCCGCTGTGCAATGAAGATACCAGTCTAGTCACGCCAGCTCTGATAATTTCGGGGTGTGATAGTAGCCTCCACACGCGTCCTGACACGTGGCTTCCTAGGGTTTCGGCCTGATCTCCTTGCTGTCGCGGCCCGCGTAGGTGGTAGCCAAGGGCTACGCTCCCCGCGAGAGATTATTAAAAATTATTTTTATTTAATTTAAATAAAAAAAAGGTATTTGGGCTTGTTTTCGTCTGTGGGGTGCATTTTTGAACATATTAGGGTATTCTAAATATATTTAGAGATGTCGAAAAATTTTAGGAGGGTTGTTATAAAAACTATCTATGGATGAATATCTTGGTTTTATCATATAGTTGTTTGTTATCGTTGAATGCAATGTTATTAAGAAAGTCACACCAAATCACGCTTCCGCAAAAGTCAGGGTGTGACAGTTTGGTATAAGAGCTTCGATTGTAGCGAACTAGGATTCCTTCTCGAATCTAGACTACAATCCGTAAGGCTCTCTCAGGAAAATATTTTTACAACATGTTTTCATTGCATACACAAAACGCCCAGATCCAAGGAAACAAACATTTTTACAAACGGAAAGACAAGAAACACGATTGTAAGGTTACATTTGTGGTTTAGTCTGGGAGACTAGGAAGGATAGAAAGGTTTCATGAGGAATAACGAGGATACATGATTTCATGATACATTGTCTTTGATTGCATTCTAAATGATAGTGGTTAATATATATGCATATGTTATGATTGTTCTGTTACAGGCACTATGTCTTCATCCGAGAGTGGATTGTCCGATATCGATGACCCTATGGCTGTAGTCTCAGTTGACGAGATTGCACCAGAGCCCGAGATACTTACATCCAACACTAAGAGCGACCCAGATATGATATCCGATTACGAGGACGACTTTCAGCCGTTCGCATTGCCTGACTTTGGAAATGATTTACCGACTGCTGATGGCATTCCAGACGAGGATCCTTTTGTTGTTCCTATTCCAGTCCATGATCATCTCATCATTGGGCATCCTAACGGTGAGCACATCGTGGCTCCAATCCTCGATCCTGTTCCACTCATGGTCATTCCGCCTGAGGATTGGCCTTTTGACGATCTGTTTGATGATGACGTTGATTTGTTTGTTGATGGTCCTCCTGATGACGCCCATGGTGTTGGAGAGATAGATAAGGACGTTGTTGCTATTCCGTTCCTTGAGATTCATGTTATCAAGTTATCCTCTGATACTAGTTTGCACTCTGTCTTAGATTTCTTTGAGTCTGTGAAATCTTCAGCTTTGTAGGCAGTTGGATTACAGCACTATGCCACTGATTCTGATGATGACACGGCCATGTCTGTTGCACCACCTCCTCCACACGACCCAAAGCCTGGTCTTGAGCCAGATATTGTTCTTGTTGATCAGCCTGATGTCGCACCTGCTGATCCTGAGCCCATGCCTGATCATGACCCTATTCCTTTTGGCATACCTGACATTGCACCCCTTATACCTGACCCAGTTCCTGCACCTGTTGACCCTCCTGTTGTTGAGCCATTTGTTCCTGCACCCGTACCCGCTGATGTTGCTCTTTTTCCTCCTGTGGAGTCCTACATCCATCGCACTGATTTGCCTATCGTCTTCCTTCAGGACATACCCGCACCCCGTCCAGGGGAAGGTACTTCTGGTCAGTACCCGCGTGACGATCCTTTTGGTTGAGTAGCTTTTCCACAGATTCCTCAGTCTGCACCTTTTGCTCCTTTCACTTCTTCAACACTTGATGAGCCATTCCGATGGTTCCCACCTTATTCCATGCCGACTTCGGATCCCTACCATCCCTCTCATTTTGTTGGTTATACACGGGATGAGTTACTTTATCCGCTTCAGCTTCGATTTGAAGTTATGAGTCGCAGAGTCTTGGAGCTTGAGTATACACCGCGTCCCCTACTGTGTCCTTGTCAACCTACTTTCGTTCCCCCTTATTCATCACCGTCTCCTTTTGCGCGTCCACCTGCTCCTCTTACTCCTTTCCCAGAGTTTGATGCTCGATTCCTCACCGTCGAGCAGCAAGTCCGTTACTTGCTTCGTCATGTGAGCAAGCTCGAGGAGGAGCTAGCACATGTTCTCAGTTTGATTTTCCTCCCTCCTCCTCCCCCGCCATCAGTACAGTAGGTTTTTGGTTTTATGCAAATTGCATTACTTTCAGTAAGAGCATTACTATTGAGCAGAGGTAGTGAAGACTTTTTGAATACCACCTTTTGACAATGAGATTTTTGTACATTGACAGACTTATTAGACAAGGGTAGTGTGACCCTGTGTCCCTTTTGATGTGATACACTTTGTAACCAATGTAACTGTGGTCGATAATTAATGAAAGCTCAACCTTCATGTTCTCACTAAACTCATTGTTGGATTACTTGTTTACATTATGATAGTGTCGTTGCATGATCGTTTGATATGGTGATTATTTGTATATATATGCACATACGACCTCTAGACAATTACTTATTTACGTAACAAATAAGACCTCACCAATCCGATCTTCCTATTAGAAGAAGAATGTCTCCTCGAAGGATCATTCAGCTGCCCATGACCGAGGCATAATTACAATATCATGCAGAAATATGATTAAATGGTCCAAAATACTTTCCTAAGTATCAGGAATTAAAACTGTCACGAAAGGTTACATAAGGCACACTAAACTGCATAGACTAGCACCTTAACGAACCGGTAACCAACCGAACAACCGGACACTACCCGAAACACCAAATTTTCACTAGAAGCACTGTTTTGACATTACCAAGCTAGTTATGGTCCCCGAACATCATAACACTCTATATAAACATCTAATAACTAAACACCTAACTAGATCCTTGAATTTTAACGATAAACTAACTATTTAGTTTAAACCTAAACCTAGACCTCCCCCCCCCCCCCCACCTAGTAATCGGCCAACATCATGGCCCACTTGTGATTTTATCTTATTATTAAAATGGATCTTGTTTCTTATATGTAAACACAAAAACCATTGGAGAATTAAGTGTTGTTGGATTATAAGAATACCTTTAGAGTTCATAACTTTCATTTCCACAACATTTGAGCTCTTCTCCTCCTCCCTCTTCTAGTCTCGACCGAACACCACCCCCACACTACCATCATCATCATCCAACTTCCATCCATTCTACATATACTCAAGGGTGCTAGAAGGTGTATAAGGAAGCTTGGAGCTTGTAGAAGCTAAAGGACCTTTCTCTTGTGCTTTTATCCACTTCATTTCTTCTATTGATCATCCCTAGCCTTGAGCTAGTAGTAAGAACATCATACTCTTCATTTTACATCTTATTTTAGTGGTTAAAAGATGATACATGTTGTTAATCATAATGAACACTAAGAATCAAGAACATGAAACTTGAACATAAGCTTAAAATTTTAAGAAATCATGATGTTTATGTGTTGTTATGCTTGTTGATTGTTGTTTACTCATGTTTTTTATATCGATCATCATATGTTCTTGCTAGATGATGATTAAAAACATAATCTAGCAAGATGAGAGGATGATTATGTTAAAGATCAATAGATCATCCTCATGAAAATCATGAACTGGAAAGAATAAGTTGTTTAATTGTTAAGTGATGATCAAAGTAAGTATAAAGTCTTGTAAATCTATCATTTCAAGAATGATTTTTCAAGAAACCAGGTTAAAAATACAAAGTTTACTTAATCTTGGTTCTTAAAGAAATCAACCATGTTTTTAGTGGTTAATCAAGTGTAGAAATATATATTTAACAAGAAAAACTCAAGAAGAAACATTTTTAGAAAAATGATTTACAAGTTGTGAAGATCTAACTTCTTTAAAAATGATGTTTTTAATTAAACAACCACACTTTAAAGGGTAACTAAGCTTACTAAACACACTAGTAAGTTACTACAAATTTTTGTAAATTTTCAAGTTTATGAAGTAGTAATTTATGCTTGATTTTGGCAAATTAGTATGTGTTGATTGGTTTATTGTTTATTGTGGTGATTTATAAAAGAAAATGATATGCTTTGAAAGCATGGAAACCTTCATTTTTAAGGGGAAACTATGGCAAAATTTTTCTAAAACTTAAACACTTAGAAAAATAATTTTTAAAGAAATATTTACAAGTATATTTTAAACCATGAGTTTTTATATAAAGTTTGCCATAATTTTTGTTACAAAGATTATAAATATTGGAGGTTGGTTTTCATAAATAAAAGTGACTAAATATGTATTTAGGAAATATATATTTAGAAGCCACCGTGTGTGTGCTTATTTGTATATTATGTGTATTAGTTATATTATTTTAGGACTTGAAATAATATAACTCACCAAAATACCAAGAAATTACAATCCAAAATATTACCAAAATTCCAAGAAATAAATATATAATTCATACCCAAAATATTGAGGAAACCGAACAAAGAATATAACTTACAAAAATATTCCGGAAAACTAATTCATAAGTATATTTTGGTAATTGGTATTTTGGACACCAAGAGAATGGAAATCAGATTCTTACAATTATTACAAAATTATATCATATTTTTTACAAGAAGAAAATATATTATTTTTTGGTAAATAAAAATATATATTTTCTTGGAATTATTAGAAGATGTATTATTTTTGGAAGGAAATATATATTTTCTCAAACAAACATGAATTCCAATATTTTGGGGGTGAAAATATATTATTAGAAGACATTATTTTGGGAGAAAATGTATTTTCTTAAATAAACTTGAAATATATTATTTTTGGATGAAAAATGGATTTATACATATATATTTTCTAAGTTGGACTTGAAAATATATCATTTTTTAAGTTTACATGAAAATACAATTATTTTTGCCTAAGGAAAAATTATAAATAATTTTTCTATGTAATATCTCTTAAATAGATTTTGGGAATATATATTGATGGATTTTTATTACTAGAAATATTATTCCGGAAGAGTTAATACAAAAATTAAGTATATGGATACTTAATAAACACAGTGGAAATACGTATTCTCGTACGTATAAATACACACCGGAATACGTCACCGATACCTGGCAAGAATATACAAGCATAAGAACACGAATACTGATACACCCATCCTTGGGAAGGATATACATGTGCAAATACGTTATGTGACAAGTTAAAATATATTATTTTAACTAATATTCCAAAATTTAATAAATATAAGTTAAGTTAAAATATTTATTATTTTAACAAATAATTATATACTTGGAATAACATTGGTAACACAAAGAAACGTAACTCAAAAATACTAAATAAGACCAAGGTCAAGGCACGACCCACCCGTCTAATGAACCGTAATACGCATGTAGGTAGTCGTGTGATCTAGAGGAAGCTTTGAGTTACATTGGATACGAAGAACACAAAACTATGAGTTCATCTCCCCCTTTTCTTTTAACAGTTTTCGTTTTATAACTTCGGGGGTGAAATACATGTTACAAATGATACAATGATTATAAATGGTATGGTTAGCTAAGGAAAATATTGTTAGATCATGTGAATGGGTAGGCGTTAACTTGTGACCATTAATCCTTGTTTAAGGACCAAGGGGCATGAGTGATAGATCTATTTGGCTGTTGCGAACCCCACCCATGGGTCCGTGAGTTGGCTCATGTGGTGACTATGTCGTTCCAGCCTGGTGGCCCGGTACGAAATACACAAAGGATTGAGCCTTCCTACACCGTTGCACACATATTAATGTATTAGCTACATATTAATTGATCTGTTTCCTTGTTGCTTCATACCAGCTTACAAGTACATACATACATACTTACAAATGTTTTCAAGGATACTCGTGCACACATACAAAACACGTGAACTCGCTCATCTTTTGTTGATGTTTTCAAACTAAATGTATTTCAGGAAACTAAGAATGGATCTGGCGGGCGTTGAAGTTTACAAGATGTGTCTTCAATAGATGATGTCATCCAACATTGAAGGGTTTGGATCATGTATTATATCTTTGATAGGATACATGGTTCAAAGCCTTGTTTTGTTAAGTATCTTTTGTGAAGTCCAGTAGGGAACTTAAAACAATGGGTTGTTATGTAAACTTGAAGTCTTAGTTTGATGTTAAACAATGACGAGTGTATTACTTTGAAAACTATCTATGGATGAACATCTTGGTTTTATCATATAGTTGTTGGTTATGGTTGAATGCAATGATATTAAACAAGTCACACCAAATCACGCTTCCGCAAAAGTCAGGGTGTGACACAAAGTACATGTTATATTTAACTGAAAATTTTAATTAGGTTAGTGCTAAAGGATGTATGGTGTAATGAGTTTTACAAATAAAGGAATGTGACTGTAATTATTGAAGTTAAATGTAATCCAATGCAATTTCATATAAACACAAAGGACGAAAAGTGTAATTTACCCGTTTTTAGTTGTTCATTATCATTTTTAATCAACAAAATTATAGAAAACATCTTTGATGTATGCTTAAAATTTCAAGTTTAACCTTTAGATTTAAAACACACGTGGATCATCCTCTATTTCTATCTATTGTTAGGTTACATCTTTTAACATTAACTCTTTTTATTTACCAGTGGGGTTGGTAGTCTAGTGGCAAGACAACACCTTTTAATATACTTAAATGTGAGGTACTGGGTTCAAGGCTTAAGAAATTCGCCGTTAAAAAAAACTCATTTTGTTTTTGTCGTTAACTCGGGTTAGATCCAAATCATGTGAGAGCATTTTCATCCTTTTACCATTTAAAATTAAAAATAAAAGTAATATAAAGATGAAATGAAATAATATATCATATTGATTTGTCTATTTCTCGGCCACCTATCATTACCTGCTGAATCCCTGCATTTTCTTTATCAAACCGGCTATTTAAAGAGTTGTGATTGCGTGTCAAAACGGCTATTTGTGCAAGACCAAATGACAAGGGACCTGCCAAAAGTGATGTACTCTTACATGGACCAAAAAACTTAAAACGGACATAAGTTGTGCTATGATTGGAGTTACGAGAACCACAATTAGGTGATAGAAATGTCTCAACAAGCCGATTTTCAAGGCAAACACTATAGATAGTTTGGCCCAACCGCCAGACCCGAAATCCTTAGTTAAAGGCGCTAATTTCTTCAATCAAGATTTTTTCTCCAAATTCGTCAATCTTTCGTATTTTCCTTCTTAGTCAATAAACATGTGAATCATTGATTAGCGTGAATTTTGTTCTTATTTATGGTTTATATTTCAACAAGTTCCAGTCAATTTGTAACTTAAAAAAATTTGTGAAACCGCGAAATTTTGAAAATTCCTATAAAAGGGCAGCTATTTTATTGGTTTTAATCATTCATAAATATTTCAATGAGAACAATTCTTGTTTTTATTTTCTTCCACTCTACATCAAGACCTGAACTTAACAAAGATCATGAACCGTCTTCAAGATTCAAGATGTAGTTGTGGTCCACTTCTTGTTTAGGATCCGGTTTCAATGACTTCATCCTGACAATATTTTGCACCGGAAATGAAATGAGGTAGTGGTTGAGAGATTTGGTAGCACCACGTTTCGTGACTGGCGGTGAACAAGGAACAAAGGTGGATGCGACGGCACTTGTGAACAAGAAGGCTAATGTTAGAGATTGTGGGTGGTTGTTCCGGCTCATTCACATATGATGTAGGACAACCGTTCACAAAATAAATAAAATAACAATTTTATTAATGAACATTCTGATTACAATTCATAAAGAGGAACAGAACTGAACTAAACTGAAAGAAATTACAATACAAGAAATGTAAATTAAACTAAGAACAGATTACAAGAAAAATTAAGGAAAACGTAAAACAACGGTGACTGAGGCACGTGAAGATCACGCTTCCCTTAAAAAAGATTTCGGGCCACCTAGGTGAACCCGTCTGTTTCCCAGGGTACAACAGCCTAAGCAGATTCTACCACCGGGATTAGCCTAGCACCTAAAAAAATACCTGAAACAAAAGTTCTCAGGGATGTGAAGTTAGGAAATTCTCTGTGTGTGCTTTTAACCATACGAATTTGTGTTCTCTGTGTATCTTAAACAAAGCACACAACTTTGTATATGATGTTGTTAGAATTCTAAATGAAAGGTCATATTGAATACAGAATTCAATAAAAATTAAGTCTCAAATTTAATAAGAACATAATTCAACTTGCCCAGTAGGAATCTAAACAGTCACCAGACCACTTGCTCAAGCCACATCTAAAAAATAGTAAAGGCGGCTCCAAGCGGCTCGCGGCGATGCGAGCGTGCGAAGTGCGCCATCAAAGCGCCCATCGCCCTCGTCCCGGGCCCGGGCGCGTGCACGTGTCGGGTGCTTCGCACCCTCCTGGCAACCACTGGGTGTAAGTTGTCACACAAGAATACATTCGTGTAGAGAATTCAAATTATAAATCCACAAAAGATTTATCTCTCCACCAATGTGGGACAAGCTCAATTTCCCACATGTTTATGGTTCCAACACACAAACTTAATGTACAAGATCTCTCATTCATCTTGGCTTAATTATTAAATAATCATTATATTAACTCATAATATAATATTATTTTTAAATTTTCCAAGAATACCCCACATGAATGGAGATCGTCCCATATAGTCAATTGTCATGACAAGATTTCAGCGGTTAAGTAATGCAGGATAGGTAGGTTTCCTTTTGAACCCTCCTTTGTGACATATACTTAGTCTCCTAGCAGTTAGTAGACGCGATGTCCTTGAACCAACCCCTTTTTACGTAGACGTTATTACACATCACACATTCTCTTCTTGGTCTGGCTAACCCCTCATAGTTGTATCCATTATGGTCATGGAACACCATCCTGGTTCTTCGAGAGCTCTAGGAATTGTGCCCCCAATTCCATTCGAGGCGACCCCACTTATCTCTAACATAGGTGATTTATAAATCATTAAAAGCCATATGCTTAACCTCTCTTGATATCAATGATTTTAAGTAGGAATGGACTAGGAAGTTTGTAACTCCCTTTGTTTGTTGAGGTACTCCCCCACAGTGACCTCAGTTCGTACAGTTAGGTTGTCCTATTGAACCTAGATCATGGGATCTCCAATCTTCTAGTATAGGTTTTCCGTTGTACAAACTTACTCCCAGGGCTTTAGTCCCATTCCCAACGACGACTTATGTACTACCTCTCTACTTAAGCCTTTTGTAAGCGGATCTGCAATGTTATCCTTTAATCTCACATAGTCAATCGTGATAACTCCAGTTGAGAGTAGTTGTCGTATCGTGCTATGCCGACGTTGTATGTGCCTTGATCTGCCATTATACATTGCATTTTGAGCTCTACCAATAGCTGATTTGCAATCACAATGTATGCAAATAGCAGTCACAGGCTTAGGCCATCTTGGAACATTTCCAAGAATTCAATCAACCATTCTCCCTCTTCTCCAGCTTTATCTAACGCGATAAACTCAGATTCCATCATGGATTTAGCTATAAGAGTTTGTTTGGATGACTTCCAAGATATAGCTGCTCCTTCAAGGGTAAACACATAACCACTTGTAGATCTAGAATCTTTCATATCGGATATCCAGTTGGCATTACTGAATCCTTCCACAACAACTGGATTTTGGCCATAATGCAGTCCATAATTTCTCGTGTATCTCAAATACCTTAACAATCTTGTCATACCCTTCCAGTGCTCTGAACTAGGATTACTAGTATATCTACTTAGCCTACTCACAGCATATGATAAGTCTGGACGAGTACATGATATGAGATACATAAGACACCCAATGATCCTTGAGTACTCCAATTGAGCAACACTATCGCCTCTATTCTTTGACAAATGTTAAGAGGTATCAATCGGAGTTTGAGCTACACTCGGGTCCCCAGGATTGAACTTCTCAAGGATCTTATCCACATAATGAGATTGACTTAGCACCAAACCAGTTTGGGTTCTAATGATCTTTACCCCAAGAATCACATCAGCTAAACTCATATCTTTCATATCAAATCTCGCTTTCAACATGTCCTTAGTAGATCTGATGTTACACCCCGACCGGGTAAAACAACAAACCGCGGCGGAAACGTCGGGGAGTGTAGCAACAGAATTATTGTTTCACAACCATGGTATTTAAAATTATGTTTTATTTAAAAACAAAGGGGAGTTACATTGTCTTAAAATAAAAGAAACACGAGTACATAACATTAATTAAACTAATCTTGCTTCTTTATTGTCACTAAGGCCCGAGTCCACCTTAGTGTATCCTGATCAAACCTATGCATCAGCTCCTGAAAACACATGTGAAAATAGGTACGTCAGCATAAAAATGTCTCTGAGATATATAGGTTTTGTTAAAAAAGGATTCATGACTTAGGTTTAAAGAAATGTTTAATAAAAGTTAGTCATGAATCTTGTTAAGTGTTTTCTTTTATAAATCATACGAAAATTTGATAAGAAAATCAGATGATATATAAAAGAAAGATGTATGGTTAATTAAGTAACCAAGTAAAATGAGTTGTATAAAATAAATTTTTTGTAAAACAATGTCTTTTGAAAATATGTTATTTGTGTAAAATGTAATATGTCTAAACTAAAATGGTTTAAATAACGCTATGATATGTAATACCATAAAAGAACTTATATATAGGAAGTACCAGCGGTGTATCCACCATACTTTCATCATATTACACATGCCTCGTTACTTAAATCACTTTACCCAAACAAACCATCAAAATGTCTTGTTTAAATCAATTGTCAAATGTTTATGTGTAAACCATGTTTATTGTCAAATGTAAATCATGTAATGTGTAAACCATGTCTATTGTCAAATGTAATCATGTAATATGTAACCAAATGTCATGTATGGCAAGTGAAATATGTCAACTAAAGCCATAGGTAAAATGCACAAAACAAGGTATTGAAATAAATCAAAGTTATGTTTTGTAAAATAACTTCATGCTCTACTGATACAAACATCTATGCGGTATTGTAAAATGCAAACATTCAAGCCTTGCAACTGTGGCGACAAACCATTAAACAAATTAAAGGTTTATCTAAATTATGTATATTGGATTCAGTCATTCCTTCCACCCAAATAAACCTAGGATTTCAGGAACGGGAGTTGTCAATTCCTATGGTACCATTACTTACTACCAAGCGGGGCGTAGCTAATGTTACTGAATGTATTTTTGTCCCATTTAAACAAACCAAATGTCACACCAAAATGTAAGCATGTTATGTGAAAACAATGTACTAAGTAAGCAATAAATGAACATACATAGCATGTGATGTAAAACAATGTACTAAGTATGCAATAAATGAACATACATAGCATGTGATGTAAAACAATGTACTAAGTATGCAATAAATGAACATACATAGCATGTGATGTAAAACAATGTACTAAGTATGCAATAAATGAACATACATAGCAAAAACATGGATAAAGTCATGTACTATACGTGTACTAATGAACATAGCAAGTATATGTTATGAAAGCATGAAAAGCACGAAAGTAACAAGTAGGCACATGTGTTTCAACCCAAAATGTTTGAAAACAGTAAAAGAAGGGACTATGTACTCACTTGAGATTGCTCAATAGTCTTTGGACAACAACCAAGCAAAGCAAGAAAGATCACGGAATCAATCGGCACCTAATATAGGTAACTACATTAATAAACCGGACCTAAATCGGAAGATCGGATAGGATGTAGTTTCGTAAACCAAATGAGTATAGGAACTCATGTGATATGGTTTAACAAAGCTTACATTCTAAAACGGAACCTATCCTAAGTGCTTATGACCCATTAGGACTCGTTTAGGTAGCTTACGCTACTTTAACGCGTCATTCGCGTAAAACGCGATCGGACCGCCTAACTAGTCCTATGACAAGTAATATATGCCTTAACATGTCTAATAATGTTGTCTAATTAGTTTAGATGTCAAAAATTAAGTTACATATGCTTAAAATGAAATTTGGCGTAAAAAGGGCATTTTGGTCATTTTCCTAGGGTTTATAAACCACCTATCATACAACTAACTAAACGTCGTGACCATAAGGTATAACCTCGGAAGGTTATTCCCTATACAACTATGGTCACCTGATGTGTTTGGTCGGATCCTAATGATCGACCAAACGGGTCGGGTTCGAAAGTCTAAGCGGTTGTTTAGACCGCTTACCTTACGACCCTATATAAGCACTAAACCTAAAGCGACGAGCTAAACATGTTTAACTAATTTAGAAAACAAGTTTGATATCAGAACAAAGGGTTTTGATACCTAAAGATAGTTTGGTTGCAAAATACGCATAAACGTGCATTTTGACCAAAACCATGACTCGGCACTATACCTAGATAACGTGGTAATCAGTAGGTATAGTCACCGAGGACTATGACCATCGTGATTACGCTCACGTTGCGGAGTTCAACGAACTTTGTGTTGACCATAAACTGGTCAATGCAGAAAGTCAAACACTGTTTGACTTTCGTGCTTAAAACGCGTAAAAGAACGAAAGAATACTTACAAGAGGTCCAAGAAATGGAGATTTGATCTGAAAATTCTCAGGTATGAAGTGTACACACTTCAACTTAGAGAATATGAGCAGATCAAGGTGAGTTGTAAATGAAAACCAAGGGGTATATATAGTTTTTGGGCCACCGTTAGGATCGTTCATCGTAAACCGAGCTTCGATCTGAGCCTTACAAGTATGCCCATGGTTTTAGAATACCATGGGTGCCCCCAAAATAGCCCCTAGAATGTTTAAAAACCATTTGCAAGTCATGGAAACAGCTGGATCAAGCTGTAACACATTTTCTGCTGAACTGGGCTGCTTACATGCCCCACGTAAGAGTCAGGGAGGGCTTACGTGGCCCGCCTGAGATGTCTGTTTAGCAAACAAGTTTCATAAATTGCATTTTCAATCCCTGCATGCTTTTAAGGCCATTTTCAATGCGTTTAAGGCCCGTTAAGCCATTTTCAAGGCTCTACAATGATGCCTAAGCATAGAAGACATGAAACATGCTTGAAAATATCTCGGATGTCGCTTCGTTTGGCCGTACGGTTATGTTATTCGGTTAATTACGACGTAACACGAACGAAGGCGAAAAACGATCCAAATTAGGCGACGAATGGAATTTTATCATGCCAATCACTAAAATAAAATATTTTAATGATTACATAAATTTTTGGATGTCCGGATGTATTCAGAACGTAAGTTATGCGCGAAAATGCAAACTTATGCACTTTTTGACGCTTTTAGTCCCTGAATGACCAAAAAGTTTATTTTAGCACACCGAACCCCTCAAAGCCTATTTCTAAGATATGTAAAGGATATTTAGGGTATGTTTAACTTATGATAAAGTTCCGGAATGTTCGTTACAGTACGAATCGGCATACTTTCCAAGGTGAGACCTTAAGTAATACGCGATCACACCTTTCCAAGGTGAGACCTTAAGTAATACGCGATCACCGACTTGAAATTCCAAGGGCTTGCGTCGTCGGTCCGCGTAACTCTTTTGACGGCTTCTAGCTGTCTGAAGGTTATCACGAACTTTCTTAACCTTATCTGTTGTCTCTAGAATGAGGTCAGGTCTAGTAAGCTGAGCTTCACCGATCTCATTCCAGCAGACTGGTGAACGACATTTTCGACCATATAAAGCCTCGAAAGGAGCCATGTTGATGCTGGAGTGATAACTGTTGTTGTAGGAGAATTCAATCAGTGGAAGATACGAATCCCAACTACCACCAAAATCGATCACACAAGCTCTAAGCATATCCTCCAAAGTCTGGATTGTTCTCTCAGAGTGACCATCAGATTGCGGATGATAAGTTGTGCTCAAATTAAGTTGGGTCCCCATAGCAGATTGCATGGTTCTCCAAAAAATGCGATGAGAATCGAGCATCTCTGTCAGAAATAATGTTCAAAGGAACACCATGTCTAGATACAATTTCATCCACATAAATTTTAGCCAGCTTATCAGCAGATAGATCCTCACGGATCGGCAAGAAATGTGCTGACTTTGTAAGACGATCAACAACTACCCAGATGGCGTCATGACCTCTCTTTGTGCGCGGAAGTTTGGTAATAAGATCCATTGCAATGTTTTCCCATTTCTAAACTGGAATCTCTGGTTGCTCCAATAAACCAGAAGGATGTTGATGTTCAGCCTTTACCTTAAGACAAGTAAGGCATTTTGATACGTATAAGGCAATGTCTTTCTTCATACCAGGCCACCAAAACTGGGTACGAAGATCCTTATACATTTTGTCTGCACCAGGATGAATAGAATAACGAGACTTATGAGCTTCATCCATAAGCAAGGTGCAAAGATTGTCTTGACTTGGGACCCACAAACGGTCCATGAAATAATACAATCAATTGTCTTTCAGCTCCAAATCAGGCTTAATGTGATAGGGTAATTCCTTACCCATCAAGTCTTGCGAGACACAAGTATGTTGAGCCTGAGAGATGCGAGCTTGAATATCATATCGAACTTTGACACAATGAAGCTTGACTCGTTCCTTACGACTCAATGCGTCAGCCACGACATTCGCCTTACAAGGATGGTAGCGAATTTCGCAGTCATAGTCGTTTAGAAGTTCAACCCAACGTCGTTGCCTCATGTTGAGTTCTTTCTGATTGAAGATATGCTGAAGACTTTTGTGGTCAGTGAACACCACGCATTTTGTACCATACAAATAGTGTCTCCAGATTTTGAGAGCGAAAACAACAGCACCTAACTCAAGATCTTGAGTGGTGTAGTTCTTCTCGTGTATCTTCAACTGCCTGGATGCATATGCTATGACTTTGTTCCTTTGCATGAGAACACAGCCAAGACCTAATTTGGATGCATCACAGTATACGACAAAATCATCATTGCCCTCAGGTAAAGATAGAATAGGCGCATCACAAAGCTTCTACTTCAAGGTCTGAAACGCTTCTTCTTGTTTAGTTCCCCATTCAAAGGGTTTGTTCTTCTGAGTTAGTGCAGTTAGAGGAACTGCAATCTTCTAGAAGTTCTCAATGAAGCGGCGGTAATAACCCGCGAGACCAAGAAATGAACAAACTTCAGTAGGAGTAGTAGGCGTATCCCAATCCTTAATCGCACTGATCTTGGAGGGATCTACATGAATACCTTGTTCGTTGACGATATGTCCAAAAAATTGAACTTCCTTAAGCCTAAATTCGCACTTGGAGAATTTGGCGAAAAGTTGTTCTTTCTTCAGGAGTTCCAGGGTAAGACGAAGATGTTGCTCATGATCAGCTTGCGTCTTAGAATAAATGAAGATGTCATCAATGAAAACGATGATGAACTTGTCTAAATAAGGCTTGCAGACCCTATTCATCAAGTCCATGAAAATAGCAGGAGCATTAGTCAAACCGAATGGCATAACAGTGAACTCGTAATGCCCATATCTTATGCGGAAAGCAGTCTTGGGAATATCTTCCTCGAGCACTCGAAGCTGATGATACCCAGAACGCAGATCAATCTTTGAAAAATAAGAAGCACCCTGTAACTGATCAAAGAGATCATCAATGCGAGGTAGGGGATATCGATTCTTGATGGTAAGCTTGTTAAGCTCACGGTAATCGATGCACATCCTGAAAGATCCATCCTTCTTCTTGACAAAAAAATGGGAGCACCCCAAGGTGAAAAGCTAGGACGAATAAAACCTTTGTCAGAAAGCTCTTGAAGCTGCTTAGACAACTCTTGCATCTCTAACGGTGCAAGACGATATGGGGATCGAGCGATAGGATTTGCACCAGGTACAAGATCGATACGAAACTCGACTTGGCGTGCTGAGGGTAAACCAGGTAATTCTTCAGGAAAAACTTCAGGATAATCCCGAACAACAGGGATATCTTGAATAGACTTACCTTTGCCTTTATCTGCTACAACATGTGCTGAGAAAGCAACATAATTCTTTCGAAGATACTTCCGAGCTTGAGTACAAGACATGAGTTTGAGGCTACTAGCAGGTTTCTCACCACGAACCTCTAGGATCTTACCAGACGAAAGAGGCACACGAACAATCTTCTCAAAGCAAACTACCTCTGCGTGATATTTGGCTAACCAATCCATTCCCACTATAACGTCGAAGCTTCCAAGTTGCATCGGTGTGAGGTCAATAGGAAAAAGATGGTTATTAAGGTTCAATTGGCAGTTACAAAGAACAGAATCAAGAACAATGGGTTCACCACTAGCAACTTCTACTGTCAAGGGCTTTCCTAGTTTTGTTCTAGACATGCGGAGCAAAGGCTCGAAAGATAAATACACAAAACTCTTATCGGCACCTGAATCAAAAAGAACAGATGCAGGCTGGTTATTAACAAAGAACGTACCATTGACCACCTCATTGTCTGCACGCGCTTCATTAGCATTCATGTTGTAGACTCGTCCATGAGCCTGAGCTTGATTTACATTGGCCAATCTTAGACACTGGTTCCTGTAGTGGGTCAGATCCCCACAGTTGTAGCACGAACCAGGTGGATAATGAAGTCGTGCAGCTTGAGCCTGTTGTTGAGCAGGTGGTTGAGCAGCCTGCTGAGCTGGGTTATGTGCGGCCTGATTCTGAGCAAAATAAAAAACATCGGCAAGATGACCCGACTTCCCACAGTTAGTACAGAAACGACACTGAACCTGCGGTTGATGGTGGCTATTGCATTTGTTGCACAACGGTGCATTCCCCACATATCGTTTCTTTGCTGGTGGATGTGCAGGTTGGTTGGGAGCTGCCTGATTGACTTGGGCAGTGACAGCGAAGTTCTGGGAAGCCTTGCGCTTCCTAGACCCTTTCGAAGAACCAGATTTCTTTCCCTTCTTGTGTTCACCCTTACCAAACGATTGTTTCTTATCCTTGTCACCTTTCCTATGAAGCTTCCCCTTTCTGATCTGCGACTCAGTCAAAGTCGCAGCTAACTCGATTGCCTGACGAACTGTGGTAGGGTTACTACCAGTGACAATGTCTTGTACGGAGTCAGGTAAGCCATCAACATACCTCTCGATAGCTTTCTCGAGTGGGGTAACCATAGTAGGGCATAACAAACTCAGCTCTTCATACCTATCAGTATAAGCCCGGTGCTCACCACTGTCTTGCTTCAAATCATCAAACTCCCTTTCTAAAGCCCTTAGTTCATGACGAGGACAGAATTCCCTCATCATAAGAGCCCTAAGCTCTGCCTAGATCTGTGCCAAAATAACCTCAGCACCACGGTCTCTCATAACCCCGTTCCACCAGGTAAGAGCCCTTTTTTGAAATACGCTGGACGCAAACTCGACTTTGCGATTATCAGGACACTGAACATGACGGAAGGTACTCTCAATGCTCTCGAACCACTGTAGGAGCCTAGTTGCTCCTTCAGAACCACTAAACTTGAGTGGTTTAGCTGAATTGAAACTCTTGAAGTTGCATGGATCATTTTGGTTATTGTTGGCTTGGTTAACTTGAGCAACAATGTCTGGGAGTACAACAGCCATTTGCTACGCAATGATAGCTGCCATTTCGGCATTAGGTAGCGGATTTTCGCGTCGAGGAGGCATTCTAAAAGAGGGAACATGAGAGAAAACGAGTGAGATGATTAGATGAAAAGAATGAGATGATACAAAAATCAACAAAAGCAAGGATGGTGGTCATTCGTCCGTACCACAAAGCAAAAAAACGACACACAGTGACTAATCAAAGTAATGGGTCAAAAATAATGTATCGCGAAGATATGCTTTAGCCTATAAGTGGACACTCACCCCAAGAGTTCCCAGGTAAGAGTGACTAGTCCGATTATGTGGATTTATATGAACACTCTAGCTAGACAGAAAACCCGAGATACAGGCATCCACTCTTCCAGATTGCACGTGTTCACATTATTTAGGCCCAAAACTTTGACGAGATTTTGAAAATTTGGAAGGCACAAGGCCAAAAGAATCATCCGAAAGGGTGGGTGATTATTTTCAAAATCATTTTGAAAAATTAGAGGGTTCAAAACCTTTTAACAAATCATTTAAAAAAATAGATGATTGATTTTCAAAGATCGTTTTGGAAAAAAAAAATTGAATTCTTGTTTTGCTAATCACCTAAGGATAGGTGATGTGCATGTTTTAAGATCTAAACACAAGATAACTTGTGTTAGCGTCCTAGAAAAGTTATAGTCTAGGTCAAAGCATCACTAATAACCTAATTCCCTATAACCATTGGCTCTGATATCAACTCTTCTGTCACACCCCGATCGCGTAAAACAACAAACCACGGCGGAAACGTCGGGGGGGTATAGCAACAGAATTATTGTTTCACAACCATGGTATTTAAAATTATGTTTTATTTAAAAACAAAAGGGAGTTACATTGTCTTAAAACAAAAGAAACAAGAGTACATAACATTAATTAAACTAATCTTGCTTCTTTTATTGTCACTAAGGCCCGAGTCCACCTTAGTGTATCCTGATCAAACCTATGCAACAGCTCCTGGAAACACATGTGAAAATAGGTACGTCAGCATAAAAATGCCTGTGAGATACATAGGTTTTGTTAAAATAGGACTCATGGCTTAGGTTTAAAGAAATGTTTAATAAAAGTTAGTCATGAATCTTGTTAAGTGTTTTCTTTTATAAATCATACGAAAATTTGATAAGAAAATCAGATGATATATAAAAGAAAGATGTATGTGATGTGTGTAAAATGCAACATATAAATTACATCAAATGAGGCATAAAACTAACCCTTTTTTAGTACTAATATTGGAAAAAGAGTGTTTTTGTCTTCCTTTTGTATTTTCAGGATTAAATGAGCTCAAAAACGCAAAAGAAGCAAAAAGACAGCTAAATCCAACATAAATACAAGAAAAGGAACATTAGTGGATTGCCCGAACCCTCAACGGCACCTTCCAAGGCAAAATAGAGAAAACAGAAGGCTGAACACGCCCCGTGCTCAGCCAGCACGGGGCCGTGCCCAAGAAGCAGCAGAAAAGACAAACCTATAGAAGCTTCTATTGCCCACCACGGGCCGTGCTCAGCGGACACGGGGGGCGTGCCGAAAGTACTGCAGGCGCATTAATTGTAATTGCGAATTACAATTAATGAAGAGAGAGAATGTCAGACAGGCACGGGGCCGTGCCCAGCGGACACGGGGTCGTGCCCAGGCCTCTGTTCAGCCTATAAATAGGAGTGCTTGGCTTCATTTCAACTCATCCCTTGGCACACCACCTCTCTCACACTTCATCCACCACCCACCACCATCACAACACCATCATCCACCACCATCATCCATTGTCCATCATAGAGTGTGTGAGTCGTCTCGGGATCCAAGATTGATCGTAAGAGTTCTTGACAATCAAGGCCATGTTTGCCTAAGTCTCTTACATCACTTGGTGAAGACAAAGTGTCTAGTATAATACTTTTTATTTCTAATCTTTTGCACTTTTTATTTGGTTTTGTATTAATGACTTTAATAACTAGTTACTTATGTTGAAGGTGATCTTTCCTTATCGTTTGTCCGTGGTGTCTTGGCATTATTTTACTGTCTATATAAAATAAAGGATTTTCACCATTCATATCTCCACGGTCTATATGGAGGTATGTTGGCTACCTGGTAGGGGGTTAAGGGAACGGTTTGGTAAAGGTCTTGCCATTGTTCAGCGTTTAGAGGTCCTGCAATGGACCTGGGTCAAATTTAGTAGGACCTCCTTCAATACTTCACGGTATTGGATGGCGGGGGTCCAAACTCTTTGATCCCCTCATAAGTTAACTACTATTAATACTATAACCCGGCTATTTAGGACTGTATCCCTGCTGACTCAGACTACTTAGTCGAGGGTAACGTCACCGCCAAAAGCGGGGCCTACCACAATACTGCATTAATAACTTAATTCATTATCTTCCAATAATCCACCCCTTTAGGATTGTATCCCTGCTGACTCAAACTACTGGGGTGAGGGTAACGTCACCTTCAAAAGAGGGGCCTACTACAATAACTAAGATAATCTCTTAATTATGTGCAAAAGTGCGGAAATAATCAAAGGTTATACTAGATACGAGTCGGAACCAAGTGATTCATCTTGTCTATCTGTTTTTATTTTATTTTTATTTTCAGCATTTTAGTTAGTTTTTATTTTTCTTAGTTTAAAACATTTTTCCAAACTTTTATTTTGGTTAGACGTTGAGGATAAACCGGTACTAAAAGCTCTTGTGTCCTTGGACGACCTCGGTATCTTACCAACGCTATACTACACTCAACGATGGGTGCACTTGCCCATATGTGTGTTTAGTGTTAGTGAAATATCGTGTTTTATAAATTTAAAACTTGGCTAAAATAAGTGTTAAAAAGGGCTTAAAATATATACCTAAAATATACGACACTTCGCACGCATCAAGTTTTTGGCGCCGCTGCCGGGGACACAAGGATTTTAAGAAAGCTTAAAATCGACGGCCTAATCAGTTTTTTTTCAAAACCTTTTTAAACGCGCGCACATTTTTCTGCATTTAGTTTAGTTTTGCATTTACAGTATCCTGTACACGGGGCCGTGTTCAGTGAACACGGGGCCGTGCTGCAGATTTTTCATAAACGCCCAGTAACAGTAGCTTGAACACGGGCCGTGCTCACTGAACACGCCCCGTGCTCAACTAGATCAGTCAATTTAATTAAAACGCCCAGATACAGATTCTGAACACGGGGCCGTGTCCACTAAACACGGGGCCGTGTCCAGCCTCTGTTTCCGTTTTTATTTTTGTTTTCTGATCTCGAGACTTGGTTGTGGTCTGCTGAGTGATTCTTATGGATCAATACTCAGGAGGTTACAACTACACCTATGATGAGGATGATTATAGGGGTAATTATTGCACAAATTGTCGTAATACACGTTCAATTCAAGATAATCACTCGTACCAACCATCCAATTCATACACTTACTATGAGGAACCCAGGTACGAACCATCAACTTCATACACTTACTATGAAGACCAAAGGTATGAACCTTCTCCCTCATACTCATATTTTGATGAACCAAGGTATGAGCCTTCTTACTCATACTTTGAGGAACCAAGGTATGAGCCACCACCTTCATATGCTTATTATGAGGAACCTTGGCATGAACAACCCACCTCATATGAGTATTATGAAGAACAAAATTGCGAACCTTATCCATCATATGCTTACAATGAAGAACAATGGTGCGAACCATCAACTTCATATGGGTATTATGAGGAACAAAGGGTCGAACAACCGGATTCAAGCTTAGAAAATAATGATTCTTTTTCTATAACCGAAGTGACCGATAGGATATTAGAGCACATTAGAGTTATCGATCGATGTATAAAAGAAGCTCGCGCAAGGGAAGAGGAGTCCCGCGCGAGAGAAGAATTAAAAAAGGAAGAGATAACTAAAAATGAAAAAATGGAAGAACAAATAAGTGAAAAACCGACGCATGAGTTAAACAACGAAAAGGGTGAGTTCGACAACGTTAAAATCCAAGAAGAGTCTAATTTTGAAGAAATTCACCTCTTGTCACCTTCTTTCGAAAATCATTGTTTAGTACCCACTCATGCTAAGTTTCTAAAAGAGTTAAACACTAACACTAAAATTGAAAAAACGGTAAGTGTTAAGTTAACTAATGATCAAACCTCACTAATAAAAGAAGACCCATTTGAAATTAACATCACACCGGTTCCATGTTTCTTTCAAAATTCGTTTATTAGTAATGTCACAATCGATAAAGATCTTTGTGTTAACATAATGCCTAACTACCTTTTCGAAAAATTAAGTATTAGTGATTTTTCTCCACTTCAAATACCCATTTTTCTATCCAATCGGAAAGTAATAAAATCAATCGGTATAGTTGAAGATGTCTTGGTTCAAACAAATCAAATGGTAGTTCCAACCGACTTCGTCATCCTCGATGACGCTCCTCTAGTGTTGGGGCGACCATTTGTAAAGACATACGAAGCTTTGAAAAACCGGAAGTTCAATAATCTACCTCTTCAATTAGGGGCATTTAAAAGAAGTGTCGATCTCGAACGATCAATGAAATATCCATTCGGCAATAATGACCCCCTAATTGAAGATGAAGATGAGCCACCCGATACAAGTGAAGAAACTGACCACTTTGTTGAAGAAGAGGTCGCCATAGAACAAACTTTTAAAGTTCTTGATCGAAACGAGCAACCAAATAAGGAGTCTCCTAAAGACCCACCACTTGAGCTCAAAGAACTTCCAAAAGGTTTGGAATATGCTTTTCTAGACAAAGATGGTAAATTACCTGTAATTATTTCGTCTAAATTAGATAACCTAGAAAAAGAAAAACTAGTTAGTCTTTTGAAAAAACACAAAAATGCAATAGCTTGGAAACTTGTTGACATAAAAGGAATTAGTCCTTCTATGTGCACACACAAAATTTTGATGAACGATGACTACAAATCTGTCATACAACCACAACGTCGAGTAAATCCAAATGTTCAAGAAGTGGTTAAAAATGAAGTCATCAAATTACTTGACGCAGGACTTATCTATCCTATTTCCGATAGTCCTTGGGTAAGTCCCGTCCAAGTAGTTCCAAAGAAAGGAGGTATGACGGTAATTACTAACGAAAAAAATGAATTAATACCGACAAGAACCGTCACAGGATGGAGGGTATGTATAGATTATAGACGATTAAATGAAGCAACAAGAAAGGATCATTTTCCTTTACCCTTCATTGATCAGATGTTAGAAAGATTATCCGGTCATAAATTTTACTGTTTCTTGGATGGTTTTTCAGGTTACTTTCAAATCCCGATAGCACCCGAAGACCAAGAAAAGACAACATTCACATGCCCCTATGGAACTTTTGCATATCGACGCATGCCGTTTGGTCTATGTAATGCTCCCGCAACATTCCAACGTTGCATGGTAGCCATTTTCCATGACATGATAGAAAAGACAATGGAAGTCTTCATGGACGACTTTTCTATCTTTGGGGATTCATACGACCAATGCCTCGATAACCTTGAACGAATGCTATCCCGATGTGAGGAAACTAACCTCGCCCTTAATTGGGAAAAATGCCATTTCATGGTAACGGAGGGAATAGTACTCGGTCACAAGATCTCAAGCGAAGGAATGGAGGTGGATCGAGCCAAAATAGATACCATTTCTAGGTTACCCCCTCCATCCTCCGTAAGAGCGATTAGAAGTTTCCTAGGGCATGCCGGATTTTATAGGAGGTTTATCAAAGACTTTTCAAAAATCTCAAGACCTCTAACAAAGTTACTTGAAAAAGATGCTCCTTTCATCTTTGACAAGGATTGCAATCAAGCATTTCTAACCCTAAAGGAAATGCTAGTCAATGCACCTATCATGATAGCACCTGATTGGAAATTTCCTTTTGAAATCATGTGCGATGCTAGTGACTTTGCAGTTGGAGCTGTCTTGGGACAGAGAAAAGAAAAGCATTTCCACCCAATATATTATGCTAGTAAAACACTTAACGATGCACAAGAAAATTACACAACAACTGAAAAAGAGTTACTAGCTGTGGTGTTTGCTTTTGATAAATTTCGCTCTTATCTTGTTCTTTCTAAAACTATAGTCTACACAGATCATGCAGCCATTCGATATCTCTTTAAGAAGCAAGACGCAAAACCACGTTTGATTAGGTGGATTCTACTCCTCCAAGAATTCGACATTGAAATCAAAGACAAAAGAGGAGCAGAAAATACCGCAGCAGATCATCTTTCGCGCTTAGAAGACCCAGCTTTGGAGGCAACCAGGGGCGAGCAAATCAACGAAAAATTCCCAACTGAATCCCTGGAAAGGGTGGAATTTAAGGAAGAACCATGGTACGCCGACTTTGCCAACTACTTAGCTAGTGGAATAGTCGCAAAAGGATGGCCACATCATCAAAGAAAAAAATTCTTTGCCAATGTGAAACATTATTTTTGGGAAGATCCATATCTTTTCAAAATGTGTGCCGACCAACTCGTCAGACGATGCGTACATGGTAGTGAGGCCCGGAGAATTCTTCGCCATTGTCACGAAGGTCCATACGGAGGACATCATGGTGCTGCCAGTACCGCACGAAAGGTATTTGATTCAGGATTTTATTGGCCAACCATTTACAAAGATGCCCAAAATCTTGTAAAGACATGTGATGCTTGCCAAAGAACAGGTAATATTTCTTCCAAAAACGAAATGCCACAAAATGGCATTCTTGTTTGTGAAATTTTTGATGTGTGGGGACTCGACTTTATGGGACCTTTTCCACCATCGAAAGGAAACAAATACATACTTGTGGCAGTAGATTACCTGTCTAAATGGGCCGAGGCCGAAGCACTTCCAACAAATGATGGAAGAGTAGTGGTAAGATTTCTGAAAAAATTATTCTCTCGTTTTGGCACACCCAAAGCTTTAATAAGTGATAGAGGTACCCATTTTTGTAATCATCAACTTGAAAAAATTTTAACAAGATATGGGGTCTATCACCGGGTTTCGACAGCTTATCACCCTCAAACAAACGGACAAGCCGAAGTGACCAATAGAGGGTTAAAACGAATACTTGAAAAAACCGTAGGGTTAAATAGAAAGGAATGGGCTGATAAATTAGATGATGCTTTATGGGCTTTTCGAACTGCTTATAAAACAACGATAGGTACAACCCCATATAAGCTAGTCTATGGAAAAAGTTGCCACTTGCCAGTAGAAATTGCACACAAAGCCTACTGGGCAATCAAAAATGTAAACTTAGACCTAGAATTTGCTGGTAAAAATCGATTTTGTCAAATAAATGAATTAGACGAACTTAGGAATTATGCATACTCAAACTCTGAAATTTATAAGGAAAGAATGAAAGATTGGCATGACAAACATATTAAACCTAATGAATTTCGGGTAGGAGATTTAGTTCTTTTGTTTAATTCACGACTTCGATTGTTTCCTGGTAAATTAAAGTCTAGGTGGTCAGGACCTTTTTCCGTCACCCATATTTTTCCACACGGTGCAGTAGAAATTAAACCTCGAAATGGGTCACCTTTTAAGGTCAATGGCCAACGGCTGAAACTCTATCAAGGATTTATTGAGGATGAGGAAGAAGAGATCTCGCTTCAAACCGTGGAAGAATAAAAACATCATGCCGGGTAAGTTATGAACGATTGGAGCGGCAAAATAAAGCGGTAAGTTTTCTAAACCATAGCTTTTAGGAGAAAGGGGCACTCACACGCGCACTAAAAAAAAAAAAAAAAAAAAAAAAAAAAGGGGGCTCGACACGAGGCCGTGTCCGCTGGACACGGGGCCGTGTTCGCGCTGCAGACGGGATAAAACCCCTTTTTCAAAACAGTTTCTTCATTCCACACGCCCCGTTTCCCCACAAAAGCTCTGGTTCCAGGCGATTTTCCGCGAGATTCCAACGTCTCTTATCAATCTAACAACGTCAAGGTATGATTCTGTCACTCGTAGTAGTTAGATTAGTCACTTGCATGTAGTTAATACACCACAAATTTGGGGAAAAATCTAGGGTTCTTGATGTTCATTCGGATCGAGCCTAAAATTTTTGCCTAAATATGTTTGCATTTAGTTAGATTAGTGTAAAGGGAAGTAAATACACTTGTATTGTTCATAGATTCACCCGATTTCTTGCAAAAACCCCAAACCCTTGTTCTTGAACCGAAAAAGATAAAATTGATAGGGTAAACGGGTTATTTTGGGAAAAACGGAACTTAGGGTTTCATTTTCGGGGGAAACCGCACCTATTGGTTCAAAAATTTTCAAGTTTTCGAAACCGGGTCGAAAAATGGGATTTTTGAGTAACAGACCCCTGAACACGGGGCCGTGTCCGCTGGGCACGGGGTCGTGTCCAGCCCGCTGTTTGCAGTTTTTTCCAAAAATATTTCTGTTTCACGCTAACTTTTGGTGTATTCTTGCAGATGGCCAGGAAGTTCACTAGATTCAACGCCAATGAGCTAGATGCAAGAGCTCGATACGAGCTTCTCCAAACAAGGCCGGAGGAATACCCGAGGCAGGCATGCACAGAACTACTAACCTTGGTGAATCAAATTGACCGCTTCAACAACATTGTCACGGGACCACTCAGAGTCGCACTAACAACCCGACTCCGTTCTGTTCATGAATGCACCTTGGAATTCTACAGCACCTTTGCATTCAAGTCAAGGAGCGAGCCGTTCGATGAAGAAGGGGTGTCATTCAGGTGTGGCGGAACGAGGTATTCGATTTCCATGGCACAATTCGGGTCGATTATCGGGTTGTATGCGGAGGAGGATGCGGGAGACGAAGGAAATACAGGGGGATTAAGAGAGATCGAAGATAACGAGCGCCAAGCCATGTGGGCTCAGATTGGGGAAGGGTTCTACAATCCGAGCAGCACTAAGAGTACCAAGCTGAGGGATCCGCTTTACAGATACATTCATAGGCTCCTCGGCTACTCTCTTAGCCAAAGGCATGACAGTGGTGGCGTCGTTGGGTTAAGAGACTTGCTTGTCCTCCATTGCATTCACAACCGTAGGCCGCTCGATGTTCCGTACCTTATGCTCCGAAACATGCATCACAACCGCCTTGCTAGTACACCAACTCCTCTTTTCTTCGGGGGGTGGGTGCACCGTCTCTTCAGGCACTTCACCCACATTCCGAGGGCATTTGAAAGAAGCCCATGGTCGGGTACGGTGGATATTCACATATGCCGCTCGATGAACCTGGTTTATGAGGCAGAAGATGGGACGGTAACCTTTCAAAGGATGCAAGGTCATGCATGGAACCCGCAAGAAGCACTTGTCCTCCCAGCACCACAACATCATCAGTACCAATACCAACCCCACGGTGATCCGGGCCAATCATCCTCCTCGGGAGGCAGTTTTCCTAATTTTCAAAGTTTGCATGATTTGTTGCAGGAAAACCTCATGTGTACTCGGAACACCTATAACATGGCGAGCAACACCTACCACCGGGTCGGAGCTATCGAGAGAAACCTATCCGAGATACAAGAAGACGTCGGATACATACGAGACCACATTGCACGCCATGGAGGGGGTGACGATGATGATGATGATGATGATGATGCCATGGAATAGGCGGGAGGAGCATAGGAGGAAGCGGTTGATTGGTGGCTCCCCAGGTTAACCCTTTGTGATCTTGAACAATTGATGGCCTGCGTGCCAAGTGTTAGACAATTTACTTTTCCTAACTATTTTCTGCATTTTTTTTTTACTTTATGCGTGGAACAATTAACTTTGGTAACGTAGGATGTTGGTATTGCTTGATGTGGTATTAAGTGTTCAAACAGGTACAAACCAAGGCTTAAGGTGTTAAGCCTCAGCACCTATAAGGCTAGGATGGAAAAACCGGAGGACGAAACCTGTTTTTCAGGCTTCTAGACTGTCGACACGGGGACGTGTCCCGCCAACACGCCCCCGTGCTCACCTCCCTGACCTGCTGTTTGGCTTCTGTTCGGCAGAATTTTGTCAGACACGTGGCCGTGTCCAGTGAACACGGGGCCTTGTCCACCTTCTGTAAGTTCTTGTTACTGGCACCTGAACACGGGGTCGTGCCCACTCAACACGGGGCCGTGTTCAGTGCCCAGTAACACAAATTTTTGCTTTTTAAACACTATTTTACACATCTAATCAACCTAAAAATTTATTTTTGGGACACATTGAGGACAATGTGTAATTTAAGTGTGGGGGGGATGCTAAAACCTTGAATTTTGCAAGTCCTAAATACAAGCCTTACACAAAACTCTATTGGAACAGCTAATCACCCCAAAATTTTTTTCAAAAATTTCATTTTTTTACTTGTCTAGGTTTAACTCGGGAAATTCAAGCTCTCAAAAAGGTTATATTTTTACAAATTTACAACCGATAGCGTAGTGATAAAAAGAACCAACATAAGAAAATTATGAAAAGGCATGACAAACTTATTTAAAATTTGATTATACATACTTGATCACATAAAAACCCATTCCCACAAAAGTGAGTTTTGAGCCTTTATTGAGCACTCAATTTCATACCATTTGACTAAATGCTCATTTTTCGTTTCTTGTGTGAATAGCCGCTTGGTTCTTACGACTCTAGAACTTGCCATGACAATACATTCCCGGTCCTTATCAACTTAAACCCGAGTAAGTAAATGATAGAGGCATTAGGACTAACCTTTTTCATTTCCACACCATTATTTTTCTTTTTCTTTTTCTTTTACCACCTACCCAAAAATCCCCCTAGTTAGCCCCTTTGAGCCTAAACCTTTTCGTTTCATCACCCAAAACAAAAAAAAAACCATTTCACCCACCAAAACCTTTTTCATTTTTACCCCTTTATTTTAGTAACAAGTTCGGTTCTTCAAAAAAAAAAAAAAAAAAAAAAAAAAAAAAAAAAAAAGCAGAAAGAAAATAAACAAACAAAGTAATCAAAAATAACTTTGTTTGAATAAAAGCTTCATCAAAAATAAAAGGTTGCAAAAATACGAAGACCGACACTTGTTACGCTTTTTAGCCCTTTTTCCACTAACCACTAACCCAACCACCTACCTTTAACCCTAGCCAACCCTTAACCCACAAAGTCCTCTTGATATCTACAAAGGTATAAAAGTTAAAAAGGAGGAGGATTGATTTCTTGGCAAGCCTATGGTAGGGGTAAGTTCCATGCCGCTCTCGAGTGATTCACTAAAAATACACCTTCGGCCGAGTGTGAGTGATTTCCCCGCGAGGTATGTGAACTTGTATATAAATAGAATTTTAAAAAGGCATGTTATGCCCAAATAAGTAATTTCTTTTATGAACAGTTCTAAATAAATCATTACGAATAGGAGTGTAAATAAATAAAAATAAAACCCTAAAAAGATCTTGGAAATCCCGACACTCTATGACAAGCCCAAAACCTTCTCTTCTACCTATTCCATTTGGGAGTGTAAGCCAAATATTAAAGAGTTTTGCTTGAGGACAAGCAAAAGTTCAAGTGTGGGGGTATTTGATGTGTGTAAAATGCAACATATAAATTACATCAAATGAGGCATAAAACTAACCCTTTTTTAGTACTAATATTGGAAAAAGAGTGTTTTTGTCTTCCTTTTGTATTTTCAGGATTAAATGAGCTCAAAAACGCAAAAGAAGCAAAAAGACAGCTAAATCCAACATAAATACAAGAAAAGGAACATTAGTGGATTGCCCGAACCCTCAACGGCACCTTCCAAGGCAAAATAGAGAAAACAGAAGGCTGAACACGCCCCGTGCTCAGCCAGCACGGGGCCGTGCCCAAGAAGCAGCAGAAAAGACAAACCTATAGAAGCTTCTATTGCCCACCACGGGCCGTGCTCAGCGGACACGGGGGGCGTGCCGAAAGTACTGCAGGCGCATTAATTGTAATTGCGAATTACAATTAATGAAGAGAGAGAATGTCAGACAGGCACGGGGCCGTGCCCAGCGGACACGGGGCCGTGCCCAGGCCTCTGTTCAGCCTATAAATAGGAGTGCTTGGCTTCATTTCAACTCATCCCTTGGCACACCACCTCTCTCACACTTCATCCACCACCCACCACCATCACAACACCATCATCCACCACCATCATCCATTGTCCATCATAGAGTGTGTGAGTCGTCTCGGGATCCAAGATTGATCGTAAGAGTTCTTGACAATCAAGGCCATGTTTGCCTAAGTCTCTTACATCACTTGGTGAAGACAAAGTGTCTAGTATAATACTTTTTATTTCTAATCTTTTGCACTTTTTATTTGGTTTTGTATTAATGACTTTAATAACTAGTTACTTATGTTGAAGGTGATCTTTCCTTATCGTTTGTCCGTGGTGTCTTGGCATTATTTTACTGTCTATATAAAATAAAGGATTTTCACCATTCATATCTCCACGGTCTATATGGAGGTATGTTGGCTACCTGGTAGGGGGTTAAGGGAACGGTTTGGTAAAGGTCTTGCCATTGTTCAGCGTTTAGAGGTCCTGCAATGGACCTGGGTCAAATTTAGTAGGACCTCCTTCAATACTTCACGGTATTGGATGGCGGGGGTCCAAACTCTTTGATCCCCTCATAAGTTAACTACTATTAATACTATAACCCGGCTATTTAGGACTGTATCCCTGCTGACTCAGACTACTTAGTCGAGGGTAACGTCACCGCCAAAAGCGGGGCCTACCACAATACTGCATTAATAACTTAATTCATTATCTTCCAATAATCCACCCCTTTAGGATTGTATCCCTGCTGACTCAAACTACTGGGGTGAGGGTAACGTCACCTTCAAAAGAGGGGCCTACTACAATAACTAAGATAATCTCTTAATTATGTGCAAAAGTGCGGAAATAATCAAAGGTTATACTAGATACGAGTCGGAACCAAGTGATTCATCTTGTCTATCTGTTTTTATTTTATTTTTATTTTCAGCATTTTAGTTAGTTTTTATTTTTCTTAGTTTAAAACATTTTTCCAAACTTTTATTTTGGTTAGACGTTGAGGATAAACCGGTACTAAAAGCTCTTGTGTCCTTGGACGACCTCGGTATCTTACCAACGCTATACTACACTCAACGATGGGTGCACTTGCCCATATGTGTGTTTAGTGTTAGTGAAATATCGTGTTTTATAAATTTAAAACTTGGCTAAAATAAGTGTCAAAAAGGGCTTAAAATATATACCTAAAATATACGACACTTCGCACGCATCAGTATGGTTAATTAAGTAACCAAGTAAAATGAGTTGTATAAAATAAACTATTTGTAAAACAATGTCTTGTGAAAATATGTTATTTGTGTAAAATGTAATATATCTAAACTGAAATGGTTTAAATAACGCTACGATATGTAATACCATAAAAGAACTTATATATAGGAAGTACCAGTGGCGTATCCACCATACTTTTATCATATTACACACGCCTCGTTACTTAAATCACTTTACCCAAACAAACCATCAAAATGTCTTGTTTAAATCAATTGTCAAATGTTTATGTGTAAACCATGTCTATTGTCAAATGTAAATCATGTAATGTGTAAACCATATCTATTGTCAAATGTAATCATGTAATATGTAACCAAATGTCATGTATGGCAAGTGAAATATGTCAACTAAAGCCGTAGGTAAAATGCACAAAACAAGGTATTGAAATAAATCAAAGTTATGTTTTGTAAAATAACTGCATGTGTTGGATCGTGTACGTGACCCTAAAAGTCAGTTAAGGTAGTTCAACATCAATTACTAAGGCGGAATCAAAGTAAACGACGTCCAAAACAGCTTGTATCTTCTAATCTTTCTTTCTATTAACAATCGTGTGCTTTATACAATGTTTTCTGATGAAAATCCGACAGCACTTCGTGACTCTCACAATGACCTTGTACCGTTCCGTTTGAAATGTGACATACACATCCCTATTTATAGACTTTGACCCTTCCGTTTGAACTACACATAACATGTTCAAACGATAGATCTCAAACGGAACCCTATGTTTCAAACTTTCATTTCAAACGGAACCCTATGTTTCAAACGGAACCCTCTATAATATGACTATTTTTCAAACGGAACCCCTTGAAACACTTTCTAAACCACTAATTAAACCCTAATTTGACATTTAAGATCCAATCTTGACTATCTTGATATAAGACTTGATGAAGATGCAGTCAACAGACATTCTTGTGCATCAACAGCATGCTCTACTGATACAAACATCTATGCGGTATTGTAAAATGCATACATTCAAGCCTTGCGACTGTGGCGACAAACCCTTAAACAAATTAAAGGTTTATCTAAATTATGTATATTGGATTCAGTCATTCCTTCCACCCAAACAAACCTAGGATTTCACGAACGGGAGTTGTCAATTCCTATGGTACCATTACTTACTACCAAGCGGCGTAGCTAATGTTAATGAATGTTATTTTGTCCCATTTAAACAAACCAAATGTCATACCAAAATGTAAGCATGTTATGTGAAAACAATGTACTAAGTATGCAGTAAATGAACATACATAGCATGTGATGTAAAACAATGTACTAAGTATGCACTAAATGAACATACATAGCATGTGATGTAAAACAATGTACTAAGTATGCAATAAATGAACATACATAGCAAAAACATGGATAAAATCATGTACTATACGTGTACTAATGAACATAGCAAGTATAAGTTATGAAAGCATGAAAAGCACGAAAGTAACAAGTAGGCACATGTGTTTCACCCCAAAATGTTTGAAAACATTAAAAGAGGGGACTATGTACTCACTTGCGATTGCTCAATAGTCTTTGGATAACAACCAAGCAAAGCAAGAAAGATCACGGAATCAATCGGCACCTAATATAGGTAACTACATTTATAAACCGGACCTAAATCGGAAGATCGGATAGGATGAGGTTTCGTAAACCAAATGAGTATAGGAACCCATGTGATATGGTTTAACAAAGCCTACATTCTAAAACGGAACCTATCCTAAGTGCTTACAACCCATTACGACTCGTTTAGGTAGCTTACGCTACTTTAACGCGTCGTTCGCGTAAAACACGTTCGGACTGCCTAACTGGTCCTATGACAAGTAATATATGCCTTAACATGTCTAATAATGTTGCCTAATCAGTTTAGATGTCAAAAATTAAGTTACATATTCTTAAAATGAAATTTGGCGTAAAAAGGGAATTTTGGTCATTTTCCTAAGGCATATAAACTACCTATCATACAACTAACTAAACGTAGTGACCATAAGGTATAACCTCGGAAGGTTATTCCCTATAAAGCTATGGTCACCTGATGTGTTTGGTCGGATCCTAATGATCGACCAAACGGGTCGGGTTCGAAAGTCTAAGCGATTGTTTAGACCGCTTACCTTACGACCCTATATAAGCACTAAACTTAAAGTGACGAGCTAAACATGTTAAAACATGTTTAACTAATTTAGAAAACAAGTTTGATATCAAAACAAAGGGTTTTGATACCTAAAGATAGTTTGGTTGCAAAATACGCATAAACGCGCATTTTGACCAAAACTATGACTCGTCACTATACCTAGATAATGTGATAATCAGTAGGTATAGTCACCGAGGACTATGACCATCGTGATTACGCTCACGTTGCGGAGTCCAACGAACTTCGTGTTGACCATAAACTGGTCAATGCAGAAAGTCAAACACTGTTTGACTTTCGTGCTTAAAACGCATAAAAAGAACGAAAGAATACTTACAAGAGGTCCAAGAAATGGAGATTTGATCTGAAAATTCTCAGGTATGAAGTGTACACACTTCAACTTAGAGAATATGAGCAGATCAAGGTGAGTTGCAAATGAAAACCAAGGGGTATATATAGTTTTTGGGCCACCGTTAGGATCGTTCATCGTAAACCAAGCATCGATCTGAGCCTTACAAGTGTGCCCATGGTTTTAGAATACCATGGGTGCCCAAAAATTGCCCCTAGAATGCTTAAAAACCGTTTGCAAGTCATAGAAACAGCTGGATCAAGCTGTAACACATTTTCTGCTAAACTGGGCTGCTTACACGCCCCACATAAGAGTCAGTGAGGGCTTACGCGGCCCGCCTGAGATGTCTGTTCAGCAAACAAGTTTCATAAATTGTAGTTTCAGTCCCTGCATGCTTTTAAGGCCATTTTCGATGCGTTTAAGGCCCGTTAAGCCATTTTCAAGGCTCTAAATTGATGCCTAAGCATAGAGGACATGAAACATGCTTGAAAATATCTCGGATGTCGGTTCATTTGGCCGTACGGTTGCGTTATTCGGTTAATTACGACGAAACACGAACGAACGCGAAAAATGATCCAAATTACGCGACGAATGGAATTTTATCATGCCAATTACTAAAATAAAATATTTTAATGATTACATAAATTTTTGGATATCCGGATGTATTCATAACGTAAGTTATGCGCGAAAATGCAAACTTATGCACTTTTTGACTCTTTTAGTCCCTGAATGACCAAAAAGTTTATTTTAGCACACCGAACCCCTCAAAGCCTATTTCTAAGCTATGTAAATGATATTTAGGGTATGTTTAACTTATGAACAAGTTCCGGAATGTTCATTACAGTACGAACCGGCATACTTTCACAGTTTGTCGAAATTAGTCCCTATAAGCGAATAAACTTGATTTTGCCATACAAAAGCCTTCAAAACTTATTTCTAAGTTTTGTAAAAGTTATTTAAGGTATGTTAAGCATAAATTGATGTTCCATAGTGTTTGTCGCGTTAAACTGATTACGTTTACGCACCGGTTTGCGTATAACTTTCTAGAAAGCGATATAGAGTTTGAAATTGAACAAAAATCAAAACATACAAAATGTCAAACATAAATAAAAAAAATTGGGATCAAATAACTTTATTTTATTGATAACTGAACTGATTAAGGTTTATACAATGATTACAAGCACAGATGTCACATCTGATCATCTTATCATCAATCCCAATGATAAGCATATCATCTACATAAAGGCATAAGATCACATAACCTTTAGAAGTGTCTTTCACATAGACACTTTTGTCTCATTCATTTATTTTGAAACCACTGTTAAGCATAACTTGGTCAAACTTTTGATGCCATTGTTTTGGAGCTTGCTATAAGCCATATAATGACTTGACAAGTTTACACACTTTGCCCTCTTGGCCAGGAGCAGCGAAACCCTCTGGTTGCTCCATGTAAATCTCTTCCTCTAATTCCCCATTGAAAAATGCGGTTTTTACATCCATTTGATGTATTTCCAAATTTCTCAATGATACAATTGCAAGCACCAATCTAATAGAGGTTACCCTAGTCACATGCGAGTATGTATCAAAATAGTCAAAACCTTCCTTTTGTCTAAACCCTTTGATTACAAGCCTTGCCTTATAGTTGTCGACAGAGCCATCAGCTTTCATCTTTTTCTTGAATATCCATCGATATCCAAGTGGCTTGCACCCTGGTGGAAGATCTACTAGCTCCCAAGTATGATTCTGCAAGATAGAATCAATTTCACTCTTGATGGCTTCTTTCCATTGAGGTCCATCTGAAGAGGTGAGTGCTTCTCAATAGGTTTGAGGCTCACTCTCAACCATGAATGTAAGAAAGTCAGGCCCAAAGGATTTCTCAGTCCTTTGCCTTTTACTTCTTCTTGGCTCACCCTCTTCAACCTCTGATTGTTCTTTAGTATCCTCTCGAACAATCTCATCAACCATTGTTGATGAACTTGCATGATTGGTTGTTGAAGAACTCGCCTGAGTTTGTACTAACATTGGAAACTCTTCTTCAAAGTAAGTCACATTTCCTGGCCTTGTCTCTATGATAGGGTCCTTGTGCACATCAGGATTCTTGGATTCATATACAAGGAATCGATGTGAGCTACCGTTTTTGACATATCCAATGAAAATGCAATCAATAGTTTTTGGCCCTATCTAACAATCACCTTAGCCAGGAACCCCCACACTTTCAAGTATTTATAGGATGATTTGTGTCCCCACCATAACTCATGAGGTGTTACATCCTTATACTTGAAAGGTATTTTATTTAACAAAAAATTGGCCGACAAAATTGCCTCCCCCCACATGTCCTGGCTCATCCCAGAACTTATCAACATGGCATTCATCATTTCTTTTAGTGTACGATTCTTTCGTTCCACGATGCCATTTGATTGGGGTATATAAGGAGGGGTACACTCGTGTATTATGCCACTTTTTTGCACATACTTCCCCAAATGGTGAAACATATTCACCTCCTCTATCACTTCTCACACGTTTTATTTTCTTGTTGAGTTGATTCTCAACTTCAGCTTTATACAAGATAAACTTGTCAATTGATTCATCCTTACTCTTAAGTAAGTAAACATAACAATATCTTGTATTGTCATCGATAAAGGTAATAAAATATTTATTACCACGTCTGGTGGGAATTGATTTTAAGTCACACACATTAGTGTGAATCAGATCAAGGGGTTCAGTTATTCTTTCAACTGATTTGAAGGATGATCTTGTTTGTTTGGCTTCAAGACAAGTTTTACATTTTGTTTTAGAGTCAATGGAAAAAGTTGGTATGTAATCTAATTTAATTAAACGACGCGTCGAATTAAAATTTACATGACCAAGACGTCCATGCCAAACATTAGGAGACTCAACCAAGTAAGCAGAAGTACTAGCATTTTTATTCTTGTTTTTCTTAACAACCATTACATTAAGTTTAAACATGCCATTTTGGGCATAGCCCTTTCCAACAAACATACCACGCTTAGTTAAAACAAAATTATCATTTTCAAAAACCAGACGAAAGCCATGCTTGTTAAGCATCCAACCCGACACAAGATTCTTACGCATGTCTGGAACAGAAAGCACATTCTTCAAAGTGAGCTTTTTCCCAGAAGTCCACTTCAAGATCACATCACCTTCTCCCTTGATATCAGCTGTAGCAGCATTACCCATGTATAACTTTTCTTCCACCACCTCTTTAAACGTATTAAAGAGGGTCCTATCTGGGCACACATGGCGGGTTGCCCCAGTATCAACCCACCACCCTTTTGGCTCGTCAGCCACCAAATTTACCTCATCCGCCATTGCAGTGAGGTCTGAAATCACGGCCACTAATGGCATACCATCGTCATCAACCATAAGAGTCGTGTCACGTTTAGGCTCTTTGCATTGGTCAGCACGGTGACCGGTTTGTCCACAGTTGTAACACATCCCTTTAAAGGGACCAACCTTCTTCTTCACACCACCTTTCTTTGGCCCAAGGTCAACACCTTTGTTTTTCCATTTTCCATTGAACTTGTGGCCTTTGTTACCCTTGTAACCCCTTGAGGATTGACCATGTTCCACAAGGTTCGCTTTTGCAGAAGCTTCAACTTGACTTCCTTTGTGTGATATTTTGTTGTCCTCCTCAATAAGAAGACGAACCACAAGGTCTTTGATGGTCATTTCCTTTCGCTTATGCTTAAGGTAATTCTTGAAGTCCACCCAAGTAGGAAGCAACTTTTCAACAATTGTTGCCACTTGGAATGTTTCACTCAGATTCATCCTTCTGACAGAACGTCACTACGAATAATCTATAGTTCTTAGACTTGACTCATCACAGTTTTTGAATCAATCATTTTATAGTCCAAAAACCTAGCAACAACATACTTTTTAATACCCGCGTCCTTAGTCCTGTATATCTGTTCCAATGACTCCCATAATTCTTTGGCATTTGAAACCTTGAGATACACGTTATACAAAGCATCTGAGAGGCCATTCAACACATAGTTGCGGCATAGGTACTCAGAGTGTTTCCAAGTATCAACAGCACTCACAAATTGGACATCAGATGTCCCTTCTGCGAGAACAGGAGGAGACTCCGTAAAAAACCTCGCAAGGTTTAGATTGGTCAGATAGAACAACATCTTTTGTTGCTATCTCTTAAAATTCAAACCAGTAAACTTCTCTGGTTTTTCAGCATGGTTAGCAACTGCTTGAGCCGTTTGGGTACCAACCAATGGTCCCATGGTAGTGGATGTGGATCCAACAGTGGTTGATGTGGTTGCTGCAACAATAGTCACACTACGTCAAAAAAAGGCTTACGGCCACACAAAAAAAGTGTGACCATACGCCTTTTGCCATGCTTTTTTTTTCAACTCAAGTGTGACCAAAGGTCGAGTCATCGTAGGTATTATACAGCTGCATTCACGTTTAGTGATCGTAGCAACTTAAAAGTGTGGCTAAAGGGTACCACTATTTCTTGCTGGAATCAAAATTTTGTACAATAAGTGTGGCTAAAGGGTAGCAATAGCCACATGAATTTATAGTAAGTATGGCCATTTCTATTATTTAGTCACATGAGTTTACTATAAGTGTGGCTAAAAACTATTTCTAGACACACAAAACAATTTTGTAATTTTGAAAGTGACTATTGTCTAACCTTTAGTCACACATAAAGTCTCATAATTTTAAGTGTGGCTATTGTTTAACCTTTGGTCATACATTCTTTTTTTTTTGTGACATTTGCTATCATTCCGCCATACAAAAAAATAAAGTAACGATAGTGTGGCTATTGTTTATGTAAAGCCACATGAAGTTTTGTGCTTTTAAGTGTTGCTAATGGCTAACATTTGGTCACATGTAATTTACTTTTCTCATGACATTTGCTATCATTCTGTCACATAAAAAACAAAGTAATGATAATGTGGCTAATGATTATGTAAAGCCACATGAAAGTTTATAATTTAAAGTGTGGCTATCATCTAACCTTTGGCCACATATATTTATTTTGTGCATTACGTATGCTATCATTCCGTCACACCAAAATAAACAAAATGGCGATGGTGTGACTAATGATTATGTAAAGCCATATGAAATTCTGTAATTTTAAGTGTGGCTATTGTCTAACCTTTGGTCACACATAATATGTTTTACCTATGATATCACAGTCGCTAACATTTCGTCACACCAAAATTTACAACATGACGATGATGTGACTAGTGATCATGTAAAGCCACATGAAAATTTATAATTTTTAGAGTGGCTATTGTTTAACATTTGGTCACAAATATTTTGTTTTTACATGACACGTTCTATCATTTTTTCACACAAAAATAAAATGACGATAGTGTGGCTAATGTTTATGTAAAGCCACATGAAGTTTTGTTCCTTTAAGTGTGGCTAATGGCTAACTTTTGGTCACACATAACTTTTTCTTGTGACATTTGGTATGGTTTTGTCACACAAACAAAAAACAAAGTACCCATAGTGTGGCTAATGATCATGTAAAGCCAAAGAAAATTGTGTACGTTTATGTGTGGCTATTGTCTAACATTGGTTCACACATATTTATAATGGTTCCATGTGGCCATTTTCATATAATTAGCATTTTTATATTCATTTTTTTGTAAAACAAAACAATACCAAACATAAGAAAACTTAAAAACCAAATAATATTAAAAATAATAAACCAAAATCCATACATAAATTTAAAATTTAAATACCAAATACATAAGCTTCTATCAAAAGATATCTCCAAATGATGCAACAAGTACAGTAGAACCTGCATCACTACTAGCAGCACTTGCAACAGCAGCAAACCCATCTGCTCCAATTGTTTACATAATGGTGCATGTTGTAGGAGCTAATGCATAATCACCTGAAGCAAACCTTAATCAGTTACTGAGTGACAATAAATACTTTGTTTGCTTCAGATGCTATCCGTGAGTGAAATCTGAACACCACCAACTTCCCTTCCACCAGCTACTTTCTGCACTTCGTTAATCTCCCTACAGAAGACAATTGTTTAAAGATAAGACTCTATTTTAAATTCAGAAAATCTTGAAGGAGCCTGCATACACAAAAAAATGTTGGTCAAAAGATCTTAAAGGGTCAGTAAAACATTTAGTCACCGAGTTGAAAAACAAATGCCTTAACTTTTTAATACGTTTTCCTGTTCTCTACCACCAACCTTTCTCTCATCTATATAGCAAGGTATATTAGAGATATGTTAGTAAAAAAAGAGATGAAAATCACAGAATAAATGATTGATGTTGATATATCTACTTACTTGCATTGCAGCTCTAATGATGTTAAGCTATCATGTTTTTGAAAAACTAGTATCTGCATAAAATATAAATAAAAACTTCATGCATGCAAAATTACATCACAACTAAGAATCCAAAAGAAGAAAGACTAACTAAACCATACTTGCAGTGATCGAGTTTGATACAATGTTGACTTGCTAGAATGCAGGACACTTAAAATTTAATGGATGATAATATTGCACTTCTAAAACTCAAGTCTACAAATCTGCAACCACTTTAGCAACGACAATTCAAGTCTAAAACTCAAGTCTATAAAATTATATATACACATTTGGCAACTTTCAAACCATTAACCCGTTTGAGTTACAGTTGATGATCAGACCCGTTTGATATAATTTGTAACACAAATAGACCCATTCATAAGCATATGGGTCAAAAATGCCACTTCTACATAATGATTACGATCAAATAGTCATACTTGAGAGACCAAAGAAGAGTTTGGGTGGCTGAGGCATTGATAAGCGCTTGAATGGCATTTTCTATGCTCTTTCTTGTTGCTGGACACTTCCTGCAATGTACCGTATTTCATAAAAGTATAAAAATCATAAAATTATACACAAAGTTAAAGTTACCTTTCCCAAAGTTAAGCTGGTTGTGGAAATTTATGTCCCTTGCTCGCCAACCCAACCTGGTTTTGACTTAATATCTGCAATTATATAGAAAAAATGTTGAAGCTAATTTCCCAACTTTTAAACAAGTTTCTCTGTAAATAGCCAATATGGTAAAACCTCATAGATATGGTGAAACAAGAATAAAAATTCAATCAGTTTATGGCAGAAACAAATTGGTTTACAGAAAACCAATAGAAACTACAAAAGTTTGCTAATAAACAAAACAAACTGTTTATAAAAATTTTTAAAACCAAAACAGGGAACAGGTTTTAGAAATCTGTTTTAAGCTTGTAGGACAACCGTTCACAAAATAAATAAAATAAAAATTTATTAATGAACATTCTGATTACAATACATAAAGAGGAACAGAACTAAACTGAAAGAAATTACAATACAAGAAATGTAAATTAAACTAAGAATAGATTACAAGAAAAATTAAGGAAAATGTAAAACAATGGTGACTGAGGCACGTGAAGATCACGCTTCCACTAAAACAGATTCTGGGCCACCCAGGTGAACCAGTCTGTTTCCCAGAGTACAACAACCTAAGCAGATTGTACCGTCAGGATTAGCCTAGCACCTGAAACAAGAGTTCTCAGTGATGCGAAGTTAGGAAATTCTCTGTGTGTGCTTTTAACCATACCAATTTGTGTTCTATGTATATCTTAAACAAAGCACACAACTTTGTATATGATGTTGTTAGAATTCCAAATGAAAGGTCATATTGAATACAGAATTCAATAAAAATGAAGTCTCAATTCAATGAGAACTTAATTCAACTTGAACAGTAGGAATCTCCCGGTCCCGAGCCCGGGCGTGGGCGCGTGTCGGGTGTTTCGCACCCTCCTGGCAACCACTGGGTGTGAGTTGTCACACAAGAATACATTCGTGTAGAGAATTCTAATTATAAATCCACAAAAGATTTATCTCTCCACCTATGTGGGTTAAGCTCAATTTCCCACATGTTTATGGTTCCAACACACAAACTTAATGCACAAGATCTCTCATTCATCTTGGCTTAATTATTAAATAACCATTATATTAACTCATAATATAATATTATTTATAAAATTTCCAACATATGAGGCGGTGGTTCTGGCGGCCATATGGTTCTAGAGTTGGGGATGAACAAACTGAAAATAAATTCAAGGGCTTTGTTTGACTGGTTTCATGAGAAAGATTAAAAATGGCACACTAACTCGGAATGTTAGGACCATCGAGTGGAGGTGATGGCGTGGGCACGATTGGTTGGTTTCATCAACGACGGTCAGCAGTGGTTTCTTCATCAAATATAGATTTCTGGTGGTGTTTGTACTGGCTCAGACCATACGGTATGGAGTGGCTTGAAAAGTGTGGATTATTCGACACGTGGACATGTCAGCATGCGTCAGAAATAGGGCGTTGTGCCAAAACACGGGATGTGGGAAGGGGCGTGGAAGAGTGGCGTTATTCGACATGTGGCACCTATTTTTTTTACTTTTATATAAAATGTGTATTTAAGTTTTTTTAAAATACCTATATAATAATTAACAATAATAAAAAAGATTAGAAAATGTAAATAAAAAACACATAAATTAAAAAAAGGTTACATAATTTAATAAAAAACTACATAAATTAAAAAAAAAACAAAAAGGAAAGCTAAATAAACGAACTAAGTACGATATTTTGTCTTTATTTCTTCTTTTAGTTTCTTGAATATTTCCCTCTCTTTGTCGTCCAGGTGATCGATCTTCATAACAAGAAATTTCATATCCGGTTTCCTTTCTTTTAGCTTGAACATCTCGAGGGCTTCCTTTTTTTTGGGTGCTTCTTTCTTATTAATGATATTAAACGTAGTCATTTGATCTTCAATGCTGACCAACACAGGGTTTCTTTCATCACCCGTAATGTATGATTTTTGCACCCTCTTTTTTGATTTATCTCTACCAGGTGGCCGCTCTGCTTCAAAATCATCGTCGCTTAAGTCGATCTCCAACTTAGTACGAGCATCCGAGCGACTAGTGGAGGTACAACTTTTTATACCTTTTGGACGACGATTGTCCCGCTAAAGGTACCCGTGCCAATTTTGGGGAGTTTTTTGCAACATCCCAACAATGAAGAAATTTAAAGGTGGCCTCTTTTTTTCCTTCCAAATACAACGCAATCGCACGAGTCAACAAGTCAATGTCCGTTTTGCCACTTTTTAGGGTTGCTCCTTAAGTTGTTGTAGTGGCCGTTGAAGGCGGTCATGGCTTGATTTATTTCACACCACTTAGACGAGTGACTATCGTTTTTAAGATAGAAATCTCGTCCCAATGTTTTGTGATAAAGGTCGTTTATACGCTTCCAAAAATCATTAATATGTTGGTTGGTACCTATTAAAAATATTATAAGTACGAAATGTATTTTTTAAAATAAATATAATAAAAATATACCTATAACCGAATTCTCCGAAATTGAAAGCCAAGCTTTCGTCAACACAACTCTTCCTCGTTTGTCCACGGATACACATGACGATCCTCTTTTGCTTTTTCCTTCTCGATCTCGATTTTCTTTTTATGGTTGCGTTTTTGTCGCGTAGAGAATTCAGGTGGTGATGGTTGAGTTTCGGTACGGATTCGGGTGTAGGGGCGTTTGAGTTAGAAGAGTGAGCGGTTGAGACATAAAAGGTGGGGATCCTTGAGCTTGCATTTGATGTGGAAACATAAAAGGTAGGTTCGCAAGAAGTTGGTCGTACGCCATTACACTCAGATCGAAGTTGCGGGTCGGTTGAGACCCTTTGAGGGGAAGTGGTGTTCGGTACTTCACCCACGCTCCATAGGGGTTGTTCGGATCGAAGTTGCGTTTGTGTGGATGCATTATTTTTTTTATAAAAGGTTGAGAGATTTTTAAAAAATTAAGATAAGGAAGAAGAGAATGAGGTGAAAATGGTGAAAAGTGTTGAGTTTTTATATAGATGTGCTAAAATATTTTTTTAAATATAAAATCTTTTTTGAAATAATGTCGTTGGGGTCTAACGGCTATACGCCACCCAATTCATAACGCGCCACGTTGACACACATTTATTCACAACATTGGTCGATAATTGCACCCAATCATAAACATCACTCACAACCTCGTCAATGGTGTGGTATGTGCGGCGTGGAAAGGCATAAACGCCGTTGATCCACACCCGGTATCAGAATAGGAAGATGTGGGGTTGCGGATAGGCTTGATAAATAATATAATATATTATTTTAATATTTTTTAATAATCTAATGGGACCCACTAATATAACATATTATTTTATCTTTTAATGTTAGATTTTTTTTTTTAATTTTAAATGGTAAAAGGATGAAAATACCCTCACATGTTTCTCGTGTAACGGTAAAGTTATCCTACAAAATCCTCTAATTCTAGGAAGGGTACAAAGACACAGTTGTTCGCAAAATATGACACAATGCCGAGGAAAAAGACACAATTAGTCACAAAAAAGACACACTGACGAAAATAAAACACAATGCCAAATAAAAAGGTACAGTGATATAAACAAAAGTTGTAAAATCTATAAGCTAAAAATCAAAAAGTGAAAACCAAAAATCAAATATTGTAAAGTTTGACGAGACATTTCCAATGCCGATTGAATGAGTTCAATTGGAATCCATATGATGACTTTCTTATGACTTCCTGTTTTTAGGAGACTTTGAACTTTTTCGTTTTTTAGATCTAAAAGTTGAAACTTGAAATTTAAAGCACGGGACATTTTCTGCAATTTTATCTTTTAAATTATTTTTTTAACGGCCAACTAAATCACCAGATAAGTATTCTGGATTGCCCTCAATCAAGCAAATGCATCCCCTTTTCTATAACGGTCAGAGTTGGATGCATACCCATGCCACCGATTCTGGTTAAAACTCGCCCGCCTGAAAGTCTACGGTAAAACTTTATTCGGCACAGTTTCACACTAGCTTAACAAGTAACTAACAATTAGATAAGCTTGTCAGGTAATCTATAACATTTAAAAAAGAATATACATTACATCTATAACATTTATGAAAGCTAGTGAACAGTAGTTCACCTGCGTGGCACTCCCTCATTCACCCAACAATGATTTTATTCCTGCTTTAAAATTACACTCTTGCCATCAGTTTAAAATCTATAACATTTATGAAAGCTAGTGAACAGTAGTTCACGTGCGTGGCACTCCCTCATTCACCCAACAATGATTTTATTCCTGCTTTAAAATTACGCTCTTGCCATCAGTTTAAAATTACGTTTTTACCCCCAGTTCAAAATAAAATTCTGCTTCTGCCCCCAACTAAAAATTACCATTTTGTCCTCGATTCAAACTTATGATTTTTACCTGCTTAAATTTAGAGTTTTGCCATTAGTTTTGTTTTTTCCCCACCCAGCCAAACTGCAATTTTTCTCTCAATCTAAATTTACATTTTTGTCATCGTTTTCCTTTGCTTTCTCAGTCAAATTACGATTTTGACCCCTGTGTAAAATTACAGTCATGACATCGTTTTAATTTTTTTTTAACAAAACTATAGTAGTGCTTCGTTTTAATTGTTTTACTCGGTGTAATTTTTATTTGTGTCAGGCGGCTGCCTAGCACACGTTCATTTATTCTGAAAGATTACAATTTTGCCCCCCAGTTTAAAATTATTGTTTTCATATCATTTTTGTTTTTCTTAAGCAAAAGTATGATAGTGTTTTAATTTAATTGGTTGACTCAATGTAATTTTTTTTTGAGATCGCATTATGAGTAGTATTGTCACGGCCCCAACCCCGGTTTGACCCAGTCAGGAGCCGCGGGACAGGAACCCGTGGTATATATGATGCGACAGCGGAAGATTTTAACAGGATCTTTTAAAACTTGAAAATGCTTGATTATTTTATTTCATAATTCGGGATAAACCCCGTAATTTACAATAGAGGAATTTAACTGGGAAATTCCCTGATTTATTAAAACATGTTTATTTATTTTAACTGAGCCACCTCTTCAAGCTTGTTAGTGCTCCGTAGCACGTTTTTCCTTGACTTATAGCAGGTCGCCTGAAACATGTTTTAAAAATATTGTCAGCGGGGAAATACTGGTGAATCATTCATTTTAACGAAATGACACATAGTTATAAATTACAGCATAAGAGCGATTACAATGGCTTCTATCTTATTTTTATCTGGCGCCTTGTCACCTGGTGACGATGGTCATACCACTATTGGGTCTTTCCCCAAGTAGTGACGTTTATCACTGTTAGGATTTATTAGCCTAACCGTGAGAAATTAGTAATGTGCACTATACCCCACTAGCCAGTGATTAAGATAACCATGACTTAATCCCTGTAATTATAACATTTGAAAATGATTTGAGGTATTGTAAAACAGTTGATAAAAAGAGAATGACTCACATTGCGGATTTACACGTGCAGAGTTTAGCCTATTGATTAGCCTGATAACCTAATTTAAATAACAATGCACACGAATTAGGTCAGTAACTAATACAGCATTTACGATAACTCACGAGATTAAACCCTCACGACAAATGACAAAGTGCAATACTTAAACATCCATCGAATTCACGACGAATGACAAAGTATAAACCCAATTTGAGCAGCACTTAAACATTCATCGGATAGTTTCAATCGATCGGACATTGAATCGTAGCAGCGATCGAGTTAATACCCTGTATCGTAGCAGCGCCTCGCTATTATAACTTGTAATTTCGACTTTTGGACAGTATAACTTCGTTTTTGTGAAGTGATTTCGACACCAGATGAAAGCTCAATGTCCAACCTATTTATAGGTGAAAAATAGGGTTCACACGGCCCGCGTTAACCTTCGCTCGACCTTTACGCCGCCCGCGAGGGCACCTATATCATAGATTAGGGCATCCGTGTCATGCGTAGGTGTGCCACGTGTGTGACACGTGGATCTGGACGCTTATCCGGTCAAACGTAGGGTTGACGCGGCCCGCGTAAGACTAAGCCAACTCTTACGCGGCCCGCCTGAATACCCATTTTCTAGATTTCTTGGTTTTTTCATGTGCGTTAGGGTTTCAGGGGTCCGGGTTTTCACTTATGGGGTGCTTAGGGAAAATTTTGAAGATCCTTACAAGTATGTACAAGTAATCGAAACACAAACATACATGTTATGAGAGAGAAATATTCGGCTTAATGCCACGCAACGCAGGCGGGGCAAAATCTAGTTCTTCATTAACATTTAATATCACTTTTTGGTATCTTATGAACTATCTTTTCCAACCAACACAACTTTTATAAAAAAAAACTACTATCCACTTGGCCTCATGTAAAGAAGACAAAACAATAAAAACCGGTCAAATACATATTTTCATTTTCATTTTCATTTTCAATATTTACAAAAAAAGAGTGTCGGCAGCAATAGTTGTTGCCCTTTATTGGGTAAAAAGTTGTCTGACACTCCCGTATTGGTCTAATTAATCTATGATTTTATCTCCGCATTAGAATTACGATTTTACCATCGGCTTAAAGTTACGTATTTGCCACCAGTTCAAAATAAACTGACGCTCTTGCTCCCAGCTAAAATTCTCAATTTTGCTCTCGGTTCAAATTTACGGTTTTGCCCCGTTTAAAGTTACAGTTTTGCCATTAGTTTCAAACGGGGGAATAGTGCCAGGCAGCTGTCTGACACTCCCCCACTGGACCAACCAGTTTATTATTCTATACTAATTTTAAAATTACGTTTTTGCCACCAGTTTAAAATTACGATTTCGACCCCAACTTAAAATAAAATTATGCTTTTGCCCTCTTCTCAAAATTACGAATTTGCCCTCGGTTCAGAATTACGATTTTGCCCGAAGCCCAAATTTACGTTTTCGCCCCCCGGTTCAAAATAAATTTATGTTTCCCCCCAGCAAAAAAGTTACGATTTAGACGTCTGTTAAAAATTATCATTTTGGTTTTGCCATCACTTTAGCTTTTAGAAAATAGTCAAAAAATACAACTTTACCGCCAGTTAAAAATTACAGTACTGTCATTGTTTTTGTTTATTTTAGCAAAACTATAAAAGTGTTTTGTTTTCATTACTTTACTCGATTTAATTGTTTTTCGTGTCAAGTAGCTGCCTAACACTCGCTCATTAGTCCTGACAAATTACCGTTTTACCCTGGTCTAAAAATTATGGTCTTGTCATCGTTTTAGTTTTTTTTTAGCAAAACTATATGACTGTTTTTTTAACTGGTTGAGAATTATTCGGTTATCGTCCCGCAACATGAGCGGGGCATCAAACTAGTTATTCATCTATTTATATTCACCAAAATAAAACAAAAAAAGCAAAAGAGAATAAAAGCATTGTTCAACTTTTTGCACAAAACTTATTTCAAAAGCAAAAGTGGTGATCGATAATGGTGCAAATCTGAATTCGCCCCAACACCGGCAACAAAACCACTTTCCTTATTATTATTCATTCATATCAAATCAAAAATAATAATATTCATCCATCCCATCATCTCCTAAACACACCCACATTTATCTTTACATACAAAGATTCATATATACATACAAATTTGAATACCCAGATTCCTCTTTAATCAACCCACCGACAAAAACCGTTTGAAAAGTAGTTTAGAATCAAGGGTTTTAGGTTTCTTGATCTGGGTAACGGTTTGTGGCGGGAATAACGGTTTAGAATTGGCGGGAATTCTGTTATTGGAGTTGCATGTGTGATTATTATGGCGAACCCATCTGGAAACGGGTCGAATGGTAGTGATTCGGGTCAAGTCAGTTATGATGGGGAGCAGAGTGCTAGTGTTTCTACTGATTGGACTCCTGATGAACAGTTGATTTTGGAAGATGGGTTGTCTATGTAAGTGTTTTTTGTTAATTGGGTTGATTGGGTTTTTGTTTTTTTGAAGATTTAGGGTTTGGTTTTGTGAGTTTTTGTTGGCAAGATAGAATCTTTGAAGAAATAATAGAGAATCTTTGATGATACATGTGCAAACCTAAATTAACATGATTTATTTACTGCAATCTATTTTGACTGATTTTGTTTGAAAGATATAATTGTGTTTATGGGTTCGGTTATCGGTTTATTCCGTTCGGTTATAACCGAATTTTTAATATGGTTTTTTCGGTTACCGTTAGGTTCGTTTTTTTTTTTCGGTTACAATTAGGTTCGGTTAATTTGGTTATAGTTAGGTTCGGGTTTTTTTTTTTTTTCGGTTTAGTTGGTTTCTGACTGAATAATAAACACCCCTACATATGATGTTGATTGATTGAAGAAGAAACAAATTAATATTCTTGATATATGTTGAATTGAAAGAGTAATTCCGTTAAACATTCTTGCGAGTTGCGACATGAATTCACCTATGTTAATGTGATTATTTGTGGTTCGATTTTAATGATGAGATATGTATGTTTTTGTGTATGTTGGAAAAAGAATTGAAGTTTGAACTCTTGTATAAACCTTTTTTTGTTGACCTCATGCGAGAGCGAGTCTACTGTTGACTGTTGTTGACTAATATTATTAGATTCAAAAAGAAGAAATCAATTAATATTCTTGATATATGTTTAGTTGAAAGAGTAATTCTGTTATGAACATTCTTGCGACATGAATTCGCCTATGTTAATGTTATTATTTGTGGTTCGAGTTAAATGATGAGATATACATGTTTTTGTGTATGTCGGAAAAAGTATTTTAATTTCGAACTTTTCTACAAACCTTTTTTTTGTTGACCCTCACGCATGTCTAGTGTTCATTGTTGAGTAATATCATTAGTAACTAAAACGCAGGTATGCGTCTGAATCAAATATCATCCGGTATGCAAAGATTGCTGTGCAGTTGCAGAATAAGACTGTGAGGGATGTGGCTTTGCGGTGCAGATGGATGTTTGTAAGTTTAATATCTTACATTATTCTTTGTTGTATATTTTATTTTGCCAATCGGTGATCACTTTCTAGTTATCTGTTGTCAAATGTTATTTAGACATACTAGAAAAGTTAATGCCAAAATATCCATCATTTGAACCCTCTGGGATAGATTACAAGCTAGATATATCGCCGAAAAAAAATCTATAAAGAAGAAAAGTAGAAAACCTTCCCTTTTATCCTAAGAGAATAAAAATAAAAACCTTGACCATGGTAACCGTTTTTTAGGGAGTGAGCAAAAATGGTGGCAACATGTAGTTTAGGTTACTGAGTTTGCAATATTTATGATGATTCTATTCACATCCGAATTAGTTTGTTATAGACATGTAAATCAAATAGCCCTAAGTATAAGGTATATTATATAGACTTGTAATCCTTCTTATATAAGCTTACATGAGAGTGTGTGTTGTGTTTTGAGTATATATTTGTGTGTGTATGATTAAAATAAAATGAACATTGTTTATTGTGTGTTACTTTGACTTTAGATTAAGTGGTGTGTGTGTGTGTATGGGAGAGGGGGGGGGGGGGGTTGAAAGGGTGAAGGTATTTGGGCCATATTATAACCTTTATTTTCTTTTATCATTTTTTTTGAGTTAACTGCCATTTTCGTCCCTGTGGTTTGTTCACTTTTGCCACTTCAGACCAATTGTAAAAAATGCACCAGTTTCCTCCTTGACATACTGGAAACGTGCCACTTCAGTCCAAAAATTAAAACCCGGGGGGGGGGGGGGGGGGGGGGGTTGAAAGGGTGAAGGTATTTGGGCCATATTATAACCTTTATTTTCTTTTATCATTTTTTTTGAGTTAACTGCCATTTTCGTCCGTGTGGTTTGTTCACTTTTGCCACTTCAGACCAATTGTAAAAAATGCACCAGTTTCCTCCTTGACATACTGGAAACGTGCCACTTCAGTCCAAAAATTAAAACCCAATTAAGTCAGACAGGTTAATTGAAGGGTATTATTGTCAATTCATAAGTTAAGGTGAAAATAAAAGATATATGTCAGGGAGGATTGGCCTGAAATGGCAAAAGTAAACAAACCATAGCGACGAAAATGGCAGTTAACTCTTTTTTTTTTTATTAATATTGGTTAGTGAAACCATTACACAAGTTGGAGGAAAAAGTGAGTTGAGTCCCCCAATGTCTACGTGGCAGTCACTTTTTAGTTAAACCACTACACATAGTCTTATGATGAAACTACTATAAGTTGTGTGACTTGTTTCATTGGTAAAATCGATCAATTTACATTAATTTAGCAGGTCAATCATAGAACATTTTATGACCTAATTTAATTATTTGTCATGCTAGAAAAGGGATATTAGCAAAAGAAGGAAAGAAGATTACCTCTTAACTAGGAAAACCAAAGATAAAAAGGTAAACCTTCTATTTAGTAATCATTTAAGAAATGCTGGAGTGTGACGGAAAAATAAAGTGATTTTTTTTTTCTTATGCAGGAAAAAATGAGTGAGCATTTGGCAAGTACGTATCATTTAGCAACTCAAACCGGACCATCTTCATTATTTAATGGAGTGGTTGCGAATGGAAAATCAAATGCTATACAATATAGTGGTTAGTTCTTTCTTTTACTTTTCACATGTTCGATTCGTGTATCGTATCTATCTCTTTTTATAAGTAGGGCTAAAGTCGCCAAATTGAAACATACTTTATAAAGACAGTCATTTTCTTTAATTCAGGTCACCTGACTTTTTAAATAAGTTATTATGTAAGCCACTTACCTTTACAAATAATGGTTACTTTGTGAAATATGCCTTTTTTGTCATCCATGTCACTAGATCTTTGAACCGATTATGTGGGCCACTTTACCTAGATGTATTTAACCATTATTATTTTACATCTTTGCAAAACAAAAAAAATGTTTTTTAGTTATTAATTAGAGTAAAATGCCATTTTGGTTATGAGGTTTGGCCAGTTTAGCGACTTTCATCCAAAGGTTTGTTTTTCCACATCTGGATCCAAAAAGTTTAAAATCTTGCCATTTTCATCCGGCTCGTTAACTCCATCTATTTTTCTCCGTTAATTCAGGGGTATTTCCGTCTTTTTTTGTTAACTTAAAGGGCAATTCTGTCCTTTTCAGGGGTATTCCGTCTTTTTACATAAAGTGAATAAGACCAAATTGCCCTTTAAGTTAGCAAAAAAGACGGAAATACCTCTGACTTAACGGAGATATATGGATGGAGTTAACGAGACGGATGGAAATGGCAATATTTCAAACCTTTTGGCTCCGGATGCGGAAAAACAAACCTTTGGAAGAAAGTCGCAAAACTGGCCAAACCTCAGGGACCAAAATGGCATTTTACTCTACAAGTTATCATAGGTTGTTTAATTTTTATTAAATTTCAAGAACAAGGTATTATTATTTTTATATAAGTTCAACAAACTAAATTAAAACGTTCTTTGGTACATGTCATATGCTATGAATCTAGTCTAGATCCGTTGCTATAAAGGCGTATTTAAGTATACTGTATACATAAATAATTTTGGCTCCAAGGTTGTTGAACTACTCTAGAGTTTAGTGAAGGTTTAATTGGTTGCTTACCCTGTATAGATAAATAAGGATTTGGATGTGTTGTATCAATGAAATCTTCAATTTAATTTGTAGAAATAAGCATCAATACTTTGATGTTCTTGAAATTTAATTAGAAAAAGGGAACATATTCTCTATGAAAAATAAAATAAAATAAAATTAATTGGAGTAAAAAAAGGATCAGATTCATGTAGTTATAGTGACCCATTTAACCGGTTTCATAAGTCTAATTACCTTACACAAATTGACCAGTTTGTAAAATATATTACACGTTGGCGGCTTTAGCGCTCGTAAACATATCTTCCCCATTCTCATCCTTAGTTATAAATTCTGAAACTCTTTTGCAATTTAACTTTTGAAATAAAATAAAAATACAACCGTGAAAATAGTAACGGTTAGATCTGGGATATCATGGCTAGATCATATCTATTATCTAAGCTAGCCGCGTGTCAGCTTCTTATATATTTATGCATATTTACATGTGAGTACAGTTCTTCTGAGTCCGGCTGGACAACTTCTTAAGGAAAGCGCACAGGCTATGGAGCGGGTATCATCAAATCTTGAAACACATCAGGTGATGTACACGGGTCAAATGTGTTGAAAGTCACCCAAAATGTTTCAAATACTTAAAAGTTAAAACCACCTAATTTGCTTTACTAGAACAATTTGGTTAATATTTTTAAGCATGTTATATAATTCTTAATTAATACATTAGCTATTCATAAACTCTAAAAAAACTAGACCAAGCAAGCGTCGAACAACCCAGCTTCTATAAAAAAATAACTTGTACTTACTCTCGACTTATGATACTTGCTACAGGTACATGAGAATATCAGTCTCCTTTGTCAAGTTCGGAAAAACATCCGTGACATCTTGAGCAAGTAAGTTATCATCTCGCCCAATAACCAACATGTGGCAATTTTGACCCGTTTACTCATGAACGGGTTGATTTGGGTTATGGTTTATATTTAACCACCAACCATCTATTTTTTTTTCTCCTACACTATTAAAAAAATGAAAAAGTTAACTGTGAGAAAGAAAATATGAGATAGTTGATGGTGGCTGGAGATTACATCCGAATATTAGTAGTTTCTAACATAAAAGAGTAAATTACTATTTTGGTCCTTGCGGTTTAGACAGTTTAACCCTTTCAGCCGAAAAAGGAATCTTTTGACATATCAGACCCTCTTGAGATTGCATTTTGTAATGGTTTTGGCCCCTAATACCCTTATACTTAATTGGAAAAAAAGTAATAGAGTTATTGTGAGGGGCCAAAACCATTACAAAATACAACCTCATGTGTGTGTGTGTGTGGGGGGGGGGGGGGGGGGGGGGGGGGGGGTCTAGTCTGATATGTTAAAAGATTTCCTTTTTGACTGAAATGGTTAAACTGGTTAAACCACAGGGTTCAAAATAGTAATTTACTCATCATACAAATAAGAAAAAGGTAGTTATTAACATTACCCCGAAGGGCTATCGTTAGCAAAACTCAATAAAATTATTATTGTAATAGAGCAGATTCTTTTTTCATATTTAACACATTAACTATTTATATAAAATTGGACGAAAAAATGATTGTGGGTCAATCCAAAGCTATGAAAACGACGAGTTTTTGACCGGTGACTCAACCAGTTTGTTATTTGTTGCAGTTTAATCGACACCCCAGAGAAACTGAAGCAGATGCCACCACTTCCAGTGAAGCTGAATGAAGATCTACTCAATTCATTGCTTCCTCATGCGACATTACAGCAGCAAAGGCAATGATCATTCATGCCGCTATTAATGTTAAGGCGAAGGATGACGAAGTCGTTAGTTAATAATTAACTCCTAAATGGGTTTATATGGTTTTCAGTTTTTGAATATTTGTTTTGATCAGTACATAGGGAAATAAGTAGCTGTATTTAAAACATTGGGAGTTTTTAATTAGGGTTACATAGTTTGAAAATATGGGCATTTTAAGCCTATTGTTGCTTTACTCCTCCCATTAAATTGAATGAAATTGTTTTAAAGGCATATTGTGATGCTTTTGTTTGAGCCGGGGGTCTCACTGGAAGCAGCCTCTCTATTCCTACGGGGTAGAGGTAAGGTTGTCTACATCTTACCCTCCTCAGACCCTGCCTTTGCTTTGCTATTGGTGGGATTTACTGAGTATGATGATGATGATGATGATGATGATGATGATGATGATGATGATGATTGTGATGCTTTTGTAGCCTGCAGTTGAAATTGGTTGAAGAACTTGTAGGTGTGTAAACTGTAAACTATGGTGGGCAATAACCAGTCTAGACTAGACCCAATGACCCATCAAACAAGAGGCCCAAACTGGCCCATTGGTAATGCTTTCATGAGTCCATGACTGTTAAAAGCAAGATAAACATCTGCATAATGATGTTAAGAACTTAGAAGTTTCACTAAGGGGTGATCTTGCAAAATTTATCCTGTCCAATACTTGATGTTCTTCAAAATGAATCGGCTCACTTGTAGGTTACTTAAGTTTGACTCGTTAAAAACTCGAATCAAGTAGAGCTTCGAATCGAGTAGAGTTTAGACGAGGAGCTCAAGTTTAATTTTAAGCTTATTTAATAAACAAGCATGAGCTGGTTCATACATCAAGTTTAAAATTGAAACAAATAAATAAATGTACGATGTGTATAAATATGACAATGATATTTAAAATTAGATTTATCGTATAATAGTAAATAGTATTATTTTACAATTATTAAAAACCAACTTTGTTAATACTCAAGTTTTAGGTTTTTTTATATGAACCATTAAATTTTTCTATATTACAGTTTCGCCACAATTTTTTTTCCTATAAACCCATTTTACGTTTACCCATGCACTTTATTGAAGCTAATTCTTTGTTTTAACTAATTTACTTTGCTATTATACTTTAAATTTTACGTTAATCTCTCTACACTTTATCTAAAGTAAATTTTATTTTTTTTAACTAATTTACTTTGCTATCGCTGAACTTTTATAAATTAACAATACAACCTTGAACTTTAATAAAGTAACCCTAAGCTTTTCACTTTTTAAAAAATAACAACAATTTGTTTATTTTTATCTACGTTTTCAACCCGCCGTAGATTGCGGGGCCGGGTAGGCTCCGACTACTAATTTACATTGCTATCTCTAAATTTTAATAAACTTGCCATCCATCCGTGAACTATCATTGTTTCCATGCATTTTGCACATGTTGGATCCCAGTCGCAACGCAAGGGTGAGAAACCAACTATTATAATACAAGTACCTAATTAATATTCACTAGGTTTGATTTATTTAAAATATATTATAACTAAAATTATAGAATAATTATATCTGCATATAAATGAAATAATCAAGACAACCATTAAAATAATAAAGCTCGAATTTAAAAACTTAAGCCGAGTCAAGCTCAAGTTTTAATTATAAAGGTCGAAAGAATCCATACTCGAGCTCAACTTAAATGAATTACACCTCAATTTAACACTTATCAGTAGCACAGCGGAAAGTTTATTTCCTATTACTGTTTAATAATAAACAAGAAGAGAGATCAAGAAGGATTACCCAAGCAGACCATAGGTCAATCATAAGTTACTCTACATTACAAGGATCACAAAGCTTCAGACAATCAGAGCTCTGAAAATCCTATTCGGTTCCATAATGATGGAAACCTCTGTTATAATCACCCATGGATTATTGCTTCTAACTGACTATGATATGTTACCCTAAGCTCTCTGGATCCTCCTGTGATGGAGAGATCAGTTCACACATCCCTAGGTACAAGTATGGTACATAGCTACTATGAGGCATAAGGATCAATCATAGGTGTATTTCTCGAGATGGGTGTTAGGTAGGCCAATCCACACCACCTCATGTGACAGACTTTGTGACTTTCACCTTTGTTTAGCTTATGGGTACATCTACATGATACAATTAACTTAGTTAACTTACCTTGCATCATGCCGTATTTATTACTAATACTGATACTGTTAATGTTATTATATTTCTTGTTGTTACTACTTGAGCCTATTATTCCTTACTGGGCATTCAACTCACTTTGTAAACTTTATTTCCACACAGGTTCATAGGTTACTCTAGGCAGGGTGAAGAAAAATGAACAAACAATAGGATGCCATTGCTATCTGAAGATGTCTATTACTTAGGCCATCCGTAGTCATAAAGCCCCTTGTGGGGCGTTATGCGACACGTGTCGTGCCACGTCACACGGGGGCTTTATGGGGCGTTATATCACTAGAGCCCGTAGTCATAAAGCCCCTACCCATCATTACCTATTTAATAATTTTCAATTTTATTAATTAATTATAAAAACTCTATTCTATTTTTTGATTGGCCAAATGAAGTAACCAAACATACATAACGCCGCGAAAAATCTCGCGCCCTCCCCCCATTTTTGAAACATAGCGCCGATGGTTTTGGTGTTCCGGGCGTTTTTGGGGCGCTATCTGTGCTTTGGGCGGTACATGGAGCCCCACTACGCAAGGACTTATGTAATATAATGTATTTTGCCCATAGGGCTATGAACTATCTATTAGCTTGTAACCAATGACTTGACATTTAATACATGGAACTGTCTTCTGTCTCTGTTATTGTGTCGTGTCATGCCTACCCGGGTTGGGTTGTTACATATAAGGTTTGAGGTAACAACTCCCAAGGACAGACAACTGGGTGTCAATTTTGTTGGTCAAACACCTATAAGTTGCGTATAAGGGTATCCGGGGCACTCTCGGGGAGGGTGTTCGGTGACCACATTCCCCGATCGGGAACACCGCCGCCATCACCGCGGGGACCCGATTCGGGGAGTGGTTTCGGTGGTTGTTCACCGCGATGAATTGGCACATGGATCGAGGAAATAGACGTTGGCAACGGTCACTTTTAAAAAAAAAAAATCAATTTTTTTTACTATAAATAACCAACTTAAACTCACTCTCAAATAATTTTTTTACCACACCTACCACTCTCAAACTCACTCTAAAAAAATCTATCAAATACAACACACAATGGATTCCAAGTTCCCGTTTTTTCCTCCCCTACCCGACTTTCCCGACGATGAAGGTTCATCGTCAAGCGATGGTAGCTTAATTTTCTTCCAAAATCTCATCCAACAAGCGGAGATACTAGACACGGCATCGTCTAGGAAAAAAAAATTGTCCCTCGAGATCGTGAGGGTGGCCACGAAACACTAATGGCCGATTATTTTGTAGAAAATCCAAAATTTAATGCCGATATTTTTCGTCAGAGGTTTCGTATGTCCAAGTCTTTGTTCCTAAAAATTGTTAGTGACGTCGAAGCGAACGACGAGTGGTTTCAAGAGGGCTTGGACGGGAGAATGAAGAAAAGTTTCACGCCGTTGCAAAAGGTTACTTCTGCGATTAAACAACTTGCAACCGGTAACCCACCAGACGAAAACGACGAATATTTAAAGATGTCTGAAAGGACCTCTCGTGAGTGCCTTGAGTATTTCTGCCAGACGGTCTGTGCAATGTATGCCGGTGAATTCTTACGTAGACCAACGAGCCACGACGTTGCACTATTGTATCAGGCTCATGAGGAGAGACATCACCTACCTGGTATGTTGGGTAGTCTGGATTGTACACACTTCGTCTGGAGAATGTGCCCCACAGAATTGTGTGGACAATATATGAGAGGCGATCATCAATACCCGACGGTTATGTTAGAGGCGGTGGCGTCTCAAGATTTGTGGATTTGGCATGCTTTTTGTGGCCCGGCGGGTTCACAAAACGACATCAACGTGCTCAAACAATCTCCGTTATTTCTTACTCAACGAAACGGAACGGCGCCATATTGTCCATTTCAGGTGAACGACCACTTATACAAACGCGGGTATTATCTTACTGATGGGATCTACCCTAGCTGGTCCGTGTGTGTGAAGTCTTTTCCATATCCTCACATCCCGAATGAAAAAAAGTTCAAGAGGCAACACGAGGCCGCAAGAAAAGATGTGGAACGGGCGTTTGGTGTGTTAAAGGCGAAGTGGGGAATGCTAAAGCGTCCAATGCGTTCCAAAATGGTGAAAAAGATAAGGTTACTCGTGTATACGTGCATTATTTTACATAACATGATTATAAAAGACGACGGAAGGGCGATAGCACCGGTACACATTCAAGATCCTCCAGTCGAACCCGTCTTCGCTGATACAGCTTATAGCGAGCTCATTGACGAAGAAACGCATTGGAGACTAAAACACGATCTCGTTGAGCATCTCGGACGTTTAGATCTACCTCACCTTGAAGTGAGTTCCGACGACGAGTAGTTTGTAGTTTGAATGTAATTTTTATTTTTCTAGTTTAAACGTAATTTTTATTTTTAATTTAATGAAATGTCTTTTATTATATTTTATTTAATTTTTAATAATATTTTTTTAATTTATAAACATGCATAATTTTACAACAAAAAAAAAAAAAAACACAAGTCCCCTCTTAGGGGAGTGCCGCCATCAAATTGGGGTGTTAGGGGAGTTTAAGAGAGGAGTTGACGTGGCACACAAGGATTGATGGTGCGTAAGAGAGGGGACTCCCCTCTTAGGGGAGTGCCCCTCTCACCCTAATGCAAGACGTGTAGTATAGGGTACAAGTTGGTACGAGGTCTACAGTGTTCAAAGAGGTTCATAACTTTCTGTCACCTCAATATACATGTTGTCATATCAGGATTTGAATAAACATCTTTGGGAGACTTGTCAGTCCTTGGTTTTTATGAATGTTATACGCCACGTATAACTCTATTTGTTACACCCCGACCGGCGGCGAAAATATCAGAGTGAGATGAACGAGATTGTTTAAAACATCATAACATACTAAAGTGACAATAAATTAAATAAACCAACTTTATTTCATTCATAATCTCAAAGTACATTGTTTGAAAGGAAAAATACAACGATTTGATCAAGACATAACCAACAAGTAAAAGATTACATAAATAAAAAATTGGGTGCGTTTCTAGTCCACCCTAAGTAGATTTCACATGCGTCAAAGCTAATTTCCTGCGACATGTATTCAAGTATCCGTTAACACAAAATGGGTCGGTGAGCATACAAGTTTGGACTACATGGTACATATAATAAAAGTCTCAAATCCAACATGGCAATTATATACTAAGTTTAACAACATACTAGCATGCATAAACTAAGAGTCAAACCAAAGTGTCCACTAGCGTAATCTTGTCACCGAGGTGAATGAGACCGTTATGATAGGATACTTAACAATGACCACAAACGGGCGATGTGCTACTCCTATAGTGCTATATATGTTAAGGTAGGCTTGCAAAATTAATGACAAATAATATGCATTCAAGTATAATCTAGCATGTATAAACCTAACATATGACAAACAACATGTTTGGTGGATTGAATGTTTGCATGAGTTTGATTATGCATTTTGTTAGTTTACTAAATTATACATGTTACACCCAAAGTGATTTTAAAGCGAAAATGGGTCAAGTATACTCACGGTTTGAGAATGCTTTCCACAAAGGTGAGCTTGGATGTGTTGGAAGGACGGAGCATCGAGGTTATCCTAAAATGGATAAACAAGGTGTATGAGTATGACAAATTTAGAGTTGGAAGGAGTTAAGAAATCTAATAGAATGAAAATACATAAAAGTGTATCTTACTTAAATACTTATTTGGACACCATTTTAGTTCGTATTTTTCATGAGTAAGACACTCATTAGAAACCCAAGAATAAAAGTTCAAGACTTAGATATATTTCCACGACAACACATTGACATTCAACCATGCATTGGTTGATACCATGGTTTGGTTTCGGTTTGAATATTTCAATGTGTGTGTGTGTATTTATATATATATATATATATGCTAGGAGTTGGCTACAAAGAACAAGTATGAAAGTTTTAATAAAACTCAGAAAACTAATCCTAACTTTGAACCTAAAAATGGTGATGTACTGTAAGAGCATTCCCATCCAGTCCATCATATCTAGTGTGTAGAGTTTTTATAATATAAAGAGTACAAAAAATGGTTGTGAGTGGAGGAGAGATAAAATGTTACTGTTCATCTGTATATTTGGAGGGACACTGTTCACCCACTATAATTTTTTAATATATATTGAAAGTGGTTGTGAGTGAAGGAGAGATAAAAATGTAATATATATTGAAAAGGAGAGAGAAAAAGTATTTGTTTTTAGTGGAAATATATTGATATAGGAGTTGTTTTTTAGTGGAATGTATGTATATTTTAGTGGATTTGATGTGAATGCTCTAACACCCCTAAAATATAAAATTATATATATATATATAGGGGATGGTTCAAATGAAAACCACTTTTATTGTGAAAACTCGAAAACTAACTAAAAAAAGCCTAAAAAACACACCAAAATTTTTTTTTTCAATTTTTTTTATAAAAAATCGCAGGTTTTTGTATATAAAAAAAAAATTTCAAAATTTTTTTTTTTTGTATTACACATGTGCATGTCTACTACACATGTGCACTAAAAAAAAAAAATTTTGAAATTTTTTTTATATACTAAAAGTAGCGAAAATTATTATGGAAAAAAAATTTGGTATGTTTTTTTGGCTTTTTTAATTAGTTTTCGAGTTTTCACAATAACTAGTGGTTTTCATTTGAACATTCCCCTATATATATATATGTGTGTGTGTGTGTGTAAATAGGGTAGGAGTTGGCTACAAAGCCTACTTTTCCTACAAAGTGTAGGAAACAATCTCCTTTAGACATGTGGCATTTAGTTATTTTATACAAAAGGGTATAATGGTAATTGGATAATTATTTTAATTATGGAAGATTTATTATCCTAAACAAACTAACGAGTTATTTAAGGAAACTGCATATCTCCATTGATTTCAAAATCGACTATAATATTTTATATCATGATGATCGGAAATTCATATTCACATTCCGTTATTTCTTCAAGGTGTGTTTTATCAGTTTCTTGTTCTTCACACTGTGTTATATCAGTTTTCACATCCCCTCATTAATTTCGAAACATAAAACACATCTATAATTTTCTAGACGTTGTCTTTTATCTGTTTTTGGGCTCTTCACATTGTGTTATATCAGTTTTCATAATTAAACACACCCATTACACATAAAACACACCAGCGTCTGATATAAAACACACTGGTGTCTGAAATACACAATATAAAACACACCAATGTTTGATTCAATGTAGATATACTAGTGTCTTAAATACACAATATAAAACACATTAGTGTCTTAAATACATAATATAAAACACATCAGGTTCGGAGCTGTGGAGGTTTAAAACACAGTAGTTTTCGAGGAGAGAAAATAGAAAGAGAGAGAGAAACTTGCGAAAATGGTGGGAAAGTTATGGTATGACAGTTATTTCCTTATTTAAAATAAATTAAATGACACATTTGTTCTCAATCAATTAAATTAGCCTATTTTTAAGACAAATATATTACCAAAATGCCATCAAGATAATCTCAACCATCAAACACACTCATCTAATTGTCAAGATCACTTCCTACACTTTGTAGGAAAAACACACTTTGTAGAGGAACCCCACCCTGTGTAAATATATATATATATATATATATATATACACACACACACACACACATGAGTTGGTCATAACCAAGGGTGACGTAACTAGGAATAAAGAACCTAGTTAACTAAATGTTAGAAGAGAACAAGGAAAATATGAATAAATGCACCTTTTAAAATAACTTTCAAACTTGAGGGGTTAAAAGGGCAAAAGTGAAACAAGTTTATAATTAAATCCTTAAAACACCAAATCACACACATATGTGTGTGTTTGGTTGATGTATACAGGAGGTGAAAAGGGAGTTCTATTCAAGATCCCTAAACACAAGAAATTCAACAAAATCAAAGAGAAATCGAGCCGGGAAATTGGGGCTTTAGTTAAAATCATGATCACCTAAGCTAGGAGATCACAAGGTATATTGACTTTTGTTATTTGGTGATATTTTGAAATTCTGATTAACATTCATGAACGAAATTCGGGTATGAATAATGAATGTTATAGTGAAATAGATATGAGTGCAAGTCAAGGAACAAGCCTTAGATGTAAACTTGTTGATTTAGCGCCATGAATTAGTGTTTTGGTTAACTAATCAAGTAGGTGCTAAGTGAGTGTTATGATGATAGGATGAACACTTGAATTAGAGTGTTAAATTTATGAAGTTTGAGGATATGAAGCAAGTTGTAGATGTAGTTCAAGAACACTAGACATAAGGGTGTGATTTTGATGTTGAAAATTTGGTTAAAAGTTAATGATAAACTTGATAAAAGATGTGTACAAATCTTGCCCGCAAGGTGTTCGTTAAAATGCCTAAATGATATAGTGTGCCTACTAGTTGTATGTAAAACTTGATTAGATTAGGTATTCGAATGAATGCCTAATAACATGATGAAACGGGTTCCACTTATAGATGAAAACCCGTAGATTTTGCGTAATGAAAGAATAAATTATCTTTCATAAACAAGAGCTAAGTTAACTTGGTGTTAATAGTAGCATAAAATTGGATTAAAGAAAAATAGTTTAAAACGGTGGCATAATAATGACGCCTACCAGATAATTGATGAAATGCCTAGATGAGATCTGGAACTCAATTGCGCATATCATGTGATTAAGGGAAGTTTACTTTTGAAAGTCAAACTAACCAATGATTAAGTCGAATAATAATTTCGACATAAAATCCGTAAGATGGAGTAGTCGTAAGTAATGATGACTAATCTAACCGTTTTACGAATTATGATGATAGTTTGACGCTTGACAAGCTAGATGGAAGCTTGGGAAGGAGACGGGTCAAACGAATCAAGTAAAAAGGTTAAAGCGTAACTTGGAATGCACTGTGAGTAAAGCTTACACCCCATTTTTATAGAATGCCTAATTATTACAAGGATTATGAATATGTTAAGCTAATGTTTAAAATGTGACGTTCTGACGTAATTTGATACGGGTCGGAACAAGCAAAAATGACGAAAAACCATGATGGATGGTAAAATGGTAATATAGTCATGGAATGACGAACATACAATGAGTTTTGAAATGTTGCCTTATAGGGTGACTCATAATAAGGATTGGGGTAAAATGATAAATTAGTCATGTGTTGACAAACGTAAGTTAAAGTTAAAAGATACCCTATGACGTAAGCCAAGTTGGGTTGAATAAGTATGAAAAAGACTTAAAAAGATATAACTATATGGTGAGAAAACCGAAATGGGTTAAATAATGAAATGGTAAATATATACCATTCAAATGCAAGTGCAAAATGTTTGGTCGTTTAGACCAAACAGGTCAAATGGTGATTTTTAGCGCCATTTGACAAATAACGACTAATAAGTATTTGTCGAGTCTAATGCTCACAGGGTAAAACGGCTTATGGAATTTGCATTACTATGATTTAGCAAATCATTAAGGCAAGGTATTAAAACGGGTCAATATTTGACCCGAGCCAGGTACGCGTAAATAAGATTATAGTTAAACGTGTGATTTTGCTCAAATGACTTATGGAAAGTCCTTCGTTGAAAAGGAGGGATTAAAATCGACCAAAAAGCTCTTGATTGATAAATCGGGTAAACGACCCTTAGATGTTGGTTAAGAAGATATATTAAGATCATGTAATTTATAGATAAGCATAAAAGTTGTAGGCATAAGCCTTTTTGGATTAAATGTATCATAAATGGTCTTTCCCGCAAATTAACATTTCGAATGGTACAATTTGGAATAAGTAATCTACATCATTAAAGCAGCACAATTAGAGTTGTGGTGGCGGATAATTGATATCTTAATATGGATTTGAATGTGCGTAATGAAAGGGAAAGATTTAAACTTAAAGGTTTAAATCCTCTAAACGGGTCAAAACGAATTATGCGAATAAATTGGGTATGGGCCGCATAATTCATAAAGTTAAGAGTCTGAGCCAAATATTTTGAGTTAAATACATGGGCGTATGCTCTATGACTATTTAGAAACAAGTTTGTGGTTTTAATTACGAACGGGTCAAAAATGTTATAACTGAATTTTAAGCCGAAGACTTAAAATCTAGAAAATTTTTAATCCGGATGTCGGATTCTAACTCCATGTGATGGAGAATCAAATTACGATCACGTACGAAGAAACGGATCGTAAAACGGACCAATAACGAGTAAGATATGGCTGATTTCGTAAAAATAAGAATTTCGGGAAAAATGCAGGTTTTTAACCAAACCTGCTGGAAAAAGAAGGTCCTCGCGCCACGCGACGGAGGATCCTTCTTCTCTCGCGACACCTGACACCTGTCGCGACAAGCGACAAGATCTGTGAATGCCGGCGCGACACGCGACGACTGATGATTCTGGAAAATTGTTGCTGAACTTGTTGTTTGCTTGTTTTGACTCACGAACTTGTTCGGACATGTTTTTAAGCCGAATGACTAACTCATTTCATGGTTTATGAAATGTAGGGATATCTTGGAATGCCGGATGACGATCAAGCTCGATGAAGAACCGAACACGAATAAGATACAAGCTTCCGCATTATGTTTCGTCATCATTTTTAAACGACGGACTTATTTACATTATGTTGTATTGTTTTAATTTTGAGAAAAGTTTTAATAAACCCGTATTTTTCAAATGTATGAGTAAACGTAATAACGCATTTATGGTTGAAATCTATACAAAAGCTGTTAAATAGAAGTAAGGGTCTTACATGTACTAACTTTGTTTACCTTGGCAACATGTGGTAACACTCCTAGAGGTTATCCAAGTAGGAGGAAAGCAAGAAACAAGAAGAAAAAACTGAAGAAACAAGCTCAAATTCATATTTTGGACTTAGCATTTTATGCCCAAAAATGGAAGATATCTTGATAATTTGAGATAGTTGACACTGAGTAGAGAGTGTGGAAAGTGTTTAGGGGGTAGTGGAGGCTTGTATTTATAATTGGGGAGATGGTTGGGAGTTAGGACATTAACGAAATTGGTTAGGGAGATGGAAATTTTGATTTTTAGTCCCTGCACTTGTATTATTGGTTATTTTATGCTATAAACTCATTGTTTTGCATGATTTTGGTATTTTAAGGTGTATGCAAGTATGTTATAAGCATGGGCGAAGCTTTTAAGGGGCGGGAGGGGGCGGCCGACCCCCCGAACTTTTCGCTCAGTAGTGGAGAGTATGTAAAATTCGTATAGAAATTTTTGGGTGTATATGTTTTCGATCCCCCCGGTTTTATAGAAATTTTTAGGTCCGGTGACTTCCGCTCCCTGGTCGGAATTCTCAAGGTTCGCCACTGGTTATAAGTATGAAACAAGGATGGGTGTGATTCCGAGAAAATATAATCTCGATGTATGTCTCGGTTTTTAATTACAACGTGTATTTCACAATTAATTACGTATTATGCATGTATGATTAAACAAGGTTGATATAAAATACGATTTCCATTATGATCAATGTCTCAAGCAGGGCCGGCCCGCAGGGGGTGCTAGGTGGGCGACAACACAAGGCCCAAATCCTCCGACGACCCAATTTTTTTAATTTTGTATAGAATTTACGTTGTATAAGATATAATATATATGCACTAAATCGAGAGATAACGTAAATGGGCATTTGTACTAGTGGTTACTGCCTTGCTTAATCAACAGGGAGACGCAAGTTCTAATCCTGTTGTCTCCAAATTCTTTATTTTAGTTTATTTTCTGGTTTTTTTTTTGTTAGTGACATTTAATTCTTAATTTTTGTAAACTGCATATTTCTCTATAATTAATAAATTACTTCCTAAACTTAGCTAAAAATAATTATTTAAATTACATCCACATAAATTTTAGTGATTGATGAGTTTATATCAAATGGAGATTTTTGAATAGGGCCTAAATTTTTTATCTCGAATAGAGCCAAATTTTTTATTGTAATTTTTGGAGACGGCTCTACTCTCAAGATTATAAGGATTGAAATGAAATACAATACAAACTTTTTAAAAATAGAAGTATAAAAAATATGGAACATTATATTACTTCGCCTATAAATAGCATCCAAATTAAAATTATTATGGATGTTCATATACCAACATCCTTTTTTTTTTTGAAAGTTAAATTTCATTCAAAAAACGCCACAAGGAGTCCTCAAAGCGAGGACCCAAGGGCTCAAAAAACCGACATTACAAACGAGAGTTTAAAGGAGAAATACACCAAACATTCCATTCTATGTTTTTCATCTTGGACCTATTACGGATCCAGAAATATGAAGTAGTTTTAATAATCTCCACGACTTCAATCGGTCTCCGGCTTTTACCTTCGAAGTTCTTCTTGTTCCTTTCATTCCAAATCGCCCACATAGTTGTTATAAGGATCCCTTTTAGAATGTATGAGGCCTGGCTCGAAAACTGTTGTGAGTCTACTGTTTTCAGAATGTCCGAGACATCGAACAACATCAGAGGAGCTATTTTACACCACGTCTGAACTCTTGTCCATATCTCCGCCGAGTAAAAACAACCAGTAAAGAGGTGAATCGCCGTCTCATCATCCGCATTACATAAGGCGCATGCTTTATTTTGAAGAGGGACGCCCCGTTTGAACAATTCCGTCTTTGTTGGCAAGCGATTAAGGGTAGCTCTCCACGCCATAACTTTACATTTAAGCGGAACCCAACCGGACCAAATCATCTTCCAACTGTTAGTATCAGTCAACCCGTTTGACAGCAGCTTCTTGGCCTTGTTAACCGAAAAAACTCCACTGGAATCAGCGGTCCAACTCCATTTGTCTGCACCTCCTTTCCACTCAAAATCATGTATGTCCGGTAATAAACTGAACAGTTCGGAAACCTGGTGAGGCAATTCTGGGGCTGCAGACCAGTCCCACGACATAATTTTGCAGCCGTTAACCACCTGCAGTCTGTCCGAAATGGTTGCCCACTTGTTCTTTTCAATTCTAAACAGCTGTGGGTATATGGTACGAAGTGGTTCATCAAAAATCCAAGCATCAATCCAGAAGTTTAAGCTCTTGCCATCGCCCACAGTACCGCTAAAATAACTATTTAACGGTTTGCCATTCCAAAGTTTTTCCCCGGCTCTAGCAATGAACTTCCAGCAACCACTTGAGGATGGCGAATAAGGAAGAAATGACCAAGACCTGTTCGAACCATGGCAGCCCAACACTATCTTTTTCCAAAGGCTAGCTCCTTCTCTCTTGAAACGCCAAGACCATTTGAGTAAAAGAGCATCATTTACGTGAAGCAGTTTTGAGAGACCCAAACCCCCAGACTCTTTAGGAATAGTAACAACATCCCACGCAACCCAACTTATCTTTTTATCGTCACTCGAACCGGCCCACAGAAAACGTCGCATAATCGCCTCAATAGTGTCAATAACCTTCTTAGGGGCTTTGTACAATGAGAGATAGTAAAGAGGCAAGTTCTCAAGAACCGCCTTAATAAGAATTAAGCGGCCCCCAATGGAAAGATGTCTAGCTTTCCAAGAAATCAACCGGTTCCTCACGACTTCAATCACCGAGTTCCAATTCCCAATTTTTGACATCTTGGCTCCCACTTTAATGCCCAAATAAGAAAACGGAAAATCTCCACGCTTACATCCCAAAACCTCCATCATGTTATCAACCTCAAAATCTTCCGTACCAACCCCGAATAAGTTAGATTTATGAATGTTTATGCGAAGACCCGAACATAGATAGAAGACTCTAAGTATTTGAGCCGTGCTTTGGATATTATTTCGAGACCAAACACCCATAATGAGGGCGTCGTCCGCGTAGAAAAGGTGGTTGATATTCACTCCATTTGCCGGAAGAGTAATGCCTTCATGAACACCAATAAGTTTTGCTCTATCCAACATCCAAGAAAGGCACTCCATTACAATCAGGAATAAGAATGGCGATAAAGGATCGCCTTGGCGAAGACCCTTTCCGCTAGTAAACTGGAAAGTGGGAGAACCATTGACAAGGATAGAAGCCCGACTTGAGACGAGAATGCCTTTGATCCACGTGCACCATCTAACCGGAAAACCCATTTGAGACATCATAGACATCAAAAAATGCCAATTGACATTGTCATAAGCTTTTTAGAAATCTATCTTTAACAGGAAAGCCTTTTTCTTCCGTTTTTCAACCAATCCATTATTTCATTCACCACAAGCGGACCGTCTAAAATAAAACGATCAGATAAAAACACCGATTGAGATTCCGAGATCACTTTACCTAACACCTTTTTGAGGCGATTAGTAAGGATTTTTTAAATAACCTTACTTATCATCCCAATAAGAGTAATAGGATGATAATCTTTGAGGCCCACCGACGATTTAACCTTAGGAATCAAGGTTATGAAAGCCGAACCGCAACCCGAATTTATGGTACCTGTGTCATGGAATTCCTCCAAAATTTTGTAAAAATCATCTTCAAGCAAATTCCAGAAGCGTTTGACAAAGCGAAAATTAAAGCCATCTGGTCCGGGCGCCTTATTTGAACCACAGTCGAAAGCCGCATCTCTAATTTCTTGCTTGGAAAAAGGACCCGTCAACAATAAACCATCCATATCAGTTAAGAGCTTCAAACCGGTGCAAATAATTGTAGGCCGAAAAGGAGTGTCTTCCCTGAAGTGATCTCTATAAAAATTGAGGACTTCACGCTTGACCAAAGCCGGTTTCGAAATCCACTCGTCTTTGATTTGTAGACCCGGAATTGAATTTCTCGCATATCTACCCTTAACAATATTGTGAAAAAAACTCGAGTTCTCGTCACCAAGAGTAGCCCATTTAATCCGCGACTTTTGTCTGATGTCGCGAGATTTCATGAGCTCAATATCTTCTAAGAACTTAACACACTCAGTCCATACCCAAACATCCGATTCTTCCAAATCTTGGTGCTCCATTAGGACTTCTAGGCTTTCCTTCTCTTGTCTCAAATTGCTTTCATCTTGCCTTTCTTTTAGTCTATTGTCTTTAATCCAATGTCACACCCCAACCGATGGCGGAATCATCGGGGCGCGGCACTAGGCGAATCAGATTGCTCAAGAGAATCCATAACAACGATATTGCGATAATATTTAATACATTCGTTATCCCATACTAACAACTAATACAATCACATCAGTTATCACAGATTCCTTGCCCTCTCCAACAATGCAAATCCGACAACCTAGATTTTAGATGAGTTTCTAGACTCCCTAGCTTGATTTGGTATAGTCTGCGATCTAACCTGCAACATACGTTAAAATATTTGTCAATTCAAAAGTATTGGCGAGTATACAGGTTTGATAAGTATAGCATAATAGATTAAAAGTGCTGCGAATTTCCTCATGCATAAACGTAATACACGACATATATACTCACAAAACTGATACTACCAACTAACTCCTCGATGCTCGAATGTACGATGGCATAACTAGACCCCGTCGGGCGCAATAGTACTATACTAGTCGTGGTGGGACGTCGCGAGTATAAGCCCTAGCACATATGCAACTAGCATCACGTATATCTACGCATAACAGTTATTCGCAAGTGATAATTCGATTGATTGAATAAATCGTTTGATGAGTTTGATTTGTTAGAAACGTATGTTACACCCAAAATTCGATTAAAAAGGGGTCAAGTATACTCACAGTGCGTATTTAGCGAGATTACAACTTGATTGAGTCGGTTGCGAGTTGTCTGTAATGATCCTTGAAGAATAGAGTAAACGATATACAGTTAAACGAGATTAGCCTTGAAAAGTTACTCATTTGGTTGGACTGTTCTCATCCGTGCGGATGGACAGGTTATCCGTCCGGATGACAAGTCATCCGTCCGGATGGCATGTTATCCGCGCGGATAACAGGTGATCCGTGCGGTTGAGTGTGTGTGCGGATTAACTTTGCTGTGCGTGCGGATGAGTGTGCGTGCGGGTGACGTGTCATGCGTGCGGACGGACAGGTCATCCGTTCGGACTGACATGTCATCCGTGCGGACTGACTTGTCGTCCGTGCGGACTGAGGTCATCCGTGCGGGCTGACCTGTCATCCGTGCGGGCTGACCTGTCATCCGTGCGGGCTGACCTGTCATCCGTGCGGGCTGACCTGTCATCCGTGCGGGCTGACCTGTCATCCGTGCGGGCTGACCTGTCATCCGTGCGGACTGACATGTCTGTTTCGCACTCTGAACACTGCTTCCGAGTGTTTAACGGGAGGAATACGTTCGTTTTTAATAGGGTAGTGTGATTTCGCACTAACACTTGAAGTTCCGTCAATTCCGACTCGTTCTAGCAGCCGGGAATCACCCCGTTCCATCAGATCTGGCCGTTCGTGGTGGTTCTTCATGGTTAACTCGAAATCGCACAGATTTAGGTGAGATTTGTCATTAAAACATGTGGAAATCACCCGGATCTGAGTCGTTTATAGTTGAAATGAGATCCCAACTTGAAGTTCATAAGAACTCTTGGTGACATCACCTCAAAACGCCTCAAATCCGCAGATTTCACGGTTAGAATTTGAGTTTTGAAAGATAGAATGATGTAGAATCGAGTGTAGATTGTAGAAGTACAAGTTTTAGGTTGAAATCTTACCGGAATCGCGAGGAAATCGAGAGAAAAGGGTCTTGGTGCGCGTTTGGTTGAATAGGAGCTGTCACATCACTGTTCAAGTGATGTGACATGGTATTTATAGGCCACAGAGGAAAGGAAAAGGGTTTTGGCCCGGATAGCCCATCCGTGCGGATGGCCCATCCGTGCTTATGGCCCATGCGTGCGGATGGCCATCCGTGCGCATGTCCATCCGTCCGGATGGTCCATCCGTCCGGATAGCTATCCTGACGCGTTGGACTTCTCCGTTTTTGATCGTTTTGATAGTTTTCGAAGTGCGTACATTTCATAATTGATTTATATTATCATTATATTGTTATTATTATATATATATATCACTAGGGGTCGTATTTACGTATCCATAATCCAAAGTTTCGATAATTAACCACCGGTTTCGATTTGAGTATGCGATTGTTAGCGACGTTTCACGGCCATCAATGAGGGTAGTATAGGTCCTTTCTTGATGTCATCGTGAACGTTATTTCGTGCAGTGCCACAAAGACTGACGGGGTACCGTTTACTCGTATTGTCGTCATCGTCATGACGACTGGAGCTACAGCACTCACCCGAGGGTCCTTGTTAGCGTTAATTGTTTACGTTCGACACATCACGGCCACTGAGGAGGGTAGAATAGGTCCTCGCTCAATGCCTCCGTGAGTGTTAGTGTGATAATAGTGTAGTATAGTGATATTGTATTTCGAAAATATGCGATTATCCTTCGAATAGCGATATATACGATATAGTTACATTATGATCCGAATCTCTGGTGCTAGGCGTAACGAGTATAATGAGTAGTAACAACGCACAAAAGTGCGGGTTGTTATAGTCTCCCCTACTTTAGGAAATTTCGTCCCGAAATTAATCCAATAGGTAGACTCTTAAGAGCTGATCTTGTATAAGTAGCGATACAGCGAGTGATTTGACCGTAAGTTGACAGCGAGAACGTTTCAAATAAGAGAGATCGACTGCTATTAGCGAGAAGGCGACGTAAAGACGAAAGTATTAATCCCACGAATTGGCATTCCAAAGTACCTTGTCTTGTGTAGAATTCGTTAGTTCGATGCGATTGTAATTTGAAAGGTCTCTCATGACGTAGAGTTAACTGAGTTGTTCGTTAACCAACGTTACAAGAAGCGTTCGTTTTAGATATTAAAAAGAGGTTTAGGATGAAAATCTTTGAAAATTTTCCTTTTAACGGGCAGTCAACAGAGTCGATGTTAACCGACGTTGCAAAGAAGTTTAAGTTTCTAATATTTTAAGGAATTCGAAAATGAAAACAAGGGTTACGAAAACTCTCCTATGATATGGGTTCCCTTTGAAAGTCTTGTTTTTGATCTTAAAAGAAGGTTTTAAGGAAAAATTGAACTCATGAAGCTCCCTTCGAATATGGAGTTAAGCTGATTCGATGTTACCTCCACGTTGTGAGGAATTTCACTTGTTCCATGGTTTTAATAAAAGTTTTATAAAAATCAGTTTTAACCTTTTGAAAAGAATGATTTAGCATCAAGCCCCACTTGGCACCTTCCCACGGAAGTTCGTTAATATGTTTAAAACACTTATATATAGGAAGTACCAGCGGCGTATCCACCATGCTTTGCCCATATTACTTCCGTTTCGTGAGGCAGTGTCAGGTGTGCCGATATGACTCGGATAGAATTGCGTTTACTCGGCCCAATCGATAGAAGGTCAGACCGAGCATAGGATAGGATCGAATAAATTAATCCAGCGAGTTGATAAGCGAAAAGCGAATAGCGCGTTTTCGATTAGATTCCACATTACACCCACATGGCACGTTTCCACGGGGGTTTACTAACATGGCGAAACACCGTGCTTAACCAGGTTAGCTTTTCCTCGTGAAGCGGTGTCATGTGTACTTAATACCATACGAGCGATAGGCGGTAGATTATACACGATAGGCGATCAGCGACTAGGTGATTAAACGAATAAACACAAAACACTTATGATGACGGTGATGATAAACGATTTACAATAATTGGTAGTTGCGTTGCAAGCGATGGAGGTGTGCGATTAGATTTACGCGGTTCGGTTCGGTTGATTAGCACCACAGAGTTGGACTAGCATTAGACCCCACATGGCCTTTTTCCACGAAAGGTCGCTGATATGGCTAAAACACTCTGCCTTAACCATATGAGCTTCATCTCGTGAAGCGAGGTCATGTGCTAACTTAACACGAATATCACGGATAACGGTATAGCGATAGATTGTTACACAGCAGGCGGTATAGATTCACATAATAAGCGATAGAGATTTCGAGGTTCACATAATAAATAATTCCGATTAGTCGAGTTTTGTTTCGAGTAAGCTTAACGTTACGTTGCGACGCATCACGGTTATCGAGGAGGGTAGAATAGGTCCTCACCCGATAATATCGTGAGCGTTAGTGTGTTTGATGAGATTGCTCGCTATAGACTTACGACCAGTCTTGCGTTGATGCAATTGTCCTGTGAGGTAGACTCCCAGAGTTCATCGATGAGGCGATTGCATTGCGTTTGCAGACTTACGACAAGTCTTGCGATGATGCAATTTCAGTTGTTACGCTTTGCGATTGAGTGTAGTGTGTTGAAAATAATTACAATAGTATATAGGTCTAATAACGTTCAACTCCACGTGGCACTTTCTTCACGGAACTTCGGTAGTATGATAAGGCACACCTTGCCCGACCCCTACTACTTTCATCCCGTGTTTTGGTGTCACCTTTTGTCGAAACGCTATGGCACCTTTAGAATTCGCTACGATCACCGTGCACTGACCCGAATAATCCCGTGTGCACCCGCGATTATTCGTTCCTTGCACGTTTATCGTACCTCGTTCTAAGAGTGTAGTGAGGGTAAAACGCATTATTTCGTGATATAGTATATAGTATATAGTATGTGTGCGATTCTAGTCTAAGTGCGACGATTAGAGAGTGAAAGAGAATACGAGGGCAACATTGAGTAATAGAGTAGGTTCAAAGCTTAGAAATAAACGTCGAGAATCGTATCATTACAACTTTATCCTATTCTTGCTAGATGTCTGATGCTGAAGACTTTCGCTGGAGCTGTTGTTGTTGTACTCAAGTTCACGGTTCGATGCGGCAGTTGCGGGTGAAGTGACCGTAACGGTTGCAGTTATTGCAATAGCGACAGTCAGCCCCAACCGGATGATGATAGGTACACGAGTAACACTGAGGATGAAATCCAGTGTAGGCTCGTTTTGGAAACATCGGAACTGTTCGAAGAGGTTCCGGTTGCAGCAGTTCGGTTGTTGATGAGTTCGGGCTTGAAGTCTTTCGTTTGCGGTTGGGTTCGTCGGTGTCTTGCGAAGAAGTGTCGTCGTTGGAGGATTCGTCTGAAGACTCGCTTGCGGGGTCTTTGGCTGATTTATCGGAAGATCCATCGGCAGATTTGTCAGAAGAATCGGCAGCAGATTCGTCCGAGGAATCGTTAGCGGATCCATCAGAAGAATCGTTAGCTGATTCATTAGAAGAATCGCCAGCAGATTTGTCAGTTGATTCGTCAGTTGATTCAATAGAAGATTCATCAACATGTTCGTCTGAAGGATTACTGGCGATTGCTTGATGAGCTTGCTTGACAGGATTCTTTGAGAATAACCCTTCCATGAGTCGTTTGTTGTTGATTTCTGCGGCTAAGCGGTATGTTTCTTTGATGGTAGCAGGTCTTGCAGCTTCGACAAAATCACCCACACACTCAGGCAAGCCACGAATGTACTTCGCGATGGCTTTCCCCGGAGTGTTGACTTGACCTGGGCAGATGATGCTAAGCTGTTTGAACCTTGCGGTGTAGCCAGCATTGTCACCTTCGGTTTGCTTGATTTCCCAAAATTCGTTTTCCAGCTTCTGAATCTCGTGAGGAGGACAGTACTCTTTCTCCATGAGCTCTTTCAGCTCGTTCCAAGAGAGAGCGTAAGCTGCGGAGATCCCCCGTTTGTTACGTTCGGCGGTCCACCAGTCGAGTGCTCGCGATTGAAATACTCCGGTGGTGCAAGTAGTACGGAGACTATCGGGACACCCACTTTGACGAAGGGTAACTTCGATAGAATCGAACCACTGGAGTAGTTGAGTCGCACCTCCTTCACCCGTGAACTCCATCGGGTCACAGGCTTTGAAGTGCTTGTAGAGAAAGGTAGATTGCGGCTCTCCTGTCTTAACGTATTCCGAAGCTCGAGAGTGGCTGAGAGAGTGTACTCGAGCGGCAATTTGAGAACTAAGCTTACTCACTTCCTTAATCACAAGTGAAGCAATCCTCTTTTCGGCGCTTCGTTCGGCTTTCCTCTTAGCTACTCGTCTCGAGGTAGAGTTGTTGGAAGGCATCTAGACATGAGGAGACTTGGAGTGAGATTCGATCATAATGATTTTTGAGTTTTGCGTTACGATTGAGCGCGTTCAAAACTTGGTGCGATAGTATAGTAATACGAATCACATAGGAGCCACATAGGAAACACGAAATTTCTAAGTCCTCACACAATGACTTGTTTGTTTATACGTATATATATATATATTTATATAGATGTAATTTGTAATCATGCACATACAGGTCGATTTAGAATAGGCGAGGTCGCGTTGAAGTGAGAAAACGAGAGCGAATGCGATAGATTATGCATTAGTTTTGTTGCGAACATTCGGATTTCGTTTTAGATTGCGGTGGCTGTGCGAGTTGTGCGTTTATAAAGTAGGGAGTGAAAATCGTTACATCGAGAAATCGATAAAGCGTAAAGTTTCAAAACGTAAATAAGTTCCAATCATTGTAAAATTGGCGGGTCGTATGATAGAGTGCCTTGGGTGTTTTAGGCGTGGACTTCCCAAGGTAACCCAACTATATCTAACAAGTTCGAGCATGCGCGTTGACCTAGAGGACTTCATGCTTCCACTGGGATGCAGCTCATGGCATTCGTCTTCCTAGTCATCGCGTGGCTCGAGTTATCGTGATAGTCGAGTCCTTGGTGAGAGCTTTTGAAAACCAGTTTCTAGAGAATGGGACGACTTATCAAGGTACGGGTTTCACCCCTGACTTAACAGTTTCGCTCCTAATTGTGGCTATGCTCCTCGAATAAATTCGTGAGTTCCACTAGATTTAGAAATGGAGACTTTTGTCGAGATGTGGATGTCACTCCTAACTCGATAAAAGTTCTCGTGCTAGAAAAATGCGCTGAGTGAGCAATCCTATCGAGAGTTCTTGGTTTTCACACCTGATCTCGACTGGATCGCTCGGTTTCGTTATGCGAGTATTTTCGAAAACGTGTATATTGTGTCGGCCTTAGGAAAGGCTAAGTAGTATTTCAGCCTTAGGAAAGGCTTCTTCGTGTGAAGTTGTAGTACGCGGGGTTCACACAAAGTTGTATCTTTTAGCAATTTCGATCGAGAGTATCAAGTAAGCCCAATACAAACCCCACCGGGTTCGTATGAGTCGGCCTGTTGGTACTTAGACTATAGACTAGGTCAATTTCTAAGACGTCGACCCGGACTAGGTCGAGTCTGACCTAATTCCCTATAGTTATGGCTCTGAAACCAATCTGTCACACCCCAACCGATGGCGGAATCATCGGGGCGCGGCACTAGGCGAATCAGATTGCTCAAGAGAATCCATAACAACGATATTGCGATAATATTTAATACATTTGTTATCCCATACTAACAAATAATACAATCACATCAGTTATCACAGATTCCTTGCCCTCTCCAACAATGCAAATCCGACAACCTAGATTTTAGTTGAGTTTCTAGACTCCCTAGCTTGATTTGGTATAATCTGCGATCTAACCTGCAACATACGTTAAAATATTTGTCAATACAAAAGTATTGGCGAGTATACAGGTTTGATAAGTATAGCATAATAGATTAAAAGTGCTGCGAATTTCCTCATGCATAAACGTAATACACGACATATATACTCACAAAACTGATACTACCAACTAAGTCCTCGATGCTCGAATGTACGATGGCATGACTAGACCCCGTCGGGCGCAATAGTACTATACTAGTCGTGGTGGGACGTCGCGAGTATAAGCCCTAGCACATATGCAACTAGCATCACGTATATCTACGCATAACAGTTATTCGCAAGTGATAATTCGATTGATTGAATAAATCGTTTGATGAGTTCGATTTGTTAGAAACGTATGTTACACCCAAAATTCGATTAAAAAGGGGTCAAGTATACTCACAGTGCGTATTTAGCGAGATTACAACTTGATTGAGTCGGTTGCGAGTTGTCTGTAATGATCCTTGAAGAATAGAGTAAACGATATACGGTTAAGCGAGATTAGCCTTGAAAACTTACTCATTTGGTTGGACTATTCTCATCCGTGCGGATGGACAGGTTATCCGTCCGGATGACAAGTCATCCGTCCGGATGGCATGTTATCCGCGCGGATAACAGGTGATCCGTGCGGTTGAGTGTGCGTGCGGATTGACTTTGCTGTGCGTGCGGATGAGTGTGCGTGCGGGTGATGTGTCATGCGTGCGGACGGACAGGTCATCCGTGCGGACTGACATGTCATCCGTGCGGACTGACTTGTCGTCCGTGCGGACTGAGGTCATCCGTGCGGGCTGACTTGTCATCCGTGCGGGCTGACTTGTCATCCGTGCGGGCTGACTTGTCATCCGTGCGGGCTGACTTGTCATCCGTGCGGACTGACTTGTCGTCGGTGCGGACTGACATGTCTGTTTCGCACTCTGAACACTGCTTCCGAGTGTTTAACGGGAGGAATACGTTCGTTTTTACTAGGGTAGTGTGATTTCGCACTAACACTTGAAGTTCCGTCAATTCCGACTCGTTCTAGCAGCCGGGAATCACCCCGTTCCATCAGATCTGGCCGTTCGTGGTGGTTCTTCATGGTTAACTCGAAATCACCCAGATTTAGGTGAGATTTGTCATTAAAACATGTGGAAATCACCCGGATCTGAGTCGTTTATAGTTGAAATGAGATCCCAACTTGAAGTTCATAAGAACTCTTGGTGACATCACCTCAAAACGCCTCAAATCCCCAGATTTCACGGTTAGAATTTGAGTTTTGAAAGATAGAATGATGTAGAATCGAGTGTAGATTGTAGAAGTACAAGTTTTAGGTTGAAATCTTACCGGAATCGCGAGGAAATCGAGAGAAAAGGGTCTTGGTGCGCGTTTGGTTGAATAGGAGCTGTCACATCACTGTTCAAGTGATGTGACATGGTATTTATAGGCCACAGAGGAAAGGAAAAGGGTTTTGGCCCGGATAGCCCATCCGTGCGGATGGCCCATCCGTGCGGATGGCCCATGCGTGCGGATGGCCATCCGTGCGCATGTCCATCCGTCCGGATGGTCCATCCGTCCGGATAGCTATCCTGACGCGTTGGACTTCTCCATTTTTGATCGTTTTGATAGTTTTCGAAGTGCGTACATTTCATAATTGATTTATATTATCATTATATTGTTATTATTATATATATATATATATATATATCACTAGGGGTCGTATTTACGTATCCATAATCCAAAGTTTCGATAATTAACCACCGGTTTCGATTTGAGTATGCGATTGTTAGCGACGTTTCACGGCCATCAATGAGGGTAGTATAGGTCCTTTCTTGATGTCATCGTGAACGTTATTTCGTGCAGTGCCACAAAGACTGACGGGGTACCGTTTACTCGTATTGTCGTCATCGTCATGACGACTGGAGCTACAACACTCACCCGAGGGTCCTTGTTAGCGTTAATTGTTTACGTTCGACACATCACGGCCACTGAGGAGGGTAGAATAGGTCCTCGCTCAATGCCTCCGTGAGTGTTAGTGTGATAATAGTGTAGTATAGTGATATTGTATTTCGAAAATATGCGATTATCCTTCGAATAGCGATATATACGATATAGTTACATTATGATCCGAATCTCTGGTGCTAGGCGTAACGAGTATAATGAGTAGTAACAACGCACAAAAGTGCGGGTTGTTACATCCAAACCTTTAGCTTTTCCTTTAAAGCTTTCAATTTGTTAGTTAAATTCACATCGGCCGGGCCCGTGTTAATCCAGTCGCCTAACACCGAGTTTATCACCTCCAAGCAACCCGGTCTATCAATCCAAGAGTCATACCATCTAAAAGGTTTCGGACCGAAATTTGTGTCAACAAGAGAAAGAAGTAACGGAGAGTGGTCCGACTTTTCTCTTTTAAGAGCCCGAACATACCCATTCGACCACTTATTAAAGATGTTTTCACAAACGAAAGCTCTATCAATACGGCTCAGTTTACAAACGCCGCGCCGATTGACCATATAAGTATAATTCATGCCTTTCAATTCATATTCCCTGAGACCAGCTTCATCCATAAAATAATTAAAATCCCGGGCACAAACAGGGTCGAAAACCGAATTTTTTCTCTCAGCTTGATCTCTAACCGCGTTAAAATCTCCGAAAATAATCCACCAGCCAGAACCCATTTGAATAACCCGAAGCAGTCTATCACAAAGATTTCTCTTCAAAGTATTATTTTGCAGGGCATAAACGTTCAGAAAATTAAACCGACTTTTGCCATCAGATAGAAAACCGGAAACAAGTAAAAAATTGGGGTCTTTAACAACCGAATCTTTAGAGAAGAATTTTGGGTCCCAAATGCTAAGGATCCCTCCTGAATTACCGTCAGCATCAACGCTATCAAATTCGTGACCCAGACCACCCCAATAATTTGAAACCAACCCCATCGAAATGTTACTCGACATAGTCTCTTGAAGCCCAATAAACGCCACACCATTATCATTCTTTAAGCGGTTTATCCAAACCGATTTACCCTTAGACCCAATCCCCCGAATATTGACCGAAAGACAATTCATTGCTTACCACTTAGTAACCCTTCTTGGATGATTGACTTTTGAACTAACGATTCATGCTCTCCCAAAGATACTCCCAATTTCTCCCCCAACAACTTGGTCGTTTCAATCTCCTCATTTAGAACAGGAGCTTCGTTGGGTAAGCTAGCTGGTTCGGCTTCGTCGTGATCACCCGATTCATTAGCAGGAGATTCTTCAAAGGGAGGAATAGGTTGAGAGTTAAGGTCAAACAGATTGTTAGTAGCAGCCATTGAGTTGTCGTCCAGTGGAATTGACGTATTATTATCCAGGCCCAATAGAGGATTTAACCCAAAGACATCTTCTTCCAAGTATTCATCTAGAGTGTTTTTGGGCTTCTTGCCCAACTTTTGACTCTCATTGCTACTAATATAATTAAAACTGGTCCGGCCCACATCAGCTTTTTTACACTTCTTGCGTTTGATTACATTTGAAAACAAAGGGCTATTTTGGACATTCTCAATCTGGTGATCAAAGTCAAACTCTGCAGCTGGAATGAAACAGTCAGCCGAAAAATCCTCCACAACATTCGTAACCTTAAAACTCAATGATTGCTCATTATTAATCACATTTAATGGGCATTCAACACATTCCTTTTGAACCTGGTCAACAACCGGTTCAACTGGGTCAACCGGGTCCATCGATTGATCAACATCCGGGTCTACTTCCGAACCGCTATCATCTTCGCTGTCAGACTCTTCCGACGAATGTTCCGACTGATTTTCCGGCGTGTCATCCTCAGTCGACTCTTCACTAGCCATGTTTTCGTCATCTTGATTTTTAGGAACCTTAGTGAAATCGGGCACCCAGTCACCTGCTTCTTCCACAATCCAGACACGAAATTTCCGGTTCCTCCAAACGAGCGTAATCTCCTCGGATATTCTCTTACCATCTCCGACCAGGACACCCACGTATTCGAAGGATAGATCATGGTCGGATTCAGACCTGTTAGCTTTATGCACCACCTTACCGATCATTCCTCCGACGGCATCGATAACTTCATTCGAGACCAAATGTAGAGGAATGCCTTGTACCTTCAACCATGCCACTCATTCGAAGCCCAAGGATTGGCCTTCCTACAATCTGACTAAAGAAAAAGTCTCCTTCATTGTTTCCGCAGCGAAGCGAAACGTTTGAGCCGACTCTGCATCTTCAAAAGAAACCAAGAGATCCAGACCTCCTAAGTATTGCACCTTACCTAGGCCTGGACATATTTCATTGAGATACACGTAAATGTTCTTCAAACTCGTGACATCAGCCATCCTTGTCACAACAGCTACTCCATGCAAAGAAGAAAAAGCATTAATCTTGTCATCTACGTTAATAGTTTTTCCTACTAACATGTCTTTAAAGGACCATTCCCCTGTCACGTAGTGTCCACCATTTGTAGTCGAACCTTCCCCAACATTACCTTTAGGGTCCGGTATCTTGATAGGCTTCTGCTTGGGCATACCTGTATTGATTTCACCATCCTCTAGAACAAACCGTGCTATGTTGAACCAAAGTTTGTTATCCCCTAAACGAATACCCCGAAGGTTTTTCAATAATTATCCTTTGTCCTTGACATCTAGCATCGAAATAAAACCGAATCGATTCCCTCCCTTGTCTCTTTTCCTTGCAATGTACAGATCAAAAATCTGTCCGTGCGACCTGACCTGAGATGCTAAATCTAGCCCACTGCAGCCATCCGGAAGATTGGTAACAAATAACTTTGTAATGCGACTTTGAACCTCTACCGGAATAGGAGTTTTCCGGCGGTCCATACTCGATTAAACACTTGCACATCCTTTTTATAAGAGGTGTATTTTTCAATGAATCTTCTTGAATGACACTATTAAATGAAGCAAATTTCCAATGCAAACACAAATTTTTCAAACTACACAACATTAGCATTAAGTATTGAAGAGAATATTCTACATTAAATGCAACATATTTTTTAGAAAAAACGATTTTAATATTTCTTTAAGGTTCAAACCGTTAAACTTTAAGACAATGAGGAGTGGTTTGGTAAATCACATGATCTTTTTCAACACGATGTACACGTCATCTTAACCAAATCAGTTAGTGAAAAAGACGTAGTGGTGAGGTATGTCGTTTGTAATTGATTTTTTTAATTGGTTAAACCTAATCAATCTCTTTCTTGATCTAGCTAGTGACCACAACAACAAAGGAAGCCAAAAATCTAACAACCACTAGGGGGGGGGGGGGGGGTTAGTTTGCAAGTGGTTTGGCAAACACCCTTTTTATCAGAGGTGTATTTTCCAATGAATCGTCTTGAATGACACTATTAAATGTAGCAAATTTTCCAATGCAAACACAAATTTTTCAAACTACACGACATTAGGGTGAACGGGGTGCTCCCCACGTGGGGAGTATTCTCCACTTAGCCACAACCAATCAGGTTATTCCATGTCAACTCCCCTCTTAAGTCCCTATTTTGCACTCAAACGTTGGCATCACTCCACTCACACAATTATTTTTTTATAAAAAAAGAAGAAAAAAATATGATTGGTGGAAAAAGGGTGGACCCACATTAACAACCAATCACCCCCTCTCTCTCCTCTCTCTCTCAATCGGTGAGCACACACCGAGCTAAACACAAACCACGCGGTAAACTTTTGTTGGTGGCGGTGTACCCGCACGGCAAATGCAATCCCCGCATGGGGTCACCGAAGGTGCCCCATGCACCCTTAGCATCAAGTATTGAAGAGAATATTCTACATTAAATGCAACATATTTTTTTGAAAAACGATATTTAATATTTCTTTAAGGTTCAAACCGTTAAACTTTAAGACAATGAGGAGTGGCTTGGTAAATCACATGATCTTTTTCAACACGATGTACACGTCATCTTAGGCAAAAGATCAAATACAAATAAACTTAACATACTAAACATACAAATTGAAGGAAAAGTCATAAAGATAAGGTGGCATTTTTGTAATTACCACCAACTATCAAAGTTACTATACAAATGTGAACTCAACCAAAAATACATAAAAAAACACAATTTTTTTTAATATTTTTTAATATTTTTTGCTCCTAAAAGTAGCGATTTTTTTATAAAAAAAATATGATTTTGTGCGTTTTTTTTAGATTTTTTTAGGTTTTTTGGGGGTTTAGTTTTTAGCATTTTAGCTTGTGGGGGGGGGGGGGGGGGGGGTAGGTTTTTTTTAGGTTTTTTAGATAAATTTGTAGAGTAACTTTGATAATTATAGATAATTACAAAAATGCCATCTTGTCTTTTTGACTTTTCCTTCAACTTGTATGTTTAGTATGTTAAGATTATTTGTACAAGAACTTCCCCCGTCATCTTAACCAAATCAGTTGGTGAAAAAGACGTAGTGGTGAAGTATGTTGTTTGTAATTGATTTTTTTAATTGGTTAAAGCCAAAACTTAACCAATCTCTCTGTTGATCTACCTCGTGACCACAACAACAAAGGTAGCCAAAAATCTAACAACCACAGGGGGGGGGGGGGGGGGGGGGGTTAGTTAGTTTGCAAGTGGTTTGGCAAACACCGTGCCATTACACATGTTAAAAAAAACTGTACTTTAATGTTATGGGTTTTAAGTCAATTGTACCCAACCTCACTCATTGAATGCAACATATATGACGCGCAAAGTATAAAACTAATATAGAAGTTAAATTCTTGTATCTCATTACAACAGAGATAGAAATTGTTATGGTACAAGTATATACAAAGATACGAATTGTAATTATATTATATAACTATAAAAGTATAATTGTATTACAACATTGTTCTTATTTTCATGATTATTTATAAATAGTTATTTTAAAAACATTTTCTAAACAAAAACGAAATGTTGTACTTATCCAAAAAAAATATATATATCTAAATAATATGATTTTTTTAAATACCGATGAGTGGTTTTTTTTTTTTTTTTTTTGCTCTAAATAGCTTTCATATCTACACAAACATCTCACAATTAAAAAGAGAGTAATAAACAAATCCGAAAATCGCTAAGTCCTCCATATTTCGTTTCACTGAACCATGGCTAAGGGAGGAGGTAGTGCATTGGTGGCGATGGTTGTGTCTTGTCTATTACTTGTGACGCTTCAATTTGAGCTAACTCATGCAGCTACCTATGTCGTCGGTGATGGCAATGGTTGGACATTCAACGTAGCTGGCTGGGAAAAAGGCAAGAATTTCAATGCCGGCGATGTCCTTGGTATCTTCTCAACATCTTATCATTACTTTCCATGCTTACATGATTATATATTTAGCTAAAACCAATTGACATAGCCTAATATGTGTGGATTTCAATTTTTTTGGTTAAATTAATAGTAACAATTTAATAACAAAGCAAGTGCTTATTTAATTGAATTATTATTTATTTTATGATGGAAATAGTGTTTAATTACCCAAAAGGAGCACATAATGTTGTGGTAGTGAGCAAGGCAGGGTATGATAGGTGCACCACTACCCCAAGCGACAAGGTTTACACAAGTGGGAAAGACCAAATTACCATTGTGAAAGGTCTGAACAACTTTATTTGCAGTTTCGCTGGTCATTGTCCTAGCATGAAGATTGAAATCTTTGCATCTTAGAAGGAAAAATATAATAATAATAGTAATAATTCTAATAAATAATTCTACTTCTTTGCATTTATGTTTGTGTTAAAAGAGTTTCTTTTGGTTTAGTTATTGTTATATGCTATAAATAAAGATTCTCTCCTAATTATATACTAGTGAAAATTCATCGCGCTACGCGCGAGATTTTCATTGGTATCGGATCGTTTTATTTTGTTACGACATCGCTATGTTAGCAGCACTGCTTAAAGCAAACGAACGAGAAAATCGAAAATAAAAATCATAATATACCCAAAAGGATGTGGACACGTGTTACATCCATAGACAAATATAAAAACGATAATCACAACACTATTGAAATATAGTACCGGTATTGTAATACTCGAAGAATTTAAACGTTCATTAATAATAAAATTTAAGTAATTTAATATAAACAACAACAACCATACCCAGTGAATCCCACATATAACAAGATATTCTCAGGTCTAGGGTCTGGGAGGGTGAGATGTAGGCAAAACTTACCTCTATCCCTAGGGATAGAGAGACTGCTTCCAAAAAGACCCCCGACATAAGTATCTAATAATAGACGAGACAGACTCAGAGAAACAGATTATTGGAAACGACCAAATAATAGGCAAAATAGGTGGTGACAAAGTAACATAGTAAAGTAGATACAAAAGAAAAAAGGCATAAGACCACATATAAACATATGAGCAACAATCACATGCAAGTTTCACCTAAACGCTAAGACATAGATAAACATGCTCCTATCTGTCTCTAACCTTAATCCTACATCTTCATAGACCTCTATCCTGTATCATAGCGACTCTAACAAATCCTGCCTAATCTGCTCATCCCAAGTCATTTTACGCCTACCTCTACTCCTCCTCCCATCCACAATTAGAGGTTGCGTGCCTAATCTGCTCATCACAAGTCATTTTAATATATTATATAGAGAAAGTGTAAAATATAATAGTGTTTACCGTGTGTTGCGTACGAGGGCAGGAGATTATGACACGTGCCATTCTTTTTTAACACCCAATGACAAATCAGGGAATTTGCTTCAACAACAAATTACGACTTTGTTACATCACGTTCCCGTTATTTATGATTCCTATCAGTTTCATATTTCGATGATATATCGAGTGCCGATACCATACTAATACCATAATGAATCAAACTGATACCAACCTAATACCCGCCGCAACGCGCGAAGAAATATTGCTAGTATATATTTACCAAGCAATAAAACGTAAAAAAATATTATACTATAAAGTGATTAAGATAATAAAAATTAAATTTATGTTTTAAGAAAGTTAAGAAGAGAAGTATCATATATATTTGGTCAAATGTATCACAAATTTTCATTCTATTAATGTATATCAAACACTACCTAAGGTAAAGGTCCATTCATACACGAGTCTAAAAACGCATATCATAAACATACGGACATTTAACAAAAGTTTTTGTTCCATTCATTAACATATAAGAACCAAACATTTACAATCCCAAACACGATTACTTAAAAGTTTACTAATAGACAACATACTAACACGATAGTTTTAAGCGTACGATTAAAACTGAAATATAACTACAAAATGTTTTGACCCGTTTGAACATGAAAAACGCGAAAACATGATATTGGAGTGGTGTGTTCGTTCCAAACTTGGCGCCACCTAACACGTTAATTTACCTACAACCATACCACACAAATTAGTTATTTCATAGGTAACTAATACAGAATTCAAACCTTCCATCGAACGTAATGATAATCCTTTTGTTAGCATTCATTCAATCATACTTTCTAAGGGGTCTTGATGTCGAATTCCTTCTGTGCACTATATCCGGTTCGACACCAATTCCCATTTTCATACATATGTCATCCTACTTATTCGACCCATAAACACGAATAGAACTTCAATATATCTTCGTTTAACAAAATATAAATTTATATGCCTAGCATAAAAATGTAACATAAACACAATAGATTACTAAAATTCGTAAGCATAAGAACTTACCTTTGTCGTGTTTCGCTTGCGATCCGGAATGGCTTGTGTCTTCCTCCTTTACTCCTACAATTCACAATCAACATACTTTAATCTCATGTCTTCATTTCCTTTCTTTTCTTAGCGTAATTGAGTTAACAACTATCATTTCCCAATTCTAACCATTTAGCATTATACTCACATGAGATCATCTTTGTCACATAGAATTCTTCATTCAACAAACACTTGGGGTTCGTACCATTAGCAAAGCATAATGTACACGAATTCTAGGCATATTCTTCCTATTTCATAACATGAACCATCATAATCAATCAAATTCACACAATCATCATCTTGCAATCAAATTATCTAACTAATGCTCTACTACATACAAATTTTCACATCAACATTACATGAATTTGCACCTACATGAGACTATCATACTTCACCATACTACTATTATAAGTGGTGTTCGCTTTGAATCATCAAGATAATCAAAATTCAAGAATAATTCATCTTCTACATAATGATTACATCAAATGTTCATACTCAGTTTCATTCAATTTCACTTTTGATTATAACCCACTTTAAAAGATCATCAAATCGTAAAATTCGACTTACCTCTTGTTAGACTAACTTAGATGAATGATTTTTGGTGTTCATGCAGTGTATTGGGTTATGATTTCCCTTTCAAATTTCTTGATTTGTGAAGGAAGGGTTTTCCTTCCTCTTTCTCTTATTCCAGGCGACACACTCACACACACTTATGTGTGTGTTGTGTGTTTTTATTTGTTTGTATAAAATTATCTTGCCTTTCTTTCATATTTAGCCCCTCAAGTATGAACACTTGGCTAAAACCCATTCTTAAGTTAAGTTTTAGTTTACATTCTAACTAGGTTCACCCCCTAGTTATTACTTGTAGTATTCTGGAATATTACTATTCATATATATATATATATATATATATATATATATATACATATATATATGGGATGGATCATGAGAAAACTAGTTTAAATGAGAAAACCAAAAAACTAACTAAAAAAGCCTAAAAACATACCATTTTTTTAAAATTTTTATAAAAAAAATCGCAGGTTTTTATGCATGGAAAAAAATTAAAAAAAAAATAAATTTTTTTTGTTGTATTGCACATTTGTACTATTACGGATATAGTGCACATATGTAGTACACATATAATGCATATCTAATGCACATGTGCAGTACAACAAATTTTTTTTAAAATTTTTTTTATATATAAAAACTAGCGATTTTTTATAAAAAAATTCTAAAAAAAAATCTGGTATGTTTTTTAGTTTTTTTTAGGTTTTTTAGTTAGTTTTCTAGTTTTCTCATTTATATGTAGTTTTCTCATGATCATCTCCACATATATATATATATAACTATTTGGACTAAAATGGCATACAAAAACTATTTGGACTAAAGTGTCAATTTTGGTTAAACCTCAGGGACTAAAATGATAATTTACACTAAAAGTTATAAAATATATTTTTTTTTCTAAAGAAAGGGCATGTGTGTTTGTAGATCAAGAAAGTAAATTTGATTATCAATTTGGTTATAACCTTGTATAATCTCACATAAGTTTGAACACAATTCTGTGAATACCTAGTATAATTTTATTTATCTTAGAATTTTTACTTCTACAAATTAAATACTATCAGTTACTAGCAACATGTTTGTGCAACTCGTGTTTGAACCATTGGCTTTGATGTTTGTTTGTGCATTATGGGTTTGTAAACTAGGATTATTTGTTTGTGTTTTTGGTTGGTATATAAATTTAGGTTTATTATGTGTGACTTCATTTTGAAGCCTCACTTTCTCTCCCCTCGGTCTGTTGTCTGCTCCGCCTTCTGATCACCACAGGACCACCGTTTCTGTTGGTGCATATTTCGTACGTCTGCCACTGTGCGAATAGTTAGATAGAGCGCGTGTTGAATATTGTATAGAATAGAATCAGTTGGACACGGTGTTGATACTGTAAAGGTCCATCCGGACGGATGGACAACATATAGTCCAAACACCCATCCGAATGTAGGTTGTGCAGTGTAATAGTCCATCCGGACGAATGGCCAGCCGGACGGATGGACATAGGTTCATTCAGATGATAGGCTGTTGCCTATAAATAGGGAGTTAGGGTTCCCATTTGACAAGCTTTTGGATCCCAGAGGGGACATGTTGTCCAACTGGTCTCACAGTGCTGTAACTTGTCAAGATATGAATAGAGACAAGATTATAAGTGACTACTCGGTGTCGTATCTATCTTCTACTCTTTTCTTAATAATAATAACGAACCGAACACGTCATATCGAGATCGAAGCTCCGTCAAACTCGCCGGATCCTGGAATCACAAGTGGAATCAGAGCTATGGTACCGATTTAATCGATCTAACAATCAGTTAAATCACCCAAGCTCATCAATTTTGGGTTAAACGAGAGTTTTGACGTTAAAACAGAGAAAAACATCAAAATAAAGGTCAATTCACAGATGGATTTTGGAATTGAAGCCATCATTCTGTTTGGAATTGATTCGCACACAATCCTGTGAAGTTTCATCATGAAATTCACACAAATAAAGATTCTGGATCGAAAAAACGTGATATGGAGTGTTTTTGAGTTGTTAGAACATATTCCTTCGGATGACCATCCGGACCATTTAGTCCTCCAGGCGAATGGTCATTCGGACCATATAGTCATTTGGACGGTTTGGTAGAACCTCATCCGGATGGACATCAACTCCATCCGGACGGATGAAGACACTCAGGTGGCTAACTATCAAGGTGATCCAAGATCAGTTCATCCGGACGAATGGACCTACTCCATTCGGGCGGATGAACAAAATGCCTAAAAATGGGTATTTTTTGATCGTAACGACGAGGAGAGTCTCCAGAAAAAAATTTGGTGATTGAAATTTTTTTCGGGTTTTTAACGACCTAGTTGGGTTGTTCGGGGACAACGTCTGGGGCTTCAGTGAACAGATTTGATGATGCGATCACGGATTGTGGAAATTAGTGGGGTAGTCGTGATATTGGTGCAGAATGATTATCATTCAGATTATCTGACTATCTATGGGCCAAAACGTAAAATCCGTAATGATGAAAAACTGACTTTTGGGGAAAATTGTCATATTTTCGGCATAGTCGAGTTTTTCACAGATAAAAGAGGACTGAATTGCTCAGTTTGAGGGGGAATTCAGTGATAGAGATGTCTGAATTTGCAAAAATAAGGGGGAATAAAAATTTTCAGATGTTCTAACATTTTTGAAATTCGTGACACTGCAACAGTATTCGGGTAGTTTCGAGTTCAGATTGTCAGGGGGAATGTGAATTTGATCGTGGGTGAAAGCTTCCGAGATCAAGATGATCCGAGGTGTTGATATTTGATCGTGGACGAAAGCATCGGAGATCTGAGAGTGATCGTGGATGATAGCTTCTGAGATCTAGACTATCCGAGGAGATGAATCTGATTGTGGACGAATGCTTCGGAGATCGGATAACATTACCAGATGATTTGTTTTCCGATTAAGATTTGCTGATTGTGGAGAATACCCTTTACACGGATCTGTCATTCTTACGGTGCGTTAACGTTGATCACGGAAAACGGGATATCAGATGTTCAGGGGGAATTACGGATTTGATGTTAACCAGTGGGGTATTTGAATTTTCTATCAATTTCCGGTTGAGTTTTTGTACATTCTTAGATCGAGCAAGCGGAATGCGAGATCGTGGTGCTGAAATGATATATCAAAAACTGAACTCGGATGTGGCTAAAGCTGAAACAGGGATTACTGTACTGATTGGTTTCAAGTTGGTGATTGTTCGTGAAGGTTGCAGTTTAGCAAATCAGAGGAGAGTCGTGAACTGTGCAAAAGACCTAAAGATTCATTTCAGGGGGAATTGGTGCTTTACTCTGTCAAAGCAAACCCGAATCATCAATCAAGGGGGAATCTATTGTCAGATTTCAAGATGCCTGATTGAAGTTGCAGAATATTTGAAGATTGCAGAATATTCAAACACGGCTCAAGGTTCTTAAAGAGTTAGTGACAATTCGATAGTGACAACCGAGGGGGAATCTATGGGTTCATATTTCGTACGTCTGCCACTGTGCGAATAGTTAGATAGAGCGTGTGTTGAATATTGTATAGAATAGGATCAGTTGGACACGGTGTTGATACTGTAAAGGTCCATCCAGACGGATGGACAACATATAGTCCAAACCCCCATCCGAATGTAGGTTGTGCAATGTAATAGTCCATCCGGACGGATGGCCATCCGGACGGATGGACATAGGTTCATTCGGATGATATGCTGTTGCCTATAAATAGGGAGTTGGGGTTCCCATTTGGACAAGCTTTTGGATCCCAGAGGGGACATCCTGTCCAACTGGTCTCACGATGCTGTAACTTGTCAAGATATGAATAGAGACCAGATTATAAGTGACTGCTTGGTGTCGTATCTATCTTCTACTCCTTTCTGAATAATAATAATGAACCGAACACGTCGTATCGGGACCGAAGCTCCGTCAAACTCGCCGAATCCTGGAATCACAGTTTCGCCGCCGTCGCTTTATTCTTTTTTCGGTATTTTCAGAACTAGTATGCGTTGGTTTGGTTTAACAAGCACGGTTTAGTTCGGTTTCTTTGGCCGGTGGATTTGGAGGTTTGTGATGTTTGCTTTTTGAGTGGCTGATTGTTTTTCGGGCTGTCGTAGTGAGCCAGTTAGGCAACGTTTAAGATGTTTGTTTCCCGATTTTGTTTTTGATGTACTTGTATGTGGGTTTTTATGGTGTTTGTTAGTATGATTTTTGTTTTTTAAATGGGTTCCTTTACTTGGGAACTGTAATCGGATTTTTGCCTGTGCGCGTTTGATGGATTTTTTATTGGGGCTGTTTTTTCTTTAGGTAGTTATAGGTGGTGTTTGTAGGTGTGTGTTTATCGCTACTTGGTGTCGATGAAGATGAGACACCTTTGTTCATCAAAGACTTTATGAGTTTTGTTTCAATATGGTTTGGTTGGTTTATCTGTTAGTGTTGATGGATTTTGAAGTTGGGTTGTATCTATGATGGTGATGCATGTTTGTTCATAAGAGATCTATTGAGAGTGTGCCTGTGATGGTGCCTCGGTTTTGGTTTAGCACTTTATTGCAGTCGACTAAGGGACTGTTTGGTAGCCTCTGAATGGTCATTAAGAGTCTACCTCTTAATGGAACTATTAAGAATTTTACCAACGATAAGGTAGAAGAATGTGACATGTGATGATTTACTATTCAGAGGTTACCTCTTAACCATTCAGACTTGAGGTTACCTCTTATTCATTCAGAGGTTTTAAACCATTAAGAGGTAGCATCTGAATGGTCATTAAGAGGCTACCAAACAGCCCCTAAGGTTTTCTGAGCTTCCCGTTACTGAGGTTTTCTAAGGTTCCTGTTTTAGGTGCCTGTGTTTGGACTAATTCTGTGCTCTATGATGGTGCTTCAATCTTTGGCTGAGCACTTTGTTGCAGTCGACTCAGGCTTTTTAAGCTTCATTTTTTGCGCCTGTCTTTTGACCAATTTTATGCTATTCTATACTACAAATTAGTAACATGTTTGTGCAATGGTGTTTATACCATGTGGTTTAGTGTTCGTTTATGGAGTTGTGACCTATATCTAAGGCTTATTTGGATGTAACTTGGCTTCATTTTGAAGCTTTCGATTGGCATCATTTCGGTGCATGGTTTGTTTTGGGTCCATGTTTTCTTGGCTTTATATTCATCTTAAAATGGTCGTGTTTATTATTTAGGGTTATTAGATTTTATCACCCCCAACTATTGGTTATTGGTCGCTGCCACCTTCAAATATCACTTTGACACCTGTCACCCCCAACTTAACACTTAGTGTGTTCCGTCACCAATTCGTTAACTGATCACTAACTTTTGATCCTGTACTACACTTTTGGGGGTGTCATAGGGATCTTAGTAAGGTTTTAGGGATCTTAGGACACCTCAAAAGTATAGTTACGAGATCAGAAGTTATTGATCAGTTAACAACTTGGTGACAGAACACAATAAGTGATAGTTGGGGGTGGCAACGGCCAATAGCCAATAGTTAGGGGTGATAAAATCTAATAACCCTATTATTTGTTGGGTTTATTCGTTATGATGGTACATGTCATATGGCGTGGCATTTTTTAATGCAGCCGTGTCATGTCTGAGCCTAATTATATTTGCATGCATCTTGACCATTTGCTTATAACATCGGTGTTTGTTTATGCATTATGGGTTTGTTAAATAGACTTAGTTTTTAAATTTGGGTTTAGTGGGTAAGGCTTCATTTTGAAGCCTTACTTTTGTCTCGATTGACTGTTACCTGTCTCGATTGACTGTTACCTGCTTCATTTTGAAGCTATGGATTGGCTTCATTTTTATGTTGTGGATTGGCTTCATTTTGGTGCATGGCTTGTTTTGGCTCCAAATTTTCGGGGACTAAGATTTTGATAAACGTGGCTTTGTGTTCACCCGAGAATGTTCGTGTTGATTGGATTTGTTGGCTATCATGGTATACGGCGTGGAAATTTTTATTGTAGTTGTGCCGTGTTAGAGCCTTATTACATTTACATGCAACTCGACCATTTGTGCAAACATGTTGCTAATTGATAATATTTAAATATTAGGGTTATTGGATTTTATCACCCCTAACTATTGGCTATTTGCCGCTGCCACCCCCAACTATCACTTTGACGCCCATCACCCCCAACTTAACACTTAGTGTGTTCTGTCACCACGTCGTTAACTGATCACTAACTTTTGATCTTGGTACTATACTTTTGGGGGTGTCATAGGGATCTTAGGAAGGTTTTAGGGATCTTAGGACACCTCAAAAGTATAGTAACAAGATCAAAAGTTAGTGATTGGTTAACGACATGGTGACAGAACACACTAAGTGTTAAGTTGGGGATGACGGGCGTCAAAGTGATAGTTGAGGGTGGCAGCGGCCAATAGCCAATAGTTGGGGGTGATAAAATCCAATAACCCTAAATATTAATACATTGGTTTTGTGGTTGATAATTGTATTCTTGCTGATTTTTGGGTAAACCGGCTATGATTTAAAAGAACTTGTGTCATTAACGGTGAAATCTAAACGAAGATTTCAGAGCCTTCTTAATATGCGTTAAGCACGCGTTAAAGTTGGTATTGTCGCCAGTTTCCAGAACTTCAACCCATATTCAAGAATAAAAATCAAATTTCTAGAACTTCAACCAAAATTCATAAAAATTCAAGAGTCAAAATCAAATTCCAAATTATATCTTCTAAACAAAATTGTATGAAATCCACCTGCAAGAAAAGTCACTTTTATTCTTTATTCTTTATCATTATCAGTTCATCTTCCAAACATCACAACCTTTCTAGATCCAGATCCAGATCCAGATCCATCTTCATCATTTCCCACTTAACACCCACCACCATTCTTCGCCGCACGCATCACTACCAACCAGCTTCATCGAACCCACCAATAACCACCAACCACCGTTTCATGACCACATCCTATTCAAAGTGTTGGAGGAGTGGTGTAGAGTTGGTGGTGGTTAGTAGTGATGGATAGATTGGAATTTTCAGTAGGAGATAGACTCGCGAAACTAGGATGAACATGAAGATGTACTGATGATGATGAACATGAACTCATGATGATGATGTTTGCAAAAACCCACCAAAAACCTTCAATTTTTACACGAGCTCATGATGATGTTTACAAAAACCCACCAAAAACCCTCAAATTTTCGAACCAAAGATGTCCATAAATCTCCCAAATAGTGATGAATTTCAAAATTTTGTTCAGTGAGTTTTCTTCGTCTCGAAAAGTTACACAATTTTCACCCAAGAACTGCTTGATTTCATTAAGAATTAAAGGAGATATGGTGTCTGATTGTGGTGGTGGAAGTGGTGGCGGTATCTGATGGTGGAGGTGTCTTATGGTGGTGGGCAAAAGGTAGAGATATAGAGTGTGGAGAGAGAGAAGAGAGAGGAAAGATGATCAGTTTATGGGTTTTATTATATTTTATTATATATATATAGGGTAAGGTTCATGCGAGAACCACCCTTATTGCGAGAACCGCGAGAACCAATGTGAACACAAAATAAATTCTAAAAAAAATCAAAAAAGCACTCAATTTTTTTTTTCAAAAAATCGCTATATTTCGTTACCATTAAAAAAAAAACTTTTTTTTTCGAGTAACAGATATCTATGCACATGTGCATATGTATCATTACTTCGACAAATTCGGTAATACGTTATCAGGAATAAACAATTGCACTTTAATTTACAATACTATTCGTAATACACTACTCTTTACATTACCAATATTTAAAATGCACATGTGCATCATTAGGTATAACCATGATATAACGTGTTTTGGTACAAAAGGTTTGTGATTTTGAATGGAGAAGTAAGCCCATATACATGTTTTTTGGTTAGTTATATCTAGTGGTTGATGGTTTGGTTATAGTTGTCAATTTATGATGTAATATGTTGATTGGATGGTATAAATGATGTTTACATACATGTAATAAAGTGAAAATATCGGTAATGGTATTGTATTATGGATGGTAGGAGGTAATGGTATTGTATTATGGATGGTAGGAGGTAATGGTAGTGTATTATGGATGGTATGATAGATGAAAGGAAAAGTGTATTCAAAGTAGTGTACCAAAACACCTTATTTCATGTTGATACATATAAACGCACATGTGCATTTCTAATATTGGTAATGTAAAAAGTAATGTATTACATATGGTAGTGTAAATGAAAGTGCAATTGTCTAATATGTGTAATTAATTACGGAATTTGTCAAATAAATGACAAAAAATGCACATGTGCATGTTTGTGTATTATGGATGGAATGATAGATGAAAGAGAAAGTAGTGTACCAACACACCTTATTTCATGTTGATACATATAGATGCACATGTGCATTTCTAATATTGGTAACGTAAAAAGTAGTGTATTACACGTGATAGTGTAAATGAAAGTGCAATTGTCTAATATTTGTAATGAATTACGGAATTTGTCAAAGATATGATACAAATGCACATGTGCATGGACAACTGTGACTCGAATTTTTTTATTGTAAACAAAATATAGCGATTTTTATAAAAAAAAATAGTAAAAAAAAAATTTGGGGTGTTTTTTAGATTTTTTTAGGTATTACTGTATGTGTTCACACTGGTTCTCGCAATAAAGGGTGGTTCTTAACGGATCTTTGTCATATATATATATATATATATAGGGGATGGATCATGAGAAAACTAGTTTAAATAAGAAAACCAAAAAAACTAACTAAAAAAGCCAAAAAAACATACCAAAATTTTTTAATTTTTTTTATTTTTATAAAAAATCACAGGTTTTTATGCATGGAAAAAAATTTTCAAAAAAAAAATAAAAAAAAAATTGTTGTATTGCACATGTGCACTATTACGGATACAGTGCACATGTGTAGTACACATATAATATTGCAGATATAATGCACATGTGCAGTACAATAATTTTTTTTTTTAAATTTTTTTATATATAAAAACTAGCGAGTTTTTTATAAAAATTGTAAAAAAAAATTGGTATGTTTTTTAGCTTTTTTTAGTTAGTTTTCTAGTTTTCTCATGATCATCTCCCTATATATATATATATATATATATATATATATATATATATATATATATATATATATATATATTTTAAGTTACGAAAAATACTCTTTCAGTTAACATACAATATGGATGGAGTTCATGCCATAGAGCAAACTGGCGACAAAATCGAAACATTAGGGAGTAACATGACTATTTTTAAAGGATTTGGCCAAACCGTTAAAGCGACCAAATCACAGTAGCAAAACATAAGTTTACAAATAAATGGACTGCTCTACTTCCCTATTAACAAAAACTCCTAATTTAATGGATTCATAACTATAAATACCATCAAGATCAAGTAAACCCTATCATGGTTGATAATCAAGCAAACCCTACCCTCTAAACCACATCTTCAACCTTCAAATCTACATTCATGGCGGAGTTACCTTTGGAAATCATGTACGACATCTTGTCTTGAATGCCAGTGAAATCTTTGGCTCGTTGCCGGTGCGTAAGCAAGCAATGGTGCAACTACATCAACGATTCTTACCTTGAAACCATGCATGCCAAACGAGCCCATCCAATGCTCATCACGTTCCATCGGTTCTCATCTTTTTCTCATCCCAACTCACCATGCAAACTCAGTTTTTTGGAATATAAAGAAGACACCTTAGAGATGAAAAAGAAGCCTCCGGCTATGGAGTTTATGTGTAGAACCACGAATTTCGACTATCCATACTATCATCCATACGTCATCGTTCAAGGTTCTTGCAATGGTCTGCTCTATTCGTCACAACGCCATGATGATGTCCCCACTTTGGTTGTGATCAATCCTCTAAGGAGACAAAATTTATGAGGTACCACCCATGAACACACCATTCTGCGCAGAACCGTCATGGCATCCTGTTATTGGCCGAATGTTATGTGTGGAGCAGTCATGCGGGCTTGGCATTGATGATTCTACCAACACTTTCAAGATGGTATGCGTCGTGCCAAGAAAACAAGTCCAGCCAAAGTTTAATCATGTCAAAGATGAACATCTTGTAGTAACTAGGTTCATTTTTTATTAAAATATTAATAAAATAAATAATAACGAGACTCTCGTTATTTGTGGGAAATTCATCAAGTACAATACCGGTTACATAAACCAAATGAACGAAAATAAAATACACAATAATCGTACCAATCTTGATTCAAGCCAATATCTTTGGAAGAACTTCTACCGCACCCTTTAGTAAACCTCCGCTGCAATAATGAACAAACTGTCGTTGAAGGTTTTTGGTTGAGGCACGTGTTCAACACGCTTCCCTTAAAACAGATTCCGCGCCTCCTCTCAGACGGTCTGTCTCCCAGGGTACAAGAACCGGAACAGTATGTATACTGCCGGAGATGGCACTCGCGCCCGAGATAACACCGGGTATAATTTGGTGTTCATAAAATTGGAACAATGTGAAGTTGTGTAAAATTGAGAGTACTCCTCTCATTGAAACATAGAGACTAAAAATGTCTATTTTCTTGTGTCTTTAGTATGAACCACCAAGTTCATATTTATACACCCATAGTTTTAATCTAATTAAAACTAGTAATAAAATAGACATTAATCTTGTCATAATTATAACATTAATCTTGTAATAAACAAGATAATGAATATGACATTAATCTCTAATTAAATGGACTTAAGTGGTTAGTCAAAAACGGTCATTTACATCATGACACGCATTAAACGGGTTGTAACAGCTAGCTTTGACCAGGTCCTGCCAGTTGCTCTGTTACCGTTGCAGACATGTACGCGCGCCTGAAGTGCCTCTTCAGTCTGTGCGCCACATTGTATGGAACCCGCGCATGCGCATGGTGTGCCGACCAGTGCTCCTAGTTACTACTGTAACTTGCGCGCGTGCCATAACTGATCCGCAAACCCATGCAACACACTACATGGACCTTACACCAGGCCATATGGAGCCGCGTGCCACACATATGCTATTGCGCATACCAGGACGCTACCTGGTCATGCGCCATCTATACTTGCGCGCCACACGGATGCCACTACGCATACCAGGACGCCACCTGGTTATGCGCCATCCATACTCGCGCGCATATGTGCGGGTGCGACACACCCTTTGGTCCCCACTAGTGTTTGCCTTTAAGGAAACAATTACAAGGAGTGCTCCTCCTTATAAACCACTTTAAGTTTTGTCATCCCACCTAAGTGGGACAAGTTGACAAAACTAATCCATTTTAATCATCTTTGTTTGTTCCAAACATACAACTTCAAGCTTCGATATCTCATTCATCTTAGCTCTATTTGGACATAGTTTGAACACAAACCATAAATAATTATTTATACAACACATATATAAATATTATTGATGTCCAAAATATTTAGTGAAAAACTCATTTTCACTAAAATTTCCAACAATCCCCCACATGAATGGAGATCGATTAAAACACACAAAATTCCCTGATGAAAACTCGACAGTCGAGTATTGCAGGATAGGTAGGTTTTGCCTTTGAACCTTCCTTTGTGAAGCATAATTAGTCTACTAGGGTTTTGTAGACGTGATGTCCTTGAACAACCCCCCATTTGTGTAAACGACAATATACATTCACACAATACTTTCCCTAGCCGGGCCATCCCCTCACTATCGTGTCCTATAATAGTCATGGAGCACTTTCCTGGTTCTGCGGGAGCTCTAGGAATTATGCCCTAATTCCATTCGAAGCGACCACACTTCTCTCCAACATAGGTGATTTCCCTTTAAATCATTAAAAGCATTATGGTTTACTATGATTTACACAAATCATAAAACCACATATTATGCTTAACCTCACAACAATGTCACTGAATATTATAGGAATGGACTAGGACGTATTTAAACACCCTTTTATAGTTTTAGGGGGATATATGAAACATATAAACTAGCTTATATATAAACATATATATTAGCTACGCCCCCACAGTGACTACCCTTCGGTTCATGATTAAGTTGGCCTATTGAACCTAGATCTTGGGATCTCCAGTCAACTAGGTTAGGTTTCCCTCATGTCCCTTTATCCATGGCTTTAGTCCCATTCCACAACCTGATCTCTTATCAACCCACTGGTTGTTGGATCCAAAATTATCTTTGACTTCACTAAGTCACCAACGACAATTTAAATTGAGATCAGTTGTTCTAACGTGTTCTTGACTCGCTAGTCACCTTTGCCTTTTAGTCGATTCATAAGACTTATAACTCGTGATCTCAACCTGGATCCAGTTATGTACCTTGTCTTAGAATGACATGAAACTCAATTCATGGCCAAACACGTTTTCACCATGCCTTTGGTGTGTCATGACTGACATCTTACTAGATTTTGAATCTAACCAATTGGCATTCAAGTCCAATCTATTTGATTGACTCCATATAACCATTGTGTACTCCACTTGGTCATGCGTTTGCAATGTATGCAAGTCACCCCCCACATTTAAGTGTAATTGGATAGCATCCAAATGGGGCGATGAAAGGTTCTCCCTTTCATTTCGAGTTTGAGAAAACTTCTCAACTACCATTTCCACATTCAAATGCAAGTCACCCCCACATTTAAGTGTAATTGGATAGCATCCAAATGGGGTGATGAAAGGTTCTCCCTTTCATTTCGAGTTTGAGAAAACTTCTCAACTACCATTTCCACATACCCTAAAGGGTTTGTTTCTTAAATGGGGTCATCCCCCCACATTGCTTGCATTTTAATGAAGTTATATTTATAGTTTTGTTTAGCACAAAATTCGTTCTTGGGTCATCACATATTTTGAATGTTTAACGTTAATTTAATCTCCGTCGAGCATATAAATTAACAAGTATTAGTCTAGCATGCTTTAGACCACAATACTCTAGCATGTGAACAGAAGATGCATCATTCTGATTCTTCACAGCCTTAAGAGATAACGCACTATCTCTTCCGAACATTCGTTTCTTAGTTTAGACACAATAATGAAATTTTATTTCACCATTCCAAAACCAACGGTTTTAGGAAGGTCTCAAAACCATAGTATAACTCGTTTGCCTTTTTATCTCCAAGGCTTCACCATTGACTTCCTAAGGACTTAAACATAAGTCTTAATCCCAGTCACTTTGATGAAAAATCTTTGTATAAAATCACTTGAGTCTTGAGATATAGCCAATTAGATTGACTCTCAACAACAAAGCATTCACGTATGCCTATAGTGATATATACATTCACGTTGTTGTTTCATTAATACCATGTATCGGGATACTCTCTCAAATTGAGGACCAAGCCTCCACATAGTTTAAACAACATTGATGGTGGTAGAAGTATCTACAAGTCCATCACTATTGTAAATTTCCGTTAATAAATTTGCTAAATTTATTAACACCATTTACAATAATAACATATATTTCTTTCATATGTTATATTCTTTGAAAACTTACATGTGCATCTCCATGTTGATACTCTCAACATTAGATGACATATCTCGTTTTCGTGTATTCCATCTCAAACCATACACCACGTTTCTCATGACGCCGTTATGCATTTGATGTTTGAATTGTGACTTATTACATAAGTCATGATCACAACCCGCTCGTTGTGTTTGTGTAAATTACTTTTTACACTTTGTATAAAAATGTGTATCCTTTTGACAACTTATTAGTAGTCTAAAATAATGGATACACCAATGATATCTAAACATCAAAAGGCAAAGTGTTATTATCTTCAACACTTTTTACCGAAATAAACGCAATTATTTCGTTCGGTGTCATGTTTTGAGGTACTCCCTCACCTTGGAACTCTAAACTTGAATAATCACAAGTTGTCCAAAGTATAAAGTTGTTTACAATTAACTATTCGCAAGTAGTTAAGCAACTTATTATGTCTATAACAACATCGAGTTGTTTTTCACAAAATAGTCTCTCCAAAACTATTATATGGTTCAAGACGTTATACTTTGCAAAGACATGTTTTATTTGTCCAAAACATTTCTCGTTTTTGCAAGTGTTTTAATATTAAACTATATATATTTATGTTTTGATTACAAATCAAGACAATAAACCTTATAATAGTTTAATAAATAAAACAATTTCAAACTCGCTTGTTTGAAAATAAAACGAATACACATCGTTTTAATAAATGGTTTATCATATTCAAACCATTTCTAACCGCTGTTAGATAATAACGATTATCAATCGTTAAAATGAGTGGTTTGTATGATAGCCAATTCTAATATGCTAATTAGAATTTAAAAGTTGAACAACATTCGAAATATTCGGTTTTTATAAAGTAAACCGCTTCTAACACGCTCGTTAGAAATAAAACGAATACAATTATTCACTTTTGGTTTAAATGAACGTTTTCTAACACGCTCGTTAGGAATGAACACATATCTTTTCTAACACGCTCGTTAGAAAATATATAAAACCATTACAAATCAGCTTAAATAGTTTATCATAGATAACCCGGTTCTAACCCACTCGTTAGAAATTAACGATTGCAAATCGTTAAATAGTTGGTTATAAGATAAACTAATTCTAATACGCCCATTAGAAAATTAAGCGATTATTTATTTTCATAAGCCGTTTTGGTTTATATAAAATAAACTTTTTCTAACCCGCTTGTTAGAAATAAACAACTATCAAAGTTTTTAAATCGTTTCTAACACGCTTGTTAGAAATAATCGATTACAAAATTTGTTTCGAAGTTTATATAAAAAAAAATATAAACCATTTCTAATACGCTCATTAGAAATAAACAAATAAAAATTCGTTTAAACGTATGTGGAAAAAATCCGTTTCTAACTCGCTCGTTAGAAATTTAATAGTTTAGACGAAACTGTTACAAGGTTTATTATCCAAAATAATTGTATCCAACACGCTCGTCGGTAATTATTTGAAATAATAATCTTTTCTAACACGCTCGTTAGAAAATCTAAACGTATATTTTCTAGCACGCTCGTTAGAAAATCTAATCGTCTTTTAACAAGTTAGTTTTACACAATCATCGTATCTAACACGCTCATTAGATATAAAGGATGATATTAAAACTTATTATTCTATAAAATTCTAACACGCTCGTTAGAGATATAAAAAGTTTTAATGTTGTTATTCTTTCAACAACGTTTCTAATACGCTCGTTAGAAAATATTAAAACTTGTTATTTTATAAAATAATTACTTTCTAATATGCTCATTAGAAAATAAATATTTTCAAGACTTTTCAAAACCAACATTAATCTCACAATGATGGTTACTAAAAGCTTATTATGAATACTTAAACGTTACAAAAACATTTAATTTGTAAGGGTTACAAAATAAAATTTTCTAATACGCTCATTAGAAAATTTAGTATTTCAAAAACCTATTGACGTACATATTATTTTGTGTATTGTTCGGTTTATCTAAACACGAACAAAAACCATGAACTCCAAAACTTGAATCAAAAAGTCGTTTTGCAACCCGGTATTCGGATTAAAGATTGTACTCCAATCATAAAATTAATCCGACTCATTGTACAAAAAATATTTCCCCAAAAAATATTTACAAGATTTTACCAAAAATCCCATTAAATATTTTAACTTTCGTGAACCTAAATCCTCGTAGAGAAGGGATTTAAGATTGTAGCAACAATCTTCACGAAAGTCTGTTTTAAGATTGTAGGAACTAGGTTCACTTTTTATTAAAATATTAATAAAATAAATAATAACGAGACTCTCGTTATTTGTGGGAAATTCATCAAGTACAATACCGGTTACATAAACCAAATGAACGAAAATAAAATACACAATAATCGTACCAATCTTGATTCAAGCCAATATCTTTGGAAGAACTTCTACCGCACCCTTTAGTAAACCTCCGCTGCAATAATGAACAAACTGTCGTTGAAGGTTTTTGGTTGAGGCACGTGTTCAACACGCTTCCCTTAAAACAGATTCCGCGCCTCCTCTCAGACGGTCTGTCTCCCAGGGTACAACAACCGGAACAATATGTGTACTGCCGGAGATGGCACTCGCGCCCGAGATAACACCGGGTATAATTTGGTGTTCATAAAATTGGAACAATGTGAAGTTGTGTAAAATTGAGAGTACTCCTCTCATTGAAACATAGAGACTAAAAATGTCTATTTTCTTGTGTCTTTAGTATGAACCACCAAGTTCATATTTATACACCCATAGTTTTAATCTAATTAAAACTAGTAATAAAATAGACATTAATCTTGTCATAATTATAACATTAATCTTGTAATAAACAAGATAATGAATATGACATTAATCTCTAATTAAATGGACTTAAGTGGTTAGTCAAAAACGGTCATTTACATCATGACACGCATTAAACGGGTTGTAACAGCTAGCTTTGACCAGGTCCTGCCAGTTGCTCTGTTACCGTTGCAGACATGTACGCGCGCCTGAAGTGCCTCTTCATTCTGTGCGCCACATTGTATGGAACCCGCGCATGCGCATGGTGTGCCGACCAGTGCTTCTAGTTACTACTGTAACTTGCGCGCGTGCCATAACTGATCCGCAAACCCATGCAACACACTACATGGACCTTACGCCAGGCCATATGGAGCCGCGTGCCACACATATGCTATTGCGCATACCAGGACGCTACCTGGTCATGCGCCATCTATACTTGCGCGCCACACGGATGCCACTACGCATACCAGGACGCCACCTGGTTATGCGCCATCCATACTCGCGCGCATATGTGTGGGTGCGACACACCCTTTGGTCCCCACTAGTGTTTGCCTTTAAGGAAACAATTACAAGGAGTGCTCCTCCTTATAAACCACTTTAAGTTTTGTCATCCCACCTAAGTGGGACAAGTTGACAAAACTAATCCATTTTAATCATCTTTGTTTGTTCCAAACATACAACTTCAAGCTTCGATATCTCATTCATCTTAGCTCTATTTGGACATAGTTTGAACACAAACCATAAATAATTATTTATACAACACATATATAAATATTATTGATGTCCAAAATATTTAGTGAAAAACTCATTTTCACTAAAATTTCCAACACATCTATGCACCATGGTGCATGTCTTGGGCACACACTCGTGGCGAAAGATACCACAGGTCCCATCTTATCCTATAACTAGTGAAGGTGTGTTCGCTAATGGATGCCTGCATTGGTTAGCTAAATGTAAGCATGATAGGTTTCCAATAATAAGATTTGACATCAGTGGCGGACCCAGGATTTTTTCCATGGGGGTGCGGAAGATTTTTAAAAATTTTAGGCCCCTAGGTACATAAGTAAAAAAATCGGTTGTATCGGGTCGGGTCGGGTCATGTAAGTCAAAAGAACATCAAACTAAATTTATATATTTGGCAAACACGTCAAACTTTGTAAAAAATTCGGTTGTATCGGGTCGGGTCGGATTCCGAAGGAAGAGTATCCAAATCAATTAGTTCGCGCCATAACGTCTCTACTCATGGTTCCTATCACAATCATATTGATCCATCATCCATGACCATAAATTCATCGTTCCAAAAATAATCTAAAAATCACCCCTAAAAATCATCTAAATAACATAATCATCAAGCCCTAGAATTGTTTAATCTCCCCTAAAAATCATCTAAATAACATAATCATCAAAAAAATCATCTAAGGCAGTAAATCATCACGTAAAATCATCAAAAAAACCATCATAAAAATCATCTATGCCAGTAAATCATCAAGTAAAATCATTAAAAAAAACCAAAAAACTAACCTTGATGATGTCGCTGCTGTGTTGCTGCTGCCTGGCCGGATTCTGGTCAGTTTCTGGCCGGAATTTTGACTGTCGCTGGCTGCTGTTGCTGCTGGCTTGGTGATGAAGTCGCTGGGCAGGATGTCGTGGAACAGAAACAGAAGGGCGGGAGGATATTGAAGGGGTTTTTGGGCAAATTGTTAATGTTTATTGTTGGGTATTGGGTAATTGACTAATGGACTATTGGGCTTTTGTTTATTGTTGGGTATTGGATAATGGATATGGACTAATGGGTTAAGCTTTGGTTTGGGTTTAAGTAGTATAATGGTAGTTTTTTTTTTTATAAAAAATCAGACTTTACTAAAAAAAATTATAATATAAATCCATAATATTTTTTTACCCAAGGGGTGCGGATGAAAAATTCCAAGGGGTGCGACCGAAAAATTCCACGGGGTGCGGATGAAAAATTCCACGGGGTGCGGACGAAAAATTCCAAGGGGTGCGGACGGGATTTTCTTCGGAAAATTACACTAATTTTTTTTTTCTCGGGGGTGCGCCCGCCCACCTTGGCTTGGTGGTGGGTCCGCCCCTGTTTGACATGAAAACCGAAAAATTTAGGTTGATTAAATCTCCTAGGAAAAGAGCTACTGGTTTGATTAGAGTGCACTTGGTTGACTTACATGGTCAAGTTGGATTTGTGTATATGGTCATGGACTGTATCGTGGAGGTGTGGGTATTGAAGGAGAGACAATGGGTGATGCATTGTAAGTTCGAGCCAAAACCGCCTCTTCCCAAATGTTTCTTACAGGTTTTAGGTTTATGGAATGAAAACGGGGACATATTAATGACAGATACATGGATCCGTAGACGGTTGTTTGTTTACAAGTTAAAAAGTGACGGTTTATATGAAGTCGTCGTCGTTGGTTTGGAAGTAGGTTTGGAAGCAGGTGTAAAAGATATGAGAGTGTATCGAAGTAGTTTGTTATCGACCCGTTATTCGATCAAGTACTGAAGAAGGAAAAAGCGATAGCCAGTTTAGTTTTTTTAATTGAAGTTTTCCTATCAGATTAGTATATTTGGTTTATCTTTTTTTTTTTTTTTTGACTTCTTTCTATCATGACTTTTCTTGACCAAACTATTCAACTCTTTTTTGTTATCTTGATTTTTTTTTTTTTTTTGAATAAAGGTAACGGCACCCTAGCAAATTCTACAAAATTTATAAATGTTTTTTTGACAATAAGGAAAAGTGTTGGCCAAATGGGACAAGCCCCCAAATAAAGAACACACACACAAGTCACAACTAGCTATATTTTGGGCACTAAGCAAACGAGTGATGCAACCGGCCCAACAACTATCCAAACAATACCACCCACTACCATTGGGCTTATTCATGGTCCATGACAAACAATGGCCACATATACCAACTTAAATTGTGACAAATCACAATCCTCAACGGACACATTTTCTAAATCATATTTCAGTTAAAATTGACAGAGATATATGATGGGGGGAGAGCGGTGACTACGGAAAGATGATCGGTTAACAGAACATCGGATGAAGTAGTATGTCCAATTCTAGACTTTTTTTGTATGTTTGTAACTTTATAGGTTCTACGGTCATAATAAACATCATAGCTGCGTCTGAGTTGCAATGCGTTTTAGATGATATTAGTAAATGCAATGTATTTATAAAATATATCTAAAAAATAGTTGCTTCATACATAGAGTTGCAGTGTGTTTTAGATTAGTAAATGCAATGAAGGTCTTTGTAAAATATAGCTAAAAAATAGTTGGGCAATTGGGCCATTGTTGTAGTCTTGCACGCCTCACTATGACCACATTAGAACCAAGTTTTTCCAATTTTATTAAATACTCTAATATTCACTACAACATATGACGTTGAAATTGGCACAAAGTATACTGATCATAGCATCACTATTATATAAATAATAATCCTACTTGGTATGCATAACATTAATAGTAGGCAAATTTACAAAATGCTTGCACACGATACCCTATTTATATTTGATTCTAACACTATACTAGTTTATGCTTACTCTTAATGTTTGTGTAAGTTAATTGAATAAGCATCATGTCTCGTTACATCAAATTAGCTAAGGAGAGAAAGTTATGAGCTGCCAATCATCAACATCCCATTCCGCCTGCCAGAACCACTGAACCAGAACCGTCATGGGCAATTGGGCTTGGCTTTGATGATTTTACCAACATTTTCAAGATGGTGTGCATCATGCCAAGAAAACAACTCGAGTCACCAAACTTTCATCAGGTGAATGAGGGTGATCTATGCACCATGGTGCATGAGTTGGGCACAGACTCGTGGCGAAAGATACCCCAAGCCCCATCTCATCGAATAACTTGTGAAGGCGTGTTTGTTAAAGGATATCTGCATTGGTTAACAATTAATAATCCTGATTACTGCCATTGGATGATTAGATTTCACATGAAAACCGAGGAATTTGAGTTAATTAAACCTCCAAGAACTTTTCGTAGATGGACAGTGCACTTGGTTGAGTTAGATGGTGAAGTTGGATTTGTGCATTACAACATCTTCTGTAACGTGAAGGTGTGGATATTGAAGGATAAAGGATGGGTGATGCACTGTAACTTCGAGTGGAAACCTCCTCTTCTTGGTGTTCGCATAAAGGTTTTGGGGTTTTGGAACGAAAAAGGGGACGTATTAATGACAGATGAAATGTTCAAGCGGTTGCTTGTTTATAACTTAAAAGGTGACAGTTTGAATGAAGGCAACTTGGTTGGTTTTGAAGAGAGAGGTGCAAAAGATATTCCAACGTATCAAAGTAGCTTGTTTTCGACTCGTTATTCGATCAAAGACCGAAGGAAAAACGGTCGGGGTTAATGTCTTAAACCCGTTTAAAAAACACATGTCCACCTGTCAACTTGTTAAATTCTTACAATAATAATATATATTCTCTGATTTAGGTCAACACTCAACATGCAACATGTTTAACTCATTTTTAACAACATGTCTTTCTTTCTACAACCTCACAACCCATTTAGACAGTCTATAACTTGATTGCAACCTGTTTACAACTTATCAAGTGGTTTAGATTATTTTAATTTAAGTGGTGAGTTGTGTATTGATATCTTTGACAAAAATAAACTTAATGTTCATGTTCATCAATTCAACCAACAATTTGTGGCTTTTTTGTCATTTTTTTGTCACAAAACTAAGAACCTTTCTGGTCGTAGGAATTTCGTGGGAAAAGTGTTGGCATTTTTGTTTGTAGGAAATGCATAGGAAATTTTGGTAGGAATTGTAGCAATTTTCTAATAGTGATTCTCAAAATCATCGACACGATACAATTTGTGATGCTTGTTTATCAAGTGATGTCTACAAAGGGGATAACATCTTGATGGTTGGAAGCAATCATTTTCAGTTTTGAGCAACATGAAACAAAATTGAGCTTTGAGAATGAAAACAAATTTGATATATAGAATGAAAAACTAGTGAGTATTAGATGATAGCAAACTAAAAGCAATCAACAAGGTTTTAAGATATGTGACGACTTTTGATGCAAAGGGTACTGATTCGGGTATTAATCGACCCGACCATCCTGGAGCCAACGATCTGGAATTCATCGATCTAGGAGTTTATTTGAATGTTTCTTGAATTATCCAAGTTCTTTAATTTGATTATTTTTTTAGTTATCTTCTTCTTTTCATGTTCTTTATCTTTTATTTTGGATGGTTATGTTTTCTTTTATTTGAAAAGTTTTTCTTCCTTTTATTTTGGAATTTAATATCGATCCTTGTATGGGATTCATTCAATCTTTATAAGTATAATTTGTTTGGAGGACTTTCGAGGAAAACGTGTATGAATTATTAAGAACCGTTTAGTGAAGAGATTTTCTTGTTCATTGTTTTTTTCTCAATTCCTACAATGTACCCCGCATCTTTTGGCATCAAGCTGTTGATCAGTTCTGTTTAAACATAATGGAAAACATGAAAACATACATTTGATTGCATCAGCACAGGCCAGCAAAGAATCCAGATGGAGACGCAGCAACAGTGTTTGACATGATTGTCAGATTGATATGGTTCCTCCTTAGGGTGCAATCTAATGATGGTGATAAGAGAAACCGAAATGGGTATCGGTTGAGGAGAGGGAGGCCGATTTGATGTTATTAGAATTATTAGGTTATGTGTCTAACCTTAGAACCTCTACATAAGTCTCCTTATATATGCACCCAGGAGGAAACCCTAATTAGTTAATAAGGGTAATTAGGCCCATCAACAATTACCAACTAATTATTTAATAGGATTGTTATATATTTTGATCCATATAATGTAAATGATTATAATGGCTACTAGATTAAATATAATATCAAAATATATTTAATCTTACATTCTCCCACTTAGCCGAGTAATCATTTACTATGAGTATTAGGTAAGCCTGATCAGGAGTTAACCCTCATTTTAGCCTTAAACAAGTACTATAGCAGAGAAATACAGCCGTTGAATCATTATGCGACTCAGGACCCCCATTAATCATACTATAGCCTTAATTTAAAACCTAATCGTTATGATCAAAATACGCATAAGCCCTTTGTTTGATTTGTAACTTTATTTGTCTATATGCCATTATGTCGACTTGTCATATTCTTATAGACATACAAAATCAAACTGATGAGGAAAATTAACTAATACTTAGTCATTCATAGTACGATATGCAATTGCGCATGGCCATTAATTAATACCCGTCTATGAGCTCTCTTAATAAGACTTATGGGTAATAGCCCTTCAGTTATAGGATCCTTAAGCATATCATGAATGTATTCGATACAAAACTTAGTTTCCTCAATTCGTTCATAAACTAATAATTAATTGCGTATCGAAAAATTAATGCAGCACCTCTTGAACTGTTACTATTCAAGGAGTCATGGTAGCTGACTTTATCACACTAAGTCTTCAAAACATTAATTATATGGAGTTAATAAACTTATGAGTCCACTGATAAATTTTCAACAACATTTAGTGACTATATTATGTCGTTATAACTTAGGTTGTTAAAATCAGTGCATTATGACTCCTCCATGAAATAGGTTTTGTCTGCTGACATAAAGATATACCCGAAATTACATTTTGTCATCTTTGAATATCTCAAAGTTAGAGTAATAAACCGGTTTTAATTCTCACTTCTTCTTCAAATTATAGCTTCTCGTTTCTTTTAAAGATATTGTAATACTTCATTAGATGCTTCACATTAATCTAGACATATCTAGTGTGTTGCAATGTGAGTAATATCTAAATGAGTATAGACTTAAACTTACATAAGGCTTCCAATTAATGAAGCGTAAAAAATAATCTCATTTACCATATTATCCTCTGAAGGAGAGCAGTATTGATTGTTACATATGTAAGGACCCATTTAATGTTAAACTTATGGAACGGAACTAATATCCCATTGGGTCTATCTCAGTATGTTATGATATCAATCACGTAAGAGATATCTCTGAGATTTATTATATCAAAGTTTGTGTTAACAATGCTTTGACTTATGTAACATATACTTGTCAAAAGAATGTCATCTATATAGACAAGTTTATTTTAGTTGCTCCCACTCATCTTGAGGTAGGTACATTAATCCACTTGATTGTTGATGAAAATAATTACGTTAAGATTTCATTACATTATAATGTTTGCATTAACCCATACATGGATTTTATTGACTTACAAACAAAGTGTTCCTTAACCTTCAGTTTAGAACTTTCAGGTTGTTTTATGAACATGTAAATGTGTCAGCCAGTTTGTTAGGGAAAATTGTTTTTAATGTTCATCTAATGTAGCCTTAAACTATTATAAGCTACTAGAACAGTGATGATCCTCAAAGAAAACTTTGATAATTTATCTCTTCCTAAGTATAACCTTTGACAATCAATCATGTTTCTTAGTGTCTTAACGTTTGTATCAGGATTTGGTTTAGTTATGAACACTCTTAGGTAATTCAATCAAATCCCAAACGTTATACGAACACATAAAATCAGTTTTACTAGAAAACTGTTTTATTCCATTTAGAAGATTGATTGACACTAATGGCTTAATTTGAAGAGATAGGATCAGTAAACATTTCCAAAATCCATTTCAACTTCAGTTAGGGAGGTTATGTAATCATCAAAGTTAGTAGGCTTTTAAACCTAGATGACCTCCTGAGTTGATTATTGGGTTTTAAAAGTTTCAGTTTATTATGTATTAGCTCTTGGTTAGGTTGCTATCATTTTCATTCTAAGTTTGTAAGAGTTGGTGCAGTATGGTGTACAAGAGGTGTAATCGGAGTTAAATTCGAAGTGAAATTTAATGACACTATTCCCCTCGTCTCTTGTATTCCTTGCAAGTCATGATAAGGACTTTGACTGCTCCCACTGACCTTAGAAATCTTTAGGAACTCAGCATGCTTAGGGTCAATATGTAACGACCAACAAATTCTAATAGAGAAACAAGTTAATGACGTTAGTCGTGATTTCTCTTGTTGAGGATTATGCTAGTTTAGGCAAGAAATCTAAGTGTGCCCACAATTAAGCAACAATGAAACTTTTGTAAGAGTAGCATTATATTTTAAGGAGACAAGTTATGATAGAACAGTGTCAAGATGGAGCAGTGTCTTGTACAAGAGGTGTAAATTGAAGTAATATGAAGTTTTCACTCCCCCACCTCTTGCAACTATTGCAAGTTATTATTAGGACACTTAATGCTCCCACTGATCTTTAATATCTCTAGAAATGCTACAAGAGAAGTTTCAATGAGGTACGTGACGTGGGAACCTATCATATATACGTTAGACTTTATTTGATTTCTTTAATGTCCAGATATCATAAGAAACTTTAGGGACATATTTAATAGAAATCTTATAAAGTATGTATATGAATAGATTTCTTCTAAGACCGTGGGCCATATGCGACAAAATTTAGATACAAGTTGATAGTCTTTCAAATGATAAATAAATTATGTCTGAATATTCCATTTGGAATAAGTTCCACGAATGTCAATGAATGACTTATGATGGACCCATACTTATTCCTTAAGCCAAGTCATATTTTAGGGCTTTAACGTCATGATTTAAAATTACTTAGAATGAGATTAGATGAAAAAATCATCCTCATTAACCATGTCATGATTTCTCATGAATTTTGGTTATAATTGATGAAATTTGTAAGTCTCATTTTCCTTTTGTCAAATTCTCATTTACATGATGACAAAAGTTGTGAAAGTGTAAGGTATCATCTAGTTTTTATCTTAGTAATGTTTCAATCCAGATATTTAGAACAAATAAAATGAGAGTTTAAGATAAGTGTGACTTTATGTTGACTATGCAAACCTCACAACCTTCATGACATAGCCTAAGTAATGATACTGTATTCTGATTAATCTTCAGAATATGTAAGGTATCGAAAAGCTTTGTTAAAAGACTGCTTATTATGGTTCTTATAGCCTTAACAATTAGTTTTGTCACTAACTCTCATGTTAGTTATTTGTCGAGTTCTGGTAAGGAAACGTATGGAACTAGAGTCAACTAATCATGTGTTAATTGGAATATTAAAATTATCAGACTTAAATATCATTAGTAAGTGACTACCTAATTAACTTATCCAACTGTTCTTTTGAATAATGGATAGTCTCGTTGCTTATGCCTGGTCTAATGACATAATTATGCAGTGAGATTTTCCCTTGAAGAACCTTAAAGTTGGAATTAGCACTTGTAATTTGTCTATGGACCTTAGAAAAATCCTCTTTTAAACTATTAGTGGTTGTAAGGTGAATAACATCTTATTTTCCAGTTTCAAACATTTATTTCTATGTACATATATTGCTTATTAACACACTCATTATACTTTGGTACTTTTGAGTGTTATAGTTGATTTATAAGGCATCAAATTGTACAAGTGAAAATCTTAGTATGTAATGTACTGGAAAAAATGTACTTATTTCCATGCGCAAGCCCTTAACTTTATGGGTCATGGTATTGTACATTATTATGTATTCACATATACCACTTAGCTTTATAGTTTATAATTTTAAATGAAGGCATGCATCTTAGGAGTTCTAATGATTATTCCACAATTATAGATTAGTCGTAGGAAAGACTTAATCTGGAATAACCTTTTAGTGACAACACTTATTCTTGATTATCATAAGAGACATCATGTTCGATTTATCCTAATCATCATGCTCTACTTTTCTTCTGTAGTGCTTTATCAGAAGAGAGCAATAGGATTATCGTGTCTTAAGAGATAATCAAGGATTTAATTTAAGAGCTAATTCTTATAGAAACTTTAAATAAAGCAAAACATTTTAGGCTTAGGAATTAGAGTGGATGAGATATAGACTTATAGAAGAAAATTATAGTGAGTAAAATTATGAGTACTAAGAATAAGGCAGACGAAATGATCATAAAAATTAATTAAGGATCATTAATATAAGGATCATTGTGTGAAGAGGTTGTGATATGTCTATTACTAACATCAAAATAATAGACTTATTTAAAGTTCTACTTAAACGAATACAAATCAGCTTTGGCCAGAAGTGTAATCATTTAAGCATGTGTGCAAAGTGGTTGTAACAAATCAGCTTTGGCCAGAAATTGAGACAATCACTTTAGTTATGCACTTGTTAAGTATGCCATCTATGAAGGAATTAAATCAGCTTTGGCCAGATATTAAGACATTCATGTTTATGATGCACACTTAACATAGCTTTCGTAATACTTGAACGATAAGTAGATGCATCAAATCAGCTTTGGCCAGAAGTGATACATCAGAAGCTCATTCAAGTAAAGCCATTTTGGTTTTGTAAAACATTATTTGATCCTTATTAATTAACTAAGTAATTACAAAAACCAAATATTTAGTAGCAAACCACCTGTTAGCACGAGGTTCGGGGCGGAGCCCCGAGCTAAATCTTAGTTCACATTAAATAGCCTAAAATAATGAGGTTTCGAGTCAGTTATGAGGTCTCGAGTGAGATCTCGAGTCAAGTCTTGACTCAGCTTATAACATTATGAGGTCTCGACTCATTAATGGTCTCGAGTCGCAACCTCAGTGTCTCGAGTCATAATCATGGTCTCGACTGCTGTGAATTATGAGATCTCGACTCCTTATGAGGTCTCTAGTTGTGACCTTTATGGTCTCGAATCACAACCTTATGGTCTCGAGTTATGACCTTATGGTCTCGAGTCGAGACCTTTGTCTCGAGTTGTACAGATTTAAGCCCTTAGTCGAAACCTCAGTGGTCTCGAGTCGAAATCGTTGTCTCGAGTTGTAAAGGTTTGAGAACAGTTGTCACGGCCCCCGACCCGGTTTGACCCGTTTCAGGAGCCGCGGGACAGAAATCCCGTGGTATTTAATTAACAGCGGAAGTTTCTTCAGGATCTTTTTAAAACTGAAATATTTCCTAATTATTTTATTTCACAACTCGGGATAAAACCCGGTAATTTACAATCTTGAGATTTCACGAAGAAATCTTTTATTTTACAAAACATGTTTCTTTATTTTATACTGAGCCACTTCCTTAAGCTGATAGTGCTTCACGGCACTTTTCCTGGATCACAACAGATCACCTGAAACATGTTTGAAAAAGGTTTTGTCAGCGGGAAATACTTAGTGAATCATTCAATTTATAAAAACGACTCGTTTGTTATAATTTACAGTATTAAGAGCAATTACAATGTTTCAGATATCAACCAACTACCCTCGGTATTTGTCACTCGACTCGTTTCTGTGACTATGGTCATATCACCCATTGGCTAACTCGTTGTCCAATGGTGAAGATTATCAAGTAATGTATACAAAACCCCACATACCGGCTGTAATATGGAGATTACAAAGACTTAATCCCTGTAATTATAACCTTGATAATAAACATGATTTTGAAAGTAATTTGATAAAAAGAGAATGACTCACATTGCAGATTTAATTTTGAACAGAGCTTAGCCTACTGATTAGCCTTGATAACCTAGTTTAAATAATCATGCACACAAACTAGGTTAGTAACTTAATACAGCATTTAGGATAACTCACGAGATTAAAACCTTCACAACGAATGACAAAGTGCGATACTTAAACATCCATCGATTTAATGACGAATGACAAAGCATAAACCCTAATGTGGGCAGCACTTAAACATCCATTGGATAGTTTAATCGATCGGACATTGAATCGTAGCAGCGATCGAGTTATTACCCTGAATTGCGGCAGCACTTCGTGATCAGTGTGTGTTTTAATAGTGAACAGAACGTAACTCAGTGCCTATTTCGACTTTGTGCGTCGTTTTCATTCCAGAAATTAAGTGCCAAACCCAGCTATTTATACCCGAATTTTGCCCCCCCTTACGGACCGTAAGACTCAACCCTTACGGTCCGTAAGGGTCACCTATTTTTTTATAGAGTAGCCACGGTTGGGACTAGCTTTGCTGACTTGACAGATTCTTAATTTCAAATTTTGACAGCGAGTAATTTAGATAATCGTTAACTAGGGTATACTCCCCTTGAGTTTTAGGGGCCCTGATCCTGATTCCGATTGTTCTGAAAATTTTAGGGTTTGTTCAGAATCACTTGGGTTTCTCAATTAGGGTTTCCTATTGGCCAAATTAAAATAATAATTAGGACTTTTGATGAGAGTTGTTACATTCTCCCTACCTTAATAAAAATCTCGTCCTCGAGATTTACTAGAATAATTGAGGATACTTTCGCTTCATTTCTGATTCCAGTTCCCAAGTGTATTCAGCCCCTCGCTTTGAATCCCACTTTACTTTAACTAGCACTAGTCGTTTGTGCTTGAGAAACTTTACTTTTCTGTCCTCTATTTGAAGAGGTTTCTCAACAAATTTTAATTTTTCGTTTACTTCTATTTCTTGGAGAGGTACTACCAAAGATTTGTCTGATAGACATTTCTTGAGGTTGGATACATGAAATACATCATGTACTCCAGCTAACTTTTCTGGTAGTTGTAAACGATAAGCAACTGGTCCTATACGTTGGATCACTGAAAATGGTCCTACATACCTTGGACTTAGCTTTCCTTTCTTACCGAATCGAACAACTCCTTTCCAAGGAGAAACTTTCAACAATACTCTGTCTCCAACTTGGAATTCTAACGGCTTGCATCTATTGTCTGCATAACTTTTCTGGCGATCTCGAGCCGTCTTCAGTCTTTCTTTGATTTGAGTAATCTTATCAGTCGTCTCTTGCACTATTTCAGGACCTGATAATTGACTTTCTCCTATTTCTGCCCAACAAATTGGAGTTCTTCACTTTCTTCCGTATAGTGCTTCAAATGGGGCAGTTTCAATACTTGATTGATAGCTATTGTTATAGGAGAATTCAATTAATGATAAATGATCATCCCAATTTCCACCAAAATCTATTACACATGCTCGGAGCATGTCTTCTAGAGTTTGGATCGTCCTTTCACTTTGTCCGTCTGTTTGTGGATGATATGCAGTACTCAGATTTAGTCGAGTTCCCATAGCTTGCTGGAAGCTTTTCCAGAAATGAGAAGTAAAACGACTATCCCTATCCGAAACAATGGAGAGTGGAACTCCATGTAAGGATACGACTTCATCTACATACAATTTTGCCAACCTTTCCATACTAAAGGTTTCTTTCATTGGTAGAAAGCGAGCTGATTTGGTTAATCGATCCACAATTACCCAAATCGCATCATTACCTTTTCTTGTTTTGGGTAACTTAGTAACAAAATCCATTGTTATAAGTTCCCATTTCCATATAGGCATTTCTAATTGTTGTAGTAACCCTGAAGGTTTCTGATGTTCTGCTTTAACTTGTGAATAAGTGAGACATTTAGAAACATATCGCGCTATATCCTTTTTGATTCCTATCCACCAGAAGTTCTTTCTTAAATCTTGGTACATCTTATTGTTTCCTGGATGCATAGTATACCTAGATTTATGAGCTTCTTCTAAAATCTTAGGTCTTAATTTTCCTTGCTTAGGTACCCAAATTCTATTTTTGTGGAATCTCCAAATTCCATCTGCTCCTTGTTCTAATTCCTTTATTCGTCCTTTCATTCCTTCATCATCATCCTTGATTGCTGTAGCTTGAAAATTCTTCAATTTTTCCATTAAATCTATTTGTAGATTTAATCTGAGAGCACGAACCCGTCGTTGTTTCTCATGATATCTACGACTTAAGGCATCTGCAACTACATTTGCCTTTCCTTCGTGATACTGAATATCACAGTCGTAGTCACTTAGGATTTCCATCCCTCTTCTTTGCCTCATGTTTAACTCTTTTTGCCCAAATATATATCTTAAACTTTTATGATCTGTATAAACAGTAAATTTATTTCCATACAGATAATGTCTCCAAATCTTAAGGGAAAAAATTACGGCTCCTAATTCTAAATCTTGAGTCGTATAATTTTCTTCGTGCTTTTTCAACTGTCTTGAAGCATACGCAATTACCTTCTTGCGTTGCATAAGCACACATCCAAATCCTAGTTTTGAAGCATCACAATATATCTCAAAATCTTCAGTTCCTTCTGGTAAGGCTAAGTTTGGTGCATTTGTTAATTTCTGCTTTAATATTCTAAAGGCTTCTTCTTGTTTAGATCCCCATTCAAACTTAACGGCTTTACAGGTTAACTTAGTTAATGGTACGGCTATCTTGGAAAAATCCTTAATAAACCGTCTATAGTACCCAGCTAAACCTATAAAACTTCTAATTTCCATTGCTGTTTGTGGAACCTTCCAATTGGTAATTGCCTCTATCTTAGCAGGATCTACGTGAATACCTTCGTGATTCACCATGTGTCCTAGGAATTGCACTTCCTTTAACCAAAATTCACACTTCGAGAATTTGTCATAAAGCTTTTCCTTTCTTAACAAAGTTAAGAGTGCATGAAGATGTTCACAATGCTCTATCTGACTTTTGGAATAAATAAGTATATCGTCTATAAAAACAATTACAAATTTATCCAAATATGGTTTACAGATCCTATTCATCATGTCCATGAATGCAGCAGGTGCATTTGTTAACCCAAAGGGCATGACTGTAAACTCGTAATGACCATACCTAGTTCTGAAAGCATTTTTAGGTATGTCTTCTTCTTGTACCTTCAATTGATGATATCCGGAGCGTAAGTCTATCTTAGAAAAATATCTAGCTCCTTGAAGTTGATCAAACAGATCATCAATCCTAGGTAATGGGTATCGATTCTTAATTGTAACCTTATTTAATTCTCTATAATCGATACACATTCTCATTGAACCATCCTTTTTCTTAACAAACAATACTGGTGCTCCCCACAGGGATGAACTAGGTTGTATGAATCCTTTACTTAGTAATTCATCTAATTGCATTTTCAGTTCTAACATTTCTGTGGGTGCTAACCGATAAGGTGCCTTGGCTATCGGTGTAGTTCCTGGAATTAGATGAATCCTAAATTCTACTTCCCTATCTGGGGGTAATCCTGGTAACTCTTCTGGGAATATATCTGGATACTCGGAGACTACAGGAATTTCCTTAAGTTCTTTACCCTTAGTACTAATGATTACTGAAATCATATATACTATTCCTTGTTTTCGTTCATAATTAGCAACTTTCATTACTGATATGAACTTCATGGGCTTACGTGGTTTATTTCCTGTAATCATAATGACTTTTCCAGTGGATGTCTGAATTTCTATAGAATTCTTATCACAGAGAATTCGAGCATGGTTGGCTACTAACCAATCCATTCCTAATACAACATCAAATTCGGCTAATTTCATAGGTAATAGTTTTGCAAAGAATTTATGACCTGAAAGTTCTAATTCTACATTTTGCAAAACCTTATCTATTTTAACTGAATTTCCATCAGCCGTTTCGACTGTAAAAATCTGCCTAATGTTGGTTAAGGTTATATTAAGAGCTTGGCAGAATGAAGTATTGATAAAACTTTGGTTTGCACCAGAGTTAAATAATACTTTTGCGTATACGTTGTGAACTAGGAACGTACCAGCTATCACATCTGGAATCATCTCGGCTTCCTGATTAGTTAACTGAAAGGCTCGGACATTCTTCTTAGTAGCTCCGTCGGCTGTCTTGGCTTTATTGTCTGCTGGTTTGACCAATTTAGGACATTCTGGTCTAAAATGTCCCTTTTCTCCACAGTTATAGCAGATCGTTGTTTTCTTTCTGCAGTCTTCTTCACGATGTCCTACCATTTTGCAAAAATTGCAGGTTACATTACATCTTCCATAATGTTTTCTTTTGCAATTCTTGCAGAATGGCAGAGTTGAGGATTTTCCCGTTCCTCTTTTCTTGAAGTTGCTATTATTACCCGTACGAAATCCTTGGGTAATTTTATGAGCCAATTCCTTCTTCCTGTTTTCATCTTGCGTGCGTACCAGTTCGTCAGTTAGGGTATTGGCTAATTCCACAGCATCGTCAATCGTAGGAGGTCTCGCAGCTTTTAACGATGTTACGGATTTCACTAATTAGTCCCCAAATATAGCGAGAAATGAGTACCGGTTCTGGCGAAGCCAGTGTTGGTACCACTCTAGCATATTCAAAGAATGTCGAAGTATAACCGCGACAATCTACACCCATCATTCTATGGTTTAAAAACTTATTTGCCATTTGATCTTTTTCATATTCGGGACAGAATTTTCTTTCTACAAGAATCTTAAATTCTTCCCATTTCATGGCATAAGCCCTATCTCTTCCTTTGGCTTGTAACACCGAGTTCCACCATTCTAGCGCCCCTTCTTTGAAAAGATTTGACGCGTACATGACCTGATCATCCTGAGCACATTTACTTATGGAAATTACTGCCTCGGTTTTCTCTACCCAACGCAGTGCCGCAGTCGCTCCTTCATTGCCTGCAAACTCAGTGGGTTTACAAGCAAGAAATTCTTTATAAGTGCAACCAGGCGTTGCAGCTTTCATTTTCTTAGGGAGCGGAGCTTGCCGTGGTTCATTTTCATGATTAACATGATTACTGCCTCCGTTTATACTATTACTGAAGTTATCTTCAGAAATACGTTTGCTAGGAACGATTTGTTGTGGTTCGATTGGATTTTTAACAGCAACAACGATTGATGGAATAGTGTTGGCTATCCCTTGAGCAACAATTTCTGGAATAGTGTTGGCTATCCCTTGAGCAACGATATTTTCTATATCCTGCCTAGTCATATATTGATCCCCCGGTTGTTGCTCAGATTGATTAACTTCGTTAACTGGTTCATTATTAGCGTTTTCCATCTGATAATTAATATATATAATTTATTAGTATCAAATAAATAACAATTACCCACAAAATCATCATACAATTTCACAATACACATATAGCCAAAACTATCAATTTCTCAATTTCCATTTATATTTAATAGTATGCATCAATACACACTATTATTTTACAAAGTTTTATTCGTAGTTATTTTACAGACTAATTTCTACTATTACTATTACACAATCACAGTTCCATAAACCCCCTATCTTTTGTCAGTTGATTGTCTAGTAACGGCGTTCCCTCTTATCGTAATTCCAGGAGATCTGTCCCAAAATCTCTTGGATCCTATTCCCAGCATCCATTAGTTCTTTGTCAAAATGGCGGAGTTCAGCCATTTTCTCGTTACTCATTGGTGGATTTGATAAAGGTTCTGGATTGATCTGAAGGAAAAGCTTATAGGGATTGTTTTGTAACTGTATTTCATTAGTCAACCATTCGTCTATTTGCGAGTGGATTGAAGGTTTTGGAATAGCTGGTTCTAAGTTCATTGGTAGTTGTGTTTCAAGAGAGTGAATAAAAACATTTTCATTAACAGGCTTAATAGTATTATAGCTTGTCAATATAAAATCTAGCTCTTCCTGAGATGGTAACCCCTCAATTTGTCTAGAGCTTTCCCCAATTTCCATTTTCTTAGGCTTGGGTTTCTCGAGAGGTAAAGCGTTGAATTCTATAGGTTCTTCTATGTCTGGTATATATCTATTGAAATCTCTGGAAACTTCTATTCTTACTGGATAAAGATTTAAATTCTGAAGGGCGTCAGACAAGTCACTCATGCTGTTTAAATATGCAAAACAATCAAAATTTATTAAGTCAAAATTTTATAACAAAATTTCATAGAAAACCTTTAAATATTATTCCAGACTGTGTAACTATAAATAACTGAAAATCAAAACACACTAAGGTTTACTTATTTATTTACTGGGTAAAGTTTCTAGACTGTAAATAATCCGGGTGCTAAAATTTTAAGTCAGATTATTTTAAAGATTTGTATTTATTGCTACAATGGCTATATATAAAGATCTGCCCATACTGTACACAATTAATCAGATAATAAAACACATAATAACAAAATAGTAATTAATAAAAATTAAGTATTTTCTAAATACTTAATTGGCTTAAATCAGTGGCTCTGATACCACCTTTTTCTGTCACGGCCCCCGACCCGGTTTGACCCGTTTCAGGAGCCGCGGGACAGAAATCCCGTGGTATTTAATTAACAGCGGAAGTTTCTTCAGGATCTTTTTAAAACTGAAATATTTCCCAATTATTTTATTTCACAACTCGGGATAAAACCCGGTAATTTACAATCTTGAGATTTCACGAAGAAATCTTTTATTTTACAAAACATGTTTCTTTATTTTATACTGAGCCACTTCCTTAAGCTGATAGTGCTTCACGGCACTTTTCCTGGATCACAACAGATCACCTGAAACATGTTTGAAAAAGGTTTTGTCAGTGGGAAATACTGAGTGAATCATTAAATTTATAAAAACGACTCGTTTGTTATAATTTACAATATTAAGAGCAATTACAATGTTTCAGATATCAACCAACTACCCTCGGTATTTGTCACTCGACTCGTTTCTGTGACTATGGTCATATCACCCATTGGCTAACTCGTTGTCCAATGGTGAAGATTATCAAGTAATGTATACAAAACCCCACATACCGGCTGTAATATGGAGATTACAAAGACTTAATCCCTGTAATTATAACCTTGATAATAAACATGATTTTGAAAGTAATTTGATAAAAAGAGAATGACTCACATTGCAGATTTAATTTTGAACAGAGCTTAGCCTACTGATTAGCCTTGATAACCTAGTTTAAATAATCATGCACACAAACTAGGTTAGTAACTTAATACAACATTTAGGATAACTCACGAGATTAAAACCTTCACAACGAATGACAAAGTGCGATACTTAAACATCCATCGATTTAATGACGAATGACAAAGCATAAACCCTAATGTGGGCAGCACTTAAACATCCATTGGATAGTTTAATCGATCGGACATTGAATCGTAGCAGCGATCGAGTTATTACCCTGAATTGCGGCAGTACTTCGTGATCAGTGTGTGTTTTAATAGTGAACAGAACGTAACTCAGTGCCTATTTCGACTTTGTGCGTCGTTTTCATTCCAGAAATTAAGTGCCAAACCCAGCTATTTATACCCGAATTTTGCCCCCCCTTACGGACCGTAAGACTCAACCCTTACGGTCCGTAAGGGTCACCTATTTTTTTATAGAGTAGCCACTGTTGGGACTAGCTTTGCTGACTTGACATATTCTTAATTTCAAATTTTGACAGCGAGTAATTTAGATAATCGTTAACTAGGGTATACTCCCCTTGAGTTTTAGGGGCCCTGATCCTGATTCCGATTGTTCTGAAAATTTTAGGGTTTGTTCAGAATCACTTGGGTTTCTCAATTAGGAATTCCTATTGGCCAAATTAAAATAATAATTAGGACTTTTGATGAGAGTTGTTACAACAGTTATGATTTCGAGTAGAGTCCTTATGGTCTCGAGTAGAGACGATTTGAGAACCCTTATGATTTCAAGTCGAGACCTTGTGGTCTCGAGTCGAGATCTTGGTATCGAATCGAAACCTGATGGTCTCGAGTAGAAATCTGATGGTCTCGAGTCCACTGTTAACAGCTGTTGTTGTGAAAATAACTGAAAATTCGAATTTTTGGGATTTCGAGATATGGTTTCCTGTTATAGTGATGATCTAATTTTATCAAAATAATCCGAAAATTTTATCTGATTATCTATTAACAGATTTCGAAAATCTTTAGAATGCAAAACCGATCAAAACAGGAAATACCACTCATAAATCCTAATTACATTCCAAAACATAAGGGAATTTTCGAATTTTCCTAAGAACACATGATGAACCCTAAACATAAGAACAAAATTCTGGAACCCGAAATCTGAATTTTTAAGGTTTTTTATAAACAGATTTCGGACTTGATTTTAACCATTATGATTTTGAGTCATTTATATAACATTCTTTTTCCGAATAAATTGATTTCGGCACATCAGACCCGAAACCGGCCGTTATGTTCATTAAATTTTCAAAACTTATGTTTTTCAGAATTCAATCCCAGAATTAAGGATAGGAAAACAGAACCGACTAATCAACATATGCTCTGATACCACGTGTTGATCAGTTCTGTTTAAACATAATGAAAAACATGAAAACATACCTTTGATTGCATCAGCACAGGTCAGCAAAGAATCCAGATGGAGACACAGCAATAGTGTTTGACATGATTGTCAGATTGATCTGGTTCCTCCTTAGGGTGCAATCTAATGATGGTGATAAGAGAAACCGAAAAGGGTATCGGTTGGGAGAGGGAGGCCTATTTGATGTTATTAGAATTATTAGGTTATGTGTCTAACCTTAGAACCTCTACATAAGTCTCCTTATATATGCACCCAAGAGGAAACCCTAATTAGTTAATAAGGGTAATTAGGCCCATCAACAATTACCAACTAATTATTTAATAGGATTGTTATATATTTTGATCCATATAATGTAAATGATTATAATGGCTACTAGATTAAATATAATATCAAAATATATTTAATCTTACACGAGCCAGCAATACCGATGTGGGAGACCCCCTCGTAATGTAGACGCGGTGGCCAAGGCAATGATGGCAATCCACAAGCCCCGAGATTGACATCGAACGACTCCAACAACGAATCCGAAAATTGGAACTCCAGATGCGTGATGAGAAAACTGAATCGGACACCATCATGTGGGATAATGAGGAAACTGAACCAGACACAATTTCGATGAACCAACATCAATTATATATATATTGTTAATAAAGGATGATGAATAGTAATTTTAATTTTAAAATAATACATAGCTTTTTATTATTTTTTTAATTTTAGTAACATATTTTTAATTTTTTTTCCTTTTTTACAATCATATATTTCCTATCCCATTTTTTTTTAATAATTCTCTTTTTTTAGAACATATATTATTGATTAATTTATTTGATACTTCTTTAATAATTTACGTTTATAATTTTTTTTAAAACTTAAGTACGTAGTTATACTTGATTTTTTCCCGTACATTTCGTTATAAGTTTTGTTAAAAACGAAATTGTACTTATAATAAAGTATTTATTTGGTATCATAAAACAGTACGATGATAAACTAAACCGTTCTAATGGTTTCGCTTTCTAAACAACATGCTTTATTTTCAAAATCACGTTTGTTTTACGTTATCATTTGCTCGGTTTCGCCGTAACGCACAACGACAAAAAAACTAGTTTAAATAATTATCCATGCTTAAAACTAGTCATATAAAAAGTTGTTCTTAATTTTCGTTTAGGAAATTTCTTTATGAATGTTTTTACATTCTTAGACCATGAGTAATGGTTAATGTCCCTTAAGAGACATTTTTTGCCATATCATTATCATAATGCTTCATCTAATGGTTAAGGCTTCATAATGCCCTTTCATTTATTAGTTTCCTTGTTTTTTCTCCTTATTGGGCATTATTTAGAAATGCTTCTTCCTCCTCATGCCCCTATAATGCCATGAGAAATGGTGCAAAGGCATTATCAAAACCTTTCATACCTCTATAAAGCCCCATTTTATCTGGCCTTAACAACTATTCAAATTTTATTAATTGCTAGCCACTCATTAACCCCGTTAATTAATGCTAACATCACAAGTTCATAAACCGGCCTAATTTTTTGATCAAACCAAGATAAATTAGATTGTCGGATTAAGAATTCTACGCTTCAATTCATAGATTAAAAATTAGAAAATATGTTGTATGATAGTCACTAACTAGAATTAGCAACTCGTTTGTAAATCGTTAAGTGTCTAGTACAAATACAATTAGTACATAAACATGTTATAAACTAATTATAATATTAAGGAGTTTATGATTTGTTTTAATTATTTCCCAAATCAACAACTTATATAAGACGATTCCAAATATCACGTGGCCTATCACGAATCAGTGGCGAAGCTTTAGATTTCCAACTAGGGTCAAAAACGTATATAGCTAAAAAAAATTATAAAACCGGGAGTCGAAAACGTATATACCTAAAAAATTATATACTAAAACTATATACAGGGCCTACTGAGCGAAAAGTTTGGGCGATCGAACGCCTCCTCCCGCCTCCACTATGTGTCACGAATCAACCTTAAACTTTGGGATTTTAAATGTTAAAAAAAAAAACTATATATACCACCAAGATCTAGAAGGCTACGGTTTAGCAAAGAAAACTATATATGCCACCAGATCTTGAATGCTACGGTTTGTAATTAAGCAAAGTAGCAAACCCTAAACAATAAAAATAGCTTCTTGATCGAATCCGCCTTCAAATCTACAATCATGGTGGCTGAGTTGCCATCGGAAAACATGCACAGTATCTTGTCAACCCTAAACTCTAAAAAGCCTCTTCAATCAGCCTTCAAATCTATAACCATGGCCGAGTTACCTTCGGAAATCAGGTACGACATCTTCTCAAGAATACCGGTGAGATCATTGGTTCATTGCCGGTGTGTAAGCAAGCAATGGCGCAACGACATCAACGATCCTTACTTTGAAACCATGTATGCCAAACGAGCGGCAATGATCAACGATCCAACGATCATTATGTTTCGTCAAAGCCCATCTAATGTTCCCAACTCACCATGCACACTCAGTTTCTTGGAATATAAAGAAGAAGCAGGAGCAGGTAGTTGTACCCTAAAGTTGAACAAGAAGCCACCCTCTATGGAGTTTATGTGTAAAAGATGGAATGACAGACATCCTAGGTTCATAGTTCTAGGTTCTTGCTATGGTTTCATCTATTCGTCACAACGCCACAGTAATGACGCCAGTACTTTTGTTGTGATCAATCCTATAAGGAGAGAATGTTATGAACTGCCACCCATCAACACACCATTGCGATTCGAGAGCGGGCTTGGGTTTGATGAATCTACCAACACTTTCAAGATGGTGTGTGTCATGGCAAACTTGCATCCGGACAAAGAGGGTCTATGCACTATGGTGCATGTCTTGGGAACAGGCTCGTGGCGAGAGATACCCCAAGTCCCATCTCATCCAATATGCGGCGAAGGGGTGTTCGCTAATGGATGTATGCATTGGTTGACTAGTAGGAATGTTTACTGCCCAATAATAAGATTTGACATGAAAACCGAGGAATTTGGGGTGATTAAACCTCCTAGAAAAGGACATCTTGGAAGTTATGTGCATTTGGTTGACTTACATGGTGAAGTTGGATTTGTGTATATTGCTATTAACTATAGCGTGGAGGTGTGGGTATTGAAGGAGAGAGGATGGGTTATGCATTGTGGGTTCGACCAGAAACCACATCTAGGTTGCGGATATTGTAGTCGCGGATTAATGGTCTTAGGTTTTTGGAACGAAAATGGGGACATATTAATGACAAGTTATCAAGGATATCAAAAGTTGCTTGTTTACAACTTAAAAAGTGACAGTTTGTATGAATCAGACTGCATTGGTTTTGAACGAGTAGGTCATGTAAAAGATATTCGGATGTATCAAAGCACCTTGTTTTCCACCCGCTTATTCGATCAAAAACCGAAGGAAAAGAAGTAACCCAATGAAAAAATGTTAGTGTTTTGCTAGGTAGTAAGTTTGGTACGATAGTTTTTTTATCCATATTTGGTTTATCTTTTTGCATATTTGTGCTTTTTTTCTATCATGACTTATTTAGACCAAACTATTCAGAATTCCTTGTGATTAGCTTGAACTGTCACAATTTTCTAGGTCTACATTTCCTAAATCATCTCAAATTAAGAGTTTCAAAATTGGCTTCTTTTACTCGTTTGATATTTGAGTCAATTGACTTGTTTTAAACGGAGTTAACCTATATATATTTAGCTTGTTTAATTAAGGGGTACATTTATAGTAGTCAAGTTTCTCATATGTTTTACTAAAGTCACCTTATCTTTTTTTAACTAAGGTGCTGTTTGTTTTTTCAGATGTAAAATGTCTGTAGTCTGCGTACCACATCTGCAGGCATCTGCAAGAGAAGATGTGGCCCAAATGTCTGCAGTCTGCAAGGAGAAGAGGGTTTGTTTTTTTTTCTTCAAAAACAACTTCACACACACAACACACACAAGAGTTTTCTCTGCTCTCTCTCTCTACAAACACTCTCTCTCTCTCTACAACCAACAACCACCGCAAACCCTAGCCCCCACTCCAAGAACCCACCGCAAACCCTAGCCCCCTGTCTCCTGCCGCGAAACCACCACCACCGCCGTCAGATCGAACCACCGCCGTCATCGTTCTCTCTCTCTCTGTCTCCTGCCGTCATCGTTCAAACCCTAGCCCCCTGTAACAAACGCTAGACCGTCATCGTTCGCAGACTACAAACGAGCAATAGATCGGAACCACCGTCACGGAACCACCTCTCTCTCTCTCACAGCTCTCTCTCTCTCACAGATCTCTCTCTCTACGGTCTCTCTCCCTCACAGCTCTCTCTCTCTCTCTCACAGCTCTCTCTCTCTCACAGATCTCTCTCTCTCTCTGCGGTGGTAGTGGCGGAGGTGGTGGTGGTGGTGGCGGAGGTGGTGGTTGCGGAGGTGGTGGTGGCAGGAAGAAGAAGAAGAAGAAGGGTTGGTGGTGTGTGAAGATCTTGAAGCAATATTCCATAGCTTTTTTTTTAAGCAAATAAAGACCCCTTTCAGGTCTTTTTTTTTTAAAAAACAAACAGTCTTTAACCACTTATGTCTGCCCGCCCGCAGACATAAGCCCTTTGAAGACACTTTAAGCAAAAACAAACACAACCTAAGTCATTCAATTTTCATTCCTTAGCGCACATGTCAGAGAGAACTTGTACGTAAATCAAACCCCAACTCCCCAATCAGACAATCCGTCAAACACCACCAAATAGTCCGGCGAAGGCCATAATCGTTTATTATGGCGGTGAACACCTTTACTGTTATTCTTTTGTTGATCCGGGATTATTACTTCGATGGATCTGAAACTAGCTTTGTGTATGCCATCTTGGTGTTTTAGTTATGACAATAAGATTGTGGTCGTCTTGTGAAGAAACCATGTGTGAATGTATTTACGTATTTCTTTTTGTTTTTTATTATCATGTCATTACCACATAAGTATTTAGTAATTACAAAAAAAAAATAAAAAAGAGTTAGTCTGTTCTTTGTAACCACTTATCTTTTCTCTACAAGCATCAATACAACAATAATCATCTACACTTACCTCAGTGGAGTAGGAGTGAAGTCATGCATTTGAGCCATAAAGGCGTGATACAGAGTGTCTTCGGTGATTTGTATATCTGCCATCTGAGCAGACCAGTCAAAACCTCCTCCCTCTTGAGCTACCATAGCATTGTTGGTGTTTGCAGCTGAGGATGATCCAGAAACATTGCTTGGGTTTGCACCAGATGCACTAGAGGTAGTAACAGTAACAGGTCTTGGGGCTGAGTTAACAGTGACAGTGATGTTTTCATCAGGTCTCTCTCTTTTTGGATGTTTGCAGTCACGAGCGAAATGTCCTGGCTCATGGCAGTTGAAACACCTCAACTTTGACTTGTTCCATCCTCGATCCTTGTTCGTCGATTCCTAGTTGTTCCTACCAGTTCTCTTGATAAAGTTTTTGGCAGGAAAAACTGCCATAGCCAACTGCAAAGTAATATCCATCTCTTCAATATCCTCTGGATGGACTTCATTGAGCTCATCTGCCCTTACACTATTTGCTGTAAGTTTTCCTACAACGAAAGCATTGTAGCAATTCATAACTCCTTCCATAAATGCCATATTCTTTTTAATTCTTTAGAGGCATTCCAATCATTTCTGAGTATCCGGATGTCTTCCCTAACGAACTACCTGGATTACCTTCTGAGAGGCAAGTAGAGTTTAGGATTGACATCCTGCTAGGAGCAGCACCGATTGCACAAGCTCCTTACCGTTTAGCACCAACAGAAATGAAAGAGCTGAGAACCCAATTGGATGAATTACTGGAAAAGGGTTTTATACAACCCAACCCAGCTCATCACGTTGGGGGAGCAACCATACTGTTTGTAAAGAAGAAGGATGGTTCAATGCATATGTGCATTGATTACCGCGAGCTAAACAAAGTAACGATCAAGAATCGTTATCCATTGCCCCGGATCGACGATCTGTTCGATCAACTTCAAGGGACAAGCTTCTTTTCAAAGATTGATCTAAGGTCGGGATATCATCAACTCAAAGTTAAAACTGAAGATGTACCTAAAACCGCGTTTAGGACGAGGTATGGTCACTATGACTTCTTAGTGATGCCTTTCGGGCTCACTAACGCACCTGCAGCATTCATGGACCTCATGAATCGAATCTGCAAGACGTACCTATATAAGTTTGTCATCATCTTTATAGATGACATACTTATCTATTCTCGTAATCAAGCTAATCACAAGAAACACCTTCGGTGCATCCTAGGAATGCTACAATAGGAGAAGCTTTACGCTAAATTCTTCAAATGCGAATTCTGGCTTCGCGAAGTCCAATTCCTTGGACATGTTGTAAGCGAGCGTGGTATCCAAGTGGATCCCGCTAAGATAGAAGCAATCATGAACTGGGAAGCACCTAAGACACCTACTGAGATTCACAGCTTTCTGGGATTAGCAGGTTATTACAGAAGATTCATTGAAAACTTCTCTAGCATAGCCACACCTCTAACTACCTTGACCCGCAAGAATGTAAAATTTGATTGGGGTCCTAAAGAGCAGGAGTCTTTTAAAATCCTCAAGCAGAAAATGAGCAATGCTCCTGTGTTAACATTACCTGAAAGAATAGAGGAATTTGTTGTCTACTGTGATGCTTCGCACACTGGCATGGGCTGCGTGCTTATGCAAAGAGGCAAAGTGATTGCCTACGCATCACGACAACTGAAAGTGCACGAAAAGAATTACACCACCCATGATCTGGAATTGGGTGCCGTTGTATTTGCACTTAAGTTATGGAGACATTACTTGTGTAGGACTAAGGTTGTGATATACTAATATCACAAAAGCCTCCAACACTTGTTTAATAAAAAAGATCTCAATACGAGGCAACTATTGATCAGTTGTCACATGGGAATGATGGAGTCCTTAGATTAAATGGTAGCATCTGGGTTCCTATTCATGGAGGACTTAGAGATGTAATCCTTCAGGAAGCTTATAACTCCAAATATTCAGTTCACCATGGGGGTGACAAAATGTATCAAGATTTAAAGGCCAACTATTGGTGGATGGGTTTAAAGAAGTCCATAGCTACACACGTAGCAAAATGTCTGACGTGCGCTCAGATTAAAGCCGGACATCAAAAGCCTTCAGGATTACTACATCAATTAGAACTTCCCACATGGAAGTGGGAGATGGTAACCATGGATTTCATTACCAAGTTACCTAATACAAGGCATGGAAATGATACAATATAGGTCATAGTTGACAGACTGACTAAGTCAGCTCATTTCTTACCCATCAAGGAGACTCATAGCTCCGATAAGTTAGCTCAGTTATATGTGGACGAGATTGTATCTCTCCACGGAGTGCCAGTATCTATTATATCCGATAGAGATACTAGATACACTTCTCACTTCTGGAAAAGTTTCAAACAATCATTGGGCACTCGTTTGAATTTCAGTACTACATACCATCCTCAAACGGATGGGCAAAGTGAGCATATAATTCAAACATTGGAAGACATGTTAAGCGCATGTGTCATTGATTTAGGTGGTAGTTGGGATGACCATCTTCCCTTAATTGAGTTCTCCTATAATAATAGTTACCATACCAGTATTCAGGATGCGCCTTTCGAGGCTTTATATGGGAGAAAATGTAGAACGCCCGTCTGTTGGGCAGAAGTTGGAGAAGCTCATTTATCAGGACCTGAGATAGTCCTAGAAACAACGGACAAGATTGCCCAAGTTCGTGATCACCTAAAGGTTGCCAGAGATAGGAAGAAAAGCTATGTAGATAAAAGGCGCAAACCTCTAAAGTTTGAGGTGGGAGACAAAGTCTTACTAAAGGTATCGCCCTGGAAAGATGTGATGCGTTTTGGTAAGAAAGGCAAGCTAAGCCCGAGGTATATTGAACCATTCGAGATCATTGAATGTGTCGGGAGTGTAGCTTATAAGCTAAACTTGCCTGAGGAGCTTAGTGGAATTCACAATGTGTTCCACGTCTGTAACTTAAAGAAGTGTCTAGCTGATAAATCGATAGCAATGTCTCATAAAGACATACAGATAGATGAAAGCCTAAGGTTTGTTGACAGACCTTTATCGATCGAGGATCGACAGGTTAAAAAGCTCCGAAGGAAGCACGTACCGATTGTGAAACTGAAATGCGATGCCCGTAAAGATGAAAGCCTAAGGTTTGTTGACAGACCTTTATCGATCGAGGATCGACAGGTTAAAAAGCTCCGAAGGAAGCACGTACCGATTGTGAAACTGAAATGGGATGCCCGTAAAGGCCCTGAGTATACATGGGAGGTTGAGTCCTTTATGCAACAAAAGTATCCTCACTTATTTCAGTAAATCTCTGGGTCGAGATTTCTTTTAAGGGGGTGATGATGCAACACCTCGTAAAATCGTGTCCAATTATGTGAAGACACGTGTCATAAACCCTAAAACATGTAAAAGATTAATCTTGAAGGACTGAGGTTTTCATTCAATGAAAATACATATGCGGAGGGACTAAAAGTGTCAATATGCTAATTTATGCCTCTGAGTGACCTTTTATCATACCCGGGGCTTCAAAATGTTAAATCATGCTCTCAGGAATGATTGATATTTGATTTTAAAATTTGAGGGGCCAAATATGTAAAGTTTCAAAAATCTGGTTCTCTGATCATTGGATACGGACCGTATAAGGTTCATGCTTACGGTCCGTAAAGACTGTATCTGGGCGAAATATTTCAAAGTGGTTACGGACCATATGAGGTTCATACTTACAGTCCGTAAAGCCTGTATGTGGGCAGAATGTTTTGGACAGCTGCAGGTTTGTCACTATAAATAACAACCCTCCTGAATATTTTCTGACACCTTAATAAATTTTAAAATATTCCAATATGTCCTAAAATATACCCCGTATATGAAATCCGAGCCCAAAATACGATATAGCATTAAAAATAAAATAAAAACAAAGTTTTTGTGTCGCTCGCGGGCCGCTTAAGACCATACCTGGGTCTACGCGGGGCGCGACAGTCCTGCAACGAAGCGCAACCCTGAGCCGACACCTGTCACGATCGTGTCGAAGCTAGCTGATGACTGGGCCAGGCTAGGGCCTACCCAGTCTACTACGCGGGCCACGTAGCCCGTGGTCTCACCTTACGCGGGCCGCGTGAAACCCGATTTCAGCCCCTATTTAATGGGAGCCCGGGCCTTCAGTTACGATCGCTCATTTCTTTTCTTTCTTACGAATTTCAGACGAAGATAACAAAATTTCCGGGTGTAACAACTCTCATTAAAATTACCATTTCTTATCTTATTTTACCCAATAGGAAACCCTAATTGAGTCCCCCAAGTGATACTGCATGACCCCTAAAATTTTCAGAACAATCGGAATCAAGATCAGGGCCCCTAAAACTCAGGGGGGGGGGGATATTCCCTAGTCGGTAATATCCTTACAGTTTTACGTGGAAATCGAATTTTAACGAACGGTCAACTCTGCTAAGCTAGTAACAGACGTGGCTACCCTATGCTAAAAGTGACCCGTCGCGCCACGCGAGAGCCTCTCGTGACACGCGACAGCGCCGTTTTTCCAGTATAAATTCAGGGTTTTGGCACTTGAAGTTTGGCGTTGGTTCGACGTTAAAATTCATTTTCTACACCGAGATATCGTTTGTTTACTACCAAACACACACACAACACGAAACACTGCCATGACACCAGGGTAATAACTCGATCGCTACTACGATTCAATGTCCGATCGATTGAAACTATCCGATGGATGTTTAAGTGCTGCCCACATTAGGGCTATACTTTGTCATTCGTCGTAAATTCTATGGATGTTTAAGTATTGCACTTTGTCATTCGTTGTGATGGTTTTAATCTCGTGAGTTATCGTAAATGTTGTGTTAGTTACTGACCTAGTTCGTGTGCATTGTTATTTAAATTAGGGTACAAGGCTAATCAGTAGGCTAAACTATGCCCGTTAAACTTGCAATGTGAGTCATTCTCTTTTTATCAAAAATGTTTTACAATACTCCAAGTTATTTTCAAAGGTTATAATTACAGGGATTAAGTCGTGGTTATCTTAATCACTGGCTAGTGGGGTATGTTGCACATTACTAATTTCTCACGGTTAGGCTAATAAATCCTAACAGGGATAATCATCACTACTTGGGTGAAAGGACCCAATAGTGGTATGACCATCGTCACCAGGAAGTGACACGACGCCAGATAAAAATAAGATATAAGCCATTGTAATCGCTCTTATGCTGTAATTTATAACTATGTGTCGTTTTATCAAAATTGAGTGACTCGCCAGTATTTCCGCGCTGATAAAATATTTTTAAAACATGTTTCAGGTGACTACTGTGAACCAAGGAAAAGTGCTACGGAGCACTAACAAAGCTTGAAGTAGTGGCTCAGTTAAACAAATAAACATGTTTTGTAAATCAGGGAATTTCCTTGTAAAATTCCTCTATTGTAAATTACGGGGGTTATCCTGAATTATGAAATAAAATAATCGGGCATTTCAAGTTTTAAAAGATCCTGTTAAATCTTCCGCTGTCAACTCAATTAATGAATACCACGGGTTTCTGTCCCGCGGCTCCTGGACCGGGTGAAACCGGGACGGGGGCCGTCACACCGGGTATAATACCCCTCTAATTAACGAAGTTCTGCCCCGTTGTAAGTATTATAACCCCGGTTACATATTAGATACGATGCCCGATTGATCAAGGGTTCCGTAACGGCTGTCGAGGTTATGCCCAATGTATTCGTTGGAATGCCGTCTCGGGGAGGGTATTACTAATGTAAATAATGGGTTATTTTACTAACATATGTGCATTTGTGTAAATTATAGATAATCACCAGGAAACCCTTACAGAAAACCTAAGACAGCAATGTGAGTAATCTCCTTTTTATAAATTGTTTTTACAAAACCTTAATTGTTTTAAAATGCAATTAAGCAGTGATTGGGTCTTTGTAGTTCTTCAATTACTGCCGGTATGTTGGGGTTTTGTATACAAAATGTGGAATACGTTACCATTGGACAAAGAGTTAGCCAATGTGTAATATGACCCACAAGTCAGGATTGACAGTACTGAATGAGTAATTGTGTAGACATAAACATTGTAATCGCTCTCAATACTGTTTAAGGATAAAACTCTTCATGATTAAACTAGGATTCACTCACCAGTATTTCCCACTGACAAAATATTTTTAAACGCATTTCAGGTAACAAAATGTGAAAGCCAACTAGAAGTCAGCTGGACAGCACTGAAGGCTAGGAAAAAGTGGCTATAAAAGTTAACTAAATAAAAGAAGATCTTTTATTCAATAAAATGGGGATTTTCCCTATGAAAATGTTTGTAATGAAAACTTGGGTTTTATCCCAATATGTTTAATATTATAAAAGTATGGTACTTACTCTGATAAATATTTCCTAACTACGGTCCTGATGAAATTTCCGCTGCCAAAATAATAAACAAATGATACCAGCAAAACTGGTCTCGCGACCGCCCGTTCCCGGGATAGATAGGGGGCGGGGGTTGCGACAGAAGGTGGTATCAGAGCTAAGCCACAGAAGTGTTCTGCTGACATCAAGATATTATTTAAATTGTTAGGAAATTAATTATGGAAATACGTGCATATCTGTATTTTACTATTGTGTGTTATTTGACTATTTGTTAGTTTTCAGTATGAGTGATCAAGGACCCTCAGACGCGTATCGTCAGTTGTCCGATTCACCTAGGAGTGAAGGTACCTCTTCACAGCCTGCCCTCTCTGGGTATGCCGCTGATAATGAAGAAGGCATGTTTGTCTTTAAGGCTCAGTCTGAAGAGCCATTCCCTTAGAAAAAGAGAGGATGGTTCAGTAAGGGAGCATTCGAGCGTAGGAAAAGAATGCGAAAGTTACAACAGCAGAGAGTCCTAGCAGCCGCTAAGTGAGAGTCAGATGCCCATACACAAGATATGCTTAATAGAAGCCTAGCCAATTTTCATATCCTAGCAACCACAGCTGCCGACCCAAACCTGGAGCAACTAGTAGCCCCACAACCCTTACCTTTATTCCCCACTCAGCCGATGGAGATAGAGAACAACCCAGAAAACCAAGTCCAAATGCATGATTTCAACCCTAAGGAGATATCTAGGATACCAGCCCCTAATCCCTTGGACCCGGATTATGATCCATGGTTCGATGATCATAGGGATTATATGCCACGCTACCACTTAAACGACGAACCCATGTCGAATCTTGCAGCCTATCCAGGTCTGGACCCTCTAGATCCCTACTATGATAACGATGAATACATTAAGGAGATCTTAGAGAATCTGTACCCTCAGGAGGAGCCCATGCCCTAGTACCAGCACCTGCGCCCCCAATGAGTGCAGAAAATGTGCACGAGCTCCGAACTTTCGGAGAAGAGATTTTAGAAAGTAGTGAGAGGATGAGGCAGGTAGGAGAGCGACTCGTCTGGAAGTACGACGAGCGTAATATGGATTACTGGATGAATCCAGATCAGTGAAGGTGATGGTGGAGTTGGTAATAATAATAATAATAATAATAATAATAATATAATATGTAATAATAATATATGTTGTAGTATAGACCACTTCGTGGTTAACGATGCATTGTAGTGTTGTAATTTTAATTTCAGCTTTAGTGTGTATTAGACGCATACTATATAAGAAAGAGTAAAGTCGCAATGCTCGACGTTTTTGACCAATATGTGTGTTTTGAAATTGTTGCCTAAATTATTATTTTGTGATATTAATAATTGGTAAATGTTTAAAATCCAGATGGACGACGAAGTAAACCAGGAAAACCAGAATAATGATAACCAGAGTAACATTAACTTGGATAACGAAAACCCGAACAACAACAATAATGGAAACCAAGTGGATAACAGTGCCATGCAACATATAGTGGCACAAGGGATAATAGATGCAATGCCATATATTATCAAAACAGTTAAGGAAGCCGAAAATAAAAGTAAACATGATAGCAAACGACCTTCTGAACCTGAACACAACGTGAACAATGGGCCCGTACTTCAAGTGCCCATTCCCAAAAGAAGGAGAACCGTGTCTTACGGTTGTTCTTATAAAGAATTCTCGCCTTGTAAACCAATGGAATTCTCGGGAAATGAAGGGGCCGTTGCATCTCTACGCTGGATAGAAAAGACTGAGGTAGTCTTAAGAATAAGTAAATGTGCGGAAGAGGATAACATAATGTTTGCTTCCAATCTGTTTAAGAATTCAGCACTAGAATGGTGGAACACTATCCTCCAGTCAAGGGGAAGTGATAGAATGTACAATATGGAATGGGAAGAGTTTAAAAACATTGTAGAAAGGAAATTATGTCCTCCTAATGAAAAGGAACAAATAGCAAACAAATTTCTAAATCTTAGGATGACTGGAATAGATAGTAAGGGTTATACTACCTTATTCTTTGAATATGCTAGAATAGTACCAACCCTTGCATCACCAGAACCAGTATTAATCTCCCGTTACATCTGGGGATTAATTGGGGAAATTAGACATGTAGTCAAGGCAGCTAGACCTCAAACCATAGAAGAAGCTGTAGAACTAGCAAATACCTTGACAGATGAATTAGTCCATACACGAGAAAAGGATCAGAGGAGAAACCTAACCCAGAAACTTACCCAAGAATTCCGTTCTGGAAATTCTAACCGTGGGAAAAATATAGGCTCTACCTCTGCACCCTACTGTAAGTATTGCAAAAGAAAGCATTCAGGAAGATGCTCCATATACTGTAATTTCTGCAAAATGTCGGGACACAAGGAGGAAGATTGCAGGAAGAAGCCTAACAACAGGATATGCTTCAACTGTGGAGAACAAGGTCATATCAAGTCTAACTGTCCAAAACTAGCTCCGGCTACGAACACCAAGAATACAAAAAATGCTAGAGCATTTTTTCTGACTACAGAAGAAGCAAAGATGATCCCGGATGTGATCACCGGTACGTTTTTAGTTAATGATGTTTTTGCTAAAGTATTATTTGAATATGGTGCGAATCAAAGTTTTATTAATACTTCATTTTGCAAACTTCTTAATCAATCATCAACTAAACTCCCACAAGAATGTCTAGTAGAGACAGCAAACGGGGAAACCATTAAGATTTCTGAAATCTTGCAGGGAGCAAGAATAGAAATTTTAAATCAAAAATTTATTGCAAACCTTTACCCAATGAATCTGGCAGGATTTGATGTTGTGTTAGGAATGGATTGGTTAATAGCCAATAAAGCCAGTATTTTATGTGATCAAAAGTCAATTCAAGTAAATTCACCAAGGGGTGAAAAGATCACAATTGAAGGAAATAAGTTCTCTAAATCCACAAAATTCATCTCTGTGATGAAAACATCAAGTTATATAAGAAAAGGATCATTAGTGTATTTGATTTCCATAATCACTAACACTAAAGGAAAAGAATTAAAGGATATTCCAGTAGTATCCCAGTTTTCAGATGTATTTCCAGAAGAGCTACCAGGGCAACCTCCAGATAGAGAAGTTGAATTCAGAATTCATTTGATACACCAATTGCCAAAGCACCTTACCGTTTGACACCCATAGAAATGCAGGAACTGAAGAAACAATTAGATGAATTGTTGGAGAAGGGATTCATACAGCCAAGCTCATCACCATGGGGAGCACCGATTTTATTCGTTAAAAGGAAGGACGGATCAATGCGTATGTGTATTGACTACCGTCAGTTGAACAAAGTCACGATTAAGAATTGGTATCCATTAACAAGAATCGATGATATGTTTGACCAGTTGCAAGGAGCATGATTTTTCTCAAAAATCGATTTAAGGTCAGGATATCATCAATTAAAGGTACAGGAAGAGGACATTCCTAAGACTGCTTTCAGAACAAGGTATGCCATTATGAATTTACTGTCATGCCATTTGGTCTAACCAATGCCCTAGCTGCATTTATGGACATGATGAACCGAATATGTAAGCCATATTTGGATAAATTCACATTTTTCTTTACAAATGATATTCTTATTTATTCCAAAAGCAAAGAGGAACATGCAGCTCATCTGCACGCACTTCTAAGTTTATTGAGAAAAGAAAAGCTTTATGCTAAGTTTTCAAAGTGTGAGTTTTGGTTAGAACAGGTACAATTTCTTGGACATCTAGTTAATCATGAAGGAATTCATGTAGATCCCACCAAGATCGAGGCAATTACCAAATGGAAAACCTCTGAGTCACCAACTGAGGTTAGAAGTTTCTTAGGATTGGTCGGTTATTATAGAAGATTTATTCGAGATTTTTCTAGAATAGCCATTCCCTTAACTAAGTTAACCTGTAAATCCGTTAAGTTTAAATGGGGATCAAAACAAGAAGAAGCCTTTAGAATTCTTAAGCAAAGACTAACCAACGCACCCATAATAGCGTTACCAGAAGGAACTGAAGATTTTGTAATCTATTGTGACGCTTCTAAGATAGGTTATGGATGTGTATTAATGCAACGTCAAAAGGTTATAGTTTACGCCTCTAGACAACTTAAGAATCGTGAAGAGAATTATTCAACCCATGGTCTAGAATTAGGAGCTATAATTTTTGCCCTTAAATTTGGAGACATTACCTATACGGTAGTAAGTTTACCATATTCACCGACCATAAGAGTTTAAGATATGTTTTTGGGCAAAAAGAATTGAATATGAGACAAAGACGCTGGATGGAGATACTTAGTGATTTTGATTGTGATATCCAATATCATGCAGGAAAGGCAAATGTAGTAGCTGATGCTTTAAGTCGAAAGTATCATGAAAAGCCAAAAAGAGTACGTTCTCTTAAGTTAAATCTGCAAGTAGATTTAAATGAACAGATTAGAAAAAGCACAAGAATCAGTAATCAAGGATGATACTGAAAAGTTAAAAGGAATGATTAAGGAATTGGAACAAGGAACAGATGGAATTTGGAGATTCCATAAGAAAAGAATGTAAATACCTAAATTAGGAAACCTACGTCACCGTATATTAGAAGAAGCCCATAAGTCTAAGTATACATCCTGGAAGTGATAAGATGTATCAGGATTTAAGAACAAATTTTTGGTGGATGGGAATGAAAAAGGATATAGCAGCATATGTTGCAAAGTGTTTAACCTGTTCACAAGTCAAAGCTGAACATCAGAAACCCTCAGGTTTATTGCAACATTTAGAAATGTCTGTATGGAAATGGGAATTGATAACAATGGATTTTGTTACCAAATTACCCAAAACAAGAAAATGTAATGATACAATCTGGGTGATTGTAGACAGGCTAACCAAGTCAGCTCATTTCCTACCAATGAAAGAAACTTTCAGTATGGAACAATTAGCTAAATTATATGTAAATGAAATAGTTTCATCACATGGAATTCCTCTATCAATTGTTTCTGACAGAGATAGTCATTTTACCTCTCATTTTTGGACAAGTTTCCAAAAAGCAATGGGAACCAAGTTGAATATAAGCACCGCTTATCATCCGCAAACGGACGGACAAAGCAAAAGGACAATTCAGACAATGGAAGACATGCTTAGAGCTTGTATAATTGACTTCGGAGGTAATTGGGACTATCAATTACCATTGATAGAATTTTCTTATAATAACAGTTATCACACCAGTATCCATACTGCACCATTAGAAGCACTTTATGGAAGAAAGTGCCAAACGCCAGTCTGTTGGGCAGAAATTGGAGAAAAGCAACTATCTGGACCTGAGATAGTACAAGAAACAACAGACAAAATCATTCAAGTCAAGGAACGACTGAAAGCAGCACGTGATAGGCAAAAGAGTTATGCTGATAACAGACGAAAGTCATTGGAATTTCAAGTAGGAGATAAAGTATTATTGAAAGTCTCTCCTTGGAAAGGAGTGGTAAGATTCATCAAAAGGGGAAAGCTAAGTCCCAGGTATGTTGGACCCTTTGAGATTATTAGATGAATAGGACCTGTAGCCTATCAGCTACAACTGCCAGAAGAAATGGCAGGAATACATGATGTATTTCATGTATCAAATCTCAAGAAATGTTTGGCTGATGAATCACTTGTAGTACCTCTCAAGGATATAGAGGTAAATGAACAGTTAAAGTTTGTAGAGAAGCCGCTACAGATTGAAGACAGGAAAGTTAAGAACCTCAAGCACAAGAGATTAGTTCTGGTCAAAGTGAAGTGGGACTCCAAAAGAGGACCAGAATACACATGGGAGCTTGAATCAGAAAAGCAAAGGAAATATTCACACCTGTTCTAGTAGATCTCGAGGACGAGCTTTAAAACAAGGTGGGGAGGATATAACAACCCTCCTGAATATTTTCTGACACCTTAATATATTTTAAAATATTCCAATATGTCCTAAAATATACCCCGTATGTGAAAATCGAGCCCAAAATACGATATAGCATTAAAAATAAAATAAAAACAAAGTTTTTGTGTCGCTCGCGGGCCGCGTAAGACCACACCTGGGTCAACGCGGGGAGTGACAGCCCTGCAACGAAGCGCAGCTCTGAGCCGACACATGTCACGATCGTGTCGAAGCTAGCCGATGACTGGGCCAGGCTAGGGCCTACCCAGTCTACTACGCGGGTTGCGTAGCCCGTGGTCTCACCATACGCGGGCCGCGTGAAACCCATTTCAGCCCCTACATAATGGGAGCTCGTGCCTTCAGTTACGATCGTTCATTTCTTTTCTTTCTTACGAATTTCTGAAGAAGATAACATAATTTCCGGGTATAATACCCCCCCTAATTAACGAAGTTCTGCCCCGTTGTAAGTATTATAACCCCGGTTACGTATTAGATACGCTGCCCGATTGATCTAGGGTTCTGTAACGGTTGTGGAGGTTCTGCCCGACGTAGTCGTTGGAATGCCATCTCGGGGAGGGTATTACTAATGTAAATAATGGGTTATTTTACTAACATATGTGCATTTGTGTAAATTATAGATAATCACCAGGAAACCCTTACAGAAAACCTAAGACAGCAATGTGAGAAATCTCCTTTTTATAAATTATTTTTACAAAACCTTAATTGTTTTACAATGTAATTAAGCAGTGATTGAGTCTTTGTAGTTCTTCAATTACTGCCGGCATGTTGGGGTTTTGTATACAAAATGTGGAATACGTTACCATTGGACAAAGGGTTAGCCAATGTTTAATATGACCCACAAGTCAGGATTGACAGTACTGAATTAGTAATTGTGTAGACATAAACATTGTAATCGCTCTCAATACTGTTTAAGGATAAAACTCTTCTTGATTAAACTGAGATTCACTCACCAATATTTCCCACTGACAAAATATTTTTAAACGAGTTTCAAGTAATAAAATGTGAAAGCCAACTAGAAGCCAGCTGGACCGCACTGAAGGCTTGGAAAAAGTGGCTATAAAAGTTACCTAAATAAAAGAAGATGTTTTATTCAATAAAATGGGGATTTTCCCTATGAAAATGTTTGTAATGAAAACTTGGGTTTTATCCCAATATGTTTAATATTATAAAAGTGTGGCACTTACTCTGATAAATATTTCCTAACTATGGTCCTGATAAAATTTCCGCTGCCAAAATAATAAACAAATGACACCACCAAAACTGGTCTCGCGGCTGCCCGTTCTCGGGACAGATAGGGGGCGGGGGTTGCGACACTATAACCGCCTTATACACTCAAAACTCGAAACATGGAGCTCTTTGATGGTTTTAGGAATCAGCTAGGACACCTGTGATGATCTTTGGACATCCCTAACACCTGGCTTGATCCTTGAACACTCCCTTCAACTATAAATAAGAGCCTCTTGGTGCCTCATTTCCTTGCCCATTTCAAATTCAATCTTTCTCACTCTTTCTGAGTTTCCTGATAAAAAAGGAAGCTCCCTCTAGTTTAAAGTTCGAGCTAGGATCCTTTGTAAGTGTCCTTAGCCACTCTAGTTCGGTTTTTATACGTTTAAAGACCGAAAGTCAAAGTTGGCGCAAAACATCTTTGACTTTCGGTTTAGACCTAAACGGTCCAGCCATTATTCGAGGAGAATATGGCTACTTGATCGTAATTAGGTAGGTATTAATCCCTCAAAAGGGCACCTCCTAATTATCACGTTTACTTAGTTAATTGACAGGTCAAAGTAATTTAATAAAAAGTCAAACTAGCAAGATTTTTAAATAAAAATCAAATATGATAATGTAGAGGTTATAAATCATGTTTTGTCACTTTAATAACTTGGTAAATATTATTATAACATGTTTAAACATGCTTAACCCGACAATTCTAAGTCTAAGCTCGGTTCGTAACCGAAAGTCTCAAAAGCTTAACTTTTGCTTTGACTTTCAGTTCTGACCCGATTTAGCTTAATTCCTTTATGTTTTAAGCTTCCATTGTTACCATATAATGTTGTAGTATAACCCTCTGAGGTTATATTACATGGTCACTTAGAAATCAGAATTATATGCATGTTTCCGTTAGTATGCTTATTATTGACTATTATGCCCATATGGTCTAAAAATAGGATTTTTAAATAAATGAACATGCAATGGATTATGTACTGATTAGTAAACATATTTAAAATGTTTTGACACTTACATTCTGGTCTTAAACTGATGTTATGAAATTTATTAAAAATAATGCTTTTATAACGACCAAAGTACCCTAAACAAGTTTAAACAAAAATTTTGGCACAAAACTCTTTACCAACTGTTATGATATCGTTTTTAGGAATTTTTTGAATATTGGGTCAGATTATATACTGACCTTAACATTGAGTTCGTGTATAAAGCTTATAATTGACGATAATACCCTTTTTGTGAATAAAATAAGTTATACATATAATTAACATGCAAAACCTTTTCCTACTGAACTAATATGAAAAATAAAATATTTTAACCATCCAAGGCTGGTCAAAATCTCAGAATCACATGAACCTTGTAAATATCGTCAATTATCGGTTTTTACGCTAATTAGGTGCATAGTACGGTTTAAAACCATATTTAGCACCCAAGACTTGTTACCTACTGACTTTATAAAAAATTTTAAATATTTTTACAGTAGGTATAAGTCATGAACTCAGAATTCCAATTATGACCTTAAAAGAATATGTGAAATGACCAAAATGCCATTTCGGGGCATAGTTTGGCCATAAATGGTAAACCATACATATGTAAGATATCCTACTGTTATAACATCATAAAGTAATATTTTTACAAAATGTTTTTTACCAGAACTTCAGGTTACTTATAAACCTCTTTTATAAATCCTAAAATGACCAAAATACTCTTACGGGGCCTAATCTGGTTTTAAAATCTTTTTGGGCATATATGTTGATATCCTACTGATGTCTTAACATATTTTAAGCATAATAACATATGGAACCTGTATATGACTCATTCGGTTACCCGTTATGCTTATAGGCGTTCGGTTCGGTTTATGTAACTAGTTTGCACAAATTAACCGAAACGGGTTTAACCTTATCATTTAAACTTCAAAATCCAGAATGTATTTAGTTTACCCATATTATACAAGTCTTCATACTTGTTGGGTCTAAATTATATTCCATTCCGGTCTCCGCTTAATCTAGCGTTTCGAACCGTAAAGATTCCTTTAAACTAACCGGTCTAAGTCTTTGACTTAAATAAGACCCGTTAGTATCCTAATAGGTTAATAAAACCTTCCTTACAGATTAAGTAGCCTCGGTAGAAGATACTTGTATAAAGTCTTAGAAATATACGGCTGAGTAGCATTACTTGCATAATTAACTTAGGTAAATACTTTTAACATATTTTCCCTTATACGGGCTTGGGATACGGTAAATTATTACCGCTTGGTCGGGTATGGGATCATTTAGTCAGATTGTGATTAATAAATCCGCATAACCCGTTTTAATCAGTTTTGTTTGATAATATAAACATTGGGGGTTAACGACCGTGTCCTGGATATCCTCGGCTCATTTAAATTATTAATGGCCACGACCTATGCACGGGGTGTAGGCATACACCCGACAGATGCAAATGCTAAATAACAAAGTAACCCACAAGTTGAGGATAACTCCTTTTGGGGTTTTATAAGTGGTGAGTCAGTTAATCAAGTCCGGTTTCCAAACCTGCCCCAAATGTATGACAAACATGTAAATCTGTATACAAGATTTTAAATGAAATTGTCCCAAGTTATAAAAGATTTTGTGCCTTGTGCGCCTAAACCAATTTTAATAAATGTTTTCAATGAGTCAGTTAATTGTATTTACTAGTGAAAACTGACGTATTTTCCAAAGACTAAGTGACAGGTGCCTCTCGAAACTAGGCTGGAGCTACTTGGCATAAATTAAGAGGATCTTGCAAATCCCTAGATGCCTAAAGTCTGTTAAACTCAGTTTTATGTATTTGTTTTCATGGTACGCCTATGGATCTCTATTACAATCCGTCTGTATATTCTTCCATTTGAACTTTGAACATTATGGGTTGTAATAGTATTTAAACTTCCAAGCCTTCCGCTATAATATAATTGTGTTTAATTGTCTATGATGATATCAACTACGTCACGATACTCCCCACCGGGCCCACTGAAAATATGTGAAAATATCGGGTTGTGACAAAGTGATATCTTGAAACCGAGCCTTCAAGTAGAATTCTTGGGCTCTGATACCAATTGTAAGTCTAGAGATCTTCACAAAATACCACTTACACAATCAAAGGTGCGGAAAACAATTGAAAATGAACACAAGAAACAAGAAGAATGATCGTATATTAGTATTGCACACAAGCTTCAAGCTTGTCTAGTACAAAATCGTTCAAGAGCAAACTGCACACAACCAACAACCCCTAATGACCTTGGAACACCCTATTTATAAGCACATAGGGCGAACCATTTACAATCTGGGCTACGGGCCAACCGCACACTCCATCTAGTATCTAGACAAGCCTAAAGCATCATAATTAGCCCACAATACCAACCCACTACCAAGCTATACAAGACAAGCGTAAACCTACTAAATTATACCCTTACAACGACAGTTTTTTGCTTTAACCCTCCAATTGTTTTCTTAAAGAGTTGTAACCATAGCAAAATTTCAAAGATTGTAAATTCTTGATCATTTTTGTGTTTAATAAAATTCAATATTTTATTTACATGTTTCGTTATCGTACGTTCAAGCAAAACAATGTTAACTACGTTTTCAGAACAAATCTAAGTTACACATGCTTTGATACCTTTCACATAATCTAAATATTAGGTTAGAATGGTTAAAGAAGATAAAAAGCTGATAATACAAGTCCAGATGCCAAAACTATCTAAAAAAATAAAATTTTCTACGTCAGAGGGCCTTGCGAACCGCAAGCCCTTACCCTTACGGTCCCTAAGGGACCCGACACAACAAAATGTTGTCTGGCAGCAGCTGTTTGCTGCAAAACTTGCCACATATCAGCATTCTTGTCACCTTAAATCTGGTCTTGACACATGTGAGGACACTAATCAGCTTCTAAACACCTCTAGGGACACTTGTCTCATCCTCATTACTCTTGTTTCAATATAAATAGCCATTAAAATCCACCATTTTCTTCATACCTATTATAATTCTCTTCTTCAAACACTCTTGGAGTTGTTTCTGGTCTATAGGGCCTCCTCTTCTAAGTTCAAGCATTCCTTCTAGCACTAGTAAGTGTTCTTTCATGCTAATTTCAGTTTTATAGTTGGTATTCACCCAAAAGTCAAGCATATTGACTTTTGCTTTAACTTTCGGTTTTAACCATTTTGGTCAAGTCAAAGTTCAATTAATTTGTCCTATGTAGTCATTATATCATAGGGTATAATTCCTGCAATTATACCCCGTGATCATCAGGTTTAAGTGAGTCAAATGACGAGTAAAACAAAAATTTTAAAGAGTTAAAATGCAGCTTTTTGCATTTTGCGGCAAATGGACTTTTAAGTATTAAAACAAAAAGTTTTGACACCAACTCAGTTTGTTTAACATCATAAAGTATATTTTTACATGTCGGACTCATCATAAGACCCATTCAACCATCCGAACCCGTATTTATGCATACGACCCGTTAAAATGGCGTAACCATTTTAACAAGTCGTAAAGGGTCAAAACACTTCCAAATCAAAATGTAAGGTTTACCAAACCATATTACACGAGATCCTTTGCTTGTTTGGTTATAAACCACATTCTATCCAATCTTCCGCTTAAACCATAACTATATCTACGCTAATTATATAATCATCCAAATTACTAGGAAATACTTGAGCTTTGCAAGCACATGTAAACTTGTCATCAACAATCAAGGTGAGTACATAGTCCCCACGTTTCCGATTTCAAAATGTTTTGAGGTGATTCATATGTCCCTACTACTTTTTTCAAATCTACAAAACTTATTACATATGGTTTATATATGCAATATGCTTTCCATTTTATCAAACAATTATTATAAAGAAACATTTTTGACATATTCATGGCTACAAAAATTTATTCGTTATACCAACTCTTGTAGTTGGTTAACATATTGCAATACCAAACACATTTGACACACATTTGGCTACAAGGTTTATTTTACTTATCGGCTCTCGTAGTCGGACAATGTATTGAAATACTAAATTCATAGCCATGAATTTGACCACAAAAGTTATGTTACTCACCAACTTTATTGTTGACCGTCTATTTTACATATGTTTTCAGGTACTAATGCATGATATTCAAGTATGCTAGACATAGTAACGGCCTCGGGCCTTAGTTTTGCTTACAGTAGAAACTCTATAAAATAATACACTTGGGACCATCAAAATTTATTAATTAAAAGAGTTATTAATTAATCGATAAATTAATAATTATTAATTTATATATTAATTAATATTTTATTAATTTATAGTAGAAAACTTAGTTTACTGACTCACCCAGAAGAAAAATGTAGTTGCACAGTTGTTGACTGATGAAGAAATTATTGAAAGCGTTATTGGAATTAATAAAGATGATATTGATGAAGAAGATGATGAAAGTTCTACAATGGAGCCCCCTTCGCGAAACGAAGCTATTAAAGCGGCAATCACATTGAACAATTTCTTGTTGAGCTATGAGAAAACAACACCAGAAGTTCTTACCATGCTAAGGAAAATTAGAGACGAGATTCAAGGGGAAATTGATTTCAACAAAAGACAATTGAGTCATTTTTCAAGAAACCTTCATAAATCATTCATGTAATATGCTATATATAAGGAATTATTAATTTATATTTTATATGGGGTCTAAAGAAATTATCAAAAATGTATTATCTTATAATTTTAGCGAATTATTAATTTAGCACCCTATCCCCGAGTCGGGACCGGCAAAAAATATTATCTTAGAGAGTTTATTAAATAATCGAGTATTAATTTATCGAGTTTCTACTGTAAATCTAAAAAATTATTACTTGTACTCCTTTGTGTTCGAAAACAATATAATGTATTTATTTTACGATGAAACTTCAGTACCATGTGTTGTGAACAATCTTGTAACGTGACTCCCAGAAGTTTCCGCCATAAGTTCCACGTGGTCGGGGTATTACAAGAGTGTTGTAGCGTAGCACTTTCGAGTTTGTAGTGTTTGTGAAAAAAATACAAAGTTTGGTGATCAAGTATATAGTTAAAAAATGGATTTTTTTTTTAATTTTAAATTCCAACGGTCAATTGATCGTTGTCAATTTGTTTTCTTCATTCATCATCAACGTGATCAACATCACAGAAAACCATCAGTTCACCGTGACCACCTAAGTTGCAGTGGTGTATCACAGTAATCACACCAATCATGGAACCCCACTACAGGGTGTCCCTTCCACCCTAACACGATAGAGTGTCAACCTAATGATAAAATCCTGTATAACTAATAACATAAACCACATTCTTTGAAATATAAAAATGTCTAATCCGTTAACACGTTAAGTCGGCAAAAAACTTAGCCAAACCTCTCTAGATTAAACTCAATCCAATATGTTCCATGATAAACTCACATTATGTTACCAAGCTTTTTTAAAAATTTTGTTAATGCGTTAAGCACACAGAGTTAGAGGAAAAGGAAAAACCACACAAATTGCAGTCGTCTTGAAAAGTCTGAACAAAGATATTTATTCTTTCTTGCGTCAAATACCAAAGGCTATGTAATGTTTTAACTTTTAACTTTTTTTTATTTCTCTTAACTTTTTTGAAAAACTTTGGGTTCTTTTCACACTATTTTATCCTAAAATTCATAATCTACTATATATTAATAATATATATACTATATATATATAGTAGTATATTAATAAAGTAATGTAAATGTAAATGAATAGTGTTTGACGACAATTATTTTTCATATCAGATATTCTATCAACACTTTTGTTTTTTTTTTCACGTTTTAGTAGTCTTCATATTTATTTTTATAATAATATACTTTGATCGTATTTGATATTTCATATACTGATAACATGACTTTGTTGAATTTATCATACTTTTCAAGACAAATGGAAATGTTTGGTGCTAAGCATGCAACGAATGTCATATCGAACATACAAACATCTGTTTATAGATTTACAAGTCCAAATCTAAGATGAACAACTATAAATTCCGTTGGTTGTCGTCATACAATGTTCTTCGGTATAGGTGTTCCATGTTCGTATACAATTGAACTTAATTTGTTGAACCTTACAAACCGAAGCAAACTGACTAGTTCGTTCAACCAGTTTGAGATTTATACATCATACGGCTCACGGTTTATGGTTTGAAAACCAGTTAAATGACCGCTAAAAAAGGTAAAAAACAGTAAAATCGTTCGACTCGTGGTTTATGTCTTGAAGCATAACGGCGAAGTTTAGCTTTCCTTACATATATAGTTTCTCTTCATGTTTTAAAATGCAATTATATATCTCTAATGTGCATAAACAACCTCAAAAAAAAAAGACCCTTTAAACACTAATACAAAAAGAAAGCCAACACATCAAAATGAACCATTTTCGACGGTTTAACCGGTGCTTCCAGCCAAGCTAACCTAATCAGCTGTTTGGTTTTACGTTTCTCAAATTTGTAATTTTCGTAGAATGTTAGTGGTTAGGCCGTGAGGTAGTAGGATCCCTCTAGAGGCTCCATTGTGACACGTAGAAGAAGGGACTTCTCAATAGCTAGCATGGTATGGGATGAATGCCCCCTCATTCCCATTCTCTACAATAGCCCCCCCCCCCCCCCCCCCCCCCCATGTTTAATATCCCTCAAACATACAAGACCTCGTTAACGCTCGCTATTGCAATGGCTGGGATACAATCCCCCAAACCCCCCAATAGCTAGCATGGTATGGGGGAGGGGCGTTATTGATGGTTAAAAGGATGAGGTGGCAAGGGTGATGGTGCGTCGTACCCTGCAACCTAATTGCGGATTTAAATTTCTAACTTTACCACCGGGGTTGGTGGTCCAACAACAAGACAAAGCTTTTTAATATTGTGAAGTATGAGATTTTGGGATTAAATGTCACAAGTAAAAGAACTTAAAAAAAAAACTATAATAATGTTTACCCTTTGTATCCAAGGGTGAAGTACTTGCTTACATAATAAAATGCGACTATACGCACACAGTGTGCACGCGTATTGGAATCGAAAAGTCTTATTTACTATTTTCTTCTTTTTGGTGCCACTTACCAACTATAAATATAAATAAATACTTATGGTCCCACAAAGACGGCTTGATAAGTGATGATGTTGTGATTTTAATTTGAGTTAATTACTGTTTTCGTCCCTAAGGTTTGTCAAAAATAACGGTTTCTGTCCATTAGTTTAAAAATTGCGATTTCAGTCCATTAGTTTCATTTTCGTAACCATTTCAGTCCACTAACTTAACTCCATCCATTTATTTTGTTAACTTTGGGTGAAATTACCAAATTACCCCTCCTAACTTAACAAATTGTAATAAAAAAATTCTAAAAAATCTAAAAATGAAAAAAATTCCAAAAAATTCAAAAAAATCAAAAACATTCCAAAAAATCTAAAAATAAAAAAAAATTTTAAAAATCATAAAAATTCTAAAAAATCCAAGAAAATTCTAAAAAATCCAAAATGTTTCATTAAATGTTTCGAACCCGAACCGTTTCAAGCTGAACCGTTTCGACGCGAACCGTTTCGACCCGTCCGTTTCGAGCCGAACCGTTTCGACGCGAACCGTTTCGACCCGTACCGTTTCGACGCGAACCGTTTCGACGCGAACCGTTTCGACCTGTACCGTTTCGAGCTGAACCGTTTCGACGCGAACCGTTTCGACGCAAACCGTTTCGACGCGAACCGTTTCGACCCGTACCGTTTCGAGCCGAACCGTTTCGACGCGAACCGTTTCGACCCGAACCGTTTCGACGCGAACCGTTTCGACGCGAACCGTTTCGACCCGTACCGTTTCGACGCGAACCGTTTCGACCCGTACCGTTTCGACGCGAACCGTTTCGACCCGTACCGTTTCGAACCGTGTCGAAACGGTTCAGCTCGAAACGGTTCGGGTTCGAAACATTTAATGAAACGGTACGGGTCGAAACGGTTCGCGTCGAAACGGTTCAGCTCGAAACGGTACGGGTCGAAACGGTTCGCGTCGAAACGGTTCGCGTCGAAACGGTACGGGTCGAAACGGTTCGCGTCGAAACGGTTCGCGTCGAAACGATTCGGCTCGAAACGGTACGGGTCGAAACGTTTCGCGTCGAAACGGTACGGGTCGAAACGGTTCGCGTCGAAACGGTTCGGGTCGAAACGGTACGGGTCGAAACGGTTCGCGTCGAAATGGTTCGGCTCGAAACGGTACGGGTCGAAACGGTTCGCGTCGAAACGGTACGGGCCGAAACGGTTCGCGTCGAAACGGTTCGCGTCGAAACATTTAATGAAATATTTTGGATTTTTTAGAATTTTTTTGGATTTTTTAGAATTTTTATGATTTTTTTAAAATTTTTTTGATTTTTAGATTATTTGGAATTTTTTTTATTTTTAGTATTTTTATAATTTTTTTATTACAATTTGTTAAGTTAGCAGGGGTAATTTGGTAATTTCACCCAAAGTTAACAAAATAAATGGATGGAGTTAAGTTAGTGGACTGAAATGGTTACGAAAATGAAACTAATGGACTGAAATCGCAATTTTTAAACTAATGGACTGAAACCGTTATTTTTTACAAAACTCAGGGACGAAAACAGTAATTAACTCTTTTAATTTTGTTGAATATTGAAATATCATAAAAGTTTGATACGAACTCATAAATATTTTTTTTTTATTTGAAGTACTATACTTGATTTAAATACATGAGAAAATAGATTTGATTTAAATACATGAGATAATAGACAGTGGTCAACTAGAAGGTCAAATGGCTTAGATATGATTTGTTATAATCTTATTATTTGTTTTATGTGTAACAATTAGCTTACAGACCCGCGTATTAGACGTGTTGAATAAAGACAACATTTTATGTAAACTCGTGTAATATAAGAGACTATAACCTAGTGACTTAGATAATAATTCATGACTATAATAATATAACAATTGCAAAATAAATAATAATAACAATAGCAATAACAATTTTTTTCAGCAGTTCCTAAGTTCGCATTTTTTTGCCATCTTCATCCAGCCCGTTAACTTCATCAAAAACAGTTAAACGAGGGGCATTTTTGTCTTTTACTTATTTGATTTATTGTTTTTTTTAATCCAAATAAACTCACCCCAAATATCAGCGTTCTTCTACAATAATGAGATATAACTTAATTATCGTTGATATTAAATTATAAAAATAAATTAATCATCATCATCATACTCAGTAAATCTCACCAATAACAAAACTAAGGTAGGGTCTGACGAGGGTAAGTGTAAACAGCCTTACCTCTACCCCGTAGGAAGAGAGAGACTGCTTCCAGTGAGAACCCCGGTTCCATAGTAGTTTTGCATCAAACCTTGGACATAAGGCGCATGTCTCTCGTCGAAAAGACCGATTAGTGCATGTACCATTGTCTTTCGGCTATCAACGCCACTACATGATGCATGGTTAATGTCCCCCGCTTTTAACGTTATTTTCACGATATTAGTAAAAAAACGTTAAAATTAGTGCAATTTCCCTTCCCCCCGTCACACCCCAACCGATGGCGGAAACATCGGGGTGAGGCACTGAGCGAAACAGATTGTCCAAGAGAATCCACAACACTATTAGCGACAATATAATTAACATTCATGTCCCATACCATAAACTTCTAAAGCACAAATAGTTATTACAGATATTGTTCTCAAAGACAAAAATTGTTCCGACAACTCATAAATTATTCGTGGGTTTCTAGACCACCTAAACTCGATTCATCACAGCTAGCAAGCATCCTAAACACCTGTCACATACGTTAAAATAAAGTCAATACACATAGTGTAAAGGTGAGCATACAAGTTTAATAGCATGTAGTAGCGAAAGCGATTTACGCATAACCAGCATGTAACACGTAGAAATGTGAAGCAAGTAAGCTATCGACAATGAAATATGCACAGACATGACTGCGAGTTGCTAAGGTTGCTGTTGTTGATGTTGTTGCTGCGCTGGTTGCTGCTGTGGCTCTTGCTTCACCACTCGGTTTGGGCAGACGTTTGCGAAGTGGTTAGGATCACCACATGCATAGCAGACTCGTGCATGAGCAGCGGGAGCAGGAGCTGCTTGTTGGCCCTGAGGAGCGGGAAGAGGAGCTGGCAGTGCAGGAGGAGCTTGAACTTGAGCTTGACAGGGGCCAGTGCGGCAGTTTGCGGTAAAGTGTCCGTAGATGTTGCAGTGGACACAAAAGCAGCAAGCGATCCCAACTGGATGATGGTAAGTACAAGTAGGGCACAGAGGGTGAGGACCAGTGTACGCACGTTTTGCGGGAGGTGCATTGGTCAGGGGTGCAGCTACTTGGCGGTTCTTGTTCTGGGGTTGAGCAGAGATAGCATTGAGAGGAGCGGCAGTGATAGCACAGTTCTTGTTGTTGTTGTTGCTCTTGTGCTTGTGGCATGATGACTTCGATCCTTGAGATGCGGCGGTTTCAGGAGCAGGAGTAGCGGTGACTTGATGGAGACTTTTGGCGGTGTTCTAGAAGTAACCAGCCCGAACTCGCTTGTCATTAATCTCAGGAGCGAGCTGGAAGGTCTCCTCAATGGTGGTAGTCTTGCTTGCTTGGACAAAATTGGCAACACAATCAGGTTGTAACACCCTAAAATTTTTCATTTGAATTTAATAATATAATAAACCATTTGTATATAATATTGGTTAAGTAACATAACATTCATTAACGGAGTTCATAAGTATGTCAACCTTAGTCAAATAATGACTAAGTTAAAACATTTCAAAAGTAGTTTAACAAGTGTTTACAACCCATACAAAAAGACTACTAAAGATTAAAAACATTGCGGAAGCTTCAAAATGTAGTGTTCGGTTCTTCATCATATACTTGATCGTCATCCATAAGATCCACCTTGTTACCTATGGTCCAAACCTTTTAAACATTAATTTTGAAGATTGTTATAAAGTATATAAACATGAGATCCAACATCAATTGCAATTAATAATTAAAAGTTTTTTTTATTTTATCTGGTTCCACCGTAACTTACGGTGTCACCGTAAGTTACGGTAGGTCTTGAAGTCTTCTGGTTCACCGTAAAACAGGGGTGAACCACCGTAAGCATTTGACTCTTACCGTAATTTACGGTAGAACCTGGAAATCTATGTTTTTGTTTGGTTTGTTCATCTCACTAAAAACCCAACACTCAGATTTCAGCGTTCTAGGATACCAATACACTAAAATCTCATAATTCCAATATGCTATATATTATCCAATATCAAAGATCAATCCATAAAAAAAATCCGGAGCATTAACCATGCCTTACTTTGATTATTCGACCCGTTTGGCTCGTCTAAGGAAATCTTCCATTGTGACGACTACCAACGAGTTCCAACCAAATATGTTCTATTATTTGATATAGCGGCATCACCGCATTAATTCAAAACAATCCTTATTCTAAAATCCAATTACGCATTTAAAAATCAACAAAACCTACTTAATGTAACGGGTCAAGTTACATACCTTTAAAGCAAGCCTTTCAAACGTGCGTCCCCACCGGTTTGCCCGCTAGATGCCCCGGCTTCCTTTCCTATAGAGTTCAATCACTTTATGTTTAGAACTCCTTGTTTCACATACATAACGCATATTTTATCATACATCACTATTATGCGTTTTTAACTTAACCATTCAGTTTCAAGCCTTCTTTGAGGCATTTTATCAAACACTTTAAGGGCAGAATTTTATATCTTTCACATTCAAGTTTATAGCTTGCTAATTAGCTAACTTAATCATCAATATAGCCTTCACATATCATTTAAACATCATACTTTTCTGAAATCACTTTCTATCATCAAATTACACTAGAATAATCATTCTAAACCCTAGTGTTCATCATCATATTGTAAAACCCACAACCCACCTTCAAGGTCTTCATGGAATTTCCTGAAATTGGACATGATATCACATGTAGTTGTCTAGGTTTCACTTCTAGACACCATATCATCCCTAATCTAACCAAATAACACACATGCAACATCTAATTTCAGATTTTCCAAAATCATGAGAAATTCAAGTTAAGAGATTTCTTCAGATTTTACATACCTTAGAATCCTCTTGCAATGAGGATCAATAATCTATGTTCGGATTTTGATTTGGACTGAGTTTGATCCTTCAATTTAGAGTTTTTATGCTGACTAGGGTTTGAATGGACTTGGGGTCGCTCCTGGTCGATCTCCACCAAGAACACAGACAATGTTTGTGTTTTATTTTTTTTGATTATATAAATTCTAGTTTCATTTTAAACACAATTGGTCCCTAGACTTTCCTTTGATTCAATTGTAGCATTTTAACCCACTTGTAGGTCACTACAAGGCTTTCACCTAATTGGGTTAGATAAAATCCTAGTTAGTTAACTAGTTTATTTATCAACTTTATATTTAATTAAATAATTTGCATTTTTCGGGGTGTTACAAGTCCACCCCCCTTAAAAAGGGTTTCATCCCCGAAACCGAAGTACGTACCAAATAATGTAGGGTGGAGACGTCGCATCTCTTCTTCGGACTCCCACGTAATGTCCGAACCTTTCCTATGCTCCCATTTGACTTTGACTTGGTCGATTTGTCTATTTCGTAAGTGTTTGACCTTTCGATCTAAAATCTCCACCGGTCTCACAGCATAATTCAAACTATTATCCACTTCAATATCATCATAATGGATATAAGTTGTTTCGTCCACTAGGCATTTTCGTAATTGTGACACGTGAAACGTGCTATGAATTCCACTTAGTTCCTCCGGTAGCTCAAGGCGGTAAGCTACCTTACCGATCTTTTCAACGATTTTAAATGGCCCAATAAACCTCGGGCTTAGCTTCCCCCTTTTTCTGAATCTAATAACACCCTTCCATGGGGAAACTTTTAGCATGACCATGTCGCCAACCTGGAATTCGATTGGCCTATTCCTTTTATCAGCATACGCCTTTTGCCTGTCTTGAGCCGCTTTCAAGTGTGCCCGAACTATATCGATCTTTTCATTCGTGGCTCGTACTATATCTTGGTGGGCGAGTTCACGTGGACCCACTTCACCCCAACATACCGGGGTTCGACATTTTCTACCAAAAAACATTTCGTACGGTGCCATCTTAATACTAGATTGGTAGCTGTTATTATACGAAAACTCAACTAATGGCAGGTGAACATCCCAACTTCCTCCAAAGTCGATTATACATGCCCGTAGCATATCCCCCAATGTTTGTATCGTTCTTTCACTCTGTCCATCCGTTTGAGGATGGTACGCAGTGCTAATGAACAATTTGGTTCCCATTTGCTCTTGGAAATCTCGCCAGAAATTCGAAGTAAACCGGGTATCCCTATCAGACACGATGGATACCGGCACCCCATGACGTGCGATTATTTCATTAGTATAAACTTCTGACATCTTTTCTGACGTATAAGTCTCACGAATCGGAATGAAATGAGCACTTTTCGTCAATCTATCCACCACTACCTATATGGCATCGAAACCACGATTCGTCTTAGGCAACTTGGTTAATAGGTCCATTGTAATATGTTCCCATTTCCAAACCGGAATTTCTAAAGGTTGGAGTTTGCCATATGGTTTCTGGTGCTCCGCTTTGACTTGTAAACATGTGAGGCATTTTTCTACATATTTCGCCACATCCCTCTTCATTCCGGGCCACCAATAATTTTGTTTCAAATCATTGTACATCTTGGTCGCACCCGGATGAATTGAATAACGGGATTTATGAGCTTCATTAAGTAGAAGCGCCTTCACTCCACAAGTATGTGGGACCCATATCCTTCCGGATCGAGTTTTCAACCCGTGATTCCCATCAGACAAATCTTTCAATTGGCCGATTATTCTTTCTTTCTTCCAATTATCTTCTTTTACTGCTTCTAACTGCGCCTCCCGAATACGTTCGAGTATACCCAAGGTCACCACGAGTTGCATCGACCTTACTCGTATTGGGACATAGTCCGCTTTTCTGCTCAGAGCATCCGCTACCACATTTGCCTTTCCGGGGTGGTAATGTATTTCACAGTCGAAGTCTTTCACCGTTTCTAGCCATCGCCTTTGTCGCATATTTAACTCCTTCTGATCGAAGAAGTATTTCAAGCTCTTGTGGTCGGTGAATATGGTGCACTTTACCCCATATAAGTAATGCCTCCATATTTTTAACGCAAATACCACCGCAGCCAACTCGAGATCGTGCGTGGGGTATTTCTTCTCGTGGATCTTCAATTGCCTCGAGGCATAAGCTATAACCTTGCCCCGTTGCATCAAAACGCATCCGAGCCCTGATAGTGAAGCATCCGAATATACCACCATGTCTTCGACTCCGTCCGGCAATATCAGTACCGGAGCTTGAGTTAACTTCTATTTTAGTGTTTGAAACGCCCTTTCTTGATCTATACCCCAAATGAACTTTTCCTTCTTCCGGGTTAGCTTTGTCAGCGGTGACGCAATCTTGGAGAAATCTTGAATAAATCTCCTATAATATCCCGCGAGTCCCAAAAAGCTTCTAATTTCTGAAGGGTTCTTCGGGGAATTCCATTTTGTCACAGCCTCAATCTTTGACGGATCCACCAAAACTCCGTCGGCACTTATGACATGACCAAGAAATTGTACCTCTCGTAACCAAAAGGCACATTTAGAGAATTTTGCATATAACTTCTCTCGTCTAAGTGTCTCTAATACTTCTTGTAAGTGATGTGCGTGTTCAGCTTCACTTTTCGAATACACCAGGATATCATCGATAAACACGATGACCGACTTATCCAACATTGGCTTGCAAACCCGGTTCATGAGGTCCATGAAAGCCGCGGGTGCGTTTGTTAGCCCAAATGACATCACGAGGAATTCGTGATGTCCGTATCTCGTGCGGAAAGCCGTCTTCGGCACATCTTCTTCTTTGACCTTTAGTTGGTGATACCCCGATCTACGGTCAATTTTTGAAAACCAAATCGCACCTTGTAGTTGGTCGAATAAATCATCTATCCTCGGGAGCGGGTATCGGTTCTTTACCGTGAGTTTGTTTAACTCCCGGTAATCGATACACATGCGCATGCTCCCGTCTTTCTTTCTCACGAACAACACCGGTGCGCCCCAAGGAGACACACTCGGCCTTATGAATCCCTTGTCAAGCAAGTCTTGTATTTGGGACATCAACTCTTGTAATTCCGACGGTGCAAGTCGGTACGGGGCTTTTGCTACGGGTTTCGCGCCCGGAATCAATTCGATCCCGAACTCTATTTCCCGTTCAGGCGGTATCCCTGGTAAATCTTCCGGAAACACATCTTCATAATCTCGTACTACCGGCACATCTCCAATCTTTCGTGATTCTTTTTCGGGCCCATTAGCGTATATCATGAATGCCTTGCATCCTCGCTTCATAAGCTTGTGAGCTTTCAACATTGAACACACTATGGGGTTACCTCCCTTTTCGCCATAAATGGTGACGTGTTTTCCGCTCGGAGATATTAGTTTTATCTCTTTACGAAAACACACGACTCTTGCATGGTGCTGGGCTAGCCAATCCATCCCAACGACTACTTGAAATTCTACCATTGACATCGGGATTAGGTTTATCAAATATTCTTCGTCATCAATGCTCAGTTTACAGTTTTTACATACATCACAAACCATAAAGCTATTGTTATTACCTATCTCTACTTCTAAGGGCACAGGTAATTTTGTTAGAACAAATGAAGGATGTCGAATAAATCCATATGAAACAAAGGATTTATTCGCACCCGTATCAAATAACACGCGTGCAGGAATCGAATTTACAGCAAATATACCTGAGACCACGTCAGGTTCAACCTTTGCTTCTGCGGCGGTCAGTTGAAAAGATATTGCCTTTGCTTTTGGGGCTTCACCTTTCGGTTCCTGCCCATCCTTCTTTCCAACCAGTTCCGGGCATTCCGACTTTTTGTGACCCGTTCGATAACAATTGTAACAAACCGTCACTTTCTCCGGGCACGATATAGCCATATGTCCCCTTTTTTTGCATATGGGACAAGGCTTATCCTTGTAACGGCATTCGCCTTTATGACCCTTTCCGCAGATTCTGCAACTTGGCGACCCTCCTTTCGTATCAGATTTCTTTGCGGTTTCGTTTGTTCGTGCCTTCTTAGCAGGGCTTGGGTTTACATCTTGTGCTTTCCGTTCACCCCTTTCAATGCTCTTCTTCAGTTCGATCTCCCTTTCCCGAGCAGCATTTATGATCTCGGTAAGGGTCTCGTATTTGGAAGGGGTGATAAATTCCCTATACTCAGCACTCAACATGTTATGGTAGTAGTATATCTTTTGTTCTTCATTTGTTACTAGATCATCGCAAAACTTCATCTTATCCATAAACGTTTCCGTAATCTTGTCTATGATCTCACCCTTGTGCCTAAGTTGCATGAACTCCTCCTTGATTTTATTCATAACCGCCTTGGGGCTATGATGCTTAAGAAATGGCGTCTTGAATTCTTCCCATGTCATGACTTTAGCAGCTTCAATACCGATCTCTCTCTTTTTGTTATCCCACCAATCTTTCGCTTGACTCCTTAGTTGACCCGTACCATAGGCTACGTAGTCATCTTCATCACAATGGGTCCTCTCGAATACCCCTTCGATATCACTTAGCCATCGTTGGCACACTATTGGATCAACCTCCCCATTATATATTGGTGGTTTACAGGCCATGAATTCCTTGTATGAACAAGACTTTCGTCCTCCATGCTTTTCCTTTGCTAAATTTGAATCATCTTCCAATTTCTTGATTCTCCCTTCTACTATTGATAAAACTGTATTTTGAATTTTATCAATAAAGCCCGACAAACTGTTTTCGATCGCCTTTCCAACCTCTTCGGCAATCACTTCTCTCATTTGTTCGGTGACTCTTGGCACCACATTAGCATTACCTCCATCTGCCATCTCTATTTCTGAAATGTTTACATAGGTTGTTAAACATTCCATTTATAACACATGTTTTACTTGTTTTGATTTAATCAAGTTCATAACTTGATTTAATCGTTCTTGTTTTGATTCAATCAAGTTCACAACTTGATTTAACCGTTCTTGTTTTGATTCAATCAAGTTCACAACTTGATTTAACCGTTCTTGTTTTGATTCAATCAAGTTCACAACTTGATTTAATCGTTCTTGTTTCTTGCATTTCTTGTATTTGAGTGAGCTTACACACTCTTTTCATGCATATTTGTTCGTTTCTCATTCTTTCCATAACACATAATTTATTAACAAAATAAGTTAATTCTTACCGGACGATCGATCAAGCTTGAACCGAACACTTACTGACAACCTTGAGCTCTGATTACCAACTTGTAACACCCTTAAATTTTTCATTTGAATTTAATAATATAATAAACCATTTGTATATAATATTGGTTAAGTAACATAACATTCATTAACGGAGTTCATAAGTATGTCAACCTTAGTCAAATAATGACTAAGTTAAAACATTTCAAAAGTAGTTTAACAAGTGTTTACAACCCATACAAAAAGACTACTAAAGATTAAAAACATTGCGGAAGCTTCAAAATGTAGTGTTCGGTTCTTCATCATATACTTGATCGTCATCCATAAGATCCACCTTGTTACCTATGGTCAAAACCTTTTAAACATTAATTTTGAAGATTGTTATAAAGTATATAAATATGAGATCCAACATCAATTGCAATTAATAATTAAAAGTTTTTTTTTATTTTATCTGGTTCCACCGTAACTTACGGTGTCACCGTAAGTTACGGTAGGTCTTGAAGTCTTCTGGTTCACCGTAAAACAGGGGTGAACCACCGTATGCATTTGACTCTTACCGTAAATTACGGTACTACCGTAATTTACGGTAGAACCTGGAAATCTATGTTTTTGTTTGGTTTGTTCATCTCACTAAAAACCCAACACTCGGATTTCAGCGTTCTAGGATACCAATACATTAAAATCTCATAATTCCAATATGCTATATATTATCCAATATCAAAGATCAATCCATAAAAAAATCCGGAGCATTAACCATGCCTTACTTTGATTATTCGACCCGTTTGGCTCGTCTAAGGAAATCTTCCATTGTGACGACTACCAACGAGTTCCAACCAAATATGTTCTATTATTTGATATAGCGGCATCACCGCATTAATTCAAAACAATCCTTATTCTAAAATCCAATTACTCATTTAAAAATCAACAAAACCTACTTAATGTAACGGGTCAAGTTACATACCTTTAAAGCAAGCCTTTCAAACGTGCGTCCCCACCGGTTTGCCCGCTAGATGCCCCGGCTTCCTTTCCTATAGAGTTCAATCACTTTATGTTTAGAACTCCTTGTTTCACATACATAACGCATATTTTATCATACATCACTATTATGCGTTTTTAACTTAACCATTCAGTTTCAAGCCTTCTTTGAGGCATTTTATCAAACACTTTAAGGGCAGAATTTTATATCTTTCACATTCAAGTTTATAGCTTGCTAATTAGCTAACTTAATCATCAATAAAGCCTTCACATATCATTTAAACATCATACTTTTCTGAAATCACTTTCTATCATCAAATTATACTAGAATAATCATTCTAAACCCTAGTGTTCATCATCATATTGTAAAACCCACAACCCACCTTCAAGGTGTTCATGGAATTTCCTGAAATTGGACATGATATCACATGTAGTTGTCCAGGTTTCACTTCTAGACACCATATCATCCCTAATCTAACCAAATAACACACATGCAACATCTAATTTCAGATTTTCCAAAATCATGAGAAATTCAAGTTAAGAGATTTCATCAGATTTTACATACCTTAGAATCCTCTTGCAATGAGGATCAATAATCTATGTTCGGATTTTGATTTGGACTGAGTTTGATCCTTCAATTTAGAGTTTTTATGCTGACTAGGGTTTGAATGGACTTGGGGTCGCTCCTGGTCGATCTCCACTAAGAACACAGACAATGTTTGTGTTTTATTTTTTTTTTATTATATAAATTCTAGTTTCATTTTAAACACAATTGGTCCCTAGACTTTCCTTTGATTCAATTGTAGCATTTTAACCCACTTGTAGGTCACTACAAGGCTTTCACCTAATTAGGTTAGATAAAATCCTAGTTAGTTAACTAGTTTATTTATCAACTTTATATTTAATTAAATAATTTGCATTTTTCGGGGTGTTACAAGTCAGGTAAAGCGCGAATGTATTTCTTAATTGTGATGTCGGGGGTTGAGACTTGGCCAGGACAGATGATGCTGAGATGCTTAAAGCGAGCAGTAAGACCAGCATTGTCGCCACCTTCTTGCTTGATATGCTAGAACTCGTCTTCCAGCTTCTGGAGTTCATGTGGGGGACAAAATTCTTTCATCATGATTTCCTTCAATTCCTCCCAAGAGAGTCCATAGGATGCGTCGTTCCCACGCCTGTTGCACACTGTTGTCCACCATTCCAGTGCCCTAGACTGGAAGACTCCAGTAGCGTTAACAATGTGGAGGTTGTCTGGACATCCGCTTTGACGAAGAGTGACTTCAATCGAGTCAAACCATTGAAACATTGCGCTCGGCCCATCTTCCTCAGTGAAGTCTTTGGGTCCACAAGCTTTAAATTGCTTGAAGCTAAAAGTAGCTCAGGGCGAGTCGGTCTTTGATTCCTCAAAGGACTTGCTGGCGACTTCATTGATTTCGCTGATGATTTGCGGAATGACCATAGCCATTTCCGTGGCGACTAGCGATGCGATACGTTTGTCAGCGTGGTTGCGGCGAGTAGCGCGGGAAGTATGGGATCCGAATGACGACATTGTCTGCAACAGACATCGTCATTGGATTCAGACGAGATTTCCGATTATATCGAGTCTAGATCCTAGCGTATAGTCATCATACTGTTATCCATAAAGCACAGGAACACGCTGGCACATAACACATAGGCACGTAATCACGTAGGCACATAATCCACATAGGCACATGATGTACTGAAAAGTACATATGTTTATAGTGTATATTTTGGTCAGTTTTCAGTCGTTTAGAGTCTGTTTTAGGTTAGAACTATGATACTGCTGACGTTAAGCTTTGATTTCAGGTCCCGTAGCTTAAAGTGTTGAAAAACGAGTAAAAACGAGCAGTTCGGAAGAAAAACGGGATTCGTACGCGCGTCGGAGAAGCTGGAAATCGAAAAATAATAAAGAAATCAGAAAATTGTTTTAAGGGGCGACGCGTGACGCCACCACCCCCCTCGCGCCACGCGAGGGGCCTGATTTTGACCATGTTGACTTCTGATTAGGGTTTTGACATTTAATTTCCAAGAAACCTGATTTGTAACCCTAATTACGAATTTGTGAGAGTTGGGAGCTATCTTGGAGCATTCTTTGAAGGCAATCGGAGACTTCAAGGCACGGGAATCATTGGTACGAGTCGGAGTCGAAGAATCGAAGAATCAATCGGGTTTTCTAATCCCTTGTTTTGTCGATTACTTTCTTTGAACTTTGTTACAATGAATTCTTTGTTAGACATCTTTGTTTTGTGTTTAATTACTGAGATGCTTGGCTAAACATTTAAACCACCTAGACTATGATGAATGGATTGATATAAAGATTTTACCGGTTTTGTTATTTGCATGATGTTTATGGATTGATTGTGTTTAGTAAAAGGTTTGATTTAATGATTTGATGTGTATGCGTGCTTTGATTTGGTTTGTTATTGTTATTTGCTTCATATGATTCTTAGTGACGGTCTATATCACAACGTAGAGTCATATTAGGGTTTAGGGTTTCGGTGAGTGTCTATATCACATAAGAAAACCTTCACTCTTTAGGGAGAATCGCGCGATAACCTCTAGAAGTAATTGATAATAATTTGCTAGGTCTTAGTGTTCTACTAGTCCTAATAACTGGGAAGTGAGGGGCTATTGGTAGGTCTTACCCGGCGAATTGCTTTAGATAGGCCTTGGGAAAGGTTATGTCTTGGTTTACCTGTCGGTTTATTAGTCTATCAAGTCAAATTTATTACTTCAAACTACCCTAGATCTAGGATTGGGAATGAATAGGTCAACATTAGGGTACTTACACAATAATTAGAGGACTGGGAAGAAATCTAATAACCGGTAGGATTAACGGCCTAGGTAGGTCCACAGGTTTCTCCTTGAGAAGGGTCGAGGGGCCTCGATGGTTCTTAATAGGTTTAGTATCAAACGATCCCGGTTCCATAACTCGTGCATTTAATTTAATTGGTAATTTCTTAAAAAACAATCCAGGATTCTTGTCTAGGTGGTCTCGTTCTCACATAAGAAAAGTTCACATTCTTCGTTCGTCTTTAGTCTAGTTCTAGTTATTTTAGTAGTTAATATAGATTTCCTTAGTTTTCAGTAACCCCCCCCCCCCCCCCAAAACAAATAAACAAGTCTTAGTCGTGTCTGTCAGTGTCTAGTCAGAGTCTAGTTTACGTGATAAATAGAGTCTCGTGGTTCGATATCCGGACTTCCTAGGTTATACTATATTGATCGGTACACTTGCCGATTGTGTGGTTTTAGGTCGAGTCTAGAATTAAAGCTTTTTAGTGTCTAGAATAGAGAGTCTAATTTAGTTTGTTTTTAATAGTCTGTTTAGCACACATCAAGTTTTTGGCGTCGTTGCCGGGGACTCTTGGTAATTGCGTTCATTAGCTTTGATAGATTTACTTGACAAATACGTGCTACGTGTTTACTTTGTTTTGTGTCTTTTCTTTTTATCTTGAGTCGTAGTAACTATTGTTTGCTTTTCTTGTGTTCAGGTTTTTGCTCGTAGTGGATGCCACATCTGCGATCGCACGGACCACCACCACCAGTCAAGCAATCATCATCTCAATTGGGCGAAGGCCCACAGGTTACTTCTACATCTTCATCTCGTTTCCCCAAGTTCGATTCCACCCCGTTACCCACCCCACCTCCTACACCACCACCTTCGCCAAACCATTCACCTAAAACCTCGCCTAAGGTTTCCCCACTCGATAGCCCTACTTCTAGTACCTCTAGTAATCTAGAAAACTTAGAACACATGGCTAACCCTAGGCAAACCGTCCATCAGCAGGCCACTCAGGATTTCACCGGCCTTGCTTCACCCATCACCGTTCCACCCATAGTGAGCGAGCATTCATGGCAGATTCCATCCTATGCCATGCAGGCCATAACTAATAGCATCCAATTCCATGGCCGAGACGATGAGGATGCCCCGGCCCACATCAACCGTTTCTCTAGGATGCTAGCTACCTTTAGCCTTAGCGGTGCACCCAATGATGCCACCTACTTACAGCTTTTCCCGTTTTCACTAGCTGGCCGTGCGGCTACTTGGTTGGACTCTCAACCAACCGGTACCTTTACTACTTGGGCGGGGCTTCGTCAAGCCTTTTTGAATAAGTATTTCCCGCCCGCAAAAGCCTCTCGTCTTAGGGACGAAATCCATTCTTTCCGCATGGGGCCCGACGAGCCTTACTACCTTGCTTGGGAGCGTTTCCAAAACCTCTGTGCTCGTTGCTCCCAGCATGGTCTTTCTGATTGGGCTTTATGTGAGAAATTTTATAACGGTCTTACCCAAGAGACTAGAGATAGGTTCGATACGAATGCGGGGGGGCATATGATGGGTATTCTTACAGTTCCTGAGTGTCTAGAGCGTTTTGAGGCGTTTGCTCAGTCTCAATCCCAATCACGATCAGATCAGAGGTATCAAAGTGGTAATTCAAATACCACTACTAGTGCACCCGCCCGAGGGGTGAACCATGTCACCATGGACCCTAGTTTAGCCTCTTTTTTGGAAAACATCACTCGAGAGCTTAAAGAGATTATAGCTAAGGTTGATAAGTGTGAGTTTTGTCGAGGGGGTCACGATACGAGTGCGTGTCCTTTACTAGCTGGTGAGGAGCAGGTAGATTACCTAGGAGGAGGATTTGGTAGAGGTCAGTCTAGCGGTTTTGGGGGTAATAATCTTGGCTCGGGTTGGCGAAATAATAATAATAATAACTTTACTAATAATAACAATTTTCGCTCAAATGGACCTCCTGGTTTTCAAATAGCTCAAAATCCAAATAGAGGTCTAGGTTCACTCTTTGGTGGGGGTTCGAATGGGCAGGTTAAGGATGGAGGTTCAAGTAATCAGGTTCAAACAGGTCAGGGTTCAAGTTTCGATTTAGGGGGTAGCATGGAAAGAATGGAGTCCATGATGAGTCAACTAATTTCTAGGGATCAAAGTACCCAAAAGAAACTTAGTGAACATGATCTCATGCTTAAGAATCACCAAGCTGCAGTCCAAGACCTTTCTAGGGTTGTAAGTGATATGTCTAGGAAGTTAGATGAGAGATTACCCGGTCAGTTTGCAGCTAATACCCAACCTAACCCAAATGCTCATGTAAAAGCCATTACCACTCGTAGTGGCAGAACAGTAGGGAACCCTAGTGTTGAGGAGAGAGAGGTTGATGAGGATGGAGATATAATAGATGAAGTGATTGAGATGGAGGCTCCCGGCAAAGTGCAAAAGATGCTAGTCCCAGCAAGTACCGCACAGCCCGGTGAGTCTCCAAGTGAGAAGAAAGTTGAGAAAAAACCCATAGATGTTAGACCTTCACCCTATGTGAATCATGCGTATGTCCCGTTTCCCTCGCGTCTTAAGAATCAAAAATACTCAAGAGAATACGGGCAGTTCTTAGATATCTTCAAGCAATTGAAGATTAATCTTCCGTTTATAGAGGCGCTCCAGTCCATGCCGAAGTATGCAAAATTCTTGAAGGACCTTCTTAGGAATAAGGAGAAATTAGGTGAGTTGTCGAATGTACCGTTGCATGGAGGGTGTTCGGCCATTGTTTCAAATAAGCTTCCTGAAAAGCTTACCGATCCCGGTGTGTTCACTATTCCTTGTCTATTCGGTAGTAATACCAACACTAGAGCTTTAGCCGACCTAGGTGCTAGCATTAATCTGATGCCCTTTTCGCTTTACGAGAAGCTAGACTTAGGCGAGCTTTCACCTACCCGAATGACATTGTCCTTAGCTGATAGGTCTGTGAAACACCCGAGGGGCATAGTTGAGAATTTGCTTGTTAAGGTGGATAAGTTTGTTTTTCCGGCCGATTTCGTTATTCTAGACATGGAAGCCGATGAAAACATACCGCTAATTTTAGGCCGCCCATTCTTAAACACTGCTAAAGCTCTCATAGATGTCTCTTTAGGCACCATCACACTTCGAGCGGGCGAGGAAGCGGTAGTTTTTAACGTTATGGATTCGAGAGGGCCTAGTGATAGAGTGCAGTCGGTTTCGTTAGTTGGGGAATGTGAGAAGGAGGAGACAGTTGAGGAGAAGGTGAGGATTGATCCGGGTCTAGAGAAGGTGCTAGGATTCAAGTGTGGGGAGCCACCGGATAGGAAATTGGTAGAATTAGAGGAGAGAGTGATGAGTTTAGAATCTATGTTAGAGACACTGAGCAAACCTCAGTGTGGGGATAGATTTCAGTATGGAGAGTTTAGATTCAAAACGCTAGATGAGGAGTTGAGAGATTTTGAGAGAGATAAGGGTGTTCGGGTTGATTTGAGCGAGAAATATAATGGTGCTACAGCCCGAGAGAGTATGTTTGGAGGTGAGTTGCATCTCCATGATCCTCCTTAAGCATGTGAGAAGTTGATACTCGTTTGTAGAGTTTGTACCTTTTGTACTTTCGTTTTTTTTCGTTTTTTTAGAGTAGTTAGTGGTCGTTTTTGTTAGTTGGTCGGGTCTTTGGTTGTGTTTTGAGTCGTTTGCAGGAATGTTTTGCCGAAGATTTGCAGGGAATAGTGAGAAAAATAAGCTTCCAGGTAAGTTTCATACTTACAAGATCTTTGGTGGGTTGTTGGATGGTTTGGAAAAGGTTTAAAAATTTCTAAGGCATGAAAATCGAATTTACACGATACATTCTGTGAAAAATGGCCCCTGGCGTGACGCGAGGGGGCTTAGCGTCGCGCAAGGCTTGCAATGGAAAAATTAATTGTTTCTTGACCCGCCGCGTGACGCGAGGGGAGTCTTAGCGCCACGCGAGGCCTTTTGAACCGGTTCAAACCTTGTTTTGACCTTTATTGTGTATTTTGAGTCTTTTAGTATGTATTTTGAGTCTAAATTAGTGGTTTGAGTCGTTTTTAGAGTCGGTACTGCGTTGGGTTTTGTTTTGCTTTGATTGTGCAGGTTTGGATTGTACCACCCGTACCCAATTGCCATTCGGGTGATTCTGGACTTGCTATTTTGATAAACCCAAGCAGATTAGGCAACGATCGCGAATGGAATGCTATACGATCGTTCGGGGGATTCAAGATTCGTACGGCTGGCACTGACTTTTGTCCTAACCAGCTAAGTCGTTTCCCTTTTTGTTGTTGTTGTATTTTTATTTCGTTTGCAGTTTTTATTTTTAGGTAGTATTGAGTCGTATTCTCGTTCTTGCATTAGGGACAATGCAATCTCTAAGTGTGGGGATGAGATACTTGTAAATATTTGAGTCTTATATATGAAAAACACAAAAAAATTAAAAAAATTGAAAAAAAAAATTGAAAAATAGAAAATGTCTTTCGAATAAAAAAAGAAGTTTGCAATTAAAGCGGAAAATGATAGAAAAAACGAATTTTTGCTCGGGTTCAAATAATAATAATATGAGATTATAATAAACCGAGTTTGCGTCTAGTTTGGGATATGTGGATAGGCCCGGGTTTGGTTTTAAGTCCCTTTGAGCTAATATACCTTAATTGTCGGTCTGCTAGTGGGTTTTCGCCTGGGAAATATGGGAAACTAAAACCGCCAAAAATAGTATAAGGGATGCCGTTATAAGCTAAGATAGTTAGAGTTTTTTTATCATATCTTGCTGAAAAAGAAAAAAAAATAGAATAAAAGTGAACTAGAAACTAAATGAAAGTAACACAGGCCTATGTAATCCGAGTTGGGGATAGCGACTCTACAGCCGGAATGCCTCTGGGATGTGTGAAATCGACTTGCCGAATAAAAGTACCGAAACCTATGTAGTCTGTGATTGGGGATAGCGACTCTACAGTCGGATTACCGCTTGGTTAGGGAAAGCATCGTCTAGACTCACTTGAAAAAAAAAAAAAATAAAGAAAAAAAAATGAAAAAAAAATAAAGAAAAAAAAATGAAAAAAAAGTTGATTGTAAACTCTCTTGGTTTTGATATAAGACGGTTAGGAATTGGTCCAGTGATCGTTCTTTTAGTCCTATAAGCTTGAGGTGGGAGTAGGTGGACTGTAGATTCTAGTGTGAGACCCTAGGTAGACTGACCGCACTTAAACTAAATTTACATGATAAGGGTTTAGGATTGAATTCGGGTTTAAAGGGATAAGTATATTCGCAATCGCGGCTAACGCAAATCTTGGTTTTAATTAATTATACCTAATCTTTTGACCCGGGTAATTGTTTGTTTCTGATTCCGTTGCATAATTCTTTTTCGAGGACGAAAAAAGAGTAAGTGTGGGGATGTTTGATGTACTGAAAAGTACATATGTTTATAGTGTATATTTTGGTCAGTTTTCAGTCGTTTAGAGTCTGTTTTAGGTTAGAACTATGATACTGCTGACGTTAAGCTTTGATTTCAGGTCCCGTAGCTTAAAGTGTTGAAAAACGAGTAAAAACGAGCAGTTCGGAAGAAAAACGGGATTCGTACGCGCGTCGGAGAAGCTGGAAATCGAAAAATAATAAAGAAATCAGAAAATTGTTTTAAGGGGCGACGCGTGACGCCACCACCCCCCTCGCGCCACGCGAGGGGCCTGATTTTGACCATGTTGACTTCTGATTAGGGTTTTGACATTTAATTTCCAAGAAACCTGATTTGTAACCCTAATTACGAATTTGTGAGAGTTGGGAGCTATCTTGGAGCATTCTTTGAAGGCAATCGGAGACTTCAAGGCACGGGAATCATTGGTACGAGTCGGAGTCGAAGAATCGAAGAATCAATCGGGTTTTCTAATCCCTTGTTTTGTCGATTACTTTCTTTGAACTTTGTTACAATGAATTCTTTGTTAGACATCTTTGTTTTGTGTTTAATTACTGAGATGCTTGGCTAAACATTTAAACCACCTAGACTATGATGAATGGATTGATATAAAGATTTTACCGGTTTTGTTATTTGCATGATGTTTATGGATTGATTGTGTTTAGTAAAAGGTTTGATTTAATGATTTGATGTGTATGCGTGCTTTGATTTGGTTTGTTATTGTTATTTGCTTCATATGATTCTTAGTGACGGTCTATATCACAACGTAGAGTCATATTAGGGTTTAGGGTTTCGGTGAGTGTCTATATCACATAAGAAAACCTTCACTCTTTAGGGAGAATCGCGCGATAACCTCTAGAAGTAATTGATAATAATTTGCTAGGTCTTAGTGTTCTACTAGTCCTAATAACTGGGAAGTGAGGGGCTATTGGTAGGTCTTACCCGGCGAATTGCTTTAGATAGGCCTTGGGAAAGGTTATGTCTTGGTTTACCTGTCGGTTTATTAGTCTATCAAGTCAAATTTATTACTTCAAACTACCCTAGATCTAGGATTGGGAATGAATAGGTCAACATTAGGGTACTTACACAATAATTAGAGGACTGGGAAGAAATCTAATAACCGGTAGGATTAACGGCCTAGGTAGGTCCACAGGTTTCTCCTTGAGAAGGGTCGAGGGGCCTCGATGGTTCTTAATAGGTTTAGTATCAAACGATCCCGGTTCCATAACTCGTGCATTTAATTTAATTGGTAATTTCTTAAAAAACAATCCAGGATTCTTGTCTAGGTGGTCTCGTTCTCACATAAGAAAAGTTCACATTCTTCGTTCGTCTTTAGTCTAGTTCTAGTTATTTTAGTAGTTAATATAGATTTCCTTAGTTTTCAGTAACCCCCCCCCCCCCAAAACAAATAAACAAGTCTTAGTCGTGTCTGTCAGTGTCTAGTCAGAGTCTAGTTTACGTGATAAATAGAGTCTCGTGGTTCGATATCCGGACTTCCTAGGTTATACTATATTGATCGGTACACTTGCCGATTGTGTGGTTTTAGGTCGAGTCTAGAATTAAAGCTTTTTAGTGTCTAGAATAGAGAGTCTAATTTCGTTTGTTTTTAATAGTCTGTTTAGCACACATCATCACATAAGCACATAAGCATGTAGAGCACAGAAGCACATAATCCACGTAAGCACATATTCCACTATATTTTTCACGTATTCACCTACATATTTTGCACTTATTCACCTATCGTTCAAGTTCGCGAGCGCGTTCGAGAGTAGTGAGTGCGAGTAACGATTAGCGAGTAACATAGCATGCGAAAGTCTGCGATTTGTTAGCGTTTTGGGATATAAATAGATGTGCGAGTTGTGCGTGTTTAATAAAGCGATGAGCGAAAAGCGTGAAGTTTCCAAAATCGAAACACATAAACATTTAAAACCACATAAAACCGATAAAATCAGCGATTGCGAGCGTAGAATCGAAACAGGGTAAATATGTAATACATAATCACATAAAATGATACGGCGTAAAATCGGCGATTGCGGGTTTGAAATCGAAAATAGATTGTCCTGGGTGATAGACATCGACTACCCAAAGTGATTCGACTATCCACAATGACTCCGAGCACATGCTTTGGCCTATTAGACTGTGCTCTCTCACTGACAATCGGTGAACGGCACGCATCCTTTCGGCTACTTCGTAACCCAAATCGTTGGAACCATTGAGACTTTGGTGAGAGTTTTGTAAAAGAAATCGAGGAGTGGAACGCGTTATTAAGATTCGGGTTTCACCCCTAGCTTAACAACTTGCCCCAGACACTCTGTTATTATTTATTTTTTTTAGAGAGTTTCAACAAGTAAAAGGGGAAGAGTTCCGTCGAGATATGGATTTCACTCCTGACTCAACGCAAATTCTCATGTTTGGTAATAAAAAGCCGTGTCGGGTGAGTGATTCTATCGAGAGTTTACGGTTTTCACACCTAATCTCGACCAAATCAAACGTGTGTGCGTGGTGCCAGCTTTAGGAAAGCCGGTTAGTTTTCGTGAGTTCGAGAGTGAGTAACAGAAATAGGCTCGTGCAGAACCCCTACTGGGCTCGCACAAGGCGGTCTGTTGGTACTTAGACTATAGACTAGGACAACTCTAAGACATCGACCTGGACTAGGTCGAGTCTTGCCTAATTCCCTATAGTTATGGCTCTGATACCAATCTGTCACACCCCAACCGATGGCGGAAACATCGGGGTGAGGCACTGATCGAAACAGATTGTCCAAGAGAATCCACAACACTATTAGCGAAACATATAAAGCACAAATAGTTATTACAGATATTGTTCTCAAAGACAAAAATTGTTCCGGCAACTCATAAATTATTCGTGGGTTTCTAGACCACCTAAACTCAATTCATCACATCTAGCAAGCATCCTAAACACCTGTCACATACGTTAAAATAAAGTCAATACACATAGTGTAAAGGTGAGCATACAAGTTTAATAGCATGTAGTAGCGAAAGCGATTTACGCATAACCAGCATGTAACACGTAGAAATGTGAAGCAAGTAAGCTATCGACAAGGAAATATGCACAGACATGACTGCGAGTTGTAGAATGCGCAACACGTTATCACCACTGTGACCATGTGAAGTAAAACCCTTAATAACCCCTGTCCATGACAGGTGCTGAGTCCAAACTATAATACTATCGTTGATAAGGTGTCAGGCAACAATCACTGTGTAAACATAACATACTAGCATTCATCGAATAACACGTATAACATGCGAGAGCGGTTAGCGTATAAAAAGTGTTTGCGTTGTGTGTTCGATGTGATTTGATATAGATAACGTATGTAACACCCAAAAGTGCGTAAAGCTAAAAGGGTTCGAGTATACTTACTAAGCGTGTTTAGTAAATAAACACTTCCTTGGATTGAAGGGAGCGCTTGAGAGGTTAGCCTGATCAGAGAACGATAGTGTAAGCGTTGAACTGTGCGTTAAACAAGTGTGTCGAAGAGATGGGTGAGCGGATAGTAGTCCGATCGGATGACCGTCCGGAGGATGACCATTCGTTCGGTTGGCCGTTCGACGGAAAGAAGTGTGTTTGTGAAATGTTTGAACTTTGAAGTTTTTGTTGTAGCATTTTGAAAAGTGTGAAGTGTCTCTAATTGTCAAGTCATCCGGTCGGATGGTCATCCGAACGGATGGCCGTTCGATCGGATGGTGATTCGTTTGAAAACTGATATTCTTTGGAGTTTTGGAAAATTGTTTAAGTGTTGAAGTTACCAATTACCTGGTCGATTAGCCGTTCGATCGGATGGCGATCCGATCGGATGGCTATTTGATCGAGCAACTGTTTTGGGTTGAAAACTTTGTGAAATCAGTTAAGTTAAAAAAGTTTGTGGTATGACGACGTGTCAAACAACGGAAATCACATGAAGTCCAACTCATCCGATCGGACGGGAATCACCCCGTTCGACCAGACTCAACTGTTCTCGACGGAGTTTCATATTCAACCCGTGAATAGGTCGTCTCTTCGATAGAAATCCATTCTCAGCCCGGTTCTCCGCTAGAAAATGAGTAGAACACCCGAACGAGTTTGGATTCCATCGATTTTCGATTAAAAGTGAAGAATGTTTGAAGAAAAGTTTGAAACATTTTCAAAGTGTTTATATTTAAACGAATTTAGTGTAAAATCATGTAGAAATCTGTTAGATTCGAACCGTTCTTGATGAGATGAGGTCATACTCCGGTGTTCATGAGAACTTGTGATGACGTCACCCTAGAGCAGCCCCAAATCAGGCGATTTCACGGTTAAAATATAAGATTTGATGGTAAAGATGATGAGAAAGTGTGTAATGAAGATGGAAGTACAAGATTTAGAGTGAAAACTTACAGGAATCGCGAGAAATCGAGAGAAAAGAGCTTGAGAGTGCACTGGTCAAACGGAGCTGTCACATCAATGAACAGTTGATGTGACATGAGGGGTATTTATAGGTGAAGGTGAGAAAGGCGGTGGAAAGTTAAATGGGTCGGACGGCTGTTCGATCGGATGGCCATCCGATCGGATGGTCATCCGGTCGGATGTCCATTCGATCGAATGGTCGTTCGGTCGGACGGCGCGTGCGGGTTAGTTTTTCAACTTTCGTTTCGTGTGTTGTGCGTTGCGTTTAAGCGAGTTGCGAGTAAGCGATGCGATAGTATTACACATTAGTTACCCAAATAACATAATCAACCTAACAATCATAAAAATAACCTATGTTTCGGGTTGCGATGCGATGCGATATTGTTGCGGTTGCGTTTGCGAATAACATCCCACACATATAAGCACACACAAGTAAGGCACATAACAACATACAAACGTAAAACAATAACCATAACTGTGATTCGAATTGCGATGCGGTAGCGATGTGATAGCGTTTAGTTAGAATAGCGTTTAGTTACGTTTATCGCATTGTTACTTCACATTTTAATAAATCGTAGCTTAAAAGGGCGTTAATTAACACATATCGATTATCGAGTCTGCGAGTACAAGTAATAATTAAGCAAGGAATGACAGATCTAAATAACAACCTGGCATTGACCTTGACTTTAACTTTGACTTGTACTTCGAAAAGTCGGGTTGTTACACCATCCCCCCCCCCCCCCCGCGCGGAGAACCCACACATATATACAGTATATGTGCACACCGCAAGCAGGGAGTTACAAAAATAAATTAAAATATAATCTAATTTCAATAAAGTATAATTTAAATTTTAAACTATACAATATATTCGTTTTTATAGGTTTACCGACGTGGCGGTATAAAATTCGTTAAATAAAGAGTTCTATTCGTAAACAAATTATTCTGTTAGATTAGACAATCTAGGTCTACAAGTATGACCTAATTTGATTGGCCCAATGATTGAAAAATACAAACTTTTTGTCACATATGAAAATAAAAATACATAAATAAAATAGTACAATAATATAAGATCAATATTTTTATGTATTACGTATTTATCTATATTTATGTATAGATTAATAGATTGGGTATATTGATATAATAACAATATGTAATTATTTGTTGTTGTGTATGGATTAATAAATTGCATAATAATAATGAAAAAAAGATAAAATAATAATAATAATAATAATAATAATAATAATAATAATAATAATAAAGAGAATGTCACGTGGCATTAAGATAAATTTAAGGAGAGAATGCTATGTGGCATTAACTTGATTCCTTTATTAGTATAAGATTTACATGACCTGATACGAAATTAAAATAACTAGTCTCTAGGGAATATATTAACGACACGGTTAAAAACGTGTCTAAAATACGTTTAACCCACTAAACCCATTTATGTCAAGCGAAACACGTTTAACTTTAGTATTGAATAGGTTAATAATTTAACACAACACATTTGTTACCTGTTGTCAAAACAACATAGTTTTATGTCACTATAACTAAGATAATCTCTTAAAAAAACCTAAAGTGAGACATGACACTATAACTAAGATAATCTCTTAAAAAACCTAAAGTGCGGAAATCATCAAAGGATACATAAAAGATGAGTCGGAATCAAGTGATTTTATCTTGTCTATTTGTTTCTTTTATTTATGTAAGTTTCTTTCTTTTTTTCACTTATCCAAAACTTTTCTCAAAATTTGGTTAGATTAGACGTTGACGATATTCCAGTATTAAAAGCTCTTGTATCCTTGGACGACCTCGGTAACTTACCATCACTATACTACGTCAACGATAGGTGCACTTGCCCTAGCATTTTGTAGAGAGTGATAGTGTTATATCGTGTTTTATAAATTTATAGCTTGATAAACGAGTAAAAAGTACTTAAAAATATATTAAAAAATTATACACACCCTCGCTCACGTCATAAACTAAGGATTAACAAATTAAAGTGATACCGCCAAGAATATCGGTATGGGTACCGGTATTTATATTTATGGTTTGAATTTCAATACGAGTCGGTTCGTAAACTATACCGAGTATCAGTATCGAACCGCTACTAAACCAAATCAATGTCGATCGAACAATATCGATATTGGCATATGTATTCACTTTTAAGGTTTTCGATCATTGTAAAACAATGCCGATTTCCTTTTGGGGGACAACTTTTGTATAATTAAACCTAATTATATGTTCCACGCTGCATCGCATGGGAGAATTTCCACTAGTTGTATAACTATAAATTTATAGAAAAATAACTATATATACACACACACACACTTATATGCAGTGGCGGAGCTTGAACGGTAGCTCGGTAGGGGTCAAACTCTAAAAATCCAATTCGGTGGTGGTTGGACTCTTAAAATCCAATATTTGATACTAGAAAAACCAAATTTTCGGTAAAATTAAAAATACGCGCGAAAAATCGGCGGGGGCCAGGGCACCCCGGGCCTCTATTATCTTCCGCCCATGCATACATGTGTGTGTGTATGTAAGAATGAAATAGTTAATATATGATACAGAATGAGCTTAAGATTGAAAATTTACTCATGAATCAAACTCGAGCTTTAGATTTAAATCTTAAAACAAACAGAGCTCGGGCACTAATTATAGGTTAAAATAGATTAACCTCGGAGTTAACTCAAATCACGTAAACAATCTTAGAACTTTTAATATCTCAAGATAGGCTCCTTAATGTCACAGAATTATCATTAGACGGATCATGATTTGCTTAGGTATGAACCATAGTTGTTAAAAAAAATTAGAAAGCTCGTTTAATTCTTTTTCTCAAATGAAGAAATAAGTATTTAGGCTGTGAAATAAGAAAGTGACCTTTGTTGATGATGAAAGTGAATAATCGGCATAGGTAACATCATATTAATAACAATTTGACCCGTAACAGAAAAGCAGATCTAATTACCCAAACAGAGAAAGGTCATATGATGATTATCAATTTCAAGTTCTATATGATCATCATTAATCATTTTCATTTTCTTTATCTAGAAGGTGTTTTGGTTCTTTTGGAAAGCGTGAAACGACAAAACATTCTACCACATGGATTAAACATAGGGCGAATATGCATCACGGGAGGGATCAAACAGGATATTTTAGTATAATCGGGATTGACTTGATGACCTAAGTGAATTGTAATACACATCAAGCAAGTTAGAAGGTGTGAGAGTGCATACTTGTTTGAGTTGTTATAATTCTTCTAAGTGCTCGGATGGAGCCCTTTAATTAATGGGGTTCCAAGGGGCAACGCCCACTTGGTGGGGTTCCGAGGGCATCGCGCATCAGAAAAGTGGTGTTGTGCAAAAAGGGAGGGGTAGGCAGTGGCGTGATAGAATGTCGTTATTCGACACGTGGCACACATTTTATATTATTATTTTATATTTCATAATTATATAAAATTTATTAAGTTTAAATAAAAACATTAATATTAATTGCATAAACAACATAAATTTAAAAATTTACAAAAAAATAAAATTACATAAACGTAAAAATAAAAAATTAAATAACTTAAAATAAAATTACATAAACTTTAATCATCGTCTTCGTCAAGGTCGTTTCACGGAACGCTCCAAATGTATTCAACCAAATCCACTTAAAGGTTGTGATGTGTTATCCTATCGAACTTCGTCGATTTTATCTGTGTTCTTTGTGTTCGTGAACCGTTCATGAACACGTTCCTTTCCTTAATCTAATGAATGAACACGAACAAAAAATGTCGTTCAGTCAGTGTTCATGAACCATTTGTGAGCACATTATATTCTTAATGAACGAACACAAATAAGGTCATGTTCGTGTTCGTTCAGTTCGTTTACAGCCGTATAAATGCATAATAAAAACTAATGAAGTGTGGATCAACTAATTATCTATCATTATATATGCATGTTATATATCAGTGTCAATGACATCGTAAGAAACAAGTTACCTATGTCAATTTAAAGATGAGATTGAATATAGGATAGGATACATAAAGTATTAATTAAGTGAAATATATGAATTTGATATTATAAAGGTTCAATTCATATGTAAAGGTAAATATGCAAGTTGCCTAATTAGATAAAGCAATACCAATTAAAGAAGCTACGTGAGAGAGATGAGATAAACTCTATAATTATATATGTTTAAATATAAATTTTAATGGAATTAAAACACAAGTTGGGATTATATCTAATTTTATAATAAACCACAGCCCACAAAAACAAACTCTAAAGACATGCTTTGTCTTCGATCGTCAGATAGGTTGGATGGTTGTGCATTTTTTTTTTTTTTTTTTTTTGAAAGGTGAACTTCATAATGGTGACCATTGTCACATCCGCAAATCGCGGACCCTCGCCAAGAACGTGGGCCCAGATAGCAAGGCCAGCGCTGGGTTAACTAGTCTTGGGTCGAAGGCTTTCCCCCGGAAACCGTACTGCCTCTACACGAGTTGCCTCGCTAGAGTAACAGCCGGATGAAAACCGGAGTGACGCTCAGGATCAAACCCTCCTCGGTAGGTTTTTCACCATCATTGCGCACGGGTGTCCTAGCCCCTTTCGCCACAAGCGGGAGTCGAACCGGTGACCTCTAGGAGGACAAACCGGCCCTCAACCACTGGGCTATGAAGGAAGGACTGGATGGTTGTACAATTGAGAACACGACTATATAAAGTGGCAAAACAAGTGGCTCGGGTCAAAATGGATATCGGGTTAAAACATGTTCATATAAAAGTAATTTACTTTTAAAACAGTTCTAGTGGGTAACAATCAGGTTGGATAGGTTGACCAATTTGATTTTTTTTTCTTTTATTATCTTTAAAATATTTACTCTTTATTAAAAGCGGAAATTTAAAAAAAAATCACAAAAGGAAAGGACCCATTGGGTAACCCTATCCAACCCAATAACCACATAAATCTTTAAAATCACATGTATCATGCATGTATAAGTTTTATTGCAATCAGAAAATATATATAATTTTGATTAGTTTTCTTTATAATTATGCTTATTGTACTCCTATATAAATCTAATACTAATAAAAGACTCCAAATAATGCCACATGGCAATACCTCCTTATTCCTCAAATAGATTTACTTACATAATTATTAAAAATATCTATTAAATTATTTATTGTTTTCATATCAAAATAATGAAAATAATAAAGAAAAATGTTAATTCGATGCTTATCTGTTGAATCATTTTGTTTTAATTTTTATTCTTAAGCAAACGGCCATTTTATTTCTTTAATATGTTAATATTAAATTAATTCATTAATTAATATGAATATATCAAAATCGAAACCTTTTTAACCATTAATTAATTATTATAAAAAAATTGTTGTTATATCGCAAAGTTAACTGCTTATAACTTATGCTTTACAAAAAAAACTGCTTATAACTTATTATAATTTTAAAATTAATATATCACGTCATAAAATTTCATGATACGTTTTTTTGGGTTTGGGAAGCAAAAAAATATCTAAATAAAAGTGTTAATAGATATACCACTTATTCCTCAAATAGATTTACTTACATAATTATTAAAAATATCTATTAAATTATTTATTATTTTCATATCAAAATAATGAAAATAATAAAGAAAAATGTTAATTCGATGCTTATCCGTTGATTCATTTTGTTTTAATTTTTATTCTTAAGCAAAGGGCCATTTTATTTCTTTAATATGTTAATATTAAATAAATTCATTAATTAATATGAATATATCAAAATCAAAAGCTTTTTAGCCATTAATTAACTATTATAAAAAAATTGTTGTTATATCGCAAAGTTAATTGTTTATAAATTATTATAATTTTATAATTAATATATCACGTCATTAAAATTTCAAATGACGTTTTTTTTGGGTTTGGGAAGCAAAAAAATATCTAAATAAAAGTGTTATAGATATACCAAAGAATCTCCTCATTACTAACCTATCCGATCCTTTCTTTCATTATTTCCTGACGAAGAAAAAGAATATCTAAGTTATGTTAGTCTTTAAGAGTCAAAGTATCTTCATGATAATTTTGATGCAAATCTACACTCATCGAATGTCCTTAATAGACTTAGGGATTGTTTGGTAGCCTCTTAATGACCATTTAGATGCTACCTCTTAATGGTTTAAAACCTCTGAATGAATAAGAGGTAACCTCAAGTCTGAATGGTTAAGAGGTAACATCTGAATGGTAAATCATCACATGTCACATTCTTTTACCTTCTCATTAGTAAAATTCTTAATGGTTCCATTAAGAGGTAGCCTCTTAATGACCATTCAGAGGCTACCAAACAGCCTCTTAAACTTTTAGGCTTGTAAACCATAGATAATTACTAAAGGTCGATGTTCTAATAACGTCATTAAGAAATATTGATTAAAAGATATGGTTTACGCAATGGAACCCGACTACAGGTCCAATCAATGGCGATCGGGTTATTGAGGCACAAATTTTATTTGGAAGTAAAATTGGCACTCAAAGGCTTATCTCTAGATTTCAATTAATACTCTCAGATAAAATGACTCTGTAAATATTGAAAAGGAGACAAATTCCTCTTGCCGTATCTTTTGTCATTACGATAAATAAAAGTCAAGGACATTCGCTATGTAAGGTTGGTTTGTTTCTAAAAAAACAGTTTTTACACATGATATATCAACTATATGTGACATTGTCCAAAGTAAAAAATATAGTTATGTCAATTTATGTAAAGATTGTAAAATTATATAATTTCTATTTTTAAACCCGTGTAATACACGGGTCTAATAATCTAGTTGATAAATAATACACAGTAAACTATAACTATGCTTATTGTATTCTACAAATTACATACGACGACACACAATTGCACCACACTCTAAACAATTGCACCGATCCTACAATTTACCTATATATTAAAAAACGAAGTGAATGAACAGTAGTAAATAATTAAATATTTAAAAGATAAATTAATTAACACTAATAAAAATAGAAATTAATGAATAGTATTTGGTACCGATACCGGTATCAAATGGGTTTTATCCTCAAATACCGGTGCCGTACCAGTACCGACCGTATCAAGCCGTACTGTATCAGGTATATTCGGTACCGGTACCCACTTTTGGGGATTTCGGTAACAGTATTTTCGGTACCGGATGGTACCGAGCTCATCAAATCCTGTAGCAACGTAGCAATGCAAGTAATTGCACAGTTTAGATTACTTTTCATACATACAGTAAGTAAACTGTATTTCGTTTGAATGAGGTTTTATATACACAACAACTTATTTTGCTTTATTTTTTGTCTTTTTACGTAATAAACGAATTGTAGCATGTAAAATTAACTTAGATATTTAGATTATTGATGAGCAAATCGTATCAAATCCTGTAATTAAACCGGTATCGTATCGGTACCAAAATTACTATACCAAATCATTTTTTGTACCAATTTGGTACTCACCTTTTGGCATTTTCAGAATCGTTACTTTCGATTCGACACCGGTCTAGCACCATACCTATATTTATTGATTTTTACCTTCAAATACCATACCGTATTGTACCGAGCATTTTCGGTGCCGGTACCTAATTTCGATGATTTTCCGGATCGGTACTTTCGGTGCCGTTACCGGTACCGAGCTCATCCATATTTTAACGTGTTAGCACCGTAATAACTGAACTGAAAACAACCGAATTTCCAACGTGTAGGACGTGTGGGTCCTATTATTATATATTAGGTTATTTAAAATCACTTCTTTTAGGACGGATTGACTATCCTTTTCACGACATTTTTATATATGTTTTGATATTCGGTATGCGGTATTCGGTATCTGCTTGCCGTTACTGACACGCGTTTTGCAGTCATTGGGTCCCCGCCGCAACGCGCGGGTGGAATTTAACTAGTTCATATATGATAAAATTCAAACTAAATGAACAGTGAATTTAGGCTATATTAGAATATGGGGTATGGGACGGGGTTGTGGCGTGGGCTTGGGTTTCGGCGTGGCCCCTTGGGCGGGGGTTTCAGCCCGGGAGAGGGGGTTGTGGTGTGGGTTGGGTACAAACGCCCAAGTCACCACCCCGGGTGGGCTTGGGTTTCGTCGTGGCCCCTTGGGCGGGGGGTTTCAGCCCGGGCGTTGGACGGGGCTATCAAGATGACATGACGGGATCTCATTGGCCAAGACAAGTAACCGTTTGGGCTAGCCGTTGGCCAACGGCTACGTGTTTAAAAAAAATTTATTCACTATAAATACTCACGCTTCTATTCATTTTTTTACCACAACTACTCAACCTCTTCTATAATCATCTCTATCTTATTTAAAAAAAAATTCTCATCCAACCACAATACGAAAAATGAATCCTCATAATCGTGGTTTTGACCCGAACAATCCGTGGGCATTCCAAGAAACACCTAGCCCAGCATCCAATAGTCCAATTGCTCCCTTTTTAGTACACTCTACGATGCCGGATATGGCTGGTTACGCATCGTTTATCTCGAATTGTTTGAAGAATGATGTCGGTCGAAAACATCAATGTCTTTCGCGCAACGCGCGTCATTGAAAAACACTAGTTTTACTCATTTATGTGGTTAATGGCTACCACCTGTATAATTGTTGTGTATTTGTCTTGTTTGGTCCCTTTATGTTATTTAATATCTGGTGGCAATGGTTGGAAGGTAATATGCAACCAGTGGCGAATCTTTAGATTTCTGACTGAGTGTAACACCCCGAAAATTATAAAACTTAAAATCAGAATTTTAACGAATTGATTGAATAAGAAACAAGCTAACTAGGAATCGATAACCCAGTTAGCTACAAGTCTTGGGTGACATATATTGTGGTTAAAACTTCTAAACTACAAGTAAAACAAGAATTTAGGGACTTAAGTTGTCAATATTGAAACATGACTGATTAAAAGAGAATAATCAACACCAAACACACACTCAGTGTGTGTGTCTGGTCGTTCATAAACATAGGGGCGAACCAGAGCTCCTCCAACAAACCCTAACTTGCACTATATTGATCAATTGAAGGCTTAAATCTGGTCTAAATCGATTTCCAAGTACAAATCCGTGATCACCTCATCGAAGGGATCATAAGGTATGCAAAATCTTGATGTTTTGATTCATCTTAAGTTTTAGGTTAATTATGAAAACCGAAATTTAGCTTGATTATGAGTAGTAGAGATGAAGTTAGAGGTGATTTGATGTCTAGGGATAAACCCTAGATGATTTCTTGTTAAAAATTCTTTCATGACGCTTGTAGGGCTTATAATCACCATTGTAGATGATTAATAAGTTGTAGAAACTTGGTAAACACTAAGATCATGATTCTTGTTCTAGTGTAATCTGAGTTTTATGAAATAATTTCTGAAACTTAGAAGTTAAAACATGTGTAAATGTGCCTAATCGAAGTTGATTTAGATGATAATTACAAGGCATGAACTTGGTTATGATGATGTAAAAATCTGACCCGCTAGGTGCTTGTTAAAATGCCTAAGTGGGGATTAAAATGTTAAAAATCGGGTGAAAACGCATATTCGATTATTATAGAAAATTATGCGTTAATAATTATGAAAAGAGTTCTAAATTGAATGTGAATTGAACTCATTAGGCAAGGAATCCGGATCGTCGAGTGGACAAGCCGGAGGAGATACGCGTTTGAAGGGTGTGCTTTAAAGGTACGTGGCTTGTTGTCTCGTTACATGTATATAGATAATCCTAATTGTAGATACGTTTAATATTGATATGGCGAAAATGATGCCGTTTGGTATGTCCATAAAGTGGTGTAACTCACTCGACAACCAAACGGGTCAAACTAGCTAAATGAGTATGTTGTTAATGTCATTGTTTAAAATAGCCGTGTTAGAATGTCAACAAAGTGATGCTACTCACTCGACAAATCCAACGGGTTAAATAATGGTCGAAATGTTAGCGCTTGCAACAACTTAAACATCATTTGTTAAATTTGGGTTATAAAGCGTAAACCATGGAATGGAAGTGATACGCTAAACTTGACAAGCCCGGGGATGGGTAATTATGGCGAGAAACCGATATGGATGAATTATGTAAGTACATGACCTATGGTTCGTACATTATGTTTATTTATTTATTCTAGATTAGTTGAATCGGAATTTAGCCAAAGAGGAAATTCCGTTAAGTCACGAAAGTGACGAAGTGCTTTAGACAAATAAGACGGGTCAAAACATGTGCTAGAAATAGAGTTAGAATGTCTTGAAATGATGATCTCCATTCGGCATCCAAACGGGTCAAAACAAGTCGAGTTGTAAATGTCGAAGTCAATGACCGTCACTTGTTGATTGGTCATAAACAAAGCGTAAGCCGTGAAGCGGATACGCTAGCTAGATGCAAAAACATGAACCCTTGTAGAGGGATTAAAGCTCGGAAATTTTACTTGTCAAATGATTTAAGAAAGCATGTTTAATCCTTGAAACAAGCATGATAGTTACGGCATGAGCAACCCTCGAGTGGGAAACGAAACGCCATAATAGGTAAATACGGGGATAGGCGAAATGGCTTAAAACATGAGATGACAACAATACAAGTTGTTGAATGTGTAAACAAACGAGTCAAATAAACAAGGAGTCGAATTATAGGCCAACTGCTTTTGAAATGACATTTTATGCAAGTCGTGTTGATAAACGCGTCCGTAATTAATTTACGGTCACGTAGGAAAAGAATCGGCAAAAACTTCAAAAAAAAAAAAGGATTATGCAGCAGCTATCGTAAGTTACGGTAGCTACCGTAACTTACGGTAGCGAGCAAAATGTTATGGTGGTTTTCTACTGTCTTACGAGAAACCACTGTTACCCAGTGGCTACCGTAACTTACGTTGGCTACCGTACGTTACGGTAGAGCCCAGACATGAATGCTGAATTTGGTATATCTTAGTTACTCGAATCCGTTTTTGAACGTAGTTTCGATTATACTAATTTCTAAAGGATCTAATACTAATGTTTATTAAAAATTTTCAGATTTAGGTAACGCAAGTACGTGGTTGATGATCAAGCAAACGCCTCCGAACCGAACACACTAAACGAAGCTTCCGCACTTGATCTATTTTGTTTTAAGAATATGTAAACACTTGTAGTCATGTCATGAATATTTGATAAAGTAGGGTTATAACTTGAATACTATGATGATCATGAATGGTCTTAGAATCTTGAAAGTTTTTTGTAAACCTCAAATTTTTAGTATTAAATGCATGTATTTTATCTTAAATCTTGTTATTTAAGTTGGGCGTTACAAGTTGGTAATCAGAGCTAAGGGTTGTCAATAATGTGTGTTCGGTTCATGTCACACCCCTATTTCCCACGTGTCACCGGTGGGCCCGGTGGGGGTATAGTGACGTAGTTGATATCATCATAGTCAAACAACACAATTTAAATGCACAGGGGAAGCAAAAGATAAATACATTACAATCCGATTCAAAGTAATATCAATTATTGCAACGGAATGTAAGTTGGATCCACAGGCGGATCTTAAACAGAAAGATAACATTGTTTAACAGACTTTAGGCATCTAGAACTTGCGAGATTCCCTATTGACGCCCTGAGCTCTCAGCCAATTACGTATAGTACCTGTCACTTAAACTTTTGGGAAAATACGTCAGTTTTCACTGGTAAATACAACTTAACTGACTCATTTTGAAAATGTTTTAGAAAATTGATTTGAATGCACATGGCATAAAACTTTTATAACTTGGGACAATTATATAAAAATAATCTTGTATACAGATTTACATGTTCGTTATACATTTAGGGCCCGATGTAGAAACCGAGTCAAGATTAACAGACACGCCACAAGTATAGGCCCACAAGAGAGTGAGATATCGTTTCCCTTATGCAACTGTCAGGTGTACGCCTACACCCCGTGCATAAGATGTGGCCATTTTATAATACAATGATGCCAAGGATATCCGGGACATGGTCATTAACCCCTAAAGGCCTTTATTTCAAACAAGACAGATTAAAGCGGGTTACCTCAATAATTTAATCACAATACGATTAAACATTCAATACTCGTCCAAGCGGTATCTTTATAATACCGTATCCCAAGCCCGTATAGGGAAAATAAGTTAAGAGTATTTACCTGAGCTTAAAATGCAATTTATACTCAGCCGTATATCCTAATCAGCAAGCACAAGTACCTCTACTGGGGCTCTTAATCTGGAACGAAGGTTTTTAATAACCTATTAGATTCCTAACGGGTCTTATGTAAGTTGAAACTTAGACCAGTTAGTTTTAAGGAAAGGTTTACGGTTCAAAACGCAAGATTAAGCGCAGACCGGATTGGAATGTGATTTAGACCTGACAAGTTTGGGGACTTGTATAATATGGGTAAACTTAAACACATTCTGGATTTTGAAGTGAAAATGATAAGGTTTGACCCGTTTCGGTCAATTTATGCAAACTAGTTACATAAACCGTACCGAACGCGAAAATGCGTAACGGGTGACCATAAGAGTCATATACAGGTTTCCTAAGTTAATATGCCTTATATATGTTGTGATATCGGTAAGATACCTTCCGTTATGCCCAGGATGATTTTAAACTCAAACTATGTCTCGCAAGGGCATTTTGGTCCTTTTAAAGTTTATAAAAGAGTTTAAATATTAATCTGAGTTATAGGTCTGATTAAATCAGTAAATATACTCATTTTAATAAGTTATAACAGTAGGGTATCACTTATACGTAAAATTTATTAATTATAATCATACTATGCACCGTAGGGGCATTTTGGTAATTTCACATAAGCCTAAAAAGGCCAAAACTGGAAATCTGAGTTTAAAACTTTTGTTTACTGTTAAAATATAAAAATTTACTGAGAAAATCAGTAGGCATCAACCCTTATATCTTTAAACTAGTTTTGATACATACTATGCGTTAAAAACGCTTAAAAAGGCGATTTGGAGCCATTTCCGGGTTTTGTATAGAAAGCTGATATTTTTAATATTCCAGAAGGCTCAAAATATTTTATTTAACATATTAGATCAGTAGAAAAAGGTTTGGGGTCAAAAGGATTTATAAAACTCATTTTATAGCCCAAAAGGGCAAAACCGACAATTACCGAATTAATGCTACAACCCTAAGTTATGCTCAGCCTAAAAATAAATAAAAATCTTCAAAAATCTCAAAATATTATTTTATATCAGTGGGTAAAAATTTTGGTATTAAAAATTGGGTTTAGATAGGCTATACGCTAATTATGTTTTTTAATTAGTAAAAAGATTTTCATTTACGCTAACGAGCATAACTCCTAATCTAGACCTCAAACTGATGTCAAATTTTAGGGACAAGTTTATAATTTAGTAGTGAAGGTTTCTATCCTCTCACATTTTCAAAAATATCGTTTTAAGGTCCAAAGGGCATAACAGTCAACATTTAGGCATATAACGGAAACACGCATGAACTAGGATTTCTATGGAACCAAGTTGTATAACCTTGGAGGGTTATACTAACTTAGAATATGGTCCTAATGGAATCCTAAGGCATATCTAAACTAAGCTAAATCGGGTCAGAACTGAAAGTCAAAGCAAAAGTCAACTTTTGCGACTTTGGGTTCCGAACCGAGTCTATACTTAGAATTGTCGGGTTGAACATGCTTAGAAATGTTCAACTAATATTTACCAAGTTATTAATGTGGCAAAACTGATTTTATGACTTTTAATTTAATAGTTATGCATTTTATTTAAAACTAACCCGTTTGACTTTCATTTGACCCGACAATTAAACTAAGTAAACGTGGTAATTAGGAGGCGCCCTTTTGAGGGTTAATTACCTACCTAATTACGGTCACGTAGCCATGTTCGTTACAAACAATAGCTTAACCGTTTAAAAGTCAAAGCGTTTATCGATAACGCTTGACTTTTCTGTTTAAAACGCTAAAATTTAAACTAGGCACGAAAGGGGACTTACAAAAGGGTCCAAGCAAGGAGGGTTGATCCTAATTTCTCAGGTATGAGGAGCAAAGTCCCCAACTTAGAGAATTCAAGATCAAGTGTGGGTTATGAAGGAAGTGGGGAAGGGTATTTATAGGTTTTTGAGGACCGTTAGGATCGTTCCTCGTAAACCGTGATTGAATCTGAACCCTACACATATTACCCATGGTTTTATAAACAATGGGCAGCCCCTAGTTTCCAAAAAAAACCATTTACAATTGATAGAAACTGCTGGAACAGGCTGTTTACAGCTGTTTAGCAGCAAACAGCACTTTCATATATGGCAGAAATGGCCCCTGTGAGCTTTTATGGTCACTTTAAGCATGTTCAAGGCCCGTTAACCTCATTTTAAGGCCCCACTATGATCTTTAAACATAGGGAACATGAAACATGTTCAAAAACATGTCGGATGTCGGTTCCTTTGGCCGTACGGTCACGTAGTGCGTCGAATTACGACGAAACACGGACGAACGCTAAAAACGGTCCAAATTACGCGACGAGTGGAATTTTATCATGCCACACACTAAAATAAAATATTTTAGTGCTTACATAAATTTTTTGGTGTCCGGGGATATTCAAAATGCGAGATATGCGCAAAAGTGCAAACTTGTGCACTTTTTGACACTTTTAGTCCCTGCATGACATAAAAGTTTATTTTTGCGTACCAAACACCTCTAAACCTATATCTAATCTATATAAATGATAAATAGGGTATGTTTAACTTATGGACATATTCCGGAAGGTCCGTTACCATACGATTCGACCTCCTTTTGCAGTTTGACGCAATTAGTCCCTTAATTGCGCAAAGTAGCGCGAAATGCCGTTGAATGATATCTAAGCCTTCCATGGCCCATAATAATCATTCCCAAGCATATATTTAAATATTACTACGCTCCCGTTTGCTTAAATGGTCACCGAATGGCGTAGATTCAAAAGTTGACGCTTTAGGCCCCTCTATTGCGCAAACTTGCGCATTTCATCATTTATTAGCATTGAAGCCTCATCTAATCCATATTAGGCATCCTTGAAAGTATTATTAAACATTACGATGCTTTGGGTTCTCTAAAAGGTCATTCAGAGGTATAATTAAACATATTGACACTTTTAGTCCCTCTAACTTGCAAAGTTGCGCGTAACTTTACTTATAGGCATAAAAACCTTAGATGACCATTAATTGGCATTTCCGAGAGTTATAATTAAATATTATGAAGCTCCTGGTTTGTTAAAAGGTCCCTCAGAGGTAAGAATTAACATGTTGACGCTTTTAACCCTTCATCGCGCAAACTTTCAATTAATTACGCAAACGGCTACACTTAATCATCAAGTGGCACATTTGTGAATATAAACGTCGTAAGAGGTTATTTAGAAACTTATTTTAGGTATGCTAACACTTCCAGTCCTTTCATAATCAAAGTTTTTGATTTTTCGAAAAATTAGTCCCTAAATTTCAATGTTTGACTTCATTAGGGTTTACTACACGTGTCAATACATCATTGGACGTGATTTTACGAGGTGTTACATCCTCACCCCCTTAAAAGAAATCTCGACCTCGATATTTGCTAAAGTAATGGAAGTACTCTCTGTCGGACAATGGATTTAACTTCCACAGCCTATTTGGGCCTCTAGAGGTATCCTAAATGACCTTTATAATAGGTTCATGTTTTCTTCCTTAGATTCCAATCCTGACGATCCTTAATCGATACGGTTTTCTTATCATATCATAGATACGCATATCATTATGTGATAATGCTTCTCGACTTATAAGCTATTGACTTTCATTTGACCCGATAATTAAACTAAGTAAACGTGGTAATTAGGAGGCGCCCTTTTGAGGGTTAATTACCTACCTAATTACGGTCATGTAGCCATGTTCGTTACAAACAATAGCTTAACCGTTTAAAAGTCAAAGCGTTTATCGATAACGCTTGACTTTTCTGTTTAAAACGCTAAAATTTAAACTAGGCACGAAAGGGGACTTACAAAAGGGTCCAAGCAAGGTGGGTTGATCCTAATTTCTCAGGTATGAGGAGCAAAGTCCCCAACTTAGAGAATTCAAGATCAAGTGTGGGTTATGAAAGAAGTGGGGAAGGGTATTTATAGGTTTTTGAGGACCGTTAGGATCGTTCCTCGTAAACCGTGATTGAATCTGAACCCTACACATATTACCCATGGTTTTATAAACAATGGGCAGCCCCAAGTTTCCAAAAAAAAACCATTTACAATTGATAGAAACTGCTGGAACAGGCTGTTTACAGCTGTTTAGCAGCAAACAGCACTTTCATATATGGCAGAAATGGCCCCTGTGAGCTTTTATGGTCACTTTAGGCACGTTCAAGGCCCGTTAACCCCATTTTAAGGCCCAACTATGATGTTTAAATATAGGGAACATGAAACATGTTCAAAAACATGTCGGATGTCGGTTCCTTTGGCCGTACGCTCACGTAGTGCGTCGAATTACGACGAAACACGGACGAACGCTAAAAACGGTCCAAATTACGCGACGAGTGGAATTTTATCATGCCACACACTAAAATAAAATATTTTAGTGCTTACATAAATTTTTGGGTGTCCGGGGATATTCAGAATGCGAGATATGCGCAAAAGTGCAAACTTGTGCACTTTTTGACACTTTTAGTCCATGCATGACATAAAAGTTTATTTTTGCGTACCAAACACCTCTAAACCTATATCTAAGCTATATAAAGGATAAATAGGGTATGTTTAACTTATGGACATATTCCGGAAGGTCCGTTACCATACGATTCGACCTCCTTTTGCAGTTTGACGCAATTAGTCCCTTAATTGCGCAAAGTAGCGCGAAATGACGTTTAATGATATCTAAGCCTTCCATGGCCCATAATAATCATTCCCAAGCATATATTTAAATATTACTACGCTCCCATTTGCTTAAATGGTCACCGAATGGCGTGGATTCAAAAGTTGACGCTTTAGGCCCCTCTATTGCGCAAACTTGCGCATTTCATCATTTATTAGCATTGAAGCCTCATCTAATCCATATTAGGAATCCTTGAAAGTATTATTAAACATTACGATGCTTTGGGTTCTCTAAAAGGTCATTCAGAGGTATAATTAAACATATTGACACTTTTAGTCCCTCTAACCTGCAAAGTTGCGCGTAACTTTACTTATAGGCATAAAAACCTTAGATGACCATTAATTGGCATTTCCGAGAGTTATAATTAAATATTATGAAGCTCCTGGTTTGTTAAAAGGTCACTCAGAGGTAAGAATTAACATGTTGACGCTTTTAACCCTTCATCGCACAAACTTTCAATTAATTACCAAACGGCTACACTTAATCATCAAGTGGCACATTTGTGAATATAAACGTCGCAAGAGGTTATTTAGAAACTTATTTTAGGTATGCTAACACTTCCAGTCCTTTCATAATCAAAGTTTTTTATTTTTCGAAAAATTAGTCCCTAAATTTCAATGTTTGACTTCATTAGGGTTTACTACACGTGTCAATACATCATTGGACGTGATTTTACGATGTGTTACAGTTCAAGCTTGATCAAGCATCCGATAAGAGCTAATTGTTTTGAGTAGACTTAGTAAATATAGGAAAATGAATACGATTAGATGTGCAGGGGAAGAGTGCGTAATACACTAAAACCCGAAAAGTGCACCAAACATGAATGATTTAAGCAAGTTGTGAAGTTGGTTAAACCAAAGCGAAAGATACAAATGATATAAAATGAAATGTTTAACAATTAATACAAACATCCAGATTCAAGATGACTGATGAAGGCAACAATAATGATACGGTGCCGAAAGTCACCGAACAGATAAAAGAAATGTCCGGTGTAACCGGGGGCGAATTAGCATCTCAATTAACTGAAGAGATGGAAGCTAAAATTTCCGAGGAAGTTGGAAAGGCAATAGAAGCCAGTCTACCGCAGTTCGCCGAGAGACTACAAACCACAATCTTTCTAGCAGTAGAGGATATGATAACTGAATTAAAAGATAGTCTCTCACAAGAAAAAGATGACGGGAGTGAGTCAGATGTGGACCCAAGACCCGTAAATAAATCAAAGCTTGATACTCCAAAAGAGAAGGCAAGGTCTTCCCACATGACAGCCGCAGAGGCTAAAGCCGAACCTCATATCATTTCAGGTATGTTTCTTGTAAATTAAAGTTAGCACAAAGATCATTTCGATACGAGTGCGAATAATAGTTATACAGGGACGTATATGAGTAGTGAGAGTAGTAAACCTTGTAAAAGAGATACATAAATATATATATATATATATATATATATATATATGTATATAAGCATAAACAGAAGCGATCAAGTAAAGGTTGAGGCAAAAGTAATCATGATAAATATTGCCATGGGAAGGGGTGCGTGCACACTCGAACCCGAGAACGTAATGAAAGATAAGAGTCATAATAGAGAGAAGTGTAATAACGCCCGAACCGGGGGAGTTTGCTATAGTAATAGATGACAAGGACATGGCTATAGATTAAGCCAAACCAAATGAAACATATAGAAACATCGTTTATGTCAACAAATGATGTGGATAAATGCCACACAACAATGTGAGGCAATAACATGAAATGAATAGATTTGTTATAGTAACAATAGATTAAGGTCAAAAAAAATGAGAGACTAAGATTTGGATAAGAATATCCTCGAGAAAGAAACTTAATGGATAATATGTATTATTCATTGCAATAAATAATGAAATATTAATAAATTTGTATTTAAAAGCTCGGGTATCGATAGATACCCAAGTAACATGTTATTAATAAAACCCTCCTGAGGAAGAACGATAATCACGTTGATGGGAGGGGGTTATTATATAAAATAATTAGTAAGATAAACGTTATGAAAGTATTAGAATAAGAACGGGTAAACCCCAAAAAGCCGAATAACAATAGCAGTAGTTTACCAAATAAGATTTGAGAAATGGGCCTTCGGGACATTAGTAAAAGAAACAAACCTAAGGGTCGCTAACAAAAGAAATGTGGTGTTCGGATTAAATAAGTAAGTGCTTGATAATAAAGGTAGACGGAAGCCGGATAATGGGAGCATATTACATTAAAATAGTGAGCCCAAGGGAAGGGATAAGAATTGAAGTAAACGGAAATATAAACTAACAAATGAGAATGTTAAGACATGGGGATAAAATTTGATTGTCATAAGTGATGAAATTCACCCGAACAAGTCAAACAAGACGAATAAATGAATAAAGCACGTGGTTGAATAAAGGCGATGGATTTCGCTAGTACGACCAAATAAATTTAAATAAAGTCTAAATGCATGCTGAAATGGTTGCTTTGATAACGACGTCGGTAAAATGCCGATGGACGGATATGATTCCATATATATATGCGTAAAACAAGAAGCGGAAACGCGGATTAAAAGTCAAAAGACTCGAATTAAGAGTTATGACTAGAAGACGATAAAATTTCGCAAAACAGAAATTTTGAAAGATTATGTTCAACTATTTCAATGTTGATCGGGCCAAATAAGGTATAACACTTGATAGTACAAGTAAGCGCAAACCATTAATGGGAGCGCAAAATATTAATAAACTTATGTGATGAGTCGTGAGAAAAATATAAAAAGGAAAACGTAAACCAGTGAAACCGGATCCGGGTAAACGGGTCGTAAAGAAACATAAGCGCATACCAAATAACGGTAAGCGGAGAACAGACCGGCACGTAATGACGTGAGAAGTCATGGAGTTGGAAGAATAGTTCAAATGAAAACGAATGAAGCCTTAGACTACGGTAAAGGTTAATAGAATTCAAGAGTGAAAATCAATGATTCCAAACATAACAAGAGGTGCTTCGACGCTATATACGTAGGTATACATTTTAATAATGACACGAGTAAAAGTTAAATCTACGGGATCATCGTAACCTTTGGGATTACAAGCAAATGTTGAGAAACAAGTTGACGAAGTCGTACTATTGAGTGGTCAAGTGGCAATTGGGCCGACTAGCTGCAAGTTAAGAAATACAGGACATAAGTTAAAGTCCATGAGGACTTACGCTTGGAATGCGCATGCGTCGAGGCAAATGATGACTTTTGACTAAAAGAAATAACGACTGAAAAACGAAACTAAGGGAGTTTGGCACAAACCAAAAGAACCACGTAAAGAAGGTTTCGGGGACGAAACCCTTTTAAGGGGGTGGACTTGTAACACCCCGAAAATTATAAAACTTAAAATCAGAATTTTAATGAATTGATTGAATAAGAAACAAGCTAACTAGGAATCGATAACCCAGTTAGCTACAAGTCTTGGGTGACATATATTGGGGTTAAAACTTCTAAACTATAAGTAAAACAAGAATTTAGGGACTTAAGTTGTCAATATTGAAACATGACTGATTAAAAGAGAATAATCAACACCAAACACACACTCAGTGTGTGTGTCTGGTCGTTCATAAACACAGGGGCGAACCAGAGCTCCTCCAACAAACCCTAACTTGCACTAAATTGATCAATTGAAGGCTTAAATCTGGTCTAAATCGATTTCCAAGCACAAATCCGTGATCACCTCGTCGAAGGGATCATAAGGTATGCAAAATCTTGATGATTTGATTCATCTTAAGTTTTAGGTTAATTATGAAAACCGAAATTTAGCTTGATTATGAGTAGTAGAGATGAAGTTAGAGGTGATTTGATGTCTAGGGATAAACCCTAGATGATTTCTTGTTAAAAATTCTTTCATGATGCTTGTAGGGCTTATAATCACCATTGTAGGTGATTAATAAGTTGTAGAAACTTGGTAAACACTAAGATCATGATTCTTGTTCTAGTGTAATCTGAGTTTTATGAAGTAATTTCTGAAACTTAGAAGTTAAAACATGTGTAAATGTGCCTAATCGAAGTTGATTTAGATGATAATTACAAGGCATGAACTTGGTTATGATGATGTAAAAATATGACCCGCTAGGTGTTTATTAAAATGCCTAAGTGGGGATTAAAATGTTAAAAATCAGGTGAAAACGCAGATTCGATTATTATAGAAAATTATGCGTTAATAATTATGAAAAGAGTTCTAAATTTAATGTGAATTGAACTCATTAGGCAAGGAATCTGGATCGTCGAGTGGACCAGCCGGAGGAGATACGCGTTTGAAGGGTGCGCTTTAAAGGTACATGGCTTGTTGTCTCGTTACATTTATATAGATAATGCTAATTGTAGATACGTTTAATATTGATATGGCGAAAATGATGGCGTTTGGTATGTCCATAAAGTGGTGTAACTCACTCGACAACCAAACGGGTCAAACTAGCTAAATGAGTATGTTGTTAATGTCATTGTTTAAAATAGCCGTGTTAGAATGTCAACAAAGTGATGCAACTCACTCGACAAATCCAACGGGTTAAATAACGGTCGAAATGTTAGCGCTTGCAACAACTTAAACATCTTTTGTTAAATTTGGGTTATGAAGCGTAAACCATGGAATGGAAGTGATACGCTAAACTTGACAAGCCCGGGGATGGGTAATTATGGCGAGAAACTGATATGGATGAATTATGTAAGTACATGACCTATGGTTCGTACATTATGTTTATTTATTTATTCTAGATTAGTTGAATCGGAATTTAGCCAAAGAGGAAATTCCGTTAAGTCACGAAAGTGACGAAGTGCTTTAGACAAATAAGACGGGTCAAAACATGTGCTAGAAATAGAGTTAGAATGTCTTGAAATGTTGATCTCGATTCGGCATCCAAACGGGTCAAAACAAGTCGAGTTGTAAATTTCGAAGTCAATGACCGTCACTCGTTGATTGGTCGTAAACAAAGCGTAAGCCGTGAAGCGGATACGCTAGCTAGATGCAAAAACATGAACCCTTGTAGAGGGATTAAAGCTCGGAAATTTTACTTGTCAAATGATTTAAGAAAGCATGTTTAATCCTTGAAACAAGCATGATAGTTACGGCATGAGCAACCCTCGAGTGGGAAACGAAACGCCATAATAGGTAAATACAGGGATAGGCGAAATGGCTTAAAACATGAGATGACAACAATACAAGTTGTTGAATGTGTAAACAAATGGGTCAAATAAACAAGGAGTCGAATTATAGGCCAACTGCTTTTGAAATGACATTTTATGCAAGTCGTGTTGATAAACGCGTCCGTAATTAATTTACGGTCACGTAGGAAAAGAATCGGCAAAAAATTCAAAAAAAAGAAGGATTATGCAGCAGCTACCGTAAGTTACGGTAGCGAGCAAAATGTTATGGTGGTTTTCTACTGTCTTACGACAGACCACTGTTACCCAGTGGCTACCGTAACTTACGGTGGCTACCGTAAGATACGGTAGAGCCCAGACATGAATGCTGAATTTGGTATATCTTAGTTACTCGAATCCGTTTTTGAACGTAGTTTCGATTATACTAATTTCTAAAGGCTCTAATACTAATGTTTATTAAAAATTTTAAATTTAGGTAACGCAAGTACGTGGTTGATGATCAAGCAAACGCCTCCGAACCGAACACACTAAACGAAGCTTCCGCACTTGATCTATTTTGTTTTAAGAATATGTAAACACTTGTAGTCGTGTCATGAATATTTGATAAAGTAGGGTTATAACTTGAATACTATGATGATCATGAATGGTCTTAGAATCGTGAAAGTTTTTTGTAAACCTCAAATTTTTAGTATTAAATGCATGTATTTTATCTTAAATCTTGTTATTTAAGTTGGGCGTTACAAGTTGGTAATCAGAGCTAAGGGTTGTCAATAAAGTGTGTTCGGTTCAAGCTTGGTCAAGCATCCGGTAAGAGCTAATTGTTTTGAGTAGACTTAGTAAATATAGGAAAATGAATACGATTAGATGTGCAGGGGAAGAGTGCGTAATACACTCAAACCCGGAAAGTGCACCAAACATGAATGATTTAAGCAAGTTGTGAACTTGGTTAAACCAAAGCGAAAGATACAAATGATACAAAATGAAATGTTTAACAATTAATACAAACATCCAGATTCAAGATGACTGATGAAGGCAACAATAATGATACGGTGCCGAAAGTCACCGAACAGATAAAAGAAATGTCCGGTGTAACCGGGGGCGAATTAGCATCTCAATTAACTGAAGAGATGGAAGCTAAAATTTCCGAGGAAGTTGGAAAGGCAATAGAAGCCAGTCTACCGCAGTTCGCCGAGAGACTACAAACCACAATCTTGCTAGCAGTAGAGGATATGATAACTGAATTAAAAGATAGTCTCTCACAAGAAAAAGATGACGGGAGTGAGTCAGATGTGGACCCAAGACCCGTAAAGAAATCAAAGCTTGATACTCCAAAAGAGATGGCAAGGTCTTCCCACATGACAGCCGCAGAGGCTAAAGCCGAACCTCATATCATTTCAGGTATGTTTCTTGTAAATTAAAGTTAGCACAAAGATCATTTCGATACGAGTGCGAATAATAGTTATACAGGGACGTATATGAGTAGTGAGACTAGTAAACCTTGTAAAAGAAATATACATATATATATATGTATATAAGCATAAACAGAAGCGATCAAGTAAAGATCGAGGCAAAAGTAATCATGATAAATATTGCCATGGGAAGGGGTGCGTGCACACTCGAACCCGAGAACGTAATGAAAGATAAGAGTCATAATAGAGAGAAGTGTAATAACACCCGAACCGGGGGAGTTTGCTATAGTAATATATGACAAGGACATGGCTATAGATTAAGCCAAACCAAATGAAACATATAGAAACATCGTTTATGTCAACAAATGATGTGGATAAATGCCACACAACAATGTGAGGCAATAACATGAAATGAATAGATTTGATATAGTAACAATAGATTAAGGTAAAAAAAAAATGAGAGACTAAGATTTGGATAAGAATATCCTCGAGAAAGAAACTTAATGGATAATATGTATTATTCATTGCAATAAATAATGAAATATTAATAAATTTGTATTTAAAAGCTCGGGTATCGATAGATACCCAAGTAACATGTTATTAATAAAACCCTCCTGAGGAAGAACGATAATCACGTTGATGGGAGGGGGTGATTATATAAAATAATTAGTAAGATAAACGTTATGAAAGTATTAGAATAAGAACGGGTAAACCCCAAAAAGCCGAATAACAATAGCAGTAGTTTACCAAATAAGATTTGAGAAATGGGCCTTCGGGACATTAGTAAAAGAAACAAACCTAAGGGTCGCTAACAAAAGAAATGTGGTGTTCGGATTTAATAAGTAAGTGCTTGATAATAAAGGTAGACGGAAGCCGGATAATGGGAGCATATTACATTAAAATAGTGAGCCCAAGGGAAGGGATAAGAATTGAAGTAAACGAAAATATAAACTAACAAATGAGAATGTTAAGACATGGGGATAAAATTTGATTGTCATAAGTGATGAAATTCACCCGAACAAGTCAAACAAGACGAATAAATGAATAAAGCACGTGGTTGAATAAAGGCGATGGATTTCGCTAGTACGACCAAATAAATTTAAATAAAGTCTAAATGCATGCTGAAATGGTTGCTTTGATAACGACGTCGGTAAAATGCCGATGGACGGATATGATTCCATATATATATGCGTAAAACAAGAAGCGGAAACGCGGATTAAAAGTCAAAAGACTCGAATTAAGAGTTATGACTAGAAGACGATAAAATTTCGCAAAACAGAAATTTTGAAAGATTATGTTCAACTATTTCAATGTTGATCGGGCCGAATAAGGTATAACACTTGATAGTCCAAGTAAGCGCAAACCATTAATGGGAGCGCAAAATATTAATAAACTTATGTGATGAGTCGTGAGAAAAATATAAAAAGGAAAACGTAAACCAGTGAAACCGGACCCGGGTAAACGGGTCGTAAAGAAACATAAGCGCATACCAAATAACGGTAAGCGGAGAAAAGACCGGCACGTAATCACGTGAGAAGTCATGGAGTTGGAAGAATAGTTCAAATGAAAACGAATGAAGCCTTAGACTACGGTAAAGGTTAATAGAATTCAAGAGTGAAAATCAATGATTCCAAACATAACAAGAGGTGCTTCGACGCTATATACGTAGGTATACATTTTAATAATGACACGAGTAAAAGTTAAATCTACGGGATCATCGTAACCTTTGGGATTACAAGCAAATGTTGAGAAACAAGTTGACGAACTCGTACTATTGAGTGGTCAAGTGGCAATTGGGCCGACTAGGCTGCAAGTTAAGAAATACAAGACATAAGTTAAAGTCCATGAGGACTTACGCATGGAATGCGCATGCGTCGAGGCAAATGATGACTTTTGACTAAAAGAAATAACGACTGAAAAACGAAACTAAGGGAGTTTGGCACAAACCAAAAGAACCACGTAAAGAAGGTTTCGGGGACGAAACCCTTTTAAGGGGGTGGACTTGTAACACCCCGAAAATTATAAAACTTAAAATCAGAATTTTAACGAATTAATTGAATAAGAAACAAGCTAACTAGGAATCGATAACCCAGTTAGCTACAAGTCTTGGGTGACATATATTGGGGTTAAAACTTCTAAACTATAGGTAAAACAAGAATTTAGGGACTTAAGTTGTCAATATTGAAACATGGCTGATTAAAAGAGAATAATCAACACCAAACACACACTCAGTGTGTGTGTCTGGTCGTTCATAAACACAGGGGCGAACCAGAGCTCCTCCAACAAACCCTAACTTGCACTAAATTGATCAATTGAAGGCTTAAATCTGGTCTAAATCGATTTCCAAGCACAAATCCGTGATCACCTCATCGAAGGGATCATAAGGTATGCAAAATCTTGATGTTTTGATTCATCTTAAGTTTTAGGTTAATTATGAAAACCGAAATTTAGCTTGATTATGAGTAGTAGAGATGAAGTTAGAGGTGATTTGATGTCTAGGGATAAACCCTAGATGATTTCTTGTTAAAAATTCTTTCATGATGCTTGTAGGGCTTATAATCACCATTGTAGGTGATTAATAAGTTGTAGAAACTTGGTAAACACTAAGATCATGATTCTTGTTCTAGTGTAATCTGAGTTTTATGAAGTAATTTCTGAAACTTAGGAGTTAAAACATGTGTAAATGTGCCTAATCGAAGTTGATTTAGATGATAATTACAAGGCATGAACTTGGTTATGATGATGTAAAAATCTGACCCGCTAGGTGTTTATTAAAATGCCTAAGTGGGGATTAAAATGTTAAAAATCAGGTGAAAACGCATATTCGATTATTATAGAAAATTATGCGTTAATAATTATGAAAAGAGTTCTAAATTTAATTTGAATTGAACTCATTAGGCAAGGAATCTGGATCGTCGAGTGGACAAGCCGGAGGAGATACGCGTTTGAAGGGTGCGCTTTAAAGGTACATGGCTTGTTGTCTCGTTACATTTATATAGATAATCCTAATTGTAGATACGTTTAATATTGATATGGCGAAAATGATGGCGTTTGGTATGTCCATAAAGTGGTGTAACTCACTCGACAACCAAACGAGTCAAACTAGCTAAATGAGTATGTTGTTAATGTCATTGTTTAAAATAGCCGAGTTAGAATGTCAACAAAGTGATGCAACTCACTCGACAAATCCAACGGGTTAAATAATGGTCGAAATGTTAGCGCTTGCACCAACTTAAACATCTTTTGTTAAATTTGGGTTATAAAGCGTAAACCATGGAATGGAAGTGATACGCTAAACTTGACAAGCCCGGGGATGGGTAATTATGGCGAGAAACCGATATGGATGAATTATGTAAGTACATGACCTATGGTTCGTGTGACACTCTGGATTTTCCCTAACAACCTTCTAGTTTCAGTATTTCATGTACATATTATTAATTGAAAGGCGTGAATTACTTTGATGTGCTATGTGTTGATAACGTGTATGTAGTATATGTATATATGTGTATGTATGAACTAGGAACCGAGACCACAAAGGCCCGACTCGAGACCACTCGGTCTCGAGTGACCCAAAACAATTGGGCCGCACCCCTTGTGAGCCCACCCGAAACCCACTAGAGTACACCACTTTGTATAAAACCTACTCACACTCTCTTATCCTCACTCTCTCCCACTCACACTCTCCTCTCATCTTTCTTTCACTAAAACCCTAAACCAAACACCTATCATCCCCTCTTCTCTCTCGGACTCAAACCGGAAGCATCAAGACCTCCGGATCAACTCGTGGTCATCGCTTGGACACTTCCTTCATCATCTCACACACTCACAACCAAACAAGTTCCGGACGTGGTGACCAACGTATTTGACCAAGTAAACTGTCTGCCGAGCAACCCAAGGTGAGTTCACAACTATCAAAGCATGTTTTCCCGGTGGTTTTGGGAAAACGGAAACTTAAACAACGCTATCCCCTCGTAAGGGATACAAACCTACTTTTTCCCCTTAAATGGGACTCTTAGTTAATTATTGTTTATACGGTAATGCAACAAGCAACACTAAACGAAACTCTATCACTCAAGTCCTCACTACTTAATACCGATCAATCGCCGGGGCCAGGCGAACGGGTTATTATTTAGTAGCGCTATTTAGGTCTAACCAGCCTCACACCGACCCTTGTTACTGGGAACGGGAGTGAACTAATGTACTCTGGCAAACCCTCAATGATGATAGAACATTGACAAACGGGGTACTGCGGAAACGTACGGTTAAGTAAGTATTCGGTATTGTAAAACAGTTTAGTCGCTTACTTATGGGGTAGCTCCCCAACGCATGTATAAACGGATAAATTAACTAGTGAAACAAGTTTTTGGTAATTAAAACTGGACAACTCGTGAACTCGCCAACATTTTTGTTGATACCCTACTGCATGCTTTGCAGGTACCCAGTGACTCAGGAGCTTGCTACTTGGGGATGTGTAGTGGTCGTCTAACCCATGCATTGGGTTCTAAATAATCTTGAACTATGAACTTTGTTTCGAAACTGTTTGGCTTATGCTTCCGCAGCTTACTTAAACTGTTATTTGAACTTAAACTTTTAAACCTTAATGTTTACTGACTATTATGGTTGATGAACATTCTTACTATTAACCAATACTCAGTATAATTGGTGGCTGGATCCTGGTCAGTCACGCCTCCAAGCGGTGGTACTCCGCATGTGGATTTTGGGGGTGTGACAGATTGGTATCAGAGCCATTGGTTATAGTGAACTTGGTTTTAAAAAGGAAGTCTTTTTGAGAAAAACCAGACTATAACCCGTGACTCGTGACGTGACGACACTACACTCCAAGTGCAAGACTCAACGCATTAGACCTCATAGCTCTCACTTATGTTTACTTGTTGTTGTTTAAGTGCTTATGTGCTAATATACATATTAGTGTGCCTAGCTAGATGTATACACAATCCTTCCCCCCCCCCCCACATTCTTGTTTCACTACGACGTCTTTTCTCACTCTATGTCTTCTGAACATCAAGATAATGACCGGACTCGATGGAGATAGCATAACCCTGACAAGGAACCAGCTGGCGGCCTTGGTAGACGCTCGGGTCGCTGAATCCTTGGCAACCAACCCAGAAGGACCATCCATATACACCCAACCCCGAGTTGGCACCCTCAGGGCGTTCTTGGAATGCAAACCACTCCCCTTCGATGGCACGGAAGGAGCAGTAGGTCTTTTACATTGGTTCAGGAGAATCGAGTCTGCGTTCGAAGAAGGTGAAAGCCCATGTAGCAAACGAGTAGAGTACGCCACTAGCACGTTTCTAGGAAAAGCGTTTTCATGGTGGAACGCGCAAGTCCAGATGCTCGGATTGGCAGATGCAAATGCCACTCCCTGGGATGATTTCAAGGATCTAATCAGGGAAGAATTTTGTCACAGGGATGACATGCAGAAGCTGGAAATGGAATACTGTGGGTTAAAGATGGTTGGCTCGGAGATCGAAGCATACACGAAAAGATCCAATGACTTGGCTGCTTTGTGTCCTAACTTATCGCAGCCTCCCTACAAACGAATCGCACTCTACCTTAGGGGCTTAGTCCTAGAAATCCAGGGTTCAGTGATCGCAACCAAACCCCCTACAATCCAACACGCCATCCGTCTAGCACATCATTTCACAAACCAAGCGATGGAAGAAGGCAGGTTGCCCAGGCGTTTAACTGCTACAGCTAATGCTTTTGATTTCAGCAAACGCAAGTGGAATGACTACCAAGGTGGGAGTCCCAGCACTATACCACCTCAAGCTCAACAAAGGAGGGTCATTGGGAGCGAGGGCCCTGACCCGCGAACGGGTGGTTACCAAAGAAAACGACCCAAGTGTAACAAGTGTGGTCGACATCACAACGGGCCCTGTGCGAAGAACAAGTGTCAGCGATGCAACAAGATGGGGCATGAGGCCAAGGATTGTAGGAGCCCTCATCCCGCAAGGCAGAACCAACCGCAGCAGCAGCAGCATCATGGGAACATCAAGGGTTGTTTCCAGTGCGGAGCCGAGGGGCACATTAAGAAGAATTGTCCCCAGCTAAACCAGAACAACAACTAGGGTACGGGGGATAACAACAACGACACCAACAATGCTGGAAGTGGTGCAAGAGGAAGAGCTTTGGTGATTAGAGCTGGAGAAGCAAGGAACAACCCCAACGTAGTGGCGGGTAAGTTCCTACTTAATGATCGTTATGATTCCATATTATTTGACTCTGGAGCAGATGCTAATTATGTATCTCTACGTATTAGTAAGAAGCTTAAGTCCACTCTTACGCCGTTAAGCTCTAAGCACATCGTTGATATAGCTAATGGTAGAAACCTCGAGGCCTCACACGTTATTCGTAACTGCCACCTTGTGAGGTCTAGTCAGACCTTTTCCATCGACCCTTTTCCTATCGCTCCTAGGAAATCGTTTGTATTCCACGTCCTTCGGGCAAACCCCCATCGTTCAAGGTGACAAAGGCGGAGAAGTCACAGGCATCTTTTCATTCTTAAAAGCCCAGAAGTGCTTACGAAAGGGGCACACCGCTATCTTAGCACTTGTTGCCGACTCGCAGGAAAAGGAAAACAGGATTGAAGATTTTCCAGTTGTACGCGACTATCCTGAGGTATTTTCCTGAAGAACTACCTGGACTCCCTCCTCACCGTCAGGTCGAATTCCAAATCGAGCTAGCTCCCAGAGCAGCACCTATAGCTCGCGCACCTTATCGACTGGCTCCCACAGAACTGAAGGAACTCTCTACCCAACTACCAGAACGGTTAGACAAAGGATTTATCCATCCTAGCTCGTCGCCCTGGGGAGCGCCAGCATTCTTTGTTAAGGAGAAGGATGGCACATCCCGTATGTGCATCGACTATCATAAGCTGAACAAGGTTACCATCAAGAACCGTTACCCACTCCCACGTATCGACGACCCGTTCGATCAGTTGCCAGGATCAAGCTACTACTCTAAGATCGACCTGCGATCAGGTTATCATCAGCTGAGAGTCTGTGATGAAGATATCTCCAAAACCGCGTTCAGAATTTCTCGCCATGACTTTTGGAATGACCAACGCGCCTGCGGTTTTATGGGTCTCATGAACTGAATGTGCAAACCCTACCTCGACAAGTTCGCGATTGTGTTTATCGACGACATCTTAATCTACTCAAAAGGTCAAGAGGAGCATGAACAACACTTGCGTCTTACTCTCGAGCTCATCTGCAATGAACAACTGTACGCCAAGTTAGCGAAATGCGACTTCTGGCTTCGAGAAGTCCACATTCCTTGGACACGCGGCCAGTAAGGACGAAATTCACGTCGATCCAGCTAAGATCGACTCTATAGGGAACTGGCCTACCCCTTAGACACCGACCAAAGTTCGCCAATACTTGGGATTGGCAGGATACCATCGTAGATTCATCAAGGGATTTTTCGAAGATCGCTCAACCCCTCGCGACGCTCACCCAGAAGGGCACTGCTTACAAGTGGAATAATGCCCAAGAGTCAGCCTTTCAGAAGCTAAAGGAAAACCTTTGTAATGCTCCTATCCTTTCATTACCTGAAGGCACGGACGACTTTGGGAATTATTGTGATGCATCTATTCATGGGCTCGGTTGCGTGTTGACGCTACGCGAGAAGGTTATCACCTAAGCTTCTCGACAACTTAAGATTCACGAAAGGAACTACACGATGCACAACTTGGAACTCGGAGCAGTCATCTTTGCACTCAAGATATGGAAATATTACTTGTACGGTACCAAGTGAACGATTCACACCGATCACAAGAGTCTCTAGCATATCTTGGATCAGAAGGAGTTGAACATGAGGCAACGCAGATGAATAGGACTCCTTAACGACTACGAATGCGCAATTAAGTATCATCCCGGTAGGGCCAATGTGGTGGCTGATGCCCTCAACAGGAAGGAAACCAAACCTAAGCATGTTCGTGCTTTACAGCTCACTATCCACTCGAACCTCCCTAATCGGACTCGAAATGCTCGGGTTGAAGCATTGAAAGGAGAAAACATCAGGGCTGAGACCCTACGAGGATCAAGGAAACATTTAGGACAAAAAGGAACACGACGCTTACTACGTGACAGGGCGTATATGGGTCCCACTTTGGGGAAATCTGCGTGAACTTATGATGGACGAAGCACACAAATCTCGTTACTCGGTACATCGTGGTTCGGATAAGATGTACCACGATCTCAATACTACGTATGGGTGGCTTGTTAGGGAGGCCAACATAGCCACCTACCGTCAGGCTTGTTACAACAACCAGAACTGCCAAAATGGTAATGGGAGCGCATCCCTATGGATTTTGTCACAGGCTTGCCAAGATCTCAGAACGGGAACGACGCTTACCATTGATGGAGTTCTCCTACAACAATAGTTACCACATCAGCGTTCAGGCGGCACCCTTCGAGGTATTGTACGGTCGTAAATGCCGATAACCCTTATGTTGGGCGGGAGTCGGCGAAAGCCAAAATTACCGGCCCGGAACTTGTAGTCGAGACTACGGAAAGGATCGCCCAGATCAGACGACGCATGGCGGCAGCTCGTGACCATCAGAAAAGAGACGCTGATAAGCATAGGAAACCGCGAGAACTCCAGGTCAGTGACCAGGTTCTACTTAAAGCCTCACCCTGGAAGGGTGTGGTTCGTTTTGGTAAACAGGGCAAACTAAATCCGCGATATGTCGGACTACTCGAAATTACCGAAAATATCGGTAAGGTTGCTTACAGATTGAATCTGCCTGAAGAACTGAGTGCGGTGCACATCGTCTTTCATGTGTCTGATCTGAAGAAGTGTCTGTCAGACGAGACACTCATCATTCCCTTCAAGGAACCCACTATTGACAAACAGCTACACTTTACTGAGGAACCGATTGAGATCACGGATCGAGAGATCAAAACCCTCAAACGTAGCCAAATACCTCTCGTACGAGCTCGTTGGAACTCAAGCCGTGGCCCAGAGTTTACCTGGGAGCGGGAGGACCAGATGAAGCGCAAGTATCCCCAGTTATTCCCTAATGGAACTCCCAGCACTGAAGCTACAACTGAATTTCGGGACGAAATTCCAAACTAACGGGGGGATGATGTGACACCCCGTTGAAACGTTCTCACCAGCTTGACAGTGGCTGCCTTAACTTTCGGGACGAAAGTTCTTAAAACTTGGGGATAATGTGACACTCTGGATTTTCCCGAACAACCTTCTAGTTTCAGTATTTCGTGTACATATTATTAATTGAAAGGCGTGAATTACTTTGATGTGCTATGTGTTGATAACGTGTATGTAGTATATGTATATATGTGTATGTATGAACTAGGAACCGAGACCACAAAGGCCCGACTCGAGACCACTCGGTCTCGAGTGACCCGAAACAATTGGGCCGCACCCCTTGTGAGCCCACCCGAAACCCACTAGAGTACACCACTTTGTATAAAACCTACTCACACTCTCTTATCCTCACTCTCTCCCACTCACACTCTCCTCTCATCTTTCTTTCACTAAAACCCTAAACCAAACACCTATCATCCCCTCTTCTCTCTCGGACTCAAACCGGAAGCATCAAGACCTCCGGATCAACTCGTGGTCATCGCTTGGACACTTCCTTCATCATCTCACACACTCACAACCAAACAAGTTCCGGACGTGGTGACCAACGTATTTGACCAAGTAAACTGTCTGCCGAGCAACCCAAGGTGAGTTCACAACTATCAAAGCATGCTTTCCCGGTGGTTTTGGGAAAACGGAAACTTAAACAACGTGTAGGTCCCTCTCGAGGATGAGATAAAACCTTTTCCTTGTTATATCAAACACACTAGCGAGTGCGGAATCCAAGCTAGCATGCAACCGAGAATTTATACGAGAACAAGCACAAACACAACACACAAGATTCACCGATTAACACCACATGTATTAATGCGTATGAAAGGTCCGGTTACAAGCTCAATGTTTACAGAAGTGTTCTATAAACTCTCAAAGTTCTCTCGTGTGTGTGCTATCTTTCAAGTGTTCTGCCTTTACACAACACACTACATGGGTATTTATACCCGACACAGCAGGTCTGGTCGAAGGATCAGACAGATTGATCGACAGATCATCTGTCGACCAGAAAGCCCATCGAAAGATCCATATGTACCTCGAAGGATGATATCCTTCGAGGTCCATCTATCGAAAGCTATCTTTCGAGCTTATCATCATCGAAGGATATAAGCAATCCTTCGATGACCATCCTTCGACTCAACCATCTTTCAACCAATGTGCTAACTGTTTGGCCAAGTCAAACCAGGAGGATGGTTGACTTGGTCAAACTTACATCGAACGCACATTGTAACAAACTAAGACGTAACCCAGACTAACATAAGACATCGTTTTGTATCATGACGAAATACAGACAAAGTACAGACACAAGTGCACCAACAAACTCCCCCTTGGCTGTAGCTTTGTCTCGATCTTCGTGTCTTCAAGTCTTCAAGGCCGAGTCGAACCGAGCCGAGTCGCGTCCACACAAAGTGCATCAACAAACTCCCCCTTGGACGCTACTCGTGATGGTTCGTCTTCTATGTCTTTCATGTCGGAGGATCTTCAAAGTCTTCACGCGTTGAAAGCAGAAAGTGTATCAACAAACTCCCCGTTTCATGTAGAAAGTGTGTTGACAAACTCCCCCTTAGATTGAACTCTCCATTGAGTCCTGCTCGTGAATCTTTTGACTTGACAATTCTTCAGATCCTTGTGGTGTTGAGGAAGGGACAGCGGCAACTCGATCATTTTATCCTTTGAGTGCCTCCACTTCGTGTCTTCATTCCAAAGCTTTTCATCGAATATGTTCTCCTCGCCTTTAGCATCTGCACATGCAAGAAAGCTAAACGCATAATGAGAACAACCGCTTGGAATATAGTTAACATTTAAACTAACGACACGTATGAGATCAAATCTCAATCAACCACCAACCGACAGCAGTTTGAAAGTTTAGAAAAATATTCATTTTAATCCTTTAACTTTCAAAACTCGTTAACTTCGACTGTTTATGAAGATGCAATTGTTTTCCAGCTTACGATCAGGATTTTGGGTAGGATAGACTCGAGTTCCAACATCAGTCAATCAAAAAAATAAACTAGAAGAAAAATCTTTTTGGATTTTATAAAGTTTATATTAAAACACACCTAAAATCTTTTTGAAATTTTCATTTTTCAAATGTAAAGATGGAAAGCAATAAATAAATATATACAAAGATGCATTAAATAAATATTTACAGACATTCTTTTTGCGAGTTTCGAGGGTAAAAGAATCATATCAGTGTATGGTCATGTCAAAAACACTCTCTTTGTTCAGTTAATTAACATTAAGATAAGCATCCTATAACAATTATCGGTATTGTTGTCCACATAAGCTCAGCTTATCATTTGTAATCATGGCGAGGGGATACGTTAAGGTATAATTTATACTTACCGACCGGTGTTCATCCACATCACGACACATTCCCGTATCAAGGTATGCACGAGGATTCATCTTACCGGTGAGTATACCGATTATCATCTGTTTGACCGTATATGATGTGAGATTCTCACTTATTTTGATTGAAAACAAGCCCTATGTGATATAATCACTTATTGATGAGGAACTTGATTTTCGATGCATGAGGGCACAGGAGCAAGTTCGTGAACAGGTCAGTACTTTCGTACAGCAGAGAGACGAACTTGACTCCCGGAAAGAATTTGTGATATATTATCACTTATTTGTTTGGACATGTGATTGTTGATCACTTATTGAGGTCGTATGCAATATGTACACGTATGTATAGTATCATGGAAGATCTAGACTTGTGTCCCCGTTATTTTTCGGTAAAAGATACAACCATGATACCCAGATGATAAGCAGCATAAAGACCGAATATCTCAGAACCTCGGCAATCTCTCAAACGAAATTTCGGTACTAAGACCATATGCCAATGAATGGTTCCCACCCAGTCTTCAGTCGATTTAAGTTTATATCACCCTGCACACTTTAAAATGATTGTGAGCCTACCGATACATCTTATATAGAGCTGCTTATCGTTTTTCATTTTGGGTTTAAAGAGGTTTAGACAGACCACTGATGTACTATCATTTTCTCTTTTTCTCGCCAGGAAACTCATTTTTGTTTTTCTATTGTTTTTGTGTTTTTTTTGAAATTTTTCAATGTTTTTGGATTTTCAAATTTTGGATTTACTCCCCCTAAAAACAACAAACTAAAATAAATTTAAAAAAACAAAGGTATTTACAAAAATGATTTTCCGATGTTGGTTAACTCATGTTTTACCTCAATGCCGTTTACCAAAATTAAGTTTTAATCAGAAATGATTTGGCAAATTTTGGAAACATAATCAGTTGGCATGTCGGTAAGCGGTGCGGACCAAGATAGCATTGTCTGGCCAAAGAGTGCTGAACGAGATAATAATTCACAAAGCAGCTTAAATATCGACAAGTATAGGAGAGATTAGAAATTTAAAACCGTATCCTGCAACTGCATCGTGCATTGCCAGGAATTTGAGTGCTCTCCCAAACTGGATATCCACCCGGTGTGGATTTCAAAGTCGATTCTTTGCAGCTACTTAGAAATCTCTTGACAGCAACAAGATCAGAAACCTTTGGGTCCGGCTGGTCGTCCACATTGCACCAGCGAAGGTCTTTGTCTTTCTCTTTCAGAAGTAGTGTGCGGTTGTTCAACCCATGCCAAGGCGTCCGCACACCTGGTTGGTTTGTTCAACAAACACATTTTCTTCAATCACACCACGAAGAAAAGTACACTGCACGTTCACTTTGTCGATTGTGAACTTCAAACGTGCTGCAGGCGCATACATTTCATTTGAATCTATCCCAGGGACCCGATCAAAGCCTTGAACATTCACATTTTGAAATGATTTTCATTTTGTCGAAGCTTTTCAATTTCTTTCATCAGCCATTTCTTTTTCCTTTTTCTCTTCCTCTCCATCAAAGGCAACAATTTCTTCTGTCGCCTATCTTGTGCAAGGATGCTCCACTATCAACAATTTTACGACTATCGAAAGTTCCTCCTGGAATATCCTACACACTCACTCAAAAATTAGTTGGAGAGAGGGACCCAAGCCTTCGTGGACTTGGGTCGTCCTTGATCATCAAGGTAAGTGATTTCAATCACTCGATGATTAGGAAAAAGAACCTGTGGTGCTCCCCCTGACTGAATTACCTGTTTTTGTTTCCAAGCTGTTTGTTCTTTACCAGTATTTGCATTAAGTGTTTTAGCATTTACTGGTTTTACAGTTTTAGGTTTTGCTTGAACAGGTTTTTCTTCTTTGACCTCTGATTTTAAGGCCTTTTCAATTACCTTTTGATTCTTTTGTTTTAACTTCTTTTCCCTTTCTTTCAAGACACGTGGGTCTTGTTTCGGGGAAAATGAACGTTTTTGGTAATTGGTTTCTTGGGGAGCACTCGTTTTTGGCTTTAACTTTTGCAGGTATGGGCAGTATCTTACAATATGCCCAATGGTGCCACACTCAAAACACATTCTCCGCTCTACAAACCTCGGAGAAACATGTTGATGACCAGACGAAGAACCAGACCATGAACTTTGTGATCTAGACGTGCTTGGACCTAAATCACATCCGTTGGTGTGTTGGGTGTAATTATTCTGTTCATTTCGTTTCAAAATTCTAACTTGTTTTATAAAATCAAGGTTAGATTTATCCTGAAATGTTTCAAGTTTGTCTGAACCCGTGGATCCAACAAAGTTCACTTTCGGTTCTCTTTTCTTAACAGGAGCTCTTTTGTTTTGCACCCATTGTTGTTGAACCTTAGGTGCTTGAACATTCTTGTTCTGAGCCTTCTTTCCCTGTCCCTTACCCTTTCCGGAGTTGACTTGTTGTTTTCGCTCAACTGTTGGTTTTTGGTTTCCGTATTGTTTTCTAATTTGTTCACACGGAATTGGATCACATTGAGTGACGGTAACTTTGCCACTTTTGTTTCCCAAAAACTTGTCAGTACATCCTTCAAAAATTTGCTCAATTAAATCTTGATTTACATTTTTAATTGGAAAATCTTTGTTAGAGTAAATTTTGTCATCTCCTTTGAGCGTGTACAACAAGTTACTTCCTTCAACACTTGATACAATCAACTCCATTTCTTTGGTCATTTCAGTCTTACTCGGTTTCACTGGAGGATCACACAGGATGTGATTCTCGATTGGAATATCTGTTGTAACCGAGTTAGACTGTTGTTTCACAATCACTTCAGATTCATCATCCGAAGAATCAGCATCCTCAACAATGGGAGGACTCTGTTCCTTAACACATGATGAATCTGTCACATTCTCAGATTCAGATTCAGTTACAGATTGACCTGAGGATGATGTACCAGTTGTGAACCCGAGGCCTGCTGCAAAGTCATCTAGACCGAGTGGCACAGTGGGTTCAAAATGGGGCATATCCTCGTCATCAGGCAATTTGGAGTAATTGTGATTCATTGGGGGAGGACATGATTTGAATCCATTACCCTTCTTATCGCCCTTTTTCTTTTGAACATCAATAATGTGATCCAATACATAGCGGGAATTGGAATAACTTTCCAATTTGTGCTTGATTGTTTCACATTCACATCGAGCGGTTGCCAATTCTACCATCTGCTTTTCAATTGTGTCTATAAGATCATTGTTAGCATGTTGTTTTCGCAAAACAGCTTTTTGTAATTCTGAAACATCATGTCTTAATGACGCAATTGTTGTTTTAAATTCCTTTTCATTTCTGGTTAAAAACACGTTAGCTTCAGCTGCTTTAGAAAGGTTTACAATCAATTCTTGATTGTGTTTGGATAGGATTTCAATCTGATTTTCCTGTTCAGCATATTTAACATTTAAACTATCACAATTTTCACAGCTAACTACAGTGGGTTCATCGACACATACCTGACCTGATGAACTGTCGACATTAGCCATAAAGGCTGAATGGAGAGAAGACGAAGAGTAAGCAGCTTGATCCATCAAATTAGATCTTCTTTCAGTTCCTGCTGTAGCTTCTTCCAAAAGCTCATCAATATCTGCATCGACTGACGCTCTTGATGTCTCATCCACATGATCATTTCCTGAAGTGGATGATTCTTCATCTGAGCTTCCACTATAACCAGAACTGTCTTCATCTCCAGAAGATGCACCACCATTTGTGGAAGACTCTCCACCACTGGTGTGCTTTAAATCCCTAACGACTTCAGCAAAACATGCTGTTCCACCATTTCCTCCTTCTCCAAGCTGAAGTGACCAATCACAACCCTCGTCTATTTGAACCACCAGCCCCCGGTTAGCATTTGATGACCCTGCTTGGCCTTGGTTGTTGACAGGCATCATCGTACGAACATTGTTCCTGTTCTGGTTCTGCTGGTTGCCTTGATTTCTGAAGGGGTTTTGGTTTCCATGCTGAGCTGGTCTTGTGCATTCCCTTTTGAAATGACCACGTTCACCACAGTTAAAGCACGTTACAGCTTGCTTGTCGAACCCATACTTGGTGTCTTTCTTGCTATCCAAGTTGGTTCTCCCCGTCCTTTCCATAAACTCCTTAGCTCTTCGAATTGCACTAGCAAGAGCCCATTTGATATCCATCATTTCAAACTCTTCTTTATCCACTTGCTGATAATCTTCATTGGTTAGATTGACATTCCCAATCTGACCTGCGATCAATCCACTATAAGCACTAACCAAGGTATTCAACATCTCCATATGCTCCTTGGCTACTTCGACACTGACTTTGGAAAAGTTGGAAGTGTCTAATCTAACTGTGTTAGGATTAGAAGTGGCTTGAAAGTTTGAAGAGCTTCCATAAAACCCTTGCTGTTGCGGTTGTTGCTGCTGAGCTTTCGGTTGCACATTCGGTCTAGAAAACATCGTGTAAGCTGAAGGATCAAACTGATCTGTTGTTGAAGGTCCGGTGTTAGAAACGAAAGCTGTTTGAAGCTTCGCGTGTTGAGAAGCTGGTCTTTCTCCACTGATACCTCCTGCAATCCCAAAGTACATTTCTGGATTTTGAGGAGTTTGTGTTCTTTTTGCCTTAAGCTTTTCTTCAACATCCTTGTTCTCCAGTTTTTGAATCAACTCATAAACGTTGATTGTGTCTAGAACCCCATTTTCTTTGAGAATTTCAAGATAGCTGCTCCACTTTGCTGGTAAGCTATCAGCGAATCTCTTCACCATTTCTTGTGGAGTGGCAGTGACTCTAAAACCAAACATCTCGCTCAACAAGTGATGGAACCTTGTAGATAACTCTGCCAAAGTCTCATTCTCCATACACGTGAAACCTTCAAACTCTTTCTTCAGTAATTCTTGCTTGATCTTTCTAGATTGAGCATTTCCTTCACACCGTAACGTGAGCATATCCCACAAGCTTTTAGTAGTCGTGCAGTAAACAAACTGGTGGTAAATGTCTTTGTGAAGAGCTTGTGTGAGAATCATGAATGCCTTCTTTTCTAACTCAAATTTCTTCTTATCATCATCAGACATAGTGCTGTAAGTTTCTGGATTAGATCCTGCAACTTCCAAATCACTATCAAATGCGGTGAAGAAGCACATCCATAGATCTTGACCTTGCCCCTGAACGTAAGTTCTCAGCCTTTCTTTCCACCATCCCCAATCATTGATATGATTTAGCTTTGGCGGTTTCGTGCTTGTACCAGTCTCACTGTCGTTCTGCATCATAGATTGAATGCTGTTGCTTTGATTTGTGACCAATGCCCATTGATTTGCAGTTATCATTGCTGCTTGAGGTGGGACAATAGCCTGCATCCATGCTTTGTTGAAATCTGACGCAGATTGCGTAGCTGATGATTGCGAAGCTGCTGATTGTGAAGTTAGAGTCCACGCGCTTGGATCCCACTGACCGTTTGTTCCCATTTTATGAAAAATAATATATTAAGTGAAAATTGATTTAAAAAAGGAAATAAGTTTTCGATTTAAAAAGTTAATTTTCACAAACTATGTTAATTTCAAATGATGAGAACTAGCCGAAAGATCCTTGATCGAAAGACCTGGAAAACACAAACTGTTAAACTAAAACAAACAAGGATCGAAAGATCAAACTTTGTTCGAAGGATCAACAGTGTTCGAAAGATCACTGTTGAGTTTCGAGCAATGACTTCGAAAGACTCTCCAATCGAAGGATCCTTGTCTTTCGAATAAGACCTGTAGACCGAAGGATGAACACTGATGAATGTCGAACGATGACTTCGAAAGACTTCGAAAGACTCCCCAGTCGAAGGATCCTTGTCTTTCGAGAAAGAGCAGCAAACCGAAAGATATATGTTTCGAAATATTCCTTGGACCGAAAGATAAGTCTCACACTTCGAAGGATGCTCGAAGGATGACTATCTGTCGAACCTCTTTTGGTCGAAAGATGATCTTTCGACTTCGAAGGATATCTTTCGAACTTGTCTGACACAGTTGACAAAGAGTGACGGGTTGGTGAAAAAGTTGATGGGTTGGTGAGGCTTTCGGCAGAAAGTATGTTCAGACCATATCTTGCAGGTCTGAATATGCAGGTCTTTCACCAACCGGGTAATGATCCCAATATTTTAATCAGTTTACAACTCCCAACACACAAACAAGTTCCAATATCCAAATTTTAAGATCAAATGTGTATTTTTATGAAGAGCACAATGAAAATCGGTTGAAGATAAGAAGAACAAACCCAGAAATATGAATATTTCTGCAAACCGACAACAACCAAAACCCGATTTTAACAAGTTTTTCAGAAAATATAAACCTTTTAATCCCGAAAAACAGTCCGAAAACTCTCGGTTTTAACAAGGAGAAGAGCCAAAGCTCTGATACCACTTGTAGGTCCCTCTCGAGGATGAGATAAAACCTTTTCCTTGTTATATCAAACACACTAGCGAGTGCGGAATCCAAGCTAGCATGCAACCGAGAATTTATACGAGAACAAGCACAAACACAACACACAAGATTCACCGATTAACACCACATGTATTAATGCGTATGAAAGGTCCGGTTACAAGCTCAATGTTTACAGAAGTGTTCTATAAACTCTCAAAGTTCTCTCGTGTGTGTGCTATCTTTCAAGTGTTCTGCCTTTACACAACACACTACATGGGTATTTATACCCGACACAGCAGGTCTGGTCGAAGGATCAGACAGATTGATCGACAGATCATCTGTCGACCAGAAAGCCCATCGAAAGATCCATATGTACCTCGAAGGATGATATCCTTCGAGGTCCATCTATCGAAAGCTATCTTTCGAGCTTATCATCATCGAAGGATATAAGCAATCCTTCGATGACCATCCTTCGACTCAACCATCTTTCAACCAATGTGCTAACTGTTTGGCCAAGTCAAACCAGGAGGATGGTTGACTTGGTCAAACTTACATCGAACGCACATTGTAACAAACTAAGACGTAACCCAGACTAACATAAGACATCGTTTTGTATCATGACGAAATACAGACAAAGTACAGACACAAGTGCACCAACAAACTCCCCCTTGGCTGTAGCTTTGTCTCGATCTTCGTGTCTTCAAGTCTTCAAGGCCGAGTCGAACCGAGCCGAGTCGCGTCCACACAAAGTGCATCAACACAACGCTATCCCCTCGTAAGGGATACAAACCTACTTTTTCCCCTTAAATGGGACTCTTAGTTAATTATTGTTTATACGGTAATGAAACAAGCAACACTAAATGAAACTCTATCACTCAAGTCCTCACTACTTAATACCGATCAATCGCCGGGGCCAGGCGAACGGGTTATTAGTTAGTAGCGCTATTTAGGTCTAACCAGCCTCACACCGACCCTTGTTACTGGGAACGGGAGTGAACTAATGTACTCTGGCAAACCGTCAATGATGATAGAACATTGACAAACGGGGCACTGCGGAAACGTACGGTTAAGTAAGTATTCGGTATTGTAAAACAGTTTAGTCGCTTACTTATGGGGTAGCTCCCCAACGCATGTATAAACGGATAAATTAACTAGTGAAACAAGTTTTTGGTAATTAAAACTGGACAACTCATGAACTCGCCAACATTTTTGTTGATACCCTACTGCATGCTTTGCAGGTACCCAGTGACTCAGGAGCTTGCTACTTGGGGATGTGTAGTGGTCGTCTAACCCATGCATTGGGTTCTAAATAATCTTGAACTATGAACTTTGTTTCGAAACTGTTTGGCTTATGCTTCCGCAGCTTACTTAAACTGTTATTTGAACTTAAACTTTTAAACCTTAATGTTTACTGACTATTATGGTTGATGAACATTCTTACTATTAACCAATACTCAGTATAATTGGTGGCTGGATCCTGGTCAGTCACGCCTCCAAGCGGTGGTACTCCGCATGTGGATTTTGGGGGTGTGACAGTTCGTACATTATGTTTATTTATTTATTCTAGATTAGTTGAATCGGAATTTAGCCAAATTGGAAATTCCGTTAAGTCACGAAAGTGACGAAGTGCTTTAGACAAATAAGACGGGTCAAAACATGTGCTAGAAATAGAGTTAGAATGTCTTGAAATGGTGATCTCCATTCGGCATCCAAACGGGTCAAAACAAGTCGAGTTGTAAATGTCGAAGTCAATGACCGTCACTCGTTGATTGGTCATAAACAAAGCGTAAGCCGTGAAGCGGATACGCTAGCTAGATGCAAAAACATGAACCCTTGTAGAGGGATTAAAGCTCGGAAATTTTACTTGTCAAATGATTTAAGAAAGCATGTTTAATCCTTGAAACAAGCATGTTGGTTACGGCATGAGCAACCCTCGAGTGGGAAACGAAACGCCATAATAGGTAAATACGGGGATAGGCGAAATGGCTTAAAACATGAGATGACAACAATACAAGTTGTTGAATGTGTAAACAAACGGGTCAAATAAACAAGGAGTCGAATTATAGGCCAACTGCTTTTGAAATGACATTTTATGCAAGTCGTGTTGATAAACGCGTCCGTAATTAATTTACGGTCACGTAGGAAAAGAATCGGCAAAAACTTCAAAAAAAAAGAAGGATTATGCAGCAGCTACCGTAAGTTACGGTAGCTACCGTAACTTACGGTAGCGAGCAAAATGTTATGGTGGTTTTCTACGGTCTTACGACAGACCACTGTTACCCAGTGGCTACCGTAACTTACGGTGGCTACCGTAAGTTACGGTAGAGCCCAGACATGAATGCTGAATTTGGTATATCTTAGTTACTCGAATCCGTTTTTGAACGTAGTTTCGATTATACTAATTTCTAAAGGCTCTAATACTAATGTTTATTAAAAATTTTCAGCTTTAGGTAACGCAAGTACGTGGTTGATGATCAAGCAAACGCCACCGAACCGAACACACTAAACGAAGCTTCCGCACTTGATCTATTTTGTTTTAAGAATATGTAAACACTTGTAGTCGTGTCATGAATATTTGATAAAGTAGGGTTATAACTTGAATACTATGATGATCATGAATGGTCTTAGAATCGTGAAAGTTTTTTGTAAACCTCAAATTTTTAGTATTAAATGCATGTATTTTATCTTAAATCTTGTTATTTAAGTTGGGCGTTACACTGAGAGGGGACAAAAACGTATATACCTAAAAATTTCTATAGAATCGGGGGCTCGAAAACGTATAAACCCAAAAATTTCTATACGAAAGCTACATTACATAACACTACTGAGCGAAAAGTTCGGGGGTCCCCCCGTGGCCCCTTCTAACCTTCGCCCCGGGGAGTACCACCGGCCAGGGCCCGATATTTTGAAGGGCACGCTATTTTTTAAAAACTCCGATATGTGTATGTAAAAATTAATAGGGTATACCCATACAAACACCAACATAGGCCCACTTACAAAACTATTTTTATGGTTTAGATCAGTTATTAGCCAATTGACATTAGGTTTAGATCTTTAGTGAGCCCAATACCCAATTTCGTTAAGGTCTAAGGGCATGTTTTTTCGAGCTCGAACAGGGTACACGAATTCTCAGGGCCGGCCCTTCCGGTATGCGACGGAGTCGTTATTGGCGATCTTGAATTTGGACTTGTTTTTGACCCGTTATAATCTAGAATACAATTCGAACATGCAAGAAAATGCGAAATCAATCTAGAACACAAAAAGTGTTTACATAAATAATGGGTTTTCTATACTTTGGGTCAAGATGACAATGTCTAATCTCAACATATACATGTGTCCGATAAACTTTACTTTTCTAACAATAACATATAATGATGATGTTGTGTATTTTGTTTTATTGTCAATCTTGTGTCACAAAAGGTTGTTCAACAAGTTGTTAATAGATAGATCTAATTTGTAATTGCCTTTTAAGTGTTTAATTTCTAATTTACAAGCATAAATCGTCTAATTTGTATCTCTAGTAGATAGATCTAAATAACAAATATCCATTTCTTATATTTAAAGACTATAGAATATAAGTTATAAATATATTTTTAATGCTAATAAAATACAACTGTAAATCATATATTTCACAAATTAGTACCATCATGGTAAGATTAATACATAAAAGTTAAATCAAATTTTTTACATAAATGTCTTGTAAACTTTTTTTTTTTTTTTTGTTGTGATACACTAATATGATTGTTTAAATACAAATTTATATCATCTTATAGAATATAAAACAAATTCAGATTAAAAACTTTTGCTCATTTAAAATATTACTTCATCTAATTCTTAGACAGGTAGCATGTAATTTAAAAATAAAAATAAAAACTTCATACTTTAAAAATTTAGATATTTTTCATATTTTCATTCTTAGTCTCCGAAAATAAAGATTTTACTACACTGAATCTCTATATATAAAGATTTGCTACACATCTCTAAAATTTAAATATTGTCTTTAGAGCATTTTCGTTTTTAATCAAGCATGAATGAAAGAGAAAAAAAAACTAAAAATAAATTATAGAGATAAAAATAGAGAATAATTTGTGAAAGGTTAAACAAAATTCAGAAAAGCATTTGATTTTTTTAAGATGAAGATTCCAATAGAAACATCTTAAACACATTCCAAGATTTAGTATACTAGGATTGGATCGTAATTATATAAAATACAAAATGTTGTTTTCTAAAAACTGCCTACGAAACTTAATATTAATTTCTTTTTCATAATAAATAAAAAAACCAACAACACAATAAATTTCATTTCATTTCGTACAAGATGGGCTATTGACGAGTGCTAAGTCTTACGAAATCAACAATTGAGGTGGCTAATATATACCCCAACACCTCTCTTACCCCATTCATTTCTTTATTATTTAATTTAATTAATATAAAGAATAAACACCATACAACGTGGGTCAAGTTTTAATTCCACATTTGTATTTCGTTGAACATTAAATATCCTTGACCCATATTTTTGACCAAACTCACACTTTTCCTCCATCTTTCTAGATGTGTATATATATACATGCATAAATGCATAATTCCTTCACAGAATTGAATTTGGATTTTTCAAAGTCTAAATATATAAGTTGTATATAAAAGGATATTAATTGCTTCAAGAAAGTTAAACAAGTGATTTGGATAATTGATGTCGGCTGTTTAAAGGAGACCTGAGTTTATACTTCAATTGGTCACCTGTTGGAAGCTTTCTTCTCCGGCCAATACTTCACCGGCTGCCGGAAAAATCAGTAAAATTCCGGTGAGTTCTCTCTCTCCCTTTCTTTCTCTCTCTTTCGCCGGGAAGGTGTTACGAGTATAGTTTTAAATACGAGGTTATGTTGGGTTAATTAATGTTGTTCTCTCCTAAGTTTATTATTCAAGCAATAAATTTATACATAACAACATCTGAGTGAAACAAATGTCACATCCTTAGGCATGAAGCGACACATAGCGTCAAGTCAGCAAAGGGGCTTGAAGTTAAATAAAAAAAAATAAAAAAAACCATCAAAAAAATTCTATTGATCATCCAAATTGAATCCGGCGTTTTAATCAACACGACCAACAAAAAAGATGCCAACAAAGGCCCTAGGGGGTGGTGCGTGGGCGTGAAAGGGCGTGGATTAGGGCATAAAAACGTCCGATCCCCTCCCCACTACACATGGTCTAAGTAATTGTTTGCGTCACCGTCATCACGTATTACATGTCTGTGAGTCCAAGTTTCTTTTTCTCGTTTCATACATTTTACCTTTTTCAAGTTTCATTTATTTTACCTTTCGTGTTTTGTCTCTTGATTTAAAAGAGAAGTCATATATTTATATCAAAAAGTCGTTTTTTTATTATTGATAACTATTTAGTATTTCATTAATTAACTCGTGTAATATTCTAACCTTCCCTTGATTAATTTAAGTCATGTTTTCTTTAAATTGGGCCGTATTCGGTTTTCTGACCGGTTAGACCAGGACTTTTGTTATCGTTAGATGGCTCTAACGGTTTATTAGTCCATTCAATTTTGAGTGAACAAGATAAAACTGATAAAAAACAAAAGTCTGTCTCCTTCGGTTATGACCTATGAGTTTTCTTTAGACAAATTTGACTAATAAACTGTTAAAGTTATCGTTTAAAAACCAATCTAGTTTTTAAAATGTTAAAGCATTATTTAGGGGATCATAAGTATCATCTAGACATGTTTTTATTAACACTAAATATTTTATTTTCTAATGAATCTTAATGGTAAAGGCTACTTGTTTATATATACATATACATTTGATTTTTTTTTTAATATTCTGACGCCTTTTAATTTTGTTACTTCGTATTAAAATAATTGGTTTTATGGTTAATGGGATAAAACATAAAGCAAGGCTTTTGTGAGGCATTATCACGACTTTCATACCTTCAAAAATGACCACTTTTTTAGGCTTTTATTACTTTACACTTTTATTACTTTACGCTTTTATAGCCTGCATCTAATTAATCTTTTAATCTAATATGTAAATATCATTTAGCCAAGTTATCAGTTAAACTACTAAAAAATCCAAGAATATCATACATATATTTTTGGTAGATTTATATAAGTGTGTTCATGCTAGAGAATCATTCATAACGTATAACTTCTTACCACTTTTTTTAATTGAAAAATATGCTAAATAATCTATTTTATTTCATTAATGAAGATCATTCATAACGTATAACTTCTAACCACTTTTTTTTTACATTACATTACATTACCGTTTTCAGGTGTTTCTTTGTTTTGAGTATGCTAAACATTTTCCGAGTATCCGTTTTGAAAATCTTATTTTTTAGTAGAATTATAATTTGGGTTTAGTTTATACGTTATACATTTTCAACAATTCACACTTATAAGTGGAAAGAAAATAGTATAGACAAAAAAGGTGAACTGAACCAATTTTCAAAGATTATTGGAAAAATATTCTTTTTAATTATTATTTTTATTTTATGAGATGAGTGATATAATGAGAAATCTCTATTTTCTGTACGGAAAAATAGCATTTCCCTTAACTTATTTATTTCGTCAGCAATAGTTTTTTTTTTTGGATTTTTGAATCATAATTTTATCGTTGTAATAAATTAAGAAAAGCTAAGTCTCGTATTATCTTATTACCTTTAATATAAAAAATAGTTACATTTATATTTTAATAGATATGAATGTTACAAAAATGCAGGACAAAAATGGGACAAAGACGAAGTACAATATGGTTTGTGATGATATTGCTTTTGAGTTTAAGCTTTTCTTTAATTAAAGGACAACCTACTACCACTTCTCCACCAGGTAAATGATTGAATTCTATAAAGTTTTATATATGTATTACCATTACCATTACCATTTTGTTTAATACACAACGAGTTTTAAATAGAGAACTGCTAGAACCATATAAGCATTTGTACATAGTGCATGGAACATGATCATATGTAGTGAAGGAGGGGCGGTAAAAAACCACCATTTAAACCAATATGTATAAGACTACACGCTTGTCCCTGAAGACAAAAAGGAAAGATGATGAGGGGGGGGGGGGGGGGGGGGGGGGGGTTGTCGAAGTGTAGTAGGGGTGTCCATGAGTCCTCCCGCTGCTTGCACTCTAAGTGTCTGTGTGGTTTCACGGTTCTCTATTTAAAATTGGTTTTATTGACCTATTGATACTATATGAAACTTTCTTTTTTTAGAAACCATACTAAAACTTTCTCTTTATGCAGCCGAAACAAATCAAATATTAGATGACACGGTTCGACCCGATCCTTTGGAAAATCTCAGAAAGTACCGGGGAGGATACGACATTACCAACATCCATTACTGGAGTGTATGTTTGTTTTAATCTTGATTCTATTATAGACGTTATTCTTCAAAAGTTTTTATAACAGCGCTAACAGTCATCGAACCGATCGTCTAACCGGTCCACCAGAGCGGTTTCAAAACCGTAAGAAGTCATAAATGATTTAACATTTTAAATAACATCCAACTAATTTAATACAAAAGATAGAACCCACTTTATATTTTGATGGCGATTTACAAGTAAAAATATGAGGTCTCATATAAAGGCATTTCAAGAGTACTCAACCCGATTGTTTCTAGTAAAAAAAAGGAAAAAAAACGCAAAAACAAAAAAAAGTAAAACGCCTAACGGGACTCAAACCCGGAACATTAATTACAAACACTAGGCGCTTTAACAGTTCAGCACTAATCAGTTTTGGTTATGGGTTCCTCTAAAAAAGACTAAAGGGTTCCTTTAGTCTTTTGTATTTAAGTTAATCCTATAAATTACGAACCAAACGGGTTGCTGGAAACCCCTTTCTTGGCTATAGATCCGCCCCTGACTCACCGTTTGTGTTTACGGTCAAACCGGTTTTGAAAACTGGATTTTTAATCTAGATTTGATTGTTAATTACATTGTTTTAGTCTTCAAAAATAATATTTTCAATAATTAGTTAATAATATTTTTTTTTTGTGATAATGTTTCAGTCAACTGCATACACAGGAATAGTAGGATATGTGCTTGGGGCACTATGGCTCTTATGCGGCGTCGTTTTTGGAATATACCTTGTAGCAACCACTTGTTGCAAATCAAACAGGAAACTAAAGAAACATTATAGACCAAAATCATCCCACAAACAATATTACCTTTGGCACATGATTCTTGCAGCTTTCTTCACACTTTTAGCCATGTAACCCTTCAATTCTATATTTCTATTCCCACATGCATTATGGAGTTTTACATGCAAAAAATTGAAACAATTTACATTTTTTTTTCAGAGTTGGATCTGGATTAGTACTTGGAGGGAATGCTAAATTTCATTCGAGGGCGGATAAGATAATCGATATAATCATTGATACGGCTGATGATGCATCAAAGACTATATATAATACAACTGGAGCAATGAAAGTGACACGAACTAACTTACAAGGTACAAATGTTGAAGCAAGCACCATGCGGTTCCTTGAGTCCACTTCGAGGCGGCTTGACTCTACTGCTGATGATATACAACGACAAGCAAGAAAGAACCGGCATAGGATTGATCTAGGCCTTCGTATTTTGTAAGTTTCTTTTGACGTGAAACATTTTCGAATAAAATTACATTTTATGTCTAGTTAGTGTGTCGACTCTTGAATCAATCACTTATCAAATAATAACATATTTTATAGATAAATGATCTACGGGGTTTTTTTAACGGTGTTAATAAAGCCACACCCCAAAATCTTATTTTCACACCCTCTATACGGGTCATATAGGGTTATACGTACCGTATAGAATAATCCACATGACAAATATTGGGTCGTATAATGTTATACTGCTTGTATAGATGGAGAAAATATTAGGTCGTATAACATTCTATATATACAGGTCCTATAACATTATATGTGGTTTGGGTCGTATAACATTCTATACGGGCCATATAATGTTATACGGCTCGTATACATGGAGACAAAAAAACATTCTCCGACATTTTTTTGTGCAACATTCTCTTATACGACCCATATAACTCTATACGGGTCGTATAGATGTAGGGAGTGTGATAATAAGATTTTAGCGGTGTGAGAATAGTGGGAGCCTTTATTAATCCCCTGAGCTACTATTTATCTCATTAAAGATAAAATATAATCCAAACAGTTTGTTCAATGTTGCTAAACAATGTCTGGCTTTTGATTGCAGATATGCTGTAAGTACAGTTATTTTCGCGCTGAATTTGGTTGCTATTATCGCGCTAGCAGGTGCGTTTTTCACCTACTTAAGTCTAGTTCAACTTCCAAAACAATGTTTTATAAACTAAGTAAACATAATTCTTTATGGTATGCAGTTGTTGGGGTCATGAAAAAAAGGCGAATTCTTCACATGTAAGTCCATCAAGATGACTCATTTTTTTTAACTATGAATGATAACGATAAAGAAATGTTTAATGACCGGTTTCTTATTGTAACGCTTGCAGATTAATCGTGTTGTGTTGGTTAATCACTGTTCTATGTTGGGTGTTCTTTGGGGCGTACTTCTTTTTATCGCGGTATGTTTATAAATTTTAATGCCCTTTCACTTGGTACAAACTATATATGTGAATATGAATGACTTATAAATGTTGTATATTATTTAAAATTATATAGATTTGCGGGTGATACATGCACAGCACTTGAGGGGTTCCAACAAGATCCTTACAACAACAGCTTGAGCTCAATCCTTCCTTGTGACGAACTACTTTCAGCCGAATCAGTCCTTAACGATGTCAGCGCAGGAGTTTACGAACTAGTCAATGAGGTAACATATATCGTTCGTTTACTGGCTTTGGTTACTCGTTGAAAGGGCTCATTTGAGTATTGGCCGGGTTGACCCTCAAACATTTTTTTGTCCTTTTTATACAAATGGATAATGACCACCTATGACCTAAACTAAACTGTATATCGCTAAACCCTGAACCCTAAAGCTATTAAGCTAAACAATTGTTGGAAATATTGTAGGTGAATGCAAACATATCGCGAATGCAACAAGATTCGTCATTTGGAGTATGCAATCCGTTCTCTGGGCCACCAGAGTACAACTACCAGCCGAACAATTGCTCAGAGAACGATATTCGTATAGGAGACATCCCCGAGGTACGCTTTACACGCACTAGTTAGTTGTAGTTGCATTTTAACAAGTGATAAATTCACGTAATAGTAACAAAGTTTTAATATTGTTCCAATAAAGTCGCTCATACCTTTTTCTAACTATAAAAAGTTAAAACCACTCAAGTCACAATATTGTTTTATTGTTATAATTTTTTTTTTTTGCCAAACTTGAAAAGGATAATCGCCGAATAGTAACCAAGTTTCATGTTTTGTTTCATTTATGCCACTTAATTTTAACATTTATAAAAGATTTCTTAATGGAACAATATAATGATTTGGGTGGTTTTATAAAAGACTTTTTTTTACACTTGCTTTTCTTCCTCTTTTCTCCAAACTTTTACTTTGTTGACATTTTAATTTTTCTTTTCTTGAAGCTATTGAGGCTGATTACTTGTGTGGATCCTGTGGATGGAGTTTGCAATGGAGGGATTCCGATATCAGGAAACGACTTTAGAACCGCGATCGCATACACAAGTTCAATACAAGTTCTTCTAAATTCCTACCCAGGAATGGAAAGCCTCCTTCACTGTCAAACAGTGAAGGACGCATTTGCGGAAATCCTTGAAAACCACTGCAATCCAGTAAAAAGAGAAGTAAAAATCGTGTGGGCGGGACTAGTGTTCCTATCGATTGTAATGGTGTTTTTGGTTCTTACATGGATCGTGGAAGCGTACCATGCGCGCAACCATCGATTTTCGGATGGTTCGGTTAAGCCACATCATGTAGATGATCATGTTATTGAACTTGGAAGACCAGAAGAAGCAGGAAAAGATGGAGTAAATAGCAATTTATAGATGGTTTGAGGGTGGTTAACTTGTTATGCATCCTTGAAAGCTATATATGTTAGCTAATCAAGAGATGATGAGAGAAAAGATATAGAAAAGAAAGAAGGTTTGTTCAAGAGTTGATTTGTTTGTTCTTTAGTTGGATACAAATTAGCTAGAGAGGCAATATGGGGACAAACCCCACAAAAATCTTGTATATTGAGGTGTTCCAACTTTCAAGCATTTATAAGTTTTTTGATAATAAAATTTCTTCAAATTATGTTACTTATTTTTAACAACAATTTTTTTTATGTTTATGGTAACAATTGAAGAGGATATCAAACTTTGTGGTACAAAAATAAATTCATAAAAAAACATAGTTAGTTACAAATACAAATACAAGCTAACACTACTATTCTCATAACCTAACCAATTGGATCAAGAACCACCTACATAACCAGTCTGAATACGCTTGAAAACCTTCGATTGAGTTGGCCGATTATGGGTCGAACAGGCTGAACCAAATTGGTGGTTGAACAAACTTTTCAAATGTAATTTGTTTCCTTTTTTTTTAAATATTCTCATTAACTACTTCAGTTCAGACTACATATTTTGTTTATTAACAATGCAAATCCACATCAAAAAAATAAAGTCTATGTGACTCTGTCTGGTCACATCATTTGTAGGAAATGGATTTGGAATTCGGATTAACTCCTTCCAAAAAAACGTATTTGGTTGGCCAACTAAAAAATTGTAACCGAAGTCACTTATTGTGAGACGCCCTTACTAACCAAACATCCAAAACACATGTTAACTTCAAGGTTTGAGACTTGAAACATAATATTTACATTTTACCAAAATGCCCTTGTGGCTAGTTCGAGATCGACACCTCCCCTAGTCTAGTTACAGGTGTTAATCCGAACTACCCTGTCAAGACGCAAGTTTAAAGTTACTAATTACAACCGACTAAGTTTCTAAAACCATAATTTACATAACAAAAGGCGTTTTTCTAGAAATACAAGTTTAACAAAATATTGTTTCAAAAGGGCGACTACTCCGGAAGCGCATAGTCAAGTGTACATGTTTGTGTTCGCCCCCAAGCTCACCATGCCACCTATATAGCAGATTTACCTACATCGCAATCCAATTTAACTAGTCAGTTCTTGCAACTATAAATTAAAATAGAAACTAACATCCATTCACGTCATCACATAACCATATCACCATCTTACTTTCATTTACCCACTGAACGAGTACTTGTTTACTATCTCCAAACGAGATAATGCATAGCATTTGATAATCCGTTGATTTCGGATTAGACATAATGCAACATAAACATCATCCCAAATCCGTTCGTGACGGATTTAGCTATTTCACTTCATTCTTACATAACTTTCCAATATACGGTTAGTTCAAGACCAACCGACCATAACATAACTTCCTTCATAAATCATCATCCCTTACGACCCGTTTATGGCGGGTTAAGTTATCAACTACACATCACCTACGAACTATCATAATTACGATTCTAATATAACAATAACAATTAGAAAGTAAAGCTTGTATGCATAGAACAACATACCTCGATCTTGTGCGCTGTCCGATCTCCTAGCGCTCGAACCTTCTTCTTTTATGCCTACATCAACATATTCATTCGTTTAGCCCGACTAAATATCATTCCATCTTCTACATACTTTTTATCATACATCAATTTGATCATAATTTATCAAGTTTCACCCATTTGTTCTTTTGAGCATTTTATCGAACACTTGGCGGGTTTCGTATTTGTAGGACATTAAATTGCAAGTATCTTTACATACTAATCTACAAGTTCATCACAAAATCAGGCAAGTTCATGAGATTCCCTCATCCTACATCATTCATCTATGTTCCATCTATCACAACAAGCTATATCACCAAAAAACGAACACTAATCGAGTCCTAGTTCTTAATCTTAACTTCTATATGCATATATCACAACATTACTCATGATTGGGTAGAAACCCATTTCCTAAAGTTCATGATTTCAAGAAATTCGACTTACCACTTTGTTAGTCACACCTTGGTGATCAAGAATTCGAGTTCCTACAATCGTTCGGGCTTGAAATCACCTTCCAATTGATGGAATTAGTGAACTAGGGTTTTTGGTGTTCTTGTCTCTTCTCCTGGACAACTTCAGGCACACACTAGAAGTGTCTAGTGTATGTGTGTTGTTTAATTTAACTAGTCTTTCATTTAATTTTTCAAGTTTAGTCCCTCGGGTTCTAACGTTTATTTATTTTAGCCCAAACCTTCATTTCATGAACTATTTTAAAAACAATAATTAGATTACATATTTTTGGGGCGTTACAAGTCTACCCCTCTTAGAAAAAGTTTAGTCCCCGAAACTTGAGCACATACTAAAAAAAAACAACCTTTACGTACCGAATAAGGAAGGGTAATGCTTCCGCATTTCATCTTCCGATTCCCATGTAAGTTCCGACCCCTTCCGGTGTTGCCATTGTACCAGAACTTGTCTAATGGTCTTATTGCGAAGATTCTTTTCCTTAAAATCTTTAATGGCTATCGGTCTTTCAACATAGTTTAAGCTTTCATCTACTTCAATGTCGTCAAGAGGTATAATCGCCGATTCATCCGCAAGGCACTTTCGTAATTGTGATACATGGAAAGTGTTATGGATCCCGTCTAATGAAGACGACAATTCTAGACGATATGCCACTTTCCCCACTCGAGTCAAAATCTTAAACGGCCCAATATAACGAGGCCCCAATTTACCCCGTTTACGAAAACGGATTATACCTTTCCATGGGGATACTTTTAATAGAACATAGTCTCCGACTTGGAATTCGACAGGACGCCTTCTCTTATCTGCATATGCCTTTTGCCTATCCTGAGCCGCCTTTAATCGAGCTCTAATTAGATCAATCTTTTCGTTGGTCATTGCTATTAATTCGTTAGGCGCGAGCTCCCTTTGTCCTACTTCCCCCCAACATACGAGAGTCCTACACTTCCTTCCATATAATAGTTCATAAGGTGCCATTTGGATACCACTATGATAACTATTATTGTAAGAAAATTCCACTAGTGGTAAATGGTCATCCCAATTTCCTCCAAAATCTAACGCGCATGCCCTTAACATATCAATAAGCGTCTGAATTGTTCTTTCCGATTGACCGTCAGTCTGCAGGTGGTAGGCGGTGCTTATGTGCAGTTTCGTGCCCATACTTTCATGAAACTTTAGCCAATAACGAGAGGTAAATCTCGTATCCCGGTCTGAAACGATTGACACAGGCACCCCGTGTCGAGATATTATTTCATTCACATACACTTCCACCATCTTTTCTGAGGAGTAGGCCTCTCGAATTGGTAAGAAGTGAGCACTCTTTGTGAGTCGGTCTACGATTACCCATATTGTATCATGCCCCTTTTTTCGTTCTAGGTAGCTTGGTCACCAGATCCATTGTTATCTCCTCCCACTTCCATACTGGAATTTCCAATGGTTGTAACTCTCCATAGGGCTTGTGATGTTCCGCCTTCACTTGAGAACACGTCAGACATTTCGCGACATACTTAGCTATATCGCGTTTCATACCGGGCCACCAATAGTTTGTCTTCAAGTCACGGTACATTTTTGTAGCCCCAGGGTGAATGGAATACCGTGACTTATGAGCTTCTTCAAGTAGCACTATTTTGACCTCACAAAACCTTGGTATCCAGATCCGACCAAATCTCGTTTTAAGCCCGTTCGAGTTTTCTTCAAATTTTTCTGCTATTCCTTTCGTTCTTTCTTTCTTTGGATCCCCTGCCTCTAGTGCTTTTATTTGAGCATCTCGTATCGTTTCAAGGAGGTGAGGCGTAACTATCATCTTCATAGATTTTACTTGAATTGGGTGTGGATATTCTTTTCGACTCAACGCATCTGCTACGACGTTTGCTTTTCCCGAGTGATATAAAATATCACAGTCATAATCTTTAATCAGTTCCAACCATCTTCGTTGCCTCATATTCAAATCTTTCTGTGCAAAGAAATATTTGAGGCTCTTATGATCCGAGTAGATCGTACATTTTACCCCATACAGGTAATGCCTCCAAATTTTTAAGGCAAAAACCACCGCTGCCAATTCTAGATCGTGGGTCGGGTAGTTTACTTCATGTGGTCTGAGTTGTCTTGAAGCATACGCGATAACCTTTCCCTTTTGCATTAAAACACACCCCAAGCCTTGATGTGACGCGTCTGAATAGACAACAAAATCTTCCGTTCCATCTGGTAACGTTAACACCGGGGAACTCGATAATTTCTCTTTTAACACTTGAAAAGCTTCTTCTTGTTCGTTATCCCACACGAACTTTCCTTCTTTCCTCGTCAGTTTAGTCATAGGTAATGCAATCTTTGAGAAATCTTGAATAAACCTTCTATAATAGCCAGCAAGGCCTAGAAAGCTCCTTACTTCGGTTGGGTTTTTCGGGGGAACCCACTTTAATACAGCCTCAATCTTTGTTGGATCTACTAAAACACCTTCCGAATTTATTATGTGGCCTAGGAACTGTACTTCCCTGAGCCAAAAGGCACACTTTGAGAACTTTTCATACAGCTTCTCTTTACGGAGGGTTTCGAGTACCTCTCGTAGGTGTCTCGCATGATCGGCCTCATTCCGGGAGTAGACTAAAATGTCATCTATGAACACAATTACAGATTTATCTAGCATAGGTTGACATACTCGGTTCATACGGTCCATAAATGCGGCTGGCGCGTTCGTCAATCCAAAGGACATGACCAAGAATTCATAATGTCCATACCGAGTTCTAAATGCAGTCTTTGCAACGTCCTCCTCTCGCACCCTTACTTGATGATAGCCCGAACGTAAATCTATCTTTGAAAACCAACTCGCACCTTGTAACTGATAAAAAAGATCATCAATTCTGGGTAAGGGATAACGGTTCTTCACGGTCAATTTATTCAGCTCCCGGTAGTCGATGCACATACGCATCGACCCATCTTTCTTCTTTACAAAAAGAACGGGTGCTCCCCAAGGTGACACACTCGGACGTATAAAGCCCTTATCAAGTAAGTCTTGCAATTGTGTCATTAGTTCCCTCATTTCGGTGGGAGCCAATCTATATGGGGATTTAGCCACCGGTTGCGCACCCGGATTTAATTCAATGCGAAATTCGAAGTCCCGGCAACTCCTCCGGAAACACATCCGGATATTCATTTACTACCGCAACGTCTTCGAACTTGGGAAGGCTTTGATGAACATCTACTACATAGGCTAAGAATGCCCTACTTCCATTATGCACGTACTTGACGGCTTGGACAATATTGCATAACTTCCCTTTTACATTTCTCTCTCCTTGAATACTTAACCATCTCCTACTCGGAGATTGCACGCGTATTGTCTTACTTTCGCATTTAATCTCCGCATGGTGTCGGGCCATCCAGTCCATACCCACCACTACCTTGAATTCTCCTAAGACCATAGGTACGAGATCAATAACAAACTCCTCATTCTCTATCGTGAGCTTACAGTTTCTACATACTTCGTGCAACAAATAATTCTTGCTATCAGCTATCTCTACCTCTAAGGGTATTTGCATTCTTTCAATCTAAAATGAGGGGTGATTAATTACTTCACTTGAAACAAAAGACATAGTAGCCCCGGTATCGAACAACACGTACATCGGCAAGGAGTTTAGCAAGAAAATACCTGAAACAACATTCGGATGAGCTTTAGCCTCTTCAGACGTAATTTGAAACATCCTTGCTCTTGTCTTAGGGTTCTCCTCCTTCTTGCCTTCCTTTTTCATCCCCGGTTGGAGCTTAGGACAATCCGCCTTGATATGGCCCTTCTGGAAACAATTAAAACATGTTTTTGTATTCTTAGGGCACCTGTAATGCGGATGCCCTTCTTCCCCATAGTTATAGCATCCCTTCTTGCCCAACAGACACTCACCAGTGTGAAGCTTTCCACAGTTCTTGCAACGGGGAATTCCACTCTTTCTTTTCTCTTTATTGCCTTGATCTTGAAACTTGACTTTCTTGAAAGGAATTGGGTTAGACATCTTCTCTAACGGTCTCTTTTTACCTCGCTCCACCTGCCTCTTAAGTTCAATCTCCCTGTCTCGCGCCCAGTTTATGAGTTCGTCAAGAGTTTCACACTTCGAGGGCGTAATAAACTCCCTAAATTCCGCTTTCAGCATATCGTGATATCGGTTGATTTTCATTCTTTCTGAATTCACAAACTCCTTGCAAAACTTCAGCTTATCCAAGAAAGTATTTGTTATCTCATTGATTGTTTCATCCTTCTGTCGGAGGCGCAAGAATTCCTCTTGAATCCTGTCGATGGCGGATTGGGGGCAATGGTATTTTAGGAAAGGCTCTTTAAATTCCTGCCACGTCATCGCTTGAATTCTATCTTCACCTATCTCTTTACAATGAGCATCCCACCAATCTTTAGCTTGCGATTGCAGTTGACCCGTAGCAAACATTACTTGATCTTCCTTATCACACCGACTTCGTATAAACACAGCTTCTATATTAGAAATCCACCTTTGTCATACAATCGGGTCTATCTTTCCATCATACGGAGAAGGACTACACGCCATAAAATCCTTATACGTGCATCTTCGTATCTTACTCTTGCCTTTAGACTCTCCAATCATCTCCTTTATTTCATCCATTTTGCTTGTCATTATCGCATCAATCGTTTCCAACACGCGACTCTCCACCTCTTGAACTATTTGCGGAAGTTTGGTTCTAAAGCATTATCCATCATTTGCACCATCTTATCATTTAATGCATCTTCACGTGCCACATCGTCATCAGTTGAATCTACGTGATCCGTCATCTACACAATAAAGTTTTCGATGTTTTTAACAAATTTAACATCGCCTACCTTTGCGGTTCATTACAAGTCATTCTATAATGTCACAATAACTTTCATGACTCTATTTTCATGATTTATAACCTCCGTAACCGAATCCGTCAATCAAAACACAAAAAAAACATTTTGCACGTTTAGGGAGGGTCGCGGGCCGCGACAGGGGTCGCGTCACGCGACACCATGAACGACTCTTAGTCGCGTCGCGCGAGGGTCGGATTTTCACAGAACTTTCAGTTCTGGGTGCTGCAAACTTTCACAATTCCCATTTTTCACTTAAACGATCATAACTTGCTCAATTTTCATCCGATTCACGATCCGTTTCTTCCTACGCGATCGTAATTTCATCCTCTATCACATAGGGTTAAAATCCGGCACCCGGATTAAATTTTTTCCAGATTTTTAAGCTTACAGCCATATTCTCACTTATAAACTTTCAACACATTCATGGTTTATCAACCAAACTTATCTGTTTGCATACAAATTGTCACACCCTGGCTTTGCGGAAGCGTGGGTTTATTTTGGTGTGACTTCTTAATACCATAGCACAATCACAACCATGCTATATGAAAATAAAACCATGATGTTCATCCATTCAACAAGTTTTAAAAGTTACCACAACCACATTGTTTAAAAAGTTGACACTTAACACCGATTACAACAATGTCATAATTAAAAACTTGTTCACGAGACACAACCAAAAGACATGAATAAAAACACAGTTTAAGAATTGCGACCCGTCCAGGCAAAAGTCACATTTCCTAAACTCGGACGACATCATTACTCCTACGCATCTTGTCGACATTGTGTAACACCACGGAAAAACGTGCCCAATTATATATAGACACGTGTCATAAACTCCAAAGGTGTGAAAGATTTCATTTGAAAGGCCAAAGTTGTCGAATAACGAAACTATGAAACCACAAGGACTAAAAGTGTCAACATGCCAAACTTGTGCCTCTGAATGACCTAACACGATGAATATATTCTTGAATGAGTGATTGATTGGGTGTTAGAAGCCGTATACAAAAATAATCGAAAGATTTTTATGATACAAGGGTTAAACGTGTCAACATGTCAATCCTGACCTCTGAGTGACCTTTTAACGAAACCGAGGCTTCGAGACATTCAAATATACTCTTAAGAATAAGTGGTATAAATTTCATGTGGTTTCGATATCGTTAGGTGTGATTTCAAGACTTTGGGCCAAAAGTGTAAACTTGACGAAACTTGCTTTCATAGTGATATTTAACGAACCCGAGCCTAACGAAGTTTGTTTATATATCCTTGGGCCCCAAGAAATTAATTACAAGGGTCTCTATGGCCAAGAACAAGGTTAAGAAGGTTTAAAAACGTCAAGGGACTGAAACTGCCAGCTTTGAAAACTTGTTGAGCTGGTAACATAGGGTGTCGCGTAGCGCGACCATGAGTCCCTTAGCCGTCGCGCTACGCGACTGGCTTCGCTGGGCAGAATATACATGGCAGCTGCGGGTTTGCATGTTCCACCGCCTTAACTTAGTTTGTAACGACCTAGGGGCTTGTAAGTCGGTTTAAATGCATAGCTAGGACACTTGGGTCAATCTTGGAGCCTCCCATTACACCTGGAAGTGATCAAGGACCTTGGCAATTGCTATATAAAGAGGCCTTAGTCTTGTGTTCTTGACACACATTGCAACAATCACTTGTGGGACTTGCTCTGGAGCTTCCAACTGGTTGAAGAGGATAATCAAGTGTAGAAAAGTTTGCTAGGACCTTAAGTAAGCTTCTAATTACTTGTTTAGTCGTCTAATTTAGTCTAATTACTTTAAAGTCAAACTTATCTTAAAATTAGTTTGACTTTCATTTTAATTAAATGTGGCTTAACCACTGATCAAATTGAAAGTGGTTTTAAGACCACATTAGTGTAGGTGATTAACCCTTATAAGGGCACCTCCTAATTATCTCGTTTGACTGATCAATTGTCGGGTCAAAGTAGTTTGACAAAAAGTCAAACTGGACAGAAATTATAAAAAAATGATTCTAATTAATAAACCAAAGGTTCTAAATTATATTTTAACATTCTAATAACTTGGTAATCAATATTAAACCATGTTTTATCAGTCCTAACCCGACAATTAATAGTCTAAGGTCAATTATTAACCGAAAGTCACAAAAGTTTGACTTTTGCTTGACTTTCAGTTCTGACCCGTTTAAGCTTAATACACCCATGTTTTAAGCTTCCATTAGGACCACATTACTTAGTAGTATAATCCCCTGGAATTATATTACATAGTACCTAATGGTTTGAATTATATGCACTTGATCGTAATTATGCTTAATAATGCCATAAACGCCCTTTTTACTTACAACTGAGATTTTTAACAATGTGATTGGATTAAAACCTTTGCTACTGATATTTAAACATGTCCTAAAGATTTGACACCATTTGGAGGTCTAAAATGGGAGTTATGCTCAATAACGTAATTAAGAGACTTTTTAGTAATTAAATGGCATAATTAGTATGAAGCCTATCTAAACCTTATTTTTATCACCAAAACTCATACTTACTGATGTGAAATAATATTTTGGGAATATTAAAGATTTGTAATTATTTTTAGATTGAGCATAACATAGGATTATAGCTTAATTTCGGTAAATACCGGTTTTACCCTTTTCATGCATAAAATGAGTTCTACATATCTTTTTAGTACCAAACCTTTTGCTACTGATTTCTTATAATAAATAAAGTATTTTGAGCTTTACAAACTGATTAAAAACTCAGAATTTCAATATAAACCCAAATACCCCTTTAAACCGCTTTTTAAGCATCTTTAGTACATAGTATGGGTCAAAACTATATTGAACATGTAAAACTCATTACCTACTGTTGTTTTAAGTTAATTTATATAAGTATACAGTAAGTTAAAGTTTCTAAACTCAGAAGTCTATTTTTGGCCTTTAAAGCATATGTAAAATTACTAAAATGCCCCTACGGGACATAGTTTGGCTAAATAATGTAATTTTCACATATCTAAAGTATCTTACTGATATAAGTTATAAAAATACTTATTTTTACTGATATGAACAGGTCTGAAACTCAGTTGCATAATTAAACTCTTTTATGGACATTAAAATTTACCAAAATGCCCTTATGGGACTTATTTTGGGTTAAATAAATTTTTGGGCATATATGTTAATATTTTACTGAAGTATTGACATATTTTAAGCATAATAATGATTAAGACCTGTATATGATTTATTTGGTTACTCGTTACGCATTTACGCGTTCGGATCGGCTTATGTGACTAGTTTACATAAAATAGTCGAAACGGGTCAAACATTTTCATTTAATTCTCAAATTCCAGAATGTGTTTAGTTTACCCACATTATACAAGTATCCAAGCTTGTCGGGTCTAAATCTCATTCTGTTCCGGTCTCCGCTTAATCTAGCGTTTAGAACCATAAGGTTTCTTTCTAGCTAGCCGGTTTAAGTCTCTGACTTAATTAAAGACCCGTTAGCATCCTAATAGGTTATTAAACCTTCTAATACAGATTAGTAGCTTCCGGTAGAAGGTGCCAATCAAGAGTCTTAGGATTTTATCTCTAGCACCAGGTAAATACTTTTAACTTATTTTCCTTATACGGGCTTGGGATATGGTATTATAATAATACCACTTGGTCGGGTATGAAATCATTTAATCGGACTGTGATTAATAAATTACATAACCCGTTTTAATCTGTCTTGTTTGATAACATAAGCATTGGGGGTTAACGACCGTGTCCTGGATATCCTCGGCTCATTTATTTAAAAATGGCCACGACCTATGCACGGGGTGTAGGCATACACCTGACAGATGCAAAATGCTAAATATAAACCCACATGTTGGGGATAACTCCTTTGTGGGTTCTACAAGTGGTGAGTCGGTTAATCATGACCGGCTTCCAACCGGCCCCAATTGTATGACAAACATATAAATCTGTGTACAAGATTATATTTAAATAATTGTCCCAAGTTATAAAAGATTTTGTGCCACGTGCATTCAAACAAATTTTCAAACCTTTTCAAAAGAGTCAGTTAAATTGTATTTACCAGTGTAAACTGACGTATCTTCTTAAAGACTGATTTGACAGGTACCTCTCGAAATAGGCTGGAGCTATAGGGTGTCTTTAAAGGATCTTGCAAGTCCATAAGATGCCTGCAGTCTGTCTTTTGTCCTCTTTTGTATTTGTTTATGATCCGCCTGTGGATCTTATTACATTCCAGTCTGTACATTTATAAACTCGAACACACAGACAGTATGGTTTGTAATAGTTTATTCACCCAGACTTCCGCTGTGCTATTATATTGTGTATATTGACTATGATGATATCAACTACGTCACGATACTCCCCGCCGGGCCCACCGGACATATGTGGAAATATCGGGGTGTGACAGGTTGGTATCAGAGCCAACATTGAGTGAATTAAACACTAGCCTTTTGTGTTTAATCTCAATGACACAATAAGCACATTCCTTAGACTCTCGAGTCTAGGCAAATGACCTAGGATTTTACTCTTAACCTTCCTTTTATTGCTTTATTATATATCCTTGTTTTGACAGGAACATGCCTCCAAGACTAAGGGGACGAGGCAAGGGACCTATGCGTGGAGGACCCTCTAGTAGCTCCGGACCTTCTCACAGGCGCACTCCATCCGATTCGCTTACCGGTTCCGACTCCAAAGATTGGAGCCACAACCCTGAACCAGCAAGACATTCTGTCTCGTTGGGATCCTCACCGGCAGATCCTCCTTATTTTGGGATGCCTAATCTGAATGAACCTCATCATTCTCCCCTTTCTTTGGGAACTCACCAATCCAACCCATCATACCATTCTCATCCTTTTCACCAATCAGATTCCACTTACTCACCTTCACAATTCAATCCTAACGCATATGTTAACGACTTTTTGGGCTATAACCCTTTAGGACCTGAGGATCATTTTTCACAAGAGATGGAGATGGATGACGACCCCGACCCGAGCTTGCAAACTGGTACACCAGGGCACCCGATCAGTATCTCTAGCGGATCTCCATTTGTGGGATCACCCTACAACGGGCCCGACTCATTACAGGAGAGGATGGGCCAGTATGACTGGTATTTTACGCCTTCATACCATAGCTCACCTAGCCAACCTCCCTTGGATGAGCCACAGCTTCGAGCGGTTACCCCACCTCCCTTGCCAGTTGAGGATCCACCTCAACAACCTCCCCCGCCACCTAGACGAGGGAGAAATGCTAGGATGTCGGTTCGTGGGGGACCAAGGTTTTCATCTCCTCGTGGCTCAAGCTCGTACCCTGCTATCCCGGAAAACCCTCAGTTGGGTGAGTCGTCACGCACGGTGACGGAAGATAACCTTCCGCCAGTTTCACACGCACCACTTCAACCACCGACGGGTTTCGACAACCCTATCCCGACCTACCCAGGATCATCTGGGTATAACCCGTCTGGATACCCATCCGACTATGGGACTCAGGATCCGTATCTTTCAGCTGCTCAATACCATCATCATTACCCTTCTTCATACCCACCATACTATCCTACGGGATACCCACCGCAGGATTCTCAATACCCGCCATACTATCAACCTCCTCCGTATCAGCAGCCGCAAACTCAGGAGATTTTAGAGAGGTTGGAGAGGGTTGAACATAAGGCTGACGAAAATAAGAAAAAACACTCTGGTTTTGTTAAAGGCCTCATGAACCTTCTCAAGGGTAAGAAGAAATAGGGTGATGTTGGGTTGTTTTGTTTGTTTTGTTTGTTGTAATAAAGTCCTTACGGGGACGTTTGTTTCATTTTCATGTATCAAGTCCCTGCGCGGACTTATTTCCGTTTCAGTATGCCCCTGCGTGGGCAGTGTGTTTCAGTACGCCCCTGCGTGGGCAATATTTTTCAATAAACCCCTGTGAGGGTGATCTGTGTTGTTTTCTCAAAGTCCCTTTTCGGGCAACATTGTAACCGTATCATGGTTTTAATGCAGTTAATTTGGTTTTAAATATGTAATTTATTATGCCATACTACTTCATTCCAATTTTATTTAATCCGCCTAATAAACTCTTAGAGGTATAACCTAGCCAAATTATTTAATGGCTATGATGGTATAACCTTTTTAAGATATGACTTCCGGTTAACATCTGAAAACATGTTAACCATCCTACATTGTGCGGTACGAGAAATCACACAATATTACTAATATATTGGATTTTCCAAGCTACTATTTTTAGCTTATATGATCATCATGAATCATGGCTAATAAACATCAATATGATGTATACACCACACATCCATTAGAGATGTATGCATATAAGCAAAGGTGTAATAAAGACAATGAAAGTTTTATCTATAAACTTCTTGTCAAAAAGGCAATGAACCTTGTTCGACCCTTAAATAATCACTGATCCTGAGGATCGTTGGTTATATTTAATCGTCCATGTGACAAGCTTTTCTAAGCTATTTAAATGTCATTTAAGACGAGCTTTGTATAATAGGATGCTATCTGTGATTATCATTTTATATGGCTTATATGGTTTAATAATACCATGACCATCTACTCATCAATGTAATGATCTAATATGTAAATTAAATATATCATCTATGTTTGATATAGTATTCAAAAATGGCTGGCTCGGACGAAGCAAGCAGTCATCCTTCAGAAGGCGACAAAACCAGAATTAATATCACTGGTGCCGATCTGCAGGCAATGATCACCGCAGCAGTTTCTCAAGCGGTGGATGCTAAGTTCAAAGAGCCTAGTATCGTTAAGTCTCAAACTCACTCGAAATCCCATTCTCAACCCCACTCTAATAAGAGAAGTGAGTCCCAGCACTCAACTAACCGGAGTGATAAACCCAAAAAGCAATTAGTCCTCAAGTCAACTTCTAGGTACGCCAAGGGTTGTACCTACAAGTATTTTGTCTCCTGTAAGCCTAGGGACTTTACTGGGGAAAAGGGGGCAATTGATTGTATAAAGTGGTTAGACGAGATGGAAACCGTAATAGACATTAGCGGATGTGCTAAGGAGGATGTGGTGATGTTTGTATCACAATCCTTCAAAGGTGATGCCCTTACGTGGTGGAAAGCCCTAGTACAGTCTACTGGGAAGGTTCACTTGTATAATCTTTCATGGGAAAAATTTGTAGATCTTGTAAAGGATACCTACTGCCCTTAACATGAAGTTGAGAGGATTGAATCGGATTTCCTTACCCTAGTAATGAAGGATCTAGATTGTAGATCCTATGTGACTAATTTCAACTCTATGTCAAGATTGGTACCATACTTAGTCACCCCTGAACCTAAACGCATCGCGCGTTTCATTGGTGGCTTGGCCCCTGAAGTAAAAGGAAATGTTAAGGCCTCAAAGCCAGCCACTTATAGATCCGCTGTGGATCTATCCTTATCCCTCACTTTAGATGTTGTGAGGAGTAGGGCGAAGAGGGCAAACGATGAAGGAAAGAGGAAACGAGAGGAACACAAGTCTCCTCAGTCAAACAAAAAGAGCAAAGGGAACTCTAGTTCCAAAAAGGGGCAGTCGAATGACAAGCCCAGATGTAAGACTTGTAATAAAAGGCATTTCGGGAAATGCAATCAAGATCCACAAGCTAAACCTTGTGGGATCTGCAAAAAGAAAGGGCACAAGTCTGTTGAGTGCCGAAATATAAAGGATGCAACCTGCTACGGTTGTAATGAGAAGGGGCATATCAAAACCAATTGCCCCAAGAATGCAAAGAAGACAGAAGAAGCAAAGAAAAACAATGCAAGAGTTTTTCAGTTGCAAGCCAAGGAAGCAGTGAATGACGAGAATGTCATAACAGGTACCTTCCTCGTAAATAATAATTATGCTAGAGTCTTATTTGATTCCGGTGCTGATAAGTCTTTTGTAGACCATAAATTCTGTAAGTCATTGAATCTGCCTATTAAGACTCTAGACATAAAATACGAGGTAGAACTTGCTGATGGTACCTTAGAAACAGTTTCCACTCTTCTTAATGGATGTTCCATATCCATTAAGAATCATTCTTTTCCGCTATCTCTCTTGCCAATGAAATTGGCTGGGTTTGATATAGTTTTAGGCATGGATTGGTTGTCGCATAACCAAGCTCAAATTGCCTGTGATAAAAAGCTAGTCATTATCAAAACCCCTTCTGGTGAATCGGTCGCCATTCAGGGAGATACTCAATATGGATTGCCTAGCAATATGTCTATTCTCAAGTTAGCACAGTGTATGAAAAGTGGACGTGTCATTTACATGGCGCAAGTGACTGTGAATGAACCTAAGCCAAAAATTGAAGACATTCCGATTATCTCTGAATACCCTGATGTCTTTCCTGACGAATTACCTGGATTACCTCCTGAGAGGCAAGTAGAGTTCAGGATAGACATTATACCAGGATCAGCACCTATAGCACGAGCTCCTTATCGCCTAGCGCCTACGGAAATGAAAGAGCTCCGAACTCAATTGGATGAATTATTGGAGAAAGGTTTCATACAACCTAGTTCTTCCCCTTGGGGAGCTCCAATATTATTTGTGAAAAAGAAGGACGGATCAATGCGTCTATGCATTGATTACCGTGAGCTAAACAAGGTAACAATTAAGAATCGTTATCCTCTACCCAGGATCGATGATTTATTTGATCAGCTCCAAGGAGCGAGCTTCTTTTCAAAAATTGATTTGAGATCCGGGTATCATCAACTTAAGGTTAGAACTGAAGATGTATCTAAGACAGCATTCAGGACGAGGTATGGACACTTCGAATTTTTAGTGATGCCCTTTGGACTCACTAACGCTCCAGCAGCATTCATGGACCTCATGAATAGAGTCTGCAAACCATACTTAGACAAGTTTGTCATCGTCTTCATAGATGATATACTTATCTATTCTCGTAATAAGGATGATCACGAGAAGCATCTTCGGTGCATTTTAGGGTTACTACGACAGGAGAAGTTGTATGCTAAATTCTCCAAGTGCGAGTTTTGGCTTCGCCAAGTCCAATTTCTTGGACATGTCGTTAGTGAGAAAGGCATCCAGGTGGACCCGGCCAAAGTAGAAGCTGTTATGAATTGGGATACGCCCAAGACTCCAACCGAAATCCGTAGCTTTCTAGGATTAGAAGGTTATTATAGGAGATTCATTGAAAACTTCTCAAGGATAGCCTCACCATTAACATCTTTGACCCGTAAGAAAGTTAAGTTTGATTGGGGTCCAAAACAACAAGAATCCTTCGAGATACTTAAGCAAAGGTTGAGCAATGCTCCGGTACTAACTTTGCCTGATGGAATTGAAGACTTTGTCGTATACTGTGATGCTTCACACACCGGTATGGGTTGTGTACTCATGCAGCGAGGCAAGGTGATTGCCTACGCATCACGACAACTGAAAGTGCATGAGAAAAACTACACCACCCACAATTTGGAGTTGGGTGCTGTAGTATTCGCACTTAAGTTGTGGAGACATTATTTATATGGAACTAAATGTGTGATATTTTCTGATCACAAAAGTCTCCAACATTTGTTCAATCAAAAAGAACTCAATATGAGACAACGTCGTTGGATGGAAACCTTAAACGACTATGATTGCGAGATTCGCTACCATCCTGGTAAAGCGAATGTGGTCGCGGATGCTCTAAGCCGAAAGGAAAGAGTTAAGCCAATTAGGATCAATGCCAAGAGCATTGAGTTGAGGAATAGTCTGAATGAAAGACTGCTAGCTGCACAGAAGGACGCCGTTTTGGAAGATAACCTCCCAAATGAAAATTTAGGTAAAATTTTCGACCAGTTAACACCTGGGAAGGATGGAATCCTTAGGATGAATGAAAGAATTTGGGTTCCTATTCATGGAGGACTTCGAGAGGTAATCCTCCAGGAAGCCCACAATTCCAAATACTCAGTTCACCCGGGTGGCGACAAGATGTATCATGATTTAAAGGCTAATTATTGGTGGATAGGTTTAAAGAAATCTATTGCTACCTATGTGGCTAAGTGCCTAACTTGTGCTCAGATTAAAGCAGAACATCAAAAACCATCTGGTCTGCTGCAACAACCAGAACTTCCCACATGGAAGTGGGAAATGGTAACTATGGACTTCATAACCAAGTTACCTAAGACGAAACACGGAAATGACACAATATGGGTTATTGTGGATAGACTGACTAAGTCGGCACACTTCTTACCCATTAAAGAGACTCATAGCTCAGATAAATTAGCCCAGTTGTATGTAGACAAGATTGTGGCTCTACATGGCGTACCGGTGGCTATTATCTCAGATAGAGATACTAGATACACCTCTCACTTTTGGAAAAGTTTCCAACAATCCTTGGGCACACGGTTAAACTTTAGTACCGCCTACCATCCTCAGACAGATGGACAAAGTGAGCGTACAATTCAAACATTGGAAGACATGCTGCGAGCATGCGTCATTGATTTAGGAGGTAGTTGGGATGATCATTTACCCTTAATCGAGTTCTCCTATAATAATAGCTACCATACCAGCATTCAGGCTGCACCTTTTGAAGCATTGTATGGTAGGAGATGCAGAACGCCTGTCTGTTGGGCAGAAGTAGGAGAAGCTCAGTTATCAGGACCTGAAATAGTCCTTGAAACAACGGAAAAGATTATCCAAATTCGTGATCGCTTAAAAGCTGCCAGGGACAGGCAGAAAAGCTATGCTAATGGGAAGCGAAGGTATCTAAAGTTTGAAATAGGCGATAAAGTTCTACTAAAAGTATCACCCTGGAAAGGTGTGATGCGTTTTGGTAAGAAGGGTAAGTTGAGCCCTAGGTATATTGGACCATTCGAGATTATCGAATGTATCGGTAGTGTAGCTTATAAGCTGAATTTGCCGGAGGAGCTAAGTGGGATTCATAATGTGTTTCACATTTGTAATCTCAAGAAAAGCCCAACCGATGAATCTCTAATAATGTCTCATAAGGACGTGCAAATTGATGAAAGTTTGAGATTTGTTGAGAAACCCATATCGATCGAGGATCGACGGGTTAAAAGGCTTCGAAGAAAACAAGTACCTATAGTAAAGGTCAAATGGGAAGCCCGTAGAGGTCCCGAGTATACATGGGAAGTCGAGTCCACTATGAAGCAGAAATACCCTTACTTATTTCAGTAAATCTCGGGGTCGAGATTTCTTTTAAGGGGGTGAGGATGTAACACCACGGAAAAACGTGCCCAATTATATATAGACACGTGTCATAAACTCCAAAGGTGTGAAAGATTTCATTTGAAAGGCCAAAGTTGTCGAATAACGAAACTATGAAACCACAAGGACTAAAAGTGTCAACATGCCAAACTTGTGCCTCTGAATGACCTAACACGATGAATATATTCTTGAATGAGTGATTGATTGGGTGTTAGAAGCCGTATACAAAAATAATCGAAAGATTTTTATGATACAAGGGTTAAACGTGTCAACATGTCAATCCTGACCTCTGAGTGACCTTTTAACGAAACCGAGGCTTCGAGACATTCAAATATACTCTTAAGAATAAGTGGTATAAATTTCATGTGGTTTCGATATCGTTAGGTGTGATTTCAAGACTTTGGGCCAAAAGTGTAAACTTGACGAAACTTGCTTTCATAGTGATATTTAACGAACACGAGCCTAACGGAGTTTGTTTATATATCCTTGGGCCCCAAGAAAATAATTACAAGGGTCTCTATGGCCAAGAACAAGGTTAAGAAGGTTTAAAAACATCAAGGGACTGAAACTGCCAGCTTTGAAAACTTGTTGAGCTGGTAACATAGGGTGTCGCGTAGCGCGACCATGAGTCCCTTAGCCGTCGCGCTACGCGACTGGCTTCGCTAGGCAGAATATACATGGCAGCTGCGGGTTTGCATGTTCCACCGCCTTAACTTAGTTTGTAACGACCTAGGGGCTTGTAAGTCGGTTTAAATGCATAGCTAGGACACTTGGGTCAATCTTGGAGCCTCCCATTACACCTGGAAGTGATCAAGGACCTTGGCAATTGCTATATAAAGAGGCCTTAGTCTTGTGTTCTTGACACACATTGCAACAATCACTTGTGGGACTTGCTCTGGAGCTTCCAACTGGTTGAAGAGGATAATCAAGTGTAGAAAAGTTTGCTAGGACCTTAAGTAAGCTTCTAATTACTTGTTTAGTCGTCTAATTTAGTCTAATTACTTTAAAGTCAAACTTATCTTAAAATTAGTTTGACTTTCGTTTTAATTAAATGTGGCTTAACCACTGATCAAATTGAAAGTGGTTTTAAGACCACATTAGTGTAGGTGATTAACCCTTATAAGGGCACCTCCTAATTATCTCGTTTGACTGATCAATTGTCGGGTCAAAGTAGTTTGACAAAAAGTCAAACTGGACAGAAATTATAAAAAAATGATTCTAATTAATAAACCAAAGGTTCTAAATTATATTTTAACATTCTAATAACTTGGTAATCAATATTAAACCATGTTTTATCAGTCCTAACCCGACAATTAATAGTCTAAGGTCAATTATTAACCGAAAGTCACAAAAGTTTGACTTTTGCTTGACTTTCAGTTCTGACCCGTTTAAGCTTAATACACCCATGTTTTAAGCTTCCATTAGGACCACATTACTTAGTAGTATAATCCCCTGGAATTATATTACATAGTACCTAATGGTTTGAATTATATGAACTTGATCGTAATTATGCTTAATAATGCCATAAACGCCCTTTTTACTTACAACTGAGATTTTTAACAATGTGATTGGATTAAAACCTTTGCTACTGATATTTAAACATGTCCTAAAGATTTGACACCATTTGGAGGTCTAAAATGGGAGTTATGCTCAATAACGTAATTAAGAGACTTTTTAGTAATTAAATGGCATAATTAGTATGAAGCCTATCTAAACCTTATTTTTATCACCAAAACTCATACTTACTGATGTGAAATAATATTTTGGGAATATTAAAGATTTGTAATTATTTTTAGATTGAGCATAACATAGGATTATAGCTTAATTTCGGTAAATACCGGTTTTACCCTTTTCATGCATAAAATGAGTTCTACATATCTTTTTAGTACCAAACCTTTTGCTACTGATTTCTTATAATAAATAAAGTATTTTGAGCTTTACAAACTGATTAAAAACTCAGAATTTCAATATAAACCCAAATACCCCTTTAAACCGCTTTTTAAGCATCTTTAGTACATAGTATGGGTCAAAACTATATTGAACATGTAAAACTCATTACCTACTGTTGTTTTAAGTTAATTTATATAAGTATACAGTAAGTTAAAGTTTCTAAACTCAGAAGTCTATTTTTGGCCTTTAAAGCATATGTAAAATTACTAAAATGCCCCTACGGGACATAGTTTGGCTAAATAATGTAATTTTCACATATCTAAAGTATCTTACTGATATAAGTTATAAAAATACTTATTTTTACTGATATGAACAGGTCTGAAACTCAGTTGCATAATTAAACTCTTTTATGGACATTAAAATTTACCAAAATGCCCTTATGGGACTTATTTTGGGTTAAATAAATTTTTGGGCATATATGTTAATATTTTACTGAAGTATTGACATATTTTAAGCATAATAATGATTAAGACCTGTATATGATTTATTTGGTTACTCGTTACGCATTTACGCGTTCGGATCGGCTTATGTGACTAGTTTACATAAAATAGTCGAAACGGGTCAAACCTTTTCATTTAATTCTCAAATTCCAGAATGTGTTTAGTTTACCCACATTATACAAGTATCCAAGCTTGTCGGGTCTAAATCTCATTCTGTTCCGGTCTCCGCTTAATCTAGCGTTTAGAACCATAAGGTTTCTTTCTAGCTAGCCGGTTTAAGTCTCTGACTTAATTAAAGACCCGTTAGCATCCTAATAGGTTATTAAACCTTCTAATACAGATTAGTAGCTTCCGGTAGAAGGTGCCAATCAAGAGTCTTAGGATTTTATCTCTAGCACCAGGTAAATACTTTTAACTTATTTTCCTTATACGGGCTTGGGATATGGTATTATAATAATACCACTTGGTCGGGTATGAAATCATTTAATCGGACTGTGATTAATAAATTACATAACCCGTTTTAATCTGTCTTGTTTGATAACATAAGCATTGGGGGTTAACGACCGTGTCCTGGATATCCTCGGCTCATTTATTTAAAAATGGCCACGACCTATGCACGGGGTGTAGGCATACACCTGACAGATGCAAAATGCTAAATATAAACCCACATGTTGGGGATAACTCCTTTGTGGGTTCTACAAGTGGTGAGTCGGTTAATCATGACCGGCTTCCAACCGGCCCCAATTGTATGACAAACATATAAATCTGTGTACAAGATTATATTTAAATAATTGTCCCAAGTTATAAAAGATTTTGTGCCACGTGCATTCAAACAAATTTTCAAACCTTTTCAAAAGAGTCAGTTAAATTGTATTTACCAGTGTAAACTGACGTATCTTCTTAAAGACTGATTTGACAGGTACCTCTCGAAATAGGCTGGAGCTATAGGGTGTCTTTAAAGGATCTTGCAAGTCCATAAGATGCCTGCAGTCTGTCTTTTGTCCTCTTTTGTATTTGTTTATGATCCGCCTGTGGATCTTATTACATTCCAGTCTGTACATTTATAAACTCGAACACACAGACAGTATGGTTTGTAATAGTTTATTCACCCAGACTTCCGCTGTGCTATTATATTGTGTATAATGACTATGATGATATCAACTACGTCACGATACTCCCCGCCGGGCCCACCGGACATATGTGGAAATATCGGGGTGTGACACATTGCATACCTTGCCAGATCCCCTAATTTCCTGAAATACATGTAGTTTGAAAAATCAACAAAAGTTGAGCGAGTTCATGTAAAAGTGAGTATGTAAAAACCTTTGTAGTATGTATGTATGTATGTATGAAAATCCCTGGTATGTAGCAATTAAGTAAAAAGAGATCACCGTTGGGTTGCAAAGCCAATGATATGTGTGAAGTGATGCAGGAAGACTCAAACCTAGCGGATTTATGCGTCGGGCTCAAAGTCACCCCATGGTCCGTACTGTGGACTCAGGAGCTGGGCTCGCTACACCCAAATAGATCTATCGCTCTTGACCCTCGGTCCTACAACGAGGATTAATGGCCTCAAGTTTCCGCCTACCCACTCACATGATCTAAGTAGTAAACCCTCCTTAAGCTAACCATACCATGTATAAAAGTGTCTGTAAATATTGTAACATGTATTCCACCCCCGAAGTATAAAAACTGAAAACACTTAAGAGAAAAGGAGGACATGAACTCACAGAAGTGCGTATCCAGAAACGTCAATCACCAACTCTATCTGCTGCGTGACGACCTACACGTACTAATTCCTATTAGACGGATGGGCCGTGCCTTGGCTCAGGGTTTAATGTCAGATTGGAGAAATAGTTAGGTAACTATTCCGTATTCACACTTCTTCTTTACTTTATAAGTGTATTCCTTCCCAAGGATGGGGGTTTTTATACATGTATACGTTATAATCCCGAAAAATATATTTTAAGTCTCATTTGAAAAATATATTTTTAATCACTTGTCTAAAATATTCTAATCTCAAAATATACATATTTTTCCCAAAAATATTATAATTTACCTCATACATTTTCCAAAATAATACTTATCAAAATATACATATGAGAGTATTTTCCGAAATATACATAAGTTACGTTTTAAAGTTTGCGTGGTAATAACAATACCGGTGTAACTTAAATATTTATTTGTGAGAGCGTTGGTATTATTTTGGAGTCGTACTTTCATAATATTCTCAAGTTATATTATTTTAGGGTAAATATCTAGTTCGCAAAGTAATCACATAATCACACAAGCGTCTTATTATAAAATATATATTCTAAATATATATTTAACAAGTTTCATTTACGAAAATCCACCTCCGGTACTTGGTATTTTGTAATAAAAATCATGGCGAAGCTTATTTTTGAAAACCAAGTTAAAAATATATTTGTAAACCATTTGTTAGAAAAATATTTCTAAGTGTTATAATTCTAGAAAAATTTCGCCAGAGTTTCCTCTGTAAATGGAGGTGTCCACGCTTACTAGCGTATCATTTTCTTTCCAAAATCAATCAAACAATTTACCAATCAACAACGTACAATATTTAACCACTGATCTTGACAATAATAAGACTAAACCATAACTCATGAACTTGAGAGTTTTGTAAAAATATGTAGTAAATTACCATCATATTTAGTGGGTCTTGTTATCTTTAAAAATAAGTTTAGTTTCTTGAAAACTTTGTTTTTAAAGAACTTGAAGTTTCACAACTTCTTGTCATAATTTACAAAAATACTTTCTTGTTAACTTTCTTGTTACACAAGTGTTTACACACTCGTTTATCTACCAAAAATGCTTCTAGTTCATAAAATATCCGGGTTTTAATAAAGCTAGTATCTTCCGCTTGGTTCTTCCGAAAAACCACTTGTCGATCTTTAGATCCACAAGTTTACAACTTCATTTTACAAGAAAAATTATGTTTATTCAAGTTTCAAGTTCATGGCGGATGGTTTCATCATCTTTCATATTTCTAACACTAACATCCTACTAGTTCATGTTCTTGAACATGATCTAGTATGTCTAGATGATGATCCATCCTACTTTTAGTAACAAACAACAACAAATAATCACAACTATACAAGATTTACATGATTTATACACATATCTTCTCTTTATCCACCTTATTCATCTTATGTTCAAGACTTTAATGTAAGTTCTTTAGTGTTTCTAAATTTTTAACCATTAAATCAACTATTAACCACCATAAACAAGATCAAGATGATGATTAGAAGCACTTACTACTAGCACAAGGCTAGGGAAGAAACAAGGTGTAAATGTGGTGGATAAAAGAAATCTAGAGAGGTTCTTGAACTTCCGAGTGCACCGAGCTTGTTTGTTGATCTCCTTGCACCTTTGTATGAATGTAGATTGCCTAGAACAAGACTTGATGGTGATGATGGTTGTGATAGTGTTCTCGGCCGAACACTCAAGAGAGGAGAGAAGAGAGTGCTTGTTGGTGATGTGAGTTGTGAATGTAAGGATCATGACCTAAGTGTTAATTTATAAACCATCTTTCTCTTTTAACCAACATACATTATGCTTTCAAGATATCCAACATGTTCAAATAAAATAATGAAAGAAATGTGGGGGTGTCCCACCCCACATGTAACCGTAATGGGGGGGGGGGTATTAGGGGTTGGGATGTAATGGAACTTGTTGAAATCAAATGACATTTAGTTAGGATATTAGTGTGTCTATTAATATAAAGGGTGTTCGGGGACCCTAACTAGCTCAGAAAAGCAGAAACAATGTATTTGGCAATATTTTTATGTTCCGGGTAAAACCCGGTTGTTCGGTTGGATGTTGATCCGTTAAAGTGTCAATTAAAGCATTAAAGTGTCTTTTATATAGTTTCTAGTGACACATTAAATTACCAACACTTTGGAAAGTGTCTAGGACTATTTTGCCAAGTTTTTGCACTTTACTAGCATTGTTAAATGCTGAATTTTTGTTAACTAGTGCAGAATTCTTCACTTTAAGTATGTTTTAGGCACTTCCGGGCACTATAACTATCACCTAGTAACGCAGTTTTATGGTCCTCACCTCCCTACACTCCCTACCAGTGTAGTACTTCATTCCCGGCTCATACTGGCCTCAATAATATTGTCTGTCTAGGTGCTGGCACTGTCAGCATGTTTTTATGGTTATCCGCTCACTGTGCTAATTGTGCATTGTGCATCAAGTTTGTCACTATTGTTTGTATGTAATGAATGGAGTGACAGTATAAAATGTGATGCATGAGTATGTATGTACCAGACATCAGTAAGCAGTTTAATCAGAATTGTAATCAAGCACAGTAATTAAGCACTAATTAAATATTAATTAATTGTACGGATACCTGGATTTGTGAGGGTTGTCACATTCTCCCCCCGTTAGAGAAATTTCGTCCCTAAATTTTAGGCTCTGCTTCTAGTTGCAGGGGTCTTGGGAAATAAATGGGGGTATTTTTCTTTCATGCGATCCTCACGTTCCCACGTGAATTCTGGACCGTGTCTTGCATTCCATCGAACTTTGACGAGTTTGACACTACTCCTGCGTGTTTTGTTAACTTTCCAATCCGTAACCTCAGCGGGTTCTTCAGTAAAGTGGAGCGTGTCGTCGATATAAACTTCGTCAGCAGGAATGATCACTGTTTCTTGTGTTGGACTCTTTTTCAAATTTGATACGTGGAATGTATCATGAACACCATTAAGTTCAGCAGGTAGGTCCAACTTGTAGGCTACAAGCCCAATCCTTTGCAGGATTCTGAACGGGCCAATGTAACGCGGATTCAACTTCCCACGCTTTCCGAAGCGTGCCACACCCTTCCAGGGTGAAACCTTCAATAAAACCATATCTCCCACCTCAAACTGTAGAGGTTTCCTTCTTTGATTTGCATAGGCTTTCTGTCTGTATCGAGCCGCCTCGATACGCTTTCGAATTTGTGCAATCTTTTCTGTCGTCTCTTGTACTATTTCGGGACCAACAAGCTGTCTATAACCCGCGTCAGCCCAGCATAGTGGTGATCGACACTTGCGTCCATAAAGAGCTTCGAATGGCGCGGCTCCAATACTGGTGTGGTAGCTGTTGTTGTATGAAAATTCGACAAATGGTAAATGATTATCCCAGCTACCACCTAAGTCCATTACACATGCTCTCAGCATATCTTCCAATGTCTGAATAGTTCGTTCACTTTGGCCATCAGTCTGCGGGTGAAACGCAGTACTTAGATTCAACTGTGAGCCAAAAGCTTCTTCGAAAGACTGCCAAATTCTTGACACGAAGCGTCCATCTCTATCAGAGATAATCGAGAGAGGCACTCCATGACGTGCGACAATCTCTCGCATGTATATTTCAGCAAGTTTACTGGTGTTGTCTTTCTCCTTGATTGGTAGGAAGTGCGCAGACTTGGTTAGACGGTCTACTATCACCCAAATTGTATCATGGCCCTTGGGCGTTTTTGGCAATTTCGTTATGAAGTCCATTGAAATCTGCTCCCACTTCCATTTGGGTATTTCAGGTTGTTGCAGAAGTCCTGAAGGCTTCTGGTACTCGGCCTTAACCTTGGCGCACGTTAAACATTTGCTAACATATACTGCAACATCGCCTTTCATCCTAGGCCACCAGTAGAAATCCTTGAGATCCTAGTACATCTTATCCGCTCCGGGATGAATTGAGTACCGCGACTTGTGGGCTTCATAAAAAATAACCTTTCTCAAACCGCCAAACAGAGGAACCCAAATCCGTTTCATGAAGTATAAAGTTCCTTCCTCGTTTGGTATCAACTGCTTCTCCATCCCACGAAGATACTCATTCTCAATATTCCTTTCTTTCAAAGCTTCTCTTTGTGCGGCACGAATGCGCAAAGAGAGGTCTGTCTGGACAATCATCTCCAAAGCCCTAACCCTTATGGGCTTGATCCTCTCTTTTCGACTCAGGGCATCAGCGACCACGTTTGCTTTCCCTGGGTGGTATTTGATCTTGCAATCATAATCATTCAATAGTTCTATCCAGCGTCGTTGCCTCATGTTGAGTTCCTTCTGATCGAATATGTGCTGTAAGCTTTTGTGATCAGTATAAATTGTACATCGCGTACCATACAAATAGTGTCGCCAAATCTTCAACGCAAATAGCACCGCGCCTAACTCCAAGTCATGCGTGGTATAGTTTCTCTCGTGAATCTTCAACTGGTGTGACGCATAAGCTATAACTTTCTGGCGCTGCATCAGCACGCAACCAAAGCCTTGACGCGAGGCGTCACAATATACCACGAAGTCATCTGTTCCTTCGGGTAGCGATAGGATCGGTGCGTCACAAAGTTTGTTCTTTAACAATTGAAACGCTTCTTCTTGCTTATCACTCCAATCAAACTTTTTGTCCTTCTGTGTGAGTGCGGTCAGAGGTTGAGCGATTTTAGAGAAATCCTCAATGAACCTTCGATAATAACCAGCCAAACCTAGGAATTGTCGGATCTCGGTTGGCGTCTTTGGAGTCTCCCAATTCTTGATCACCTCGATCTTTGTTGGATCCACATGGATTCCATTTCCATTTACCACATGTCCAAGAAATTGGACTTCGCGTAGCCAAAATTCGCACTTTGAGAACTTGGCGTATAATTTCTCCTTTTTAAGTAGTTCTAGAATAGCTCTTAAGTGCTGTTCGTGCTCGTCCTTCATCTTCGAATAGATTAAAATGTCATCAATAAACACGATCACAAACTTGTCCAAGTACGGCTTGCAGACTCGGTTCATTAGGTCCATGAAAACTGCAGGCGCGTTTGTCAGCCCAAACGGCATAACTAGGAACTCGTAATGTCCGTAACGAGTTCTAAAGGCCGTTTTCGGGATACTTTCCTATTGTATCCTTAGTTGATGATATCCTGATCGAAGGTCTATTTTTGAATAAAAGCTCGAACCTTGCAGCTGATCAAATAGGTCATCAATTCTCGGCAGGGGATATCTATTCTTGATAGTCAACTTATTAAGCTCGCGGTAGTCTATACACATACGAAAACTACCGTCCTTCTTCTTAACGAACAATACCGGAGCTCCCCAAGGTGAGAAGCTTGGCCTGATAAATCCTTAATCCAATAGCTCCTGGAGTTGTGTCGACAACTCCTGCATCTCTGATGGCGCAAGTCGGTAAGGTGCCTTAGCCACAGGCGCGGCGCCTGGGACTAAGTCGATGTGGAACTCGACTTGTCTTTGCGGCGGTAACCCTGGCAAGTCCTCTGGAAAGACTTCAGGGTATTCTTTCACAACTGGAATGTCCTCGATCTTTGGCTCAGCAGCTGCTTTATCCACGATGTGTGCCAAGAATGCAACACATCCCTTTTGTAAACACTTCCTAGCTTTCAGACAGCTAATGATTCTCAGAGGCGTATCGCGCTTCTCTCCGTGCACTATGATCGTCTCTCCATCTTCTATTGGGATGCGGATGGTCTTTTCGTGACAAACAATCTCGGCCTTGTTGCTCAATAACCAGTCCATCCCTACCACCACGTCAAAACTTCCCAATTCGACGGGTAGTAGATCCAAAGTGAACTCGCGTTCTCCCAGCTCAATCACGCATCCTCTGATGACTTCGCCCGTTTCAACTAGTTTCCCATTCGCCAACTCAATCGAGTACGGAACGTCTAACTTACTAGGTGTCAACCCAAGTATATTCTTAAATTCTAATGATACGAAACTATAATCGGCACCAGTATCAAACAGAATAGATGCAAAACGTTGGTTTACAGGGAACGTACCGGTGACTATGTTCGGATCCTGGCGCGCTTCCCTTGCGCCGATGTTAAAGACTCTTCCACGGGCTTGATTCAGCTTTGGGCATTCCCTCTTAAAGTGCCCAACATCTCCACAATTGAAACATCCTGGCCCTTGGCCATTCCCATTTCCATTCCCGCCCCGATTTCCGTCTGCTCCCCTGTTACCAGCTTGATTTGCAACATTCCCACGGTTTCCGTTTCCGTTTCCCCCTCGATTGTTGTTCCTATTACCAAAACCTCCTTGGCCACCCCGGCCAGCACTAACCCAGCAAGTATCCTTCGAGTGACCAACTTTCCCACAAGCTTCACATGTTCTCAGTCCACATCGGCCAGAATGATGGCGCTGGCATGTGTTACACTTGGGCAGAGTGCCCATATAACCCTTTCCTTTGTTCTCAACACCGGTTGCAGCTCTAGCCGGTGTGCTTGACTCGCCCTTCTTGCTTACATGGCTGGTTCCTTGCTTAAAATTGGTAAATTTTCGCTTGTTTTCCCCAGACGTTTCAACATGTGTTTCCTTTTTCTTCTGATCGGAAATTGAGAACTTGTTCAACCTAATGGCCTCTTCAGTAAGCGCCACACTAAGATCGATTGCTTCCGTGATTGGCGCAGGCTTGGACGTGGTAACCATACTCATTATCTGGGGTTCCAATCCCCAGATAAATCTCTCAATGCGTTTAAACTCTGGTGTGACCATGTACGGTACTACGTGAGATAAATCATGAAATCTTTGAACATATTCTTCAATCTTGGGACCATCCATCCTTAAATGCCAGAATTCAGTTTCTAGCCTTTGTATTTCAGCACGCGAGCAATACTTCTTTCTCATCAACTCTTTTAACTCGGCCCATGTTAACGCATAAGTAGCAGCTTCTCCTAAAGTTTGCACTTGCAAATTCCACCACGATAGGGCTCCATCCAGAAATAGCCCTGAGATGTAGGTTACTTGTTGCTCGGGAGCACATTTGCTCATTCGTAAGACAAAGTCTGTCTTTTCAGCCCATCTAACAAACGCAACGGCACCTCCTGTGCCATCGAAATTCACAGGCTTACAGTCGAGAAACTGCTTGTAGGTGCACCCTGCACATACGTTAAAATTTACCAATGGTATTAGCGGACGTGCTATAAATATCCAAATGTATGGTAATATGTCTCAAGCAGCTTGACATTACCATGGGGCGGATTGTTGTTGCCATTGTTGCTTGAATGGCTCCCGCTTGTTCCTCCTTGGGAGGCTGCATATTGAGCTATGGCTGTAGCAATGATCCCTTGGAGTTCCACCTCTGTAGTGGGCATGCGTACATCACGTCTTGGAGGCATCTTCTAAAAGATGATCAGGTAGGTCAGGTCATAGCAAGTATAATAAGAATGTATATATAGTAGCATTCATCAATCACATAACATCTCATGTTATAAATTAAAACGTATAACCTAACAAAGCATGTAGTGAGAATGTTGCCATTGAGCTTCATTAACCAGGACCACAACAGTGTTTTACAAGTTTAATAGTACATCACATGTCAAAGTAATATCATGGGGCTACATCACCCCCAAAAATACAAGTCAAAATACAACTATCATATACAAAATGTGATCTCACAAAAGCTCCATAAGCTGGCTCAATAGCGACCTTCTCACCAAAAGATCGACCTGCATAAAACCAAAAATATGCCTATGCTGATGGCGGTGGAGGAGGAGGAGGAAAATGAGAAAATAGCAAGCGACGCATGTGTAACCAGTCCTCCTCTAAGGCACGATAGGCGCGCAGCAAATATGCTATCTGCTGCTCAGAAGTCATGAAACGAGCGTCTGAATCGAGGGAAAGTGGACGAGGAGCGTGTGGTGCTGTAAATGGGGTCTGACAATGACAAGATGGACGTGGAGCTCTCTCCAAGTCCTGAATACGACGCGTCAATGCATCCTGCTGTATCATCAAGGAAGTAAGGATGTCCTCCGTAGAGTACCCAACATGGTACGGGTGGTACGGATTAGACAGTGGCATGATAGGGGGCGTAGTCCATAAAAATGGCTCGCTAGTCGGTATAAAAGATGGTGCAGTAGGTGGTGCAACAGAAAGAAACTGAGGTGTGAATGGTGAGGATGATGGCAGCACAGGTGGAACAAAAGTAGGATGAGAAACCTGTGGTATAAACTGGCTGCCTCCTGGCGTGAAAGGTATATGACCAAAAGGATGTCGCGATGAATCCTCCCCAGGACGTGGTAGAGGGATGTCCTGGAGAAAGGTAATCGGAAGATCGGTACGATGAACATCTGTGGTGTGTGGGGGAATCAAGGGAATATCAGTGGGTGCAGTAACAGGTACTACTGGAGGTGTAACAGGTAACACAAATGGTGGGTAATCGTCATCGATCCACCCGTTACGGGTGTCGGCGTAACGTGGATCTATATGAGTAGCAAAAGGTGCACGGGCAAACAGTACCGGCACGGGATCGGGAAATGGTGCCTCAACAACAGGATCATCTATCAAGGGTGGAGCAACAGCGAGAATATCAACAGCGGGTATATCACCAACCAGAGGTGCAGCGGCTGGTGCATCCTCATGTACAGGGTCATGCTCTAATGCAGGGTCAGGAGCAACTACTGGCTCTAGGGCCACAGCAGGCTCCGGGTCAACAAGATCCATATCGAAGTCAGCAGGGATGTCAAGTAAGGGGTCAATAGGATCTACGGGCGCCTCTAGGGTCTGATCCATGTGGATAAACTCAATATCGTGGTCAGGGTCAAAATCAGAGGGAAAGATAGGCTCAAAAGCGTCATCGACCTCGTGGTCGAACTCGAACTCGTGCGATGGACCGGGTGCAGCTGACATCGCCATGTCAGGGTCAGAAGAGTGAGACTGCACACCATGGTCGTGCGAAGATGCAGATGCCACAGACTCCAATGAGTCCGGGACAGGTGAACCAACAGGAAGCTCCTCCACAGGGGCCTCAGCGATGGGAAGAATAACGTTAGCACCAATAGGGGCCCCACCCTCATAGTCAGCCTCAGGCGGATCCTCCTCAAACAGATCGATGTCGTCGTCAGAAACGACATCGAGGGGCATATCAACAACAGGAACAACAGCAAGCGGTATGGGAGCAGGGATCACCGCAAGTGGTAAATCCCCGGCAGGAAGGCCATCAGCAGGCTCAACTCCGACGTCAGGCAGCGCGAACGGCTGGAAGTCATCGTCGTCTATACTGGTGGTGTCTGATGTGTAGACCTCTCGCTCTGAAAGGATCTCGTCACCTGACACGATCGCCATGGGGTCTAGTGTGTCCGATACTCCTGTGTCTGATGATGAAACCATGTCGTCTGTAACACAATCACATATATGCACATATATCAATCATAAAGTCAAATAAACATGTAAGTCACAATAATGCAAGTAGGTAATCCTCCTAGTCTTCCCGGACTAACTCCCTGGTCTCTAAGACCAACCTCCCAGTCTCTAAGACTAAATCCCTGGTCTCTAAAACCAACCTCCCAGTCTCTAAGACTAAATCCCTGGTCTCTAAGACCAATCCTCCCAGTCTCTAAGACTAATTATCCCCAGCCTCTAAGGTCAGATCCTCCCTCAGTCTCTAAGACTGATCCTCCCTCAGTCTCTAAGACTGAAATATAAATTTTGAAAAAGCGTATTTATGCCTTTTATTTGTAAAAATGTCTTGTATCCTGGATCTGGACGTTTTAGTGTATGCAATGTAAAATGTTTTCGTGAGAGCCCTAGTGATCATAGTCTAGACTCGAGAAGGAATCCTAGTTCGCTATGATCGATGCTCTGATACCAAGCTGTCACACCCTGGCTTTGCGGAAGCGTGGGTTTATTTTGGTTTGACTTCTTAATACCATAGCACAATCACAACCATGCTATATGAAAATAAAACCATGATGTTCATCCATTCAACAAGTTTTAAAAGTTACCACAACCACATTGTTTAAAAAGTTGACACTTAACACCGATTACAACAATGTCATAATTAAAAACTTGTTCACGAGACACAACCAAAAGACATGAATAAAAACACAATTTAAGAATTGCGACCCGTCCAGGAAAAAGTCACATTTCCTAAACTCGGACGACATCATTACTCCTACGCATCTTGTCGACATTGCATACCTTGCCAGATCCCCTAATTTCCTGAAATACATGTAGTTTGAAAAATCAACAAAAGTTGAGCGAGTTCATGTAAAAGTGAGTATGTAAAAACCTTTGTAGTATGTCTGTATGTATGAAAATCCCTGGTATGTAGCAATTAAGGAAAAAGAGATCACCGTTGGGTTGCAAAGCCAGTGATATGTGTGAAGTGATGCAGGAAGACTCAAACCTAGCGGATTTATGCGTCGGGCTCAAAGTCACCCCATGGTCCGTACTGTGGACTCAGGAGCTGGGCTCGCTACACCCAGATAGATCTATCGCTCTTGACCCTCGGTCCTACAACGAGGATTAATGGCCTCAAGTTTCCGCCTACCCACTCACATGATCTAAGTAGTAAACCCTCCTTAAGCTAACCATACCATGTATAAAAGTGTCTGTAAATATTGTAACATGTATTCCACCCCCGAAGTATAAAAACTGAAAACACTTAAGAGAAAAGGAGGACATGAACTCACAGAAGTGCGTATCCAGAAACGTCAATCTCCAACTTTATCTGCTGCGTGACGACCTACACGTACTAATCCCTATTAGACGGATGGGCCGTGCCTTGGCTTAGGGTTTAATGTCTGATTGGAGAAATAGTTAGGTAACTATTCCGTATTCACACTTCTTCTTTACTTTATAAGTGTATTCATTCCCAAGGATGGGGGTTTTTATACATGTATACGTTATAATCCCGAAAAATATATTTTAAGTCTCATTTGAAAAATATATTTTTAATCACTTGTCTAAAATATTCTAATCTCAAAATATACATATTTTTCCCAAAAATATTATATTTTACCTCATACATTTTCCAAAATAATACTTATCAAAATATACATATGAGAGTATTTTCCGAAATATACATAAGTTACGTTTTAAAGTTTGCGTGGTAATAACAATACCGGTGTAACTTAAATATTTATTTGTGAGAGCGTTGGTATTATTTTGGAGTCGTACTTTCATAATATTCTCAAGTTATATTATTTTAGGGTAAATATCTAGTTCGCAAAGTAATCACATAATCACACAAGCGTCTTATTATAAAATATATATTCTAAATATATATTTAACAAGTTTCATTTACGAAAATCCACCTCCGGTACTTGGTATTTTGTAATAAAAATCATGGCGAAGCTTATTTTTGAAAACCAAGTTAAAAATATATTTGTAAACCATTTGTTAGAAAAATATTTCTAAGTGTTATAATTCTAGAAAAATTTCGCCAGAGTTTCCTCTGTAAATGGAGGTGTCCACGCTTACTAGCGTATCATTTTCTTTCCAAAATCAATCAAACAATTTACCAATCAACAACGTACAATATTTAACCACTGATCTTGACAATAATAAGACTAAACCATAACTCATGAACTTGAGAGTTTTGTAAAAATATGTAGTAAATTACCATCATATTTAGTGGGTCTTGTTATCTTTAAAAATAAGTTTAGTTTCTTGAAAACTTTGTTTTTAAAGAACTTGAAGTTTCACAACTTCTTGTCATAATTTACAAAAATACTTTCTTGTTAACTTTCTTGTTACACAAGTGTTTACACACTCGTTTATCTACCAAAAATGCTTCTAGTTCATAAAATATCCGGGTTTTAATAAAGCTAGTATCTTCCGCTTGGTTCTTCCGAAAACCACTTGTCGATCTTTAGATCCACAAGTTTACAACTTCATTTTACAAGAAAAATTATGTTTATTCAAGTTTCAAGTTCATGGCGGATGGTTTCATCATCTTTCATATTTCTAACATTAACATCCTACTAGTTCATGTTCTTGAACATGATCTAGTATGTCTAGATGATGATCCATCCTACTTTTAGTAACAAACAACATCAAATAATCACAACTATACAAGATTTACATGATTTATACACATATCTTCTCTTTATCCACCTTATTCAACTTATGTTCAAGACTTTAATGTAAGTTCTTTAGTGTTTCTAAATTTTTAACCATTAAATCAACTATTAACCACCATAAACAAGATCAAGATGATGATTAGAAGCACTTACTACTAGCACAAGGCTAGGGAAGAAACAAGGAGTAAATGTGGTGGATAAAAGAAATCTAGAGAGGTTCTTGAACTTCCGAGTGCACTGAGCTTGTTTGTTGATCTCCTTGCACCTTTATATGAATGTAGATTTCCTAGAACAAGACTTGATGGTGATGATGGTTGTGCTAGTGTTCTCGGCCGAACACTCAAGAGAGGAGAGAAGAGAGTGCTTGTTGGTGATGTGAGTTGTGAATGTAAGGCTCATGACCTAAGTGTTAATTTATAAACCATCTTTCTCTTTTAACCAACATGCATTATGCTTTCAAGATATCCAACATGTTCAAATAAAATAATGGAAGAAATGTGGGGGTGTCCCACCCCACATGTAACCGTAATGGGGGGGGGGGGTATTAGGGGTTGGGATGTAATGGAACTTGTTGAAATCAAATGACATTTAGTTAGGATATTAGTGTGTCTATTAATATAAAGGGTGTTAGGGTGTTCGGGGACGCTAACTAGCTCAGAAAAGCAGAAACAATGTATTTGGCAATATTTTTATGTTCCGGGTAAAACCCGGTTGTTCGGTTGGATGTTGATCCGTTAAAGTGTCAATTAAAGCATTAAAGTGTCTTTTATATAGTTTTTAGTGACACATTAAATTACCAACACTTTGGAAAGTGTCTAGGACTATTTTGCCAAGTTTTTGCACTTTACTAGCATTGTTAAATGCTGAATTTTTGTTAACTAGTACAGAATTTTGCACTTTAAGTATGTTTTATGTACTTCCGGGCACTATAACTATCACCTAGTGACGCAGTTTTATGGTCCTCATCTCCCTACACTCCCTACCAGTGTAATACTTCATTCCCGGCTCATACTGGCCTCAATAATATTGTCTGTCTAGGTGCTGGCACTGTCAGCATGTTTTTATGGTTATCCGCTCACTGTGCTAATTGTGCTTTGTGCATCAAGTTTGTCACTATTGTTTGTATGTAATGAATGGAGTGACAGTATAAAATGTGATGCATGAGTATGTATGTACCAGACATCAGTAAGCAGTTTAATCAGAATTGTAATCAAGCACAGTAATTAAGCACTAATTAAATATTAATTAATTGTACGGATACCTGGATTTGTGAGGATTGTCACACAAATTCTCGCTTATGCCATACCATAGTTATTTTCAATTACACAAAATTCAAATCATGGGTTTCTATGCACTCATAACCCATTTTGACACATATTTTTATTCTGACCCGTTATAAAAGTAAAGCATCTTAAACGTTTACCTTGTTTGCGACCTTGGAGCGAACACACCCATTGCGCGAGCTGTCAGTTTGAGTCCAAGCACTTTTACTCGTGCTTGATTCACTCAAACCTTTGCTCTGATACCAACTTGAGACGCCCTTACTAACCAAACATCCAAAACACATGTTAACTTCAAGGTTTGAGACTTGAAACATAGTATTTACATTTTACCAAAATGCCCTTGTGGCTAGTTCGAGATCGACACCTCCCCTAGTCTAGTTACAGGTGTTAATCCGAACTATCCTGTCAAGACGCAAGTTTAAAGTTACTAATTACAACCGACTAAGTTTCTAAAACCATAATTTACATAACAAAAGGCGTTTTTCTAGAAATACAAGTTTAACAAAATATTGTTTCAAAAGGGCAACTACTCCGGAAGCGCATAGTCAAGTGTACATGTTTGTGTTCGCCCCCAAGCTCGCCATGCCACCTATATAGCAGATTTACCTACATCGCAATCCAATTTAACTAGTCAGTTCTTGCAACTATAAATTAAAATAGAAACTAACATCCATTCACGTTATCACATAACCATCTCACCATCTTACTTTCATTTACCCATTGAACGAGTACTTATTACTATCTCCAAACGAGATAATGCATAGCATTCGATAATCCGTTGATTTCGGATTAGACATAATGCAACATAAACATCATCCCAAATCCGTTCGTGATGGATTTAGCTATTTCACTTCATTCTTACATAACTTTCCAATATACGGTTAGTTCAAGACCAACCGACCATAACATAACTTCCTTCATAAATCATCATCCCTTACGACCCGTTTATGGCGGGTTAAGTTATCAACTACACATCACCTACGAACTATCATAATTACAATTCTAATATAACAATTAGAAAGTAAAGCTTGTATGCATAGAACAACATACCTCGATCTTGTGCGCTGTCCGATCTCCTAGCGCTCGAACCTTCTTCTTTTATGCCTACATCAACATATTCATTCGTTTAGCCCGAATAAATATCATTCTATCTTCTACATACTTTTTATCATACATCAATTTGATCATAATTTACCAAGTTTCACCCATTTGTTCTTTTGAGCATTTTATCGAACACTTGGCGGGTTTCGTATTTGTAGGACATTAAATTGCAAGTATCTTTACATACTAATCTACAAGTTCATCACAAAATCAGGCAAGTTCATGAGATTCCCTCATCCTACATCATTCATCTATGTTCCATCTATCACAACAAGCTATATCACCAAAAACCGAACACTAATCGAGTCCTAGTTCATAATCTTAACTTCTATATGCATATATCACAACATTACTCATGATTGGGTAGAAACCCATTTCCTAAAGTTCATGATTTCAAGAAGTTCGACTTACCACTTTGTTAGTCACACCTTGGTGATCAAGAATTCGAGTTCCTACAATCGTTCGGGCTTGAAGTCACCTTCCAATTGATGGAATTAGTGAACTAGGGTTTTTGGTGTTCTTGTCTCTTCTCCTGGACAACTTCACGCACACACTAGAAGTGTCTAGTGTATGTGTTGTTTAATTTAACTAGTCTTTCATTTAATTTTTCGAGTTTAGTCCCTCGGGTTCTAACGTTTATTTATTTTAGCCCAAACCTTCATTTCATGAACTATTTTAAACCACCACTGCACGACGGCGGAGCCACCGCTATGTCGAAACTTCAACTGAAAGACTGCATAGAGCCGCTATTAAACTTCACTCTTACTTTATCCATCGAAGAGTCCATTAACACAGGTTTATCCAATGAATTCTGCTCTAATCTCCTCAAAGAAGACGATCATGATCTCATCCATTCATCTTCAACTTCATCTGCCGGTATCAATCTCAATCTTCTTCCACTGTTTCAGTTCAATTGAGTTTAATTTCAGCTATTATTAGTTCGCCTAGTTTTCTTTTGTTTAAGAACTTTTGTGTTTAGGGTTCCGATGAGGAATTTGGAGAGAATTAAACGCCCTTTGATGTTTGCATGAGTTTAGATTCTAATTAGTTGCTTCGGATTACATGAAAATTGTAGTAGTTGATGGAACATTCGGTCCGGTACCACTAATATTGTCGGTTTGGCGAAGCTTGAAAATTTCCACCGGGGTCAGAAGTCACCGGACCTAAAAATTCTATATAAGTAAAAAAAATTTATAAAACCGAGGGGTCGAAATTTTTTTTATACTACTGAGCGAGAAGTTCGGGGTCCCCGGCCCCTTGAAAGCTGCGCCCCTGGTTTTGCCCATGAGGAGCTTACGTATTTGTTTTGTTTTTGGTTGGAGACTTCTCAGGTGGTCACCTGTCTTAGTACTACTCCCCGTGGCTGTAAAAATAGCCCGACGTCAGTCAGGTGGTGGGTACCAGCTAGCGATTAATTGATATTGATCGAGATTGAAAAGATTGGAATTTTATCTGTAATTTTTCAAACTTATGTGTACATACAAAAGTTTTTTGAAGTTGTATATATAATTTTTCAAACTTATTCGGGTTGGATTAATAAGTAAAAATTTTCAAATACTTCAAAGATTTTGACCAAATTTTGATCGATTTTGACCGAAATTTGACTTCCTTTGACCGAATATGGATGTAAACTACCGATTAATCACCGATGCGCCGATGCGCCGAAACGCATTGGTGATTTGAGAGGTTTGCCTAGGGTGTTGCAGTGGGATATGCTAATATTCTCTGTATCGTTACAGTTAATTGATCAGATACAAGCCGTTTGGAGTGTGCTTAATTTATTTTTGTTGAATCTAAAATTTGGATAAATTCTAGGTTAATTTCTGCATTAAAATCTGAACTCAAATTAGCTACTTCGGATTTCATGTGAACGTTAATTGCTAACCTGTAAAAATGATCAAACATGAGCAATTTGGAGTGTGCTTAAAGTGTTTATGTTGAATTCAAAATTTGAATAAACTCTAGGTTAAAATTCCCTTAATTAAAATTTAATAACTCTAAGAAAAGGCTGCATGTTTTAACAATTTGCAGACCTTTTTGAAGGCGTTCCTCCATATCCTTTATACAAGTACTTATCATCAGCTTTGCTCAATTCGATATCCTCTGGGACAATACATAATATGCATACCAATACGCCTTTGATCCATGAAGATTCTTCCTTGAAACAAAAAGAACACGAGTGGAACAACATTATTAGGGAAAAAGGATCCGATCTAATAAAAGTACGTTTTAATATGTAATACTGCAATATTTTTTATATATTTTGTATCAAAATTAAGATTGTATATCATAACCAGATGTTGGAGACTGTTGAGTTTGAACTTCATGTTCAGGAGCCCTTTTTCTCTCAACTCAAAGGTTATAGCATAAACTTTGTTTCTGTATATTACTATTAGAGTACACGGATGGTCCCTGTGGTTAACTAAAATTTTGGATTTAGTCCCCAACTTTTTTAAAGTACATGCATGGTCCTTGTGGTTACTGGTTTGTACTTTGTAACGTATTTAGTCCCCAACTTTTGCCAAAAATACATGGATGGTCCCTGTCGTATGCACTTTGTATCGCATTTAGTCACTAAACGTTGGGGGACTAAATGTGTTACTTAGTGCAAACCACATGGAATATCCGTGTACTTTTGGCAAAAACTGGGGACTAAATACGTTACAAAGTGCAGATCACAGGGACCATCCGTGAACTTTTGGAAAACTAGGGCCTAAATCCAGAATTTTGGTTAACCACAGGGACCATCCGTGTACTTTACTCTTACTATTATAAAAAAATCTGGTAGAAAAGTTATTTTGTTTGATTTTTATAATTGCAGACGGACATAAAACTATTGAAGGAAGGTGTGCTGGTCGTTTAAACCGGTATGACATCAAAAAAGTGGTTAGCTTACTTAAGTGTTACTTTTGTGCGTTATTCGATTAATAACACTATATTTAATCTTGCTTCTCTAATTCCCTAATGGATTTTAATCGGCAGTATTAAATCAGGATCTTTGATTCTCTTCAACAAATGTTTGTTGCTTCAAGTTGAGGTGTGTCACCACTCACCTGCAGTTTGTCTACACATTCTCCACTATCATTTTCTCTTAATTACGTATGTAAAATTGCAGGATGTTCATTTGTATGCTTCCTTTTCTGACATGCTAGCAGCCGAGGGTCTCGCGAAAGTTCTACCAGGTGTTGATACCATCGAAGAAGGTAACACTCTCTTATTGGCATTAAGTTTTTTAGAGTAAAATGTCATTTTCATCCCTGAGGTTTGGTCAGCTTTGCGACTTTCTTCCAAAGGTTTGTTTTTCCGCATCCGGATCCAAAAGGTATGAAATCTTTGTCATTTTCATCCGGCTCGTTAATTCCATCCATTTCTCTCTGTTAAGTCAGAGGTATTTCCGTATTTTTTTCTAGCTTAAAGGGCAATTTGGTCTTTTTCATTTTATGTTAAAATACCGAATACCCCTAGAAAAGACCGAATTACCCTTTAAGTTAACAAAAAAGACGGAAATACCTCTGACTTAACGGAGAAACATGGATGGAGTTAACGAGTTGGATGAAAATGGCAAGATTTCAAACCTTTTGGATCCAGATGCGGAAAAACAAACCTTTGGACGGAAGTCGTAAAACTGGCCAAAGCTCAAGGACGTAAATGGCATTTCACTCATTTTTTTGTGACAATACACATGCACATGTAAACAAAGTTAAAAGGAACTACAATGATCCTATAAATAGTTCATTCTACAAACTCTCTTGTTTGTTAAGTATAAGACTTCCTTAATTGTACTCTAAATGATGGTCATGTTTTTTTTGTATTTTTATTTTCAGGGATACAAATTTATAGAAAGTTTTACTCGGAAGAGAGAGAGAAGTCCAATGGTGTTCTTGCTATACTTGTAAAACCGACACCACAGCTTTACGATCATCTGGCATCTATTCTTGCGGTTAGTTGCTCCAAATGTTAAGTTAGTGATAGTGATAATTGTATATCTCTTTAATTTTTTTACAGTTATAGATTATATTCACTGCTGATGTTATGTAATATCTACCACTTGGTGTAGGCATTGAGTTACGATGGCATTCAAAGGCTTCTGGGTATTTCACAAACTGTAGGAACGGTTCCCGATGCACTTCCCCTGCCCAGATCGACATTACTTTCGGCTTTTACATTGACACATAATCCCGATGTATGAATTATGATTAGATACTGTTTATCGTTTTTTTGTAAGTTTTTGCATGTTGAATGCTCATAAACTATTTTTGAAATGTTACGACGTGATTGTTCAAAGCGCTTAAATAGTTTTGGGATGAAATTTACCAAGACTTGTGACATACATTTCATGTGATCATTTTTTGATTCATTTAATCACATAAGCGGGTTTGGTTATCGGGCCAAAACGGGCCGGGTCAAATAAATATCCTCGGTTTTGTAACATAACAACCAAACAATCATGCATAATTACATGAGATAACGAAGATACCTATTCCTAATAACTACACCCATTGAATAGCAAAAGACGTATCACAACAAGTTCGTGAACATGGAGGTTATTTTGATATCCATAGACTATAACAGTTAATTTCATAGTGGCCCCCCTTCCACCTGAAACCGTAACTCATAGATCCACAATGTATTTATTCGTATTCGTATTTATACACACAGTCTCTGCTTAGTGACAACTTAATTTCCTGTTGGCTTGAGGTTAAAAGTTCGGTTTTGAGTGATGGAGCTCGGGCTTTAGCTAAGCATGTCAACAGGAGCCATGGGAAATTTTGGGGCTCCTTCTCTGGAAATGGTTAGTATCTCCATCTATTGACTTTCTGGCATGTATTTTCCTTTGCATTTATTCTTATGTGTAGTTCTGTTTTTTTAAGGATCAACTAATTGTTTTACTAATGCTTTTTAAAGAAACTTGACTCACAACCTAAGGGTTGTAAATAGGCTTGTAAACGAACCGAACGTTCATGAACTGTTTGGCAGGAAGTTTGTTTATTTAAATAAACAAACAGACATGAACACACGTTTTGTTCGTTTATTTAAGTTCGTGAATGTACATTTATGTTCGTTTAAATTATAATAAATCATAAGTAGACAGTAGTTATATTAATATAATATAAACACTAAAGGGGGTTTCTAACTACTTATATAAAAATAACCAATTAGTAATAGCGGTTCCTAGTAAAAAATGGGCTTTTGAATTGAACTTATCATAATTAATCACTAATTTATATCAAAAAACTACTTTTTGTTTCATTCATGTTTGGTCAACAATGTTCATTTGGGTTTGTTATATATGATAAATTATGTTCATAAAAGCTTGTTTGTTTACGTTCGTGAAGAACATGCTCATTTTCTTAATGAACAAACATGAACAAATAAATGTGTTCGATTATATGTTCGTGTTCGTTCGGGTCGTTTACAGGCCTAGTTGTAAAGCTCCACTGATACCATTTGGCTTGAGACGGGACGATGGGTTGGGTAATGGTTCAAAACGGAGTCCGGTTGAAACGGGTTGGGTCGACTTGGATACACTGTTTGTGCTCTATTATAAAAAAAAGGTCAGATAATGTGTTCAGTTATGAGTGCAGAAGCTGCGTTATGATAGTAAACCAAATATCTAAATTAAACAGGTTGCTGTATGCATTAGAAATACACAAATGATTTCAACCTGTTTGGTTCATTCCCTTTTATGGCTAATCTTTTTTATCTGAATCGTTTGAAATAAAGAACACCCACCACATCTACAATAGTTCTTTTGGTTTTTTGGAATATATTATATTGATCAATACTATTGTTTTCATTTAATGGTGTCCAGAGTCTCATAAGAATATGCTCGCCTTAAAGGTGATTAATCACTTGATAGACCATTGTCGCTGGCTAAATGTGCATATTGTTCCTCCACACGGGCCCGTTTTTGAGATCCGGGTTCAGGATGGTTATGGTGCAAGATGGTCCTTAAACCCAACCAAGGTACATTAATGATTTTTGCTATTTCTCTTTTATGACAACAAATATGAACCAGGCGGGTTAGAGCCAGCGAAATGGATTTAGTGATTTACTGGATAGTAACAGTGTCCGGGCTTTTGGGCTTTTGTTGTTTTCCAGGCCTAGCCCGTCCCGGGCTGGACTTTTAGACCAGCCCGGGATGAGGTCCAGGATCTTTTCTGGCTTTAGCCCATTTGTGTACATAAATACTAGAGGTTGGGGTGTTAAACGCGCCGTGTTCGCGGATTGGCGGGATATGAACTCGAACACGACCCGAATATTCACGAGTTAACCCGAACACCGAGCACGACCCATTCAACCCAATTTTTTTTAAATTTTTTTCTGCAAGTTAATATATCAAAATTTAAATTTACCAAAAAAAACACAACTGTATATAATACAATCACATTTAAATTATAAAATCTTATGTGTTATGACATAAAATACACTCCCAATTTAATTTATGACATTAAACATATTGTAAAAATAATATAATATAACAAAAATGGGTTAAACGGGTCAACCCGCTAACCCAAACCTGAGCCGTTTAGCTAAACGTGTTCGCGGGTTCAACCTGAAACTGACCCGAACCCATTTAGACTGAACCCAAACCCGCGAATTTCGTGTTAGGTTCATGTCGTGTCAGAATGGCTACATCAGGCATGTTGGGTCGGGTCGGGTCAAACAGGTAGTCTCGCTCCTGACGCTGTGCGACTTTTGAATCGGGTCCAAAAAGTCGTTAATAGTAATTCTTCGTCGCTAAAGGTTTCAAACTTTGTATTTAGCAGAATTAGTTTTTATATTCAAAAGGGGGTGGCGGGGCAACTTGTTGCCCGACTACCTGCCATTGCTTTGTAATTGCCCTTTTTCGTGTGGAATGATATTGGCTATAACTAAAAAAAAAAAAAAAACAGGTAGTTGTTTACAAAACTACATATCTAAAAGCATGCCAGCTATTTGCCGGACAATATTCCCGCAGGCTTACCATTTCATATTCTATATTCCACAGTTTATTGGATTTCTTGAACCGTATATGGAGGATGGTTACGCAAGGGGATGGAAACATTAAAGCATCCTTTTAAGCTGGCGGTGATGGTGATGGTGGTGAAGGATCAAGGACGGCAATGTTCTGTTTAGCCGTTATGATCTTGCTGACTGGACAAAGTTTACATAGTCTATGGTCAAAGAAAGACCAATGAGTGAAAACAAATATCACCAAACAACAAAAAATGTATCATTTGACGAGTCAATGTCTTGTGTGAGGATCAGTTTGTTACTGTTATGTTGTTTTTTAGAATGACATATTTGATAAGATTCTCCTAAAGGCCGTATTGGTAGGGTGCAACAACTATGTACGACAACTATTTTATTCTATAGTTCGGCTATGGAGAATTCTATATTGATTTTTAGGGATTAAACAACTTTGAACTTTTCAGCTTTGTATCTACCCTTAGGTTTTTCCAGATTCTTCGGTTTTATTATGATTTTGATTCTATTGGTGTGTTATTGTGTAGAGAATTTTTAGGAAGCATAGGTATGTGTGTGAATACAACACGTGTATGTGTGAATCCAAGGGAAAAAAAATGCTCGACCGAATGATTTCAAGAAATGTCGTCGTTGTAATATCTTAGACACATCGTTATAATGAGGAAAATACTTGTGCAATCAAAATTTAAAACTAGCTACAACAACGAACCAGACTTGAAAAGTTATATGGACCGTTGTAATTAAGTGAAGTATCATGTGTAAGTTTATTGCTGACAAACATAGAACTATTTGTGATAGTGGTATTATAAATAAGTGAAACCATAATAGTAATTTCACAAAGTGATATTTTTCGTAAATAGTGAAACATTAACAATATAGTGTATGCATTGATGATTAAGCTACATGTGTTCCTTCTTAAACTATATTAGTTATTACACAACAAATATTACTGATTATAATATAGTGTAATGCAATCATATTTCATACACTTATACGGTCTTTACTATAATATATGCATTGATGATTACACTATATATGTTACTTATTACACTTTGATATAATCATTAATGTTTAAATAGGACACTCATGTGTTATTGTTAATGCTTTTAGTGTGTGCACTAATTATTATACTCCATATGCATTTTTAGTATAATGCATCCATCCATTGGTATATTTCTATTCTACTTACCTATGCTTTTACTGTTATTAATGATTTGTGATTATAGATGATACATTCACTCTACATGATTATACAATGCATTATGTTATTTTGACATTCTCCACGTATTCGACATTTGTTTGTGGTATATTTCTATTCCACTTATTCGTATGTCATTATTTATGTTATCGCTCTCATGTTTATAGTTTCAATTTATTCCCCTTTAATTTGTTCTCTTTACTTTTTTTCATTCATTTTAATTCCAACTTTCTAATCGATCTTCTAATTTGTAACATGTCTACCTTTTTATTTGTTTTAGTTTTGGTCTCGTTCGTTTTCAGTTAGTTTCAACACATGAAGAGAAAAAACGACTGACATTCGATCCTATCAATGCAACCTTTATAAAAAGGGCTAAGTGATGTTTTCATCCCAGTAGTTTGATCAGTTTTATCATTTAAATGTGAATTTATAAATCTTGTCGTTTTGACATTGTGCTTTCTATTTTGTTGTCATTTCACTCTAATTGCCTAACACCATCCAATTTATCTATTTAATCCCCCGTGTTGTCATTTTACTCCATTTGCTTAACAACATCCAATTTATCTATTTAACCCCCCATGTGATGGTATTTCTGTTTTTTTTACATTCAACCCTTTAATATGGAAAGAGTTAAAGTATTTTTCTAATAATATATCCAACATTTCTTAAATTTTATAATTTTAAACCTAACAAAAAAAATAGAGAAAATTACAATAAAAAACTTATATTTTTTGGAAACAAAAGATATATCAATATTTCATTTTCTAAATCATATTTGTTACTGTAATTAACTTTAATAAAAAAAAACACAAAGATCTTTGATTTGGTATTTACCTCATTTATAACGGGAACTATCTAAACCGGAACAAATTAACCGATTTAACTACTGATTTGACATTTATATAAATGGAAGAAAAAAAAACATGGTATGATGGTTTCATTCACATTGCATAAGCTAAAACCATTGCATCAAAAATCTGTTTAAACCATTGCATTAAACCATCAAACATAAAATTACCACAAAACCATATCCATTAACCACAAAATTTAAAAAATCATTGGATTTATTACTACAAAAAAGCTATCTTAACTCTTTCCCTTAAATATGATTTAGAAAATGAATTGATGATATATCTTTTTTTTTTTTCAAAAATCACGAGAATAATTATTCTTTGATATATTTGTACTATAGAGTCATCATCATCATCATCATACTCAGTAAATCCCACCAATAGCAAAGCAAAGGTAGGGTCTGAGGAGGGTAAGATGTAGACAGCCTTACATCTACTCCGTAGGAATAGAGAGGCTGCTTCCAGTGAGACTCACGGCTCGATTGTAGTTTTGCATCAAACCTTGGACATAAGGCACATAACACTTAGCACTCGGAACAAAGACCGATTAGTGAATGTACCCTTTTGTCTTTCAGCTATCAACGCCACCACATGATGCATGATTAACCGTCCTCAGCTTTTAACGTTATTTTCATGAAATTAGTAAAATAACGTTACAATTAGTGTAGTTTCACTTTTGCCCCCCGATCGCCCACACATATATACATTATATGTGCATACCGCAAGCGGGGCGTCATTTATAGAGTATGAAATACATATATAAATTCAAAAATTTATTGTTGTAATTTCTCTTTGTATTTTTTTATTAGATTTAAAATCATAAAGTTTAAAAGACATAAATACCCTCAGGAAGATAAATATGATAGAATTAGGCAATTTGAGTGAGATAGCAACAAAAAGGAAAGTGCAATGTCAAAATTGCAAGATTTAAGAATTTGAAATAAATAACAAAATTGATCAAACAACATATATAGTTAAGGAAAATTGGTTTTTAATAAATCAACATTTGCCCCATTGGTAAATAATAATCCTACATACGTAATTGGTATACAATAATCCTACCTATCAACATGTTGGTACTCAATGAACTTCTGTTAATTTTTTTTAACTGAAGTTAGTTTTTAAGTTTTATTTATTACACAAACAGTCCCTGTAGTTATAATTTACTAGTTTTAACTATTTTGTAAAACAAAAAAAACGTCAAGGGCCATGTAATTAAATTTTATAATAAATTTTATAAAATAGTTAAAACTAGTAAATTACAACTACAGGGACTGTTTGTGTAATAAATAAAACTTAAAAACTAACTTCAGTTAAAAAAAATTAACGAAAGTTCATTGAGTACCAACATGTTGATAGGTAGGATTATTGTATACCAATTACGTAGGTAGGATTATTATTTACCAATGGGGCAAAGGTTAATTTATTAAAAACCAATTTTCCTATAGTTAATAACTTAATATAAAAACTTCTATGGGGAGTACAATTAGTAAAAATAAGGAAAATGGAGGTACATTTAGCAACACCCATAAAAAAATCTTATGCTGTAGCCCAGTGGCGGAACTAGAAGAAATATCCAGGGGTATCCTAATTATTTTTACAGTACATTTATAGAACGAATTTTTTTTACCTACATTACGGGGCAGGGCCGATCCTGGAAATTCAAGTGCCCTGGGCGAGCCAAAAAAAGGCCCTCCTGCAGTCCTGCTCGACGTTTGGTATCCTGCTAATGTGCCTCCCATTCAAACTTCAAAGGCTTGGACTGTTATTTAGTTTGTAAACAATTTGGGCTTATTATGTTTGTAAAGAATCTCATTTGGGATTATTATTTAGTTTGTAAACAATCTGGGCTTATTATTGGTTTGTAAACAATTTTTTTAGGGGTGTCCTCGTAGTTGTTTAGAGGTGTCCTTTGTATAAAAATCGAAAAATAAAATAAAATTTTACACTACCGGTAAAAAGTTGATCCGTAGCCCGGGCTACGGCTGGTTCTAAGCCAGGTCCGCCCCTTCTGTAGCCGTTGATTTTTTTTGTCGTATTGATTTGACGATTACAACTTTTCGGGTGCTATTTATCTTTAAAATAAACTATTAGAAACTCAAAAAATAACTATGACCCGATCCATTTTGACTTGGGGGCTGTTTGGCAACATCTGAATGGTTAAATGCTGAACTAGTAAGAGGTCCGAACCATTAAGTGTTGAATTAGTAAGAGGTCTGAACCATTAAGAGCATGTATAATGCTTAACCGTTCAGAGCCAAATGTCTGACCAATTCAGATTAGAGGTCTTAACCATTCAGACTCTGTATAAATCTTAACCATTCAGAGGCAAATGTCTGAATCATTCAGACATCTGCTCGTGAAACAAACAGTCTGAACCATTAAGTGCTAAACCAGTAAGAGATCTGAACCATTAAGAGCCTCATTAAGAGGTAAACAAACAGCCCCTTAATCCGTAACCTAATATGTTTTACCATCTCTTAGGCATGTTTTTCTTCACCAATGTTTAGTTTTAACTAGGGAAATTCTCCGCGCTACGCAACGGGAATTTGTTCCGTAACGTTTCCACTCGTTATGCTATTAGCACTCGCTATAACAATCAAAAATAGAAATTAAAAAAGATAAAGTTTTCTTATACCTGAAAAATATCAACATGTGTTTTACATTGCTCAAAAACCATGTATCGTTGTTCAGTTTGAATATACTACCATCGCCAGGATACTACCATCACCCATTACAAGGGATTGGAGGGAATGGGTGATTCCATTCCATTGACCAACCAAAATACTCTTTTCTTCATTCTCTCGTAATGGTCCATTCATTTCGTCTCTCATTACTACATACCAAACACTATGGTGGTGTTTGTTTTTTCAGAGGTAAAACGTCTGCAGTCTGTGGACCACATCTGCAGACATCTGTAGCAGAAGAGGTGGACCAAACCTCTGCAGTCTACAAGAAGAAGACTGTTTGTTTTTTAATTCTGCAAACTGCTGAAATAAACTAGTATAAGAACAAAAGCATTGTCCCAATAAGAAGTCAATTAACAATCAACTAGCAATTTTCTATGTTTTAAACACCAGCAAGTAATAATCATTAAACATGAATAACCGACAAACACCCCCTAAATATCTATTGCAATATCGACAGCAATGGGGGAGTATATCTATTTGTGATATTGAAATACTAGCAGATTATTATAATTGAATGAAATGGATGTCAATTGTTTACCTGGGGGAGCGATGATAGGAGATAAGGCTAGAAATGCAGCGAATAAAGGTGGGGCTAATCTTTGTACAAACTTCAATTCTTGATGTGGCTTCACCACTAATTGGGCTTCAGCTTCTTGCTTCCCCTTTTTCTGAATGTAGAATCAACTTGAATGGGTGATAATATCAGAAAATAAATTCCAAATCCTCACGACTGCTATATGTGAATGAGAGAGATATACCTAATTTGGAGCAGTGGAAATGAAGCTGCTGTTGCAATTGGGGATGGCCGACAACAGCATTGTATAAGCAATTTTCTATGTTTTAAACGACGCATCGTGGTGGTGGAGGAGGGGAGATGTGTTGTCGTCGGTGAAGGCTGGAGGTAGGTGTCGGCTGGAGTGGTGGAGGAGAGTGGGTGTCGGCTGGAGGTGGGTGTCGGCTGGAGTGGGGCGGCGGAGGTGGATGTGGTGGCGGACGGTGGGTGGAGGAGAAGGGGTGAAGAGGTGCTAGTGTTTTGTGAAGAAGAAGAGGTCTGCAGACCCATGAAGACATTGGTCCATGTCTGCACCAAGAAGTAGTCTCGCAGACCCTTTTTAATGAAAGGTTTTCGAGAAAATAAACAGTCTTCAGACCCAAAGGTTTGCGCGGCGCAGACATAAGAGGTTCTGAAGACATTTTCAGGAAAAACAAACACCACCAACGTAAGTGAAAAAAAACCACTTTTACTTTCATCACAAACCAGTTATTTTAGTATTCACTAATCACTGTAGCTAACTTGTTTTTTAGCATATACCTATAATTATTATTATCACTAGAAAAAAGTTTTTTTAGCATTAAATTGTTCTTAACTAGAATTAACCACCCCCGCGTTGCGGCGGGGGCCTAAAACTATGCCAAATAACATCAATGCCACACCGCTAGTAGCGACCACCAACACTGAAGTTGCGGCGTGTTAATGAAAGAAATATAAGACCGAAACATATAACATGAAAAAAATAACTATGTCGATTTAGGACACACGCGTTGCGACGAACTTGTTACATGGAAAAAAATAGACGTAAAAACGTTGAACCACACACGCACGTTGCTTCGTGTTAACTCGCAAAATAACGTAGAAAAGAATAACTTAGTCAATGTAGGATCCTCCCGTTGCAGTGAAGTTGCCAAAGGGGGAAAATAGACACATTGCGACATACCTGTCGAATGTGAAAAAATAGACGAAAAACGTTGAACCACACACGCACGTTGGGACGTATTAGCTCGCAAAATTTAGAACGAAACGTAAAACGAAAAACTTGCGAAAGATAAAAAGTATGGGGACCAAAGTTGTAAATAAAAAAGTTTTGGGTTAAATTACAAAAGGTGAAAAGTTTTGGGTTAAAACTAAACAAATTAAAAGTGTTAAAATACAAATGATTAAACTTTTGGGTTAAAAATGAAAAATCACAATTTTTTTTTGAAAAATCCCCCATGCTTGGGGTACAACACATAATACAACAATTTATTGCAAATTTATATTATGGAAATATATATAATGTTACTAATGTACAAGTGACCAATGCAATGATGCATGACAAGTTCGCTAGGCATGCGTTGAAACCAATCATAGACTTGGGGTAGCTTGGGATCTGTTACTAAAATTTGTTTTATGTGTTTTGCTAGGTATTATATAGGGGCTATTTGGCTAAGCTTATTGGAATGACTTATTTACTTATTTGAAAAGCAAATAAGTCATAATGGAATGACTTATTTACTTATTCCTCTCACATAATAAGCTAACCCAAATACCTTTTAACTTTTCAAAAAGCAAATAAGTAAATAAGTCAAAAAAATAAGCTTAGCCAAACAACCCCATAGTTTAAATTTTTTTATTGAAACAAATACCTTTTGAGATTCGAGGTGAAATAAAGATATTTTTTAGCGGCAAATTTGTATCACTGACGAACCACTAGACTATTATCGTGTTACCAACGAAACCACCCGATAATATCTATCTCCACTAGACATAATGCTTATACACAAATTTAGGAGGAAACCTAATAAATATTAGAAAAATCTTCACTAGTTTTATTACTCATTTTTTAAATGGATTATGTTCAAGTTTACCCTAATTTAATAACCGAACAAATGGATCACTTTCAAGTTTACCCTAATTTAATAACCGAATTAATCCTATTCGGATTATTCTCCATTTCCTTAGTCTTAGGGGCTGTTTGTTTACCTCTTAATGGGGCTCTTAATGGTTCAGACCTCTTACTGGTTCAGCACTTAATGGTTCATACTGTTTGTTTCACGAGCAGATGTCTGAATGGTTCAGACATTTGCCTCTGAATGATTAAGATTTATACAGAGGCTGAATGGTTAAGACCTCTAATCTAAATTGGTCAGACATTTGACTTTGAACGGTTAAGCATTATATAGGCTCTTAATGGTTCAGACCTCTTACTGGTTCAGCACTTAATGATTCAGACCTCTTACTAGTTCAGCACTTAGCTATTCAGATGTTGCCAAACAGCCTCTTAATATCACTGTTTGAGTAGTCATTTACTATAGCTTGGTATAGACTATACTTTTTGCAATTGTTTAGTTTTTTAAATCATTGTAAAAGTATTTATAACCCATAAAGATGAAATTATTAAAGCAAATGTAAAGAGCTAAAGAATGAAACATCCTTAGGGATGGATCCTTTCATTGCCTCCTTTTGTCCTCGAGTGGTTTTGATAAAGATTATTTCTTCTTCCAGAAGGATGTATGTAAGAATATTGAGCACAAAATATATAACATGAGACCCCCTTCCAGCCCAGTTGGTTCCCCATGTGGTGGTTGGGCCGGCTTCCTCCTTGTGAGGTCGCCGGTTCGACTCCCGGCTGCGGCATATTGGGGGGGGGTGTCGTCTCAATGATGGATCGTTCCTACCGAGGCATGGTTCGATCCGGAGGGCAACCCGGTTTTCACCCAGCTGTTACCCCAGGGATTTTACCCGTGTGGGGGCAGTATGGTTTCCGGGCGAAGGTCAGCTTACGAGACGGCCGGGGCCCAATCGAACATCGCGTCCGGAGGGCGGAGCTGACTGGGGATTGTCCTTGACAAGAACCCGGTGACACTAAGTCACGTACATAGAAAGTCACCCTTAAAAAAAACAAAATATATAACATAAATTGTACTGCTTGAAATTATTAAAAATGGTCCCTAGCTAATACAACAAGAACAATATAAATGAACAAATTAATCCGTTTAAAGGGGTTAATACTAATATTTAAAAACTAATGTGGCATCATAACGTGACAATCTTATACTCATTTATATGGATGGCATATGAATATTGTATGATATGAAAACTAAGGCTAGAGGGTGTGGAATAACCCCCCTTGGGCTTTATAAGGACACCTCAGCGCCACGTAGGCGCCACATCAGCTAGGGGGCTTTATAACGCCCCCCTTTAACTTGCACGGTGTGGGATGGAGCCCTCTATTAAACAAAAAAAAAAAAAAAAAAATTGATTGGATGACACTCGAGTGGGCCCCACCTGAACAGCCCCTTCTTCTCGTTAACATGATGGCGAGCTCACCTATAGCGCCCCTCTTGATTGGCTGGGTGTGGGGGTATAGCGCCGGCGGCGCCATAGGTGGTGACGAGGCGGTGGTGGCGCCCCCCACACCCTCCGGCCTAAATCTGCCCAACGTAAGAATTATGTAGTAATTAGCGGATATTGAAATAAGAGGCAATATCATTGTTGATGCAACAAATACTAGACCGATGGTAGTAGCTGGGCTGGTTAGGCAAAAGGGTTGGAGGGTTCCGGTTTGCTTAACGCAGGTCGTGGGGTCCCCCCACGTTTGCAAGACGTGGAGAGAGGTTCACTAGTTAAGTTTTGTAGTTTGCTCGAGATCCTCCACTGAAGTGTGTTCAGCTTCGGATGTAGGAGCAATGGAAATGTGTGTGTTGAATACTTGAATGTAAAGAAGAGAGACTTGCATGGAACAAGTACTCGAGAGAAAAGACCAGAGATCCCAATGGAATCAGAGCTGATCGGAATGTCCTTCGGCACTAAATGAAGTGTCATTTTATAGGGAAGGATATCGCCCAAAGAAGAAACCATTGACTAGTGAAACATGCTTGCAGTGAGGGACTTACCCTTTTAGGGATTGAAGCGTTTGGACATGCGGATAAAAGCCTACACTCTGTGCACATGTCTTCTTTTACGGCTGTGAGAGGCTGGGCAAGCAATCAGTGAAGTGATGTTTTGCTGTTCACATCCTTTTTGCTGCTCACCCACCCTTTAACCCTTTAACCTTTCAAGCGTTCATATGCCTAAGTCGTTTTATTTGGTCTTGGGCTACCCCCGTCATCAATCATCTATACCCCTTTAAACTTGTAAAATATTTCTCAAGTCACGTTTAAAGAGGGCATCGTATATTATCTATCAAAACTTATATGTTCTGAGAAAATATGATATTTTAAAACTTTAGAGAGGATATATCATTAGAATATGAACCAGGCTGATAAGTATTCATGTTAGTTTTACAAATAATTGAAAATATGTTTAAAGATTCACAATAGTTATTATTAAAATTAAAAGTTAACTTAAAAGTTTATAACTAAAACAAAGAATATTTCTGCCTTTTTCAAGCATAAAAAGTTCATTTTAAATTAATTAATTATTTGAACAATTATTATTCTTTACTATAATGGGATGTGACATGCATATAAAAAAAGCTTGCATTTGTTAAAGTGGTGTTGTCACATAACATTTTAAAAAGAGGCGGTCCCATTCAACCAATGCAAGGAGGAGTGTTCACCGTTCAAAAAAAACAAAATACAAATAACAAAAGATATATTATCAACTAGTTTGATAGAAATCATTTTTATTATATATTATGTATATAATTAAAATACTATAAGTTAGTTTAATATATATTTTTTTTAAAAACGACTTGTTAACTACATGTTAATCATATACAAGCTAATGATTAGCACATCCCATAATAATATTATCAAAAACAAACAAACAATCAATACAAATCTAACAACTTGTATAAATTATAAAAACCTAAATATTTTGTCGTTTTCAAAGTTAGCACTTAGGAGACGGCCAAGTCGTATAATGAAAAGCGTTTGAAAGCCAATCACAACAAACACTACTCATTCACACACAAACTTTCAATGGAGAGAACAACCCACCTCTCTCCCTACACAAGCCACCATCAAACCACCACCAAACACCACCCATACTCCGACTCCGGCGGCACCGAGACCTGCCCGGATGACGATAAATGGGCTTCCAAACTTCTCCGAGAGTGTGCCCAAGCCATCTCGGACAAAGATTCCGGCAAGATCAACCACCTTTTATGGATGTTAAATGAACTCTCTTCACCTTATGGTGATTGTGATCAAAAACTAGCTTATTACTTCTTGCAAGCACTCTTTTGCAAAGCAACCGAATCCGGTCAACGGTGTTACAAGACTTTGGTTTCGGTTGCTGATAAAAGCCATTGCTTTGATTCCGCAAGAAAGTTAATACTCAAATTCCAAGAGGTTTCACCTTGGACAACTTTTGGTCATGTTGCATCTAATGGTGCTATCTTGGAAGCCTTTGATGGTGAGACTAAGCTTCATATTATTGATATTAGCAACACGCTATGCACCCAATGGCCTACTTTGCTAGAGGCTTTAGCGACTCGAACCGATGAGACTCCTAGTTTAAAGCTAACCGTGGTTGTCACCGCGGCCATGGTTCGTTCGGTTATGAAGGAAATCACTCAAAGGATGGAGAAATTCGCGAGGTTGATGGGTGTACCATTCGCGTTTAACGTGATTAATGGATCAAATAAGCCTCTAGGGAAGTTTACCAAAGAAGAGTTAGGTGTTCAAGATGATGAAGCTATTGCTGTGAATTGTATTGGAGCTTTGAGAAGGGTTGAAGTTGAGGAAAGGGGAGATGTTATTCGGCTTTTTCGATCGTTAAACCCTCGAGTAGTAACCATAGTCGAAGAAGAAGCCGATTTTACTAGCTCAAGAAGTGATTTTGTCAAGTGTTTTGATGAGTGCTTAAGGTACTACACTTTGTACTTTGAGATGTTGGAGGAAAGCTTCACTCCCACTAGTAACGAACGTTTGATGTTGGAACGTGAGTGTTCAAGGAGCATCGTTAGGGTTTTGTCGTGTGATGATAAACATAATATTGGTTTAGGAGATTGTGAAAGAAGAGAGAAAGGAAACCAATGGTGTGAGAGGCTCAATGAGCTTTTTTCACATGTAGGGTTTAGTGATGATGTTGTGGATGATGTTAAAGCCTTGCTAAAGAGGTACCGAACCGGATGGTCTCTCGCGATTGATCAAACCGATCCGAATTCAAATTCAAATTTGGGTTCAGGAATATTGTTAGCTTGGAAAGATGAACCAGTTGTATGGGCTTCAGCTTGGAAACCCTAATCAAGAATCAAGAAAGAACTCAACTTGCATGCTTTGGCTTTCTCATTTGTAGATGACGTTGGTGCTCAATTAGCTTCAAATCTTGTTGCTTGAATATGTAGTATTTAAGTTGTTGCCAACATGATACAAACTAAAAGGGTATCAACATGATCCAACATATCCATTAAAACCCTAATTTGTAGGTTCATGAAAAGTTAAAACTCATGTGTGGATTTTCGGATTTGAAGGTTGAAGATAGATAGAAGAAGATGTAGTGTTTTTATTTATAGAAAATAGTAAAGATCAATGTCATGAAGATGACTAGATGAGTATATTTGCAGGCACTTTAAGTGTGGGTGGTTTCTATAATGCTTTTTTAGCTTTTCTTGATGTCCTAAAGTGTTTTGAATTTGTGCTTTATATTTTATGTTTATTGGTGTGTTCTTAGATTGAAGTCCTTTTCCATATATGTATTTATCTTTCTATTAGATTGAAGTCCTTTTCCATATATGTATTTATCTTTCTAAAAAGTTGGTTTGATTTTATTTTTTCTTCTTGTTTTAAGGTAACCAAGAATTGAAAAGTTCAACTATAAGTTTGCGATATATATTTTTTAATTATTAAATAGAAACGCAATTTGTTGATATGCATATTTACATGTACTCATTCTATTTGTCTTCTGTACGTGACACTTAACCCCCACCCTCTAGGTTGAAGGATATAATTGTAAGAACAAAATTGAGTATGTACCACTATAAGATACTCGACTTGCTCGGGTTTCATGATTTAACTGTTAGGGGAATGGGGGTGGTCACTAGTGATAGAATTCCATCACTCACAAGCATCCAATCAAATTCCGCCATGTCATCAACCATTTTTTCATCACTCACAACCTTTTTTAGTGGCAATGGTCATCACTCACCACCAGTGGCGGAGCTTGACCAAAAGTTCCCAGGGGGCGGAAAGTCATGTGACCCAAGTTATATATTGTATAAATATTTAGGCAAAATAATTGGGTGGTGGTGGGGGTGGGTGTTTAGGTTTTGGGTGGTGATGTAGTGGGTTTAATTTTAGGTTATTGGACACTTGTTACTCTATAAATCCTTCTTACACTTCTTACAATTAGAAGCCTTTATAAAATAACTTTACCCTATACTTGAGTATCCTAAAGAATGTATTTTCACCTACCTACAATAAATGATACGCGAATTAGTTTCGACTATCTACTTTCTACATACATATATGTACTTTTTTACCCAAAAGATCATGATTCAAAAGATGTCTTTACCCATAGATCATGATTCAAAATTCAAGTATGTACTTTTTTATATTAGGGTAACTCATATGTACTATTTTCAAACTAAAAATGACTTGCGAGCAGGGGCGCAGCTTAGGCTACGTCCGAGGGGGCGCCCGACCCCTCGAACTTTTCGACGCGTAGTGTTATGAATAGTACTTTCCTATAGAAATTTTTTAGATATATACGTTTCCACCCCCTTGGTTTCGGAAAAATAGGGGGGGGGGGCGAAGCTTCGCCACTGCTTGCGAGTATGAGAGAAGGCATTGTTGGGGCATTCATACCCAAAAATAATATGAATATTTTGATGATGATAAACATGTGTGTCAAAGAGCTATAATATAAAGGGCAAATATTATAAAAAATACTATTTTTTTATTTTTTATTTTTTTTCGTATAAAAGTCATTCAATAATTTTTTACACATTAAAAACACTTTACTCTCTTTTTTTCCCACAAAATCACTCAACAAATTTGTTTCACATAATATCCCTTCACATATCAATTTGGAATTAAATTGTTAATTTTAAATAACTTGAAACCGAGAAACACACGGTTGTGTTTGTTTACATGTTTTTTTTTTTTTTTTCATACGTATCCTATATATTTTTTATTCTTAAAAAAAGAATTCAAAATGATGAGTTTATTGAACAAGAAAGATAAGTACTTCAACTTGAAGTGTCTTATATCGATTATAAAGCAATACCTAATGTGTTATTTAATTTCTCTATTGATTAAGAATTGTATGACTGTTTAAACGAGTGAAACTAATATTATTATAGTTGCAAAAAGGGTTTTTTGTCATATAATTTGTTACGAAAGTAAACATATAATTACAAAGTATCTACAAAAATTTAAAAAAGTTAATAACAATCACCTCATTAAAAAAGAAAAATCACTACTAGAAAAGTGGTCATTTTGCTACGGAAATTTCCTACGCAAAAAAATGCGTCGCAAATTCTGACACATTTACTACGCATTTCCTACGGAAAAAAGACCTTGATTTTTTTGGGCAATTTGTGACACAATAGTGACAAATATACTAATTCTAAGTATTGTGTCGGAAATGCGTAGCAACTTGCTACGCATTTCCGACGGAACCATTATTTATTTATTGGAATTAGATTTATATGTTAAATTCATTTAAATATTAATTGTTGCGTCAGAAATGCGTAGCAACTTGCTACGCATTTATGACGAATTATTTATTATTATACTTAGATTATATTTTAATGTTTAATCAGCATTATTATTAATTATTGCGTAGGAAATGTGTAACAACTTGTTACGCATTTGTGATGGAAAATTTATTGTGTAGGAAATGTGTAGCAACTTGCTACGCATTTGTGATGGAAAATTTATTACCATATTACGTAGGAAATGTGTAGCAACTTGCTACGCATTTGTGATGGAAAATTTATTGCGTAGGAAGTGTGTAGCAACTTGCTACGCATTTGTGATGGAAAATTTATTGCGTAGGAAATGTGCCACCATATTAATAATAAGTTTAAAAGTTTTCAAATTTCATCCTTATAAAAATCCTTAATCTTTTTATGAATGGTTTTATTTTGAAAGAAAAAGGATTCAAATTATTTTCTGTATGGTCGAGTCCGGAACATCATAAAGTACAAAATCAAATCAAAAATAAATATATATAAACATTAGTAAACACTCAAAAGTTAATGGCTTTCTTTTCGATAATAGTTTCATTAACCTTAAACTTCAAGTTTTAACAATACTAAATCCCTAAATTTATATTCAAGCACAAAATTCAAACGCCTCATCTAACTCACTGCTAAAAGGGAAAACCATAAATTTGTATAATTTGTATAAAATGCATAACCATGATTTGGTAATTGTAAGCTACCCGAGTACCTGTTGTGCATTGCATAAAATAAATGGCAAACACCACGACAAGGCTGGGTTTAACAAGAAATGAAAATAAGTTATCGAAATTGGAAATCATAAAAATGAATACATGTACCTCGAGTGCGATATTTTTTGGCCGGTATCTGTTAGGTTTGGTACGGTATCGATGCATTGAAATTGAAACTGAAACCATATAATTTAATATTGTTACTGGTACCGATATTGTTCGGGTGGTATCGGTCAGTTCCTTAGGAAAGCAATACTTGTGTTGGAATTTCTACAAAAAAAAACACTTTCCTAAAAAAAATAAAACAACTTTTAGAAAAAAAAAACTTTTTATAGTAAAGTGAATACAAAACATTTTAGAAAAACTAACAATAAAAGATTACAAAATGAAAAAAAAAAAGAAAACAAAAAGGTTTACACATAATTGAGCCAATCAAAAGCTTTACTTCAACTTCACATGGATCACCATCCTATGGTCCATTGTTCACCTAATAATCAATCTAACGGTTAAAAATACTTTGAGATTTGAAGGTTGCTTTTTTTCTTTGAGAAATAGAAAGGCATGGTTTCAAAGTTAAACCCATCGATTCTCCAGAGATTTGAAGGTTGCTTTTTTTCTTTATTTTTTGTCTTTTCTAAATATGGGTAACAAATTTGAAGGTTATATTTGTGTTGTGTAAACAGGGGGTAATGGATTGAAGATTTGAAGGTTGATTTTTTCTTTATTGAAAGGTTAACAAATTTGAAGGTTGATTTCAGCAATCAACCCACTTCTAAGCCCAAAACCGAGATCTCATGAAGCCTTCTACCTCAGCTCGAATTAGAAGGGAAAAGAAACCTTCTGTGATTCCGGTGTATTTGATTTGGGGAATCACGGTTGGCAACGATTTTGGTTTTAACTTAGAAGGGAAAAGAAAAAGGGATGGCTGGGTTTCATACTCATGGTACTCTTTAATATCCAATTTGAAGTTTTTATATTTGTTAGACTTATTTTTTACTTGTATATGAATCTTTTGGACATTGATATTATGCTTCTCAGCTTCTGTTATGGAATGGACTGTGGGACCCTCCCATACACTTATCTCCGCCACTGGTGGTGGTGGGTGGCCGGTGTGAGAGAGAGAGGGGAAATGAGTTTAGATGAAGATGAAGGTGGAGGTAAAAAGACTTTATTGCCCTCACATGTCAAGCACATGTCAAACTTAACTAAAAATTTTAACTTGGTTAGTGATAAAGGACCTATCGTGTAATGAGTTTTTTAAATAAAGGACTGTGACTGTAATTATTGAAGTTAAAGGTCATCCATTACAATCCGATACAAACATAAAGGACGAAAAATGTAATTTACCCTAGAATAAAACTAGAAAAAAAATTAAATTTCGTGACAATTGTGTAGCAAAAATAAAAAATTAACTTCCGTTAAATGGGTAGGAAAATGCGTAGAAAATGTGTAGCAATTTGTGACAGCCCTTTTTTGTCAGAAATAGGTAGGAAAATGCGTAGAAAATGCGTAAAGAAACCAGTTTCCTACGAGTGGTTTAACTACATACGCATTTCGTCACAAATTCGTAGAAAATTAAATTTCGTGACAATTGTGTAGCAAAAATTAAAAATTAACTTCCGTTAAATGGGTAGGAAAATGCGTAGAAAATGTGTAGCAATTTGTGACAGCCCTTTTCTGTCAGAAATGGGTAGGAAAATGCGTAGAAAATGCGTAAGAAACCAGTTTCCTACGAGTGGTTTTCCTACATATGCATTTCGTCACAAATTCGTAGAAAATCGTGAGTTGTGATGCATTTCCTACGGAAAATGGTGTCAGAAATTTTAATTTTTCTAGTAGTGAATAGCGTCCATATAAGTTGCTTATGTAGTTACGTGTCTATTTTTTAACACACAGATGTCAATGTCAACATAGTATATTTTATATTTGTGTAACATAAGCAATAAACAAGTTATTATAAGTATGTCAAATTTTTTTTTATCAAAATTGATATGTGGAGGGATTTGTGTGAAAACAAAAAGTATAATGCTTTTTAGAGTGGATGTGTTCGTACACAAATCTGTTAACCCTTCTAGCAACCAAACATCTTAACAAACAAATTCACAAAATGTGTGTTAATGACCATGCAGCACAACAAAATGTGTGCTAATGCCCTGCGTCGCGGCCAAAGGTGTCGCCGCTAATGGTGACTTTTCTTGTAGTGTGCTCCAACACTTATAAGAAGAAATTTATATAATTGACAAAGGTAGAACTTTGGTCCAACGAACAATCAAAATTTACAGAAACTACAACAAACAACAAGTTTACGATCAATGTCACGGTTCGACCATTGATTCATGGGCGAAACTTTTAAGGGGCGAGAGGGGGCGGCCGACCCCCCGAACTTTTCGCTCAGTAGTGGAGAATATGTAGTTTTCATATACAAATTTTTTGATACATACGTTTTCGACTCCCCCAGTTTTATTGAAATTTTTAGGTCCGGTGACTTCCGCCCCCGGTCGGAAATCTCAAGCTTCACCACTGCATTGATTGATCATACCCTATGTACTCTTTTTCAAAACCAAGTTAAAAGAAAATGCACGTATTTATTGTTGATCAGTTCTGTTTAAACATAATGGAAAACATGAATAACATACCTGTTACAGCAGACAGACCAGCAGAGAATCCAGTCAGAGATGCAGCCATTGAGTTCGACATACTTGTCAGGATGATCTGATTCCTCCTTAGGGTGTAAGATGATGATGGTGATAAACCGAAACAAGGGAGGTTTCGGTTGGGAGAGAGAGTCGAGATTGTGATGTTATGAGGGTTGTGTAATGTGTAATTGTCTAACTGTGTAACTCTTAATCTCTCTAATAATCTCCTTATATATACACTCAAGAGGAAACCTAATTAGTTAATAAGGGTAATATGGTCCATCAATAATTACCAACTAATTATTAATAGGTTATTAATATATTTTGATCTATATAATATACATGATTATAATGGCTACAAGATTAAATATTATGATAATTATATATTTAATCTTACATTCTCCCACTTAGCCGAGTAATCAGTAATCATTTATCATGAGTATTAGATAAGTCTGGCCAGGAGTTAACACTCATTTTAGCTTTAAACCAAGAACTATAGCAGAGAAATACGGCCGTTGAATCATCATTCGACTCAGGACCCCCATTAGTCATACTTGTTTTGGTCAAAAATTACCTAAGCAATTTAGTGATCAAATTAGTTAACTGAGGTAGTGTGCTAAAATTATGTGTAAAAAATATGCTAACCAAGTTAGATATGAAAACAGTTTCAGGATACAGCTCAGGATATAAAGCCGTATCTATGATCAAACAATGAGCAAAAAAGTAAAGGTTGACACGTGATGTACGAGGAAAGCCCTTGATCAATCTAGATCGCCGGCATAAAACCTCGGGAGCTGACAATCGCAGCTGCCTTGTTCTTCTATTGCTTCAAATATCGGGATACAGTGCAGGATGTGGTGCGGATCGACTATGTGTTACAATGTAATTTGAGTACAAGTGTTGTGTGTAGTGTTTGCGATGAACTAGAGAGAAAGTGTTTGAAAGTGTGTAAGTTGCGTGCCTTAATCTGATCCGCCCCCATCTATTTATAGTAAAACAAATGTAACTAACTATCCTACATAACCGGGATCCAACGAATATTCCTTAGTTGAACGTTGGAGACCTGGTCTTTCGGGCTCAACGTCTCTCCTTTAACAAATACGCCCGAGTCTTGAGGAGATGGAGTCCACTTGACCGTTGGCAAGTCCCAGTCTTTAACCTGCACGTGATTAATTCGATATACCCCGGGATATCACCCAGGATGTTAGCAATGTCCTCGTCCAGTATCCTGATCACAGATAAACAATTAAAAGCAGGATATTAGTCAGCATGCATACTCAGAAAATGGCCCATAACAATTATCCCCAAATATATCGGTTGGTATACCAATCCAACGGATATATTTTAAAAACTTTATCTCGTCGATCGAGGCAATTAAAATGAAACGATGGTTAAAATGACATTGTGCCATTTTCAATGCAATATTTACTCTTTACCCCCTATATTCAGCCTATATTTAGCCAAATCATTTATGCTTATTATCATCATTCTTCAAGCGATTTTCAGGTAATCACTTTTCTCTTCATCCTCTATCATTCTTTCTTGAGTTTCTTTTAGTTTGCCCAACACCCTTCATGGCATCACGAACAAGATCTCGATCGGACGGACCCGCCTCAACCCTCGTAAGTCAAAATCTCATCCGTGATCCAGCAAAGGAAATCTGCTGCTTCAACAACGCCGACATCGCTGCTCTTAAAGATTCCGGCGCCTTCCCCTCCGGAACAGTCTTTCGCCCTTTTGATCGGGAAGCCCGATCAGACGCGTCATCTGACGAGTGGGTTTGTTTCTTCGCCTACCCTTTCTCTCTTGGACTCCGGTACCCATCCCCACCCTTCATCTCTCGCTTTTTTGAACTCACCGGCCTTAGCTATGCCCAGACTATGCCAATGGTCTGGCGAGTTTTGATAGTGCTGGATCAAATCAAGTCTCGTCATTTTCCTGACCTGTTTATTGAAGACCTCCCTATAGCATACCGGTTGAGATCCCACGGCGATCACCGTTTTCTTCTGTTTTCTACCTCCAAGAACCCTTTGGTTCTTAAGGCCACCAAGAACGAGGATCGATGGCGACGAAAATTTTTTTTTGTAAAAAGAGACTCTATTGATAAGGGTTTCGATCTGCCGGTTAAATGGTTAACCAAGGGTAGGATTTAGGGTTTTAGGAATATCCCCAATTATATCCTCAAACTATATCCCAGACTTATATCCTGATGTTTTTATGCAGCGAACTTCAGAGATTTAGTGCCTCCCAGTGCAGAATCCGAATCCAAGATCAAGGAAATCTACCGACTTCCTGCCAGTGAAAGAACTTTTCTCCCTGTCTCTCACAGATTCAAGCCAGAAATCAAGCTCAGAAATGTCTGGTAAGCACATTCTCAGCATATATTTTAAATCAATTATTTTTCAAAAGTATGATGAGTTTAAGAATATCTTCCCTTGTGCAGTACCAGTTGTCAACCTTGAAGGTTTCCAGCTTGACGAGTTGGATTGCTACTCCAGCCTTGCACCCATCAAACAAGAATCCAAGCCAAAGTCGTCAAAGCCTACCTCTTCAAGGACTGTTTCTGCTTCCAAAGCCCCTCCGGCATCCAGGACCCGGGCATCTAGCTCTCGGAAGAGAAAGGAGACGGACTCTCCAGCTGTTTCTGAGACATTCTCTCTCGAGAATCATGGGTTTAACGAAGCCACCTCATTCCTCAAACAGGTAAAATTTTCCTCTCGATATCCTGCACAAGTATGTTAGTCCTTATCCTGCTTATTTTTACATCGATACCTGTGTCCTTATCGATAGGGCTTGGATCGTCTTATGCACTTGTATGAAGACGCCTGCGGGCTTAACAAGATGTTGGAGATCAAGCTGGAGAAAGCTGAAACCACCATAGCTTATCAAGGAACCATTGCGGCAGCCAAATCCCAGCATTACGAAGACAAATACAAGGCAATGATCCAGGAACACCAAGCTACCCTCCATAAAGCCAACGAGGATGCCCAAGTCAAACTAGATGCCGCCCTTCTCCAATACCAGCAGAATATGAGTTCATATCGGGATAGCCTCAAAGCATCCGTGGTCGTCTTTCTTCTCCAAGCTAGGATAAGGATGGCTTATGAGGCCAGGGATTTGGGTTTCGAATGCCCCTCCTGGAACATAAAGACTTGGGAAGCGAGACTAAAGGATCTCGGAGGTCATCCCGTTGCTCATCCTGCAAAGCATGCTGGTGAAGAGCCTTCTAAGGCGGCAGAGGAAGTGGCCAATGCTGATGATGGTGATGCCGAGAAGAATCCTGAGACCGATGCTGGTGCAGATGCTGGGAAGGAGGCTGTTGATCAAGAGGGTGCCGCTTCTTAAGCGGCGAAGTGGGCGATGATGGATATACGTGCCAAGGCCGGAGCCCACTTTTAAATTTCATGGTTGTGGTTGTGTAAACAATTTACTTTTCCTGTCTTCGAACAATTTTATATTTCCTGCATTAGAACAATATGATGACCAAAGGTGGATGGGTCCTAGGTTTTAGGATGAAGCCCTTGGTCATCGATTAGTATAACCTGTTTTGAATGTGGTAACGGTTGTAGGTGGACAGATTCTGTTTTGAGATAGATCCTCCAACCGTTACACAAGTATGCTAGAAACCAATTGTGCTTTTGGTGGATGGGCCTCGGTTTGAGGTGAATCCAAAAGCATAACTTTTGACATGTTAATAATATAACTATCTCTTAATCTTACTTGTTATTGCCTTGCATTACTTAATGTACCTTTTAACTTTGCAAATATTTTGTATTGTTATCTTTCAAAAATATCCTGATCAATATGCTCAATGATATATAATAAAAACTGTTATTAGATCCGTTCAACTTTGTAGAAAGCTTTTTAAGGAATGAAAAGCAGTCCACTTTTCCAAAACCTGTTTTGATAATACTTAAATGATCAAAGTTTCAAACTAGTATTAGTTTCAAATATCTTAACCAAATATCTCAAAAAGTATTTAAAAACATATTTTGAGAATATATCAGGATATTTATTCCTTTACCAAACATAGTATTAAAAATTTAAACATTGTTTATAAAGGAAAGATCATACCAGGAATAGGGCATAACCCTATCATCAAACCTTAGTCCCTTTGCAACTTTTCCAATGAAGATGTCCCCTGTCTGAGACACTTTGTGCATTAGTTCCGAGCCTTATCCTTTGAGCTTTTCATTATTGCTTTAGTGGGAATGTCCCCTGTGTACAATGTCTTCAAATACTTAGAAATCTTCTGGATATCAGTTTCCATTGCATAGGAAATTTTTCATGTCACAGGGGTAAAACCCAAAAATGTTTTGGAAATAAATTCCTCGTATGCTGGGGAAAATCCCAAATTTTCGTGCGCTACAGGCGGGAGTGTATAAACTCCAAGACTTAGAAAGGTGAAAACCTTTAAACCTTAGAGAGTATGAAAATACCCTTTCGTGAGAGAGGGTGATCAATCCTCATATACCTTTAGGATTTAGGATATAGCCAATAGTAACGAAATTGTCAGCCACTTTTACATGGACTGGTCCCGCCACCTTGAACTATCCCTGAATAACTTGCGCTCCAGGCGGAATGTTTAAACCCAATTCGGAAGAAAGGTGAATGCCTTTAAACCTTTGAAGGGATCAGGATCCCTTGTACGTGAGAGAGGGGGCCAATCCTCTAATCTTCTGAAGTATCCTGAGTGAGCATCCTGGAGCTATATCCCGAAGCATATACTGCAAAACATCCTTACACTAAGGTGGGTGTTAGCTTGCCTAACACCCCTCCGATGCTTACGTTAGTATTGGGTTTCAAAGAATAAATTAAACCAAACATATTTAAAAAAGATAGAATTCATACCATCCCGAGTTAGAAATTAAATTCTAAACTCACTTGAAATAAAGCTTAAGGTGTATAGCATTCCAAGATCTCGGTAGCATATCCCCTTTCATATTCTTGAGTCTATATGCTCATTTCCCTGCTTCTGATTCAACTTCATATGGTCCTTCCCATTTTGGAGCTAGCTTGCCATCGGCATGATTAGTGGTATTCTGAAAAGCCTTTCTTAACACCCAATCTCCAACCTTAAATCTTCTGGTCCTAATATTCTTGTTATATGCTCTGGATATTCTTTGTTGATATGTTGCCATCCTTAGCCTTGCTGCATCCCTCTTTTCATCTATAGTATCCAAATCCTGACACAAGGCTTCAGGATTCTGTTCAGGATCCCGTAGGATAGATCTTGCAGTAGGTATTGCCATTTCCGTTGGAATCATTGCTTCTGCTCCAAATAACAAGGAAAATGGGGTTTGGCATGTTGCATTCTTTACCGTTGTCCTATCAGCCCACAAAACAAAGGGTAATTCTTCTGCCCATCTTCCTTTTTTGGCTCCAAGTCTCTTCTTTAAGTTATTGACAATTATCTTGTTTGAGGATTCTGCTTGTCCATTCGCTTGAGGATGTACCGGAGTAGATGTGATCATTTTGATTCCCCAACTCTTGCAAAAGTCAGTAGTTCTCTTGCTTATAAACTGAGAACCATTGTCACAGATTATCTCGGCTGGTACTCCGAATCTGGTCAGGATATTTCTCTTTATGAAGGATACTACTTCTTGATCTCTAACTTGAACAAATGCTTCTGCTTCAACACACTTGGAGAAATAATCCGTCATTGCCAACATGAAAACCTTTCCTCCTGGAGCTTTTGGAAGCTTTCCCACTATATCCATACCCCACTTCATAAACGGCCAAGGGGAAACAATAGGATACAGCGGTTCAGCAGGCTGATGTAATATGTTACTATGTCTTTGACATACGTCACATCTTCGAGCATACTCTGCGGCATCTTTTCTCATTGTTGGCCAATAATATCCTGTCCTTAATACTTTTGAGAATAATGACCTGCCCCCAGTATGGTTACCACAATCCCCTTCATGTATATCCTGAAGTACTTCTTTGGCTTCAGGATCCTCCAAGCACCTCAAATACGGTCCTGCAAGAGATTTCTTGTATAAAACATTATTTATAATAGTGAATCGTGATACCTTCATCCTAAATGCCTTAGGATTTTCATTTTCAGGGATGTGTCCTTCCTTGAGATATCTCATTATTGGAGCCGTCCAAGATTTAGGATCCTCTTCAGGATACTCTGCTCCAGGATCCTGAATACCCGCTACTTCTTTATCTCGAGGATTCGTTGCAGGATACAAGACATGTAATATTGGTATTTGGGTTCCTTCTGGTATCCTGACCGATGATCCCAGATTTACTAAGGCATCTGCTTCAGCATTATCCTCTCTTGGTACCTGTTCAAGTGTAAAAACATCGAAATATTCTGCTAATTTTTTGAGAATATCGAGGTATTCGATTAATTTCTCACCCTTAACTGCATAGGATCCATTAAAATGGTTAGTAATTAACAAGGAGTCAACATATACTTGCAAATTCTTGATACTCATATTCTTAGCCAATTCTAATCCTGCAATTAAAGCTTCATATTCTGCCTCATTATTGGTAGCAGGAAATTCACACCTAATAGCCTGGGGTAATATGTCCCCCTGTGGCGATTTTAGTAGTATACCTAAACCTACACCTCTTACATTGGATGCACCATCAGTATATAATGTCCAGGATCCTGAGGATTCTCTTAACTGTTGAACTTCTAAGTCTACCTCGTCCTGAATGTCACTACTGAAATCAGCCACAAAGTCAGCTAAAGCCTGAGACTTTATGGCATTTCTAGGTTCATATACTAAATCATAAGCACTTAATTTTACTGACCACTTGGCCATCCTGCCTGACATCTCTGGTTTCCTAAGCACATTTTTGACAGGATAATTCGTTTTAACATGGATCCTATGTGTCTCAAAATAATGTCTAAGCTTTGTCGATGCCATGACTAGAGCTAATATCAGTTTTTCTAAATGAGAATACCTAGTTTCAGCATCTAACAAACTTTTACTAACATAATAAACAGGATATTGCTGACCTTCATGGTCTTTTACAAGAACGGCACTTACAGCATTCCCTGATACAGCGAGGTATAGGTGTTTTGGTCAAAAAATCTGTTGAGAATATTGCAACCAAACTCTATGTTATGGGGGTATGATGCTGATTATGTAATAGCGATGAGGATCACTTCTATGTAGATTTGCACAAACAACACAAGGATTTATACGGGGAAAAAGCCCTTGATCAAGAGTTGATCTCCGGCACAAAAAACCCCGGGTGATGGAAACTACCGATCACCAAGCTCAAATAAATGATTAAATGTTTACAACTTCGGATAGTAACGAGCTAGGTACAAGGATCACTACGGTGGAATGTGTAAAAAGTGTATGAAATTGCTAAGTGTTTGAACGAGAGCTTGTATGAGCGCTTGTACGAGTGTGTGTAACTGGAAAAATGACTAAGTGTTTTCTACTAGCTCGTTACTCCCTTTTTAAAATAGAAATAACCACCTAAACTAACTATCCGACTTTCGTGCCAAGCCTCCACGTTCTCCATAACGTCTATTTTTGGTCAAGCACGTGCAGAATAGTTTAGGAATATTCTCCAGGAATGTCGCCAAGACTTGGTCAAGCTTGTTATACCTGCGAGATGTTACAAAACATAAGTAAACAATCGTCAGTACGAGGATCCTTGAAGTGATCCATGATCCTGATCCTAAAGCCCTTCTGAGGATCACCACCTGTCACAGAAGTAAGGATCACTAATTAGGATAACGAATAAGGATCACTAATTGTTAGAAAATCCTCCCCTAACAATTGCCCCCAAAATATAAGGAGTAATTTGTAAAATTGGCGAGTTATATTTTCTTGATCTTATCCGCAACTAACTAACGGATATATAGCCGTTAAAATAGAACTAGCCGTTGCGATGATGATGTCACGGAAGTGACAATCCTGCAGAATCATAATTATAAATAGAGATATAGATAGGATCATTATGCATTCAAATTCGAAAGAAACTCCCTTTAAATTCTCAGTCGACGATCGATCAGGTATTTCTTTCTCCTCTCCCTTCCTCTCTTACTCTGTTTTTCTTTCTTTATCTCCATCACTTCAAAAATGTTGCTCCGAAGTTCTCCGGCCAAGGATCACAAAAAGGATAGCCCTCTAAAGAGTCAAAAGATCATTAAAGACTCAGTGAAGGAGAGGTGTTGCTTTAACGATGCACAAGTAGATAACATCCGTCATCGTTTTCCGGCGAATGCCTTTTTCAGACCTTTCGATCCAACTGCCCTGAGCGACTATGTTTCAGAAACATGGGTTGCCTTTCCAGTTACTCCATTTGCCATAGGATATACCTATCCCTTCCCAGAATTTACACAATCCTTCTTTTCTCTTACCGGCATCTCTTACATCCAAGCCATGCCGATGATTTGGAGGGTTTTGTATACCCTGGAGAGGATCATCGAGCAGGAGGGTATTGATTTAGGCATGTCAGAGCTGACACAATTGTATGACGTTACCACCTTTGGATCCCACCGTTATCTGTTCAAACGAAAACCCAGTGCAGAACATCCCCTTCTTAAAGTCACCAAAAACGACAAAGATTGGAAACGTCGCTTCTTCTTTGTAAGAAGGGATACCATTTCAGATGGAGAGCATTTACCAAGAACATGGTCCACCCATGGTAGGCCGGAGGATCCTGAGAAGGATCAGCAGGTAGTCTTGTTTTCACAATAGGATCACTAACCCCTTTTTTGACTTGTGTTATGCAGCTATTTCTGTCTCACACATCATCACATCACCTGAAACCAAGGATAGACTCGCTGCTTTTTGGAAGCTTGATCCTGAAACAAGGACATTCAAGATAGACACCCAAGACTCACAAGAAGTATCCTCAGGTTCCATTACCATGTCAAGTAAGTATCCTGCCTGTTATATAGTTTGAATATTAAAATAAATAAATAAATTGAAATAGGACAAGGATACTCATCTTGCTTTGAATGTGTAGGCGCTGGAAAATCTGCCAAGCCTGTATCCCAGTTCAACACGGCTGACCTTGATGTCGTACGATCCAGGAAGAAGAGATCCACCACCAGTCCTAGCATTTCCATTCCAAAGGCACCCACTAAAGGAAAGGGTGTCAAGAAGAGGAAAACTTCTGATGCTGAGGATCTTCAAGGTCTACCACTGATCCGCCACCAGTTCCTTGAATACTTCAATGATGTAAGGATCCTTTATTCTGCCTAGGTATCCTACTCGTATGAGGATCACCTGATCTTGAACTACTTTATCCTTTTCTTCGCAGAAATTTGCTGAGATTGAGGATTACGTGGGGAATGTTGAGGAGCAGGACAAGAAAATTGCTGACCTCCAACAGGTTGCCGTGCTCAAGGACCTTGCACTTACTAATCTTCGGAAGGAACTCCTAGATGAGAAGACTAAGACAGCCAAACTTCTGATCGACCTTGACTATGAGAAGCATGACCTCATTGAAAATGCTAAGGTCTCTGCCGCCATTACGATGTATCAGACAAAATTGAAGATGGCCCAGGAAGCTCAAGATCCTAGCTTTGACAAAAACAGCTGGGATGTTGAGGGTTGGAAGGCAAGGTTGGCTGATCTTGAGGATGATGAGGAGGAGGCTACTGAGGTCTTAGCGATTGAAGCAAGTGACAGTGGGAAGGATCTGACGAAGGATACCGCAGCTGAAGGGGATGATGATGCAGCGAAGGCTTAGGCTGCATGATTGGGCGATGATGGAAACTTCTAGACATAGCCGGAGCCCAATTTTTTTAGTTTGATGGTAGTTTTTTGTGGTTGTGATGTTTAAAACAATTTAATGGTTGGTACTTGAACAATAGACTTTAGGATTAAGGATCATGTATGATCCTTTGGACAATAGGCAGGATTGCAATCGGTGGAGGGATCCTCTGTTTGGGGGATGAAGCCATTGTGATCCTGCCGCCTTTATATTCCTGCACTATCTTTGAACTTATTATCGTGGACACCCTTTACCTACCCCAGCGGACGGGCCACGTTTTGCTGGTAGATGCTCGGGTAGGTAATTTTGACAACCTTTAAGGGTTAGTCTTTTGTTTATAAATAAAAACTTAACCTTTTGTCGCTTATCTCGTGTTGTTATCCTTTATAATGTCTTACTTTCCAACTGTTGTAAAATTTATTTTGTTTATACTTATCAAGCCTAAAAAAATCAGAAAAGATATATAGAAAGCTTAGGACATGATCAAGGATCACATATCCCATAACCGATAAGTTCTAAAAAGTGATATGGTTTAAGAATCATAAGTTCAGTTGTCAAATATAAGGGTTGTTCAAATAAATAATGAATAGAATTAAAAATGGTTAAGGATCATACCTGAGGATCCAAGTTAGGATCCTAACCTTAATAAGGATAACTATAAGATAAACCTTAGAATAAAGTGAGGATCAAGGATCCCTAGTTGCCTATCTTCAAGAACCTGAAATAGAGCATCACTTGGGACTAAGCCAATATAAAATAAGAATTAGCAACTGGGGACAAGCCCAAGGATAACTGGGGACAAGCCCAAGGATAACTGGGGACAAGCCCAAGGATCGTATGTAAACTGGAGTATGGCCCTAACTGGCGACTATCCAAACTTAGTGGCATGAAAATGCCAAAACCTTAGCTAACGTGAAAACGTTAGAAACCTTAGCTAACGTGAAAACGCTAGAAACCTTAGGAACGGATGTATGGTACGTCTACCATTATACGTAGGATCCTAAGCATAGCCAGAACAATGGAATTATCAGCCCCTAAAACGAGTACTGGTCCCAAAGCCTTGAACTATACCAGGATCATCGTGCGCTACAGGCGGAACTGGGGTCAAGCCCAAATGACTGAGGTTAAACCCAAGGAACGGATTGCTTCAGCAGATAACCAATGTTAAGCTAAGGATACCTGAACTTTCAAAACTTAAACTCACATGAGAGATGGATAAAGGATACATGATCCTTATCCTTATATGAGAAAATAAAGAAACGAAATAGTTCAAGTTTAGGATATTACCTAAGTAAGGATCACCAATACCTCGAGGATCCTTTAAGGATATCCCAATCGTGAGGATCATCTGTGCCATGAGGATCCTGCTCACATGAAATATTTCTTCAAATGGACAGCATTCCAAGCTCTTGGTAGCAAATCACCTTCCATGGTTAACAATCTATATGCCCCCTTTCCTGCTTCAGCTTCAATCAAATAAGGACCTTCCCATTTTGGAGCCAACTTCCCATCAGCAGGATTTGTGGTATTTTGGAATGCTTTCCTTAATACCATATCTCCAACTTGAAACCTCCTGATCCTGACATTCTTGTTGTAAGCACCAGCCATCCTTTGCTGATAACTGGCCATCCTTATCCTAGCCATATCCCTGATTTCTTCAATAGTATCCAGGTCTTGAGCCAAGTTCTCATCATTCTCCTCAGGATCACGGGTACTTGTTCTAGCAGTTGGAACCACCATTTCTGTTGGGATCACTGATTCTGCCCCAAATACCAAAGAGAATGGCGTTTGACCAGTAGCATTCTTAGGGGTTGTCCTATCAGCCCAGAGCACATAGGGTAGTTCTTCTGCCCATTTCCCTTTCTTGGATCCAAGCTTCTTCTTCAAATTGTTGATGATGATCTTGTTAGATGATTCTGCCTGACCATTAGCTTGTGGGTGGACTGGTGTTGATGTTATCATCCTAATCCCCCAGCTGTCACAAAAGTTAGTGGTTCTGCCCCCAATAAATTGGGAACCATTATCACATATAATCTCAGAAGGAATACCAAATCTAGTTATAATATTTCTTTTAATGAAGGATATAACTTCCTTTTCTCTGACTTGGGCAAAAGCTTCAGCCTCTATCCACTTGGAGAAGTAATCAGTCATAGCAAGCATGAATACTTTTCCACCAGGTGCCTTAGGGAGCTTACCAACTATATCCATACCCCATCTCATAAATGGCCAAGAGGAGGATATAGGATGCAATAATTCAGCTGGTTGATGAAGGATATTGCTGTGTCTCTGGCAAGGATCACATCTTCTGGCATACTCCACAGCATCTTTCTTCATGGTTGGCCAGTAGTATCCTGTCCTCAGGATCCTTGAGAATAATGCCCTGCCCCCAGTGTGGTTTCCACAATCTTCTTCATGGAAGTCTTTTAAAACTTCTTGGATTTCAGGATCCTCAATGCATCTCAAGTATGGTCCTGCAAGAGATCGTCTATACAACACATTATTTAAAATTGTGAATTGAGATACCTTAGATTTGAAAGCCCTAGGGTTTTCTCCTGTAGGAATCTCTCCATGTTGTAAGTATCTCATAATTGGTGAGGTCCATGATCCTGATTCTGAATGGGATTGAGTACCCTCACAAGGGATAATTGCAGAATCATTTCCTATCTCCATAGCCTCGTGATCCTCGATAGCCGGGGTTAGGATATGGATAATAGGAATCTTTATATCCTTCGGGATCTTCAAGGATGATCCTAAGTTAGCCAATGCATCAGCTTCTGTATTTTCTTCCCTTGGTACCTGTGACAAACTAAAGGAAACAAAAGAGAGTGCCAAACTTTTGACTATCTCCAAATACTTGGTTAGCTTTTCACCTTTAACAGAATATGATCCATTAAAGTGGTTCGTAATCAACAAAGAATCTACGTGTACCTCAAGATACCTGATCCCCATATGCTTTGCAATTTGTAAACCAGCAATTAGGGCTTCATATTCAGCCTCATTGTTAGTGGTTTGGAATTCACAAGCTATAGAATGGGGTATTATGTCCCCCTGTGGCGATTTTAGTAGTATTCCAAGTCCTGTGCCTTTGATATTTGAGGATCCATCAGTATAAAGTATCCAAGGATCCTTGGTCTCTTCTAGCTGCTGGACTTCTAGCTCAGCTTCTTCTTGTAAATCACTACTGAAATCAGCCACAAAGTCAGCTAATGCTTGGGATTTGATGGCTGTCCTAGGCTCATATCTTATATCATATGCACTCAATTTCACTGCCCACTTAGCCATCCTTCCTGACATCTCTGGTTTCCTGAGGACATTCTTAATTGGAAAATTAGTTTTAACAATGATAACATGAGTTTCAAAATAATGTCTTAATTTGGTAGATGCCATAATTAATGCAAGAATAAGCTTTTCAAGGTGTGAGTACCTGGATTCGGCATCAAGTAAACTTTTACTTACATAATAGACAGGATGTTGTGTACCTTGATGATCCTTAACAAGGACCGCACTTACTGCTTTTGAGGATACTGCAAGATACAAGGATAACACATCTCCTTTTTCTGGTTTCATCAAAGCCGGGGCCGAGGATAGGTAATCTTTGAGGGCTTTTAAAGCATTTTCATGCTTCTCCGTCCACTCAAATTTCTTGTTCTTCCTTAGGATATCATAGAATTCTTTACACTTCTCGGAGGACTTGGATATAAATCTGTTCAAGGCTGCTATCCTTCCTGTTAGCCTTTGAACATCCTTAGCATTGGCCGGAGATTTGATGTTCACTATTGCTTTGATTTGTTCCGGGCTAGCTTCAATGCCTCTCTTTGTCACCATATATCCTAAGAATTTACCTGCTTTAACTCCAAAGTGACATTTTGAAGGATTAAGTTTCATGTTATATTTGTCAAGGATATCGAATGCTTCCTCCAAGTCTCTTAGGTGATCCTCAGCTTTTAAGGATTTTACCACCATATCATCTATGTAAACCTCCATAGTTTGTCCAATCTGATCCTTGAACATCATATTCACCAGCCTTTGATATGTTGCACCTGCATTTCTTAATCCGAACGGCATAGCAATATAGCAGTATATACCAGTTGGAGTCATGAAGGCTGTATCCTCTTGGTCGGATGGTTCCATTTGGATTTGTTGGAATCCAGATGAAGCATCCATAAAAGTTAACAGTTCATGACCCGCAGTTGCATCCACCATGGAGTCAATGTGGGGTAAAGGGAAAGGATCCTTGGGACATGCCTTATTTAAATCGGTAAAGTCGACACATACCCTCCACTTTCCGTTTTTCTTTTGAACAACAACCACATTGGCCAACCATCTTGGATACTTGACCTCTCTAATCATACCTGCCCGGAGAAATTTCTCTACCTCTTCTTGGATAATGGCATTCCTTTCCGGTGCAAACTTTCTTCTCCTTTGATGGATTGGTTTGAAGGATCTGTCAATGCCGAGTTTATGGGTGATAACATCTTTGGATATACCAGTCATGTCTTCGTGTTTCCATGCAAAGGTAGTTTTTCTCCTTTTGAGGAAGGATACGAGGTCTTCTTTCATTTCGCCAAGGATCCCTGATCCGATATAGATTTTGGATTCAGGATCATCGGGATCCATGAGGATTTCTACCACATCCTGCTCTCTGGCCTCCAAGACATTCCTTGGAGGATACCTTGATTGCTATTGCTCCCTTGACTTCGAGGCTGGTTTCATCGATGAAGTGTAGCAATTCTTAGCCTCCTGCTGATCACTATCAATCTTTACTATTCCCCAAGGGCTAGGGAGCTTCACACATTGATGGTAAGTAGATGGGACTGCTTTCATATCGTGTATCCAGGGCCTGCCAAGGATAACATTACAACAAGATAAACAGTCAATAACACAAAATTTTTGATAAGAGTGTAAGCCTTCAATATATATTGGGAGTTTAATGTCCCCCAGGGTGTTCTTAGTTTCGCCACTAAATCCCACGAGCACGGAGGATCTTGGTATGATCTCTGATTCAGGGATACCCATCTTCTTTAGAACATCAAGCTGGATAATGTTCACTGAACTTCCTCCGTCTATAAGGATCCTGCGGACAAAATGGTTAGATATAAAAAGAGTAATAACTAAACCATCGTGATGAGGATCCTGGATATCAACACGATCCTCTTCATCAAAGGTTATGACTTTTCCTTCGGAGACACTTGATGTTTGAACCGGTCTTTCTCCATTATCCATTTTAGTTTCCTTTGCATGCCTTTTAGCTGCTGAGAAGGATGTGCCACAAATGTCGGATCCTCCAGAAATAAAGTTTATCACTTGTGCATCTGCTGGAGGAGCTGGAGCCTTCTCAGGGATCCTTTCAGGATCCTGAGTTCTTGACTTTTTTCTTCCCAATAATTCTTTTAGATGCCCTTTGCTCAACAAGTATCCAATTTCCTTTCTTAATGCAATGCATTCTTCTGTGAGGTGCCCAAAATCTTCATGATATGCACACCACTTTGATTTATCCTTAGTTGCAGCCGGCCTATCATTCTTTCTCGGCCATCTAGCTTTATCACCTAGGTTCTGCATAGCAAGGATTAGTTCATTGTTATCAACACTAAAGCAATATTCAGAAATTGGAGGATAATCCTCATCATCCTCTTCTTGATCAATAGAATGCACGTTCTGATTATCAGATCTGTTGTAGGATCTGAACTTGTTGTTCCTGAATGAGGATCCTTGCTTATCCTGCTTTGAGGATCCTGTTAACCTCTCCTGGATCCTCTTATCATCCTCTAGCCGGATGAACCTGAGGGCCCGGGTTCTTACCTCATCTAGGTTCCTGCATGGTGTCATAACAAGATCATCATAAAATAACGAATCCCTAAGCAATCCCATTTTGAAGGCCTCAACAGCCGTGGCTATATCTAAGTTGGGAATGTCTAAGGATTCTTTACTGAATTTGGTAATGTAATCCCTTAATGATTCATTATGACCCTGGGTTATCCTATATAAATCACTAGTTAATCGTTCAAATTTTCTACTACAAGAAAACTGATTATTAAACAAGTTAACTAGGTTAGCAAATGAGGTAATAGAATAAGGAGGAAGACTTAGCAGCCATTTGAGAGCTGATCCAGTAAGAGTGGATCCGAATCCCTTGCACATGCATGCTTCTTTTAACCTTTCTGGAATTGGATTGATTTCCATCCTTTCCCTATATTGTGCTATGTGTTCTTCAGGATCAGTCGAACCATCATACAGCTTCATTGTAGGCACATGGAACCTCTTGGGTATCTCAGCATCACAGATTGGTGGTGCAAAACGAGATATCTTGTGGCTCCCATCTGCAATCTCTGGGATAGGTTTGACCACTCCCGGAACACTTGATATCATATCCTTTAGCTTTTGCAATTCTCTGGCCATGGCATGATTGATACCTGGATCCTGCATAAGACCATGGTTAGTAGTATGAGAATTATTAAAAGTGTTACCTCCCATTGGATTCAAGTTAGGAAGAATAGATGTTAATCCGTATTGTTGAGGTTCTGGAATGATCGAGGGACCAGTAGAGGCATTGGTCTGCATTGGAATAAAATCTCCCTGATGGACATCTGAACTTCCTGTTTGCAAACTCCTCAAGGATCCTGGCATCTGGAAGGATCCCTGAAACTGAGACGATCCTGGAACGAAGGAGGATCCATGAACCTGGGATGATCCTGGAACGAAGGAGGATCCTTGAACCTGGGATGATCCTGGAACGAAGGAGGATCCTTGAACCTGGGACGATCCTGGAACGAAGGAGGATCCTTGAACCTGGGACGATCCTGGAACGAAGGGGGATCCTTGAACCTGGGACGATCCTGGAACGAAGGAGGATCCTTGAACCTGGGATGATCCTGGAACGAAGTGATCCTGGAACGAAGGAGGATCCTTGAACCTGGGATGATCCTGGAACGAAGGAGGATCCTTGAAACTGCTGCATTCCTGAGTATCCTCCTGAACTCGCGAGGGATCCCATATGCTGAGGATAGGATCCCGCTGGCGGGAAATATGAACCTGATGCCTGGGTCATTGTCGTTGTTCCGTAGTGCACTCCTTTTGGTCCACCCACATATTGAATGTCTGGAACCACTGATGGCTGAGAAGTAATCACCGGAGTATCAAAATTCAAAGATCTGGGCATCAGTGGGGAACGATCCTCTGCCGTTTTCTTCTGTTTCTTAATTTCGTCAATCTCCCGGAGGATCCTTTCGTTGGTCTTATCCTGCTCTTGTGCATGATTCCTCATCTGCAAAATCAAGGCATAGAGATCATTAGTAGTAGGATTAGTCGAAACAGAAGAAGTAGGTGGTTTTGAGAAAATGGGAGTTGGTTTCTTCGCGGCATTCTCAGTATTCTTCTGGGATCCAGAAGGTGGTGGAGGCAAAGGAGGGACGCCTTGTGAAGAAGTGAATGAAGGCATCAAGTTTGAAGTATTCTTCGCTGAGGAAGCCATTTGCTTGGTTGTAATGAACCGAAATGAGCACAGAAATGCGAATTCTTCTAAGGACAAAGCACCAATTGCCCCACGGTGGGCGCCAAACTGTTTTGGTCAAAAAATCTGTTGAGAATATTGCAACCAAACTCTATGTTATGGGGGTATGATGCTGATTATGTAATAGCGATGAGGATCACTTCTATGTAGATTTGCACAAACAACACAAGGATTTATACGGGGAAAAAGCCCTTGATCAAGAGTTGATCTCCGGCACAAAAAACCCCGGGTGATGGAAACTACCGATCACCAAGCTCAAATAAATGATTAAATGTTTACAACTTCGGATAGTAACGAGCTAGGTACAAGGATCACTACGGTGGAATGTGTAAAAAGTGTATGAAATTGCTAAGTGTTTGAACGAGAGCTTGTATGAGCGCTTGTACGAGTGTGTGTAACTGGAAAAATGACTAAGTGTTTTCTACTAGCTCGTTACTCCCTTTTTAAAATAGAAATAACCACCTAAACTAACTATCCGACTTTCGTGCCAAGCCTCCACGTTCTCCATAACGTCTATTTTTGGTCAAGCACGTGCAGAATAGTTTAGGAATATTCTCCAGGAATGTCGCCAAGACTTGGTCAAGCTTGTTATACCTGCGAGATGTTACAAAACATAAGTAAACAATCGTCAGTACGAGGATCCTTGAAGTGATCCATGATCCTGATCCTAAAGCCCTTCTGAGGATCACCACCTGTCACAGAAGTAAGGATCACTAATTAGGATAACGAATAAGGATCACTAATTGTTAGAAAATCCTCCCCTAACAATAGAGATAGTGGTTCACCATTTTCAGGCTTTATCAATAGAGGTGCAGTTGAGAGATATCGCTTCAAATCCTGCAAGGCTGCTTCATGCTTTGCTCCCCATTCAAATTTCTTATTCTTCTTGAGGATATCATAGAATTCCTTGCATTTTTCCGAGGATCTTGAAATAAATCTATTCAAAGCTGCTACTCGGCCCGTTAACCATTGTACGTCTTTCATATTCGAGGGTGATTTTATATCCAGGATAGCTTTAATCTGCTCCGGGCTTGCCTCTATCCCCCTTTTCGTCATCATATCGTCAATATATACCTCCATGGTGTCCCCCAGCTTATCTTTGAACATCATGTTTACTAATCTCTGGTATGTTGCACCTGCATTTTTCAAACCGAAAGGCATAGTAGTATAGCAATATATACCTGTTGGTGTCATGAAAGCAGTATCCTCCTGGTCCGAAGGCTCCATTTGAATCTGCGGAAATCCTGAGGATGCGTCCATGAACGTTAACATTTCATGTCCAGCAGTAGCATCCACCATTGCATCGATATGAGGGAGAGGAAATGGGTCTTTAGGACAAGCCTTGTTCAAGTCCGTGTAGTCTACACAGACTCTCCATTTCCCGTTTTTTCTTCTGTACCACAACTACATTTGCTAGCCATCTTGGAAACTTGACTTCTCTGATCATCCTGGACTTCAACAATCTTTCAACTTCCTCTTGGATAATCGCATTCCGCTCAGGAGCAAATTTTCTTCTTTTTTGCTGAACAGGCTTGAATGATTTGTCAATTCCAAGCTTGTGAGTGATAATGTCTTTGGATATGCCTGTCATATCCTCATGCTTCCATGCAAACGTTGACATCCTGCATTTCAAAAAGTTAGTTAGCTGCTCTTCAATATCCTGAGGGATATTAGTTCCTACGAGCACCGAGATATCAGGATTATCCTGATCCAGGATAATTTTCTTCACATCTTGCTCCGATTCCTCCACGATATCCTGGGCCCGCATCTTTAATTGCTATGCTGTACTAGGCTTGGTTGAGGATTTCATTGAGGATGAGTAGCATTCTTTCGCTTCCTGCTGATCGCTTTCAACCTTGACAACTCCCCAAGGGGTAGGGATCTTGATGCATTGGTGATATGTTGATGGCACAGCCTTCATATCGTGAATCCATGGTCTTCCCAGTATGATGTTATAGCAGGATAATGAGTCCATCACGCAGAAGCGTTGTATGGAGTTGACCCCTTCAACATATACTGGTAACTTTATCTCCCCTACGGTATTCCTAGCTTCTCCACTGAAACCAACGAGCACAGTGGACTTCGAAGTAATGTCTGTTAGGGGTCATTTTCTTAACGTATATATCCTGACCAATATCCTGCCTATGTTTGTTCATTTGTGACCAGGATGCTGGAAGAGGATATTACTAACATCTTGGGCGATATCCTGAGGCTTATTGAATTAACCACGTGCAGGTTAAGGGCTGAGACTTGCTAACGGTCAAGAGGACTTCTTCTCCTCAAGACTCGGACGAATTTGTTGAGGAAGAGACGTTGAGCCCGAAAGACCAGGTCTACAACGTTCGAAGAAGGAATATTCGGTGGATCCCGCAAGTTTAGGCTAGTTTGTTATTTTACCTTTACTATAAATAGGTTGGGGCGGATCAGCTTAGAACACACGATTTTTCACTAACACTCTCATACACTTACACTCTCTAGCTCATCGCAAACACCACACTTGTATTCAAGTTTCGTTGTAACACTTAGTCGATCCGTTCCACATCTTGCACTGTATCCTGATTTTTGAAGCAATAGAAGAACTAGGTAGCTGTGATTGTCAGCTCCCGAGGTTTTATGCCGGCGATCTAGATTGATCAAGGGCTTTCCTCGTACATCCCGTGTCGTTTACTTTACTTTTGCTCATTGTTTGATCATAGATACAGCTCTATATCCTGAGCCGTATCCTGAAACTGTTTTTACAAATTAACTTGATTAACATATTTTCGACATTCATTTCTAGCACACTACCTCACTTAACTAATTTGATCACTTAATTACTTCGGTAATTTTTGACCAAAACAATTTGGCGCCCACCGTGGGGCAAGTGGTGCTCTCTTTACTAAAACTTTTTGCCAAATCGCTAATCGGTTTTCTATTTTCAAAACTTTTTGCCACATTGTCCATAATGGCCTCAAGATCAAACATGAGTTCCTCTACTGTGTCTGCTATGACTTCTGCTACTACCGGTTCGGTGCTTCCACCACCTCCTCCAAGGATGCCAGCCTCTACACAATCTCGAGATGTTATCCCAACTCGGAGTGTCCAGGGATCTGCTCTCGTTTTAGCTTCTAATGATGAAATTTTAACCTTATTTGGAAGTGTGCAGGAACAAATGAGGCAGCAACAGGAAACAAACCAAATGCTTTTGAGGGAAATACAACTCCTGAAGGCTGGCTCGAGCAGATCTGCTGAGGACAATGTCACTCCGTTACACCCCAGAGCGTTGAACTTTAGTTCAGCTGTATATACCGAGGATAATAGGAGGAATATCGTGCCCAGTCTTCCTCAGAATCATACTCCTGAAATACCCTCCTCGATTAGGATGTCAACCATGAGGAGCTCAGGATATGCTTCAGGATATGGGCAAAATCCTCCAACGGGTAACGTGTTGAATAATAACAATACTCATGCTACTAACAGTGGTGGATCTTTGCAGGATACAGGTGTAACATCAGCACTTACCAGGGAACTTCAGAAATTGAAGGACATGATATCTAGTGTACCTGGGGTGGTCCAGCCGATCCCGGAAGTATCTCAAGACAGCCACAAGATATCTCGTTTTGCATATCCTATCTGTGATGCTGAGATCCCAAAGAGATTCCAAACTCCCAACATGAAGCTTTATGATGGGAGTACGGATCCTGAGGAGCATATTGCTCAGTATAGGGAATGAATGGAGATTAACCCTATCCCTCCGGAGCTCAAGGAAGCGTGCTTATGCAAGGGATTTGGTTCTACTCTAACAGGATCGGCCTTAAAATGGCTATTAAACGTTCCTCCTCACTCAATTACTTCATTTGCTCATTTGGTTAATTTATTTAACAGTCAATTTTCTTGTAGTCGGAGTTTTGAGAAACTAACCAGTGATCTTTACAGGATAACTCAAGGGCCTCAGGAATCCTTGAGGGATTATGTGAACAAATTCAGTCGAGAATCCTTGGATATCCCACATCTTGATGTTGCAACAGCTGTGCAAGCTTTCAAGATGGGATTACAAAAGGATTCTCAGTTTTATCAGGATCTCGTAATGAATCCCTGCAGGAATCTCGAGGAAGCTCGTAACAGGGCTTTGAGATATATCCGTCTGGAAGATGACAGAAAGATGCAAGAAAGGATGAACTCATCCAACACTTATGAGTCAACTAATAGGAAGTCAGAATCCTCGTTCAAGTCATATCAGCCTAAGCCGTATAATAGAAATGAAAACAAAAGAGTGAACGCTGTCGAAGATGAGGATCCTGGAGAGTATCCTGAGTTGTCCGAATATTGCTTTTCTGTTAATATTCCTGAATTGATGTATGCTATGCAGGGTCTAGGAGACAAGGCTAGGTGGCCTCGAAAGAATCAACAAAAGGCTGACTGGAAAGATAAGTCAAAATGGTCTGCTTTCCACGAAGATTTCGGACATATGACTGAGGATTGCATTGCTCTAAGGAAAGAAATAAGCTATCTTCTAAGCAAGGGATATCTGAAAGATCTCTTAGGAAGAAAGAAGAATAAGGGTCATGATACCGAGAAGGATCCTGAACGAGCAGCATCACCTCCCGTGGATGCCAAGATAATCAACTTCATTTCGGGAGGATCCGACATTTGTGGAACATCGTATTCGGCGGCAAAGAGACATGCAAAGGAATCCAAGGCCGAAAGGGGAGACAAACCTGTCAGGGTGACTACCCTCACAACTGATATAGTGATCACTTTTGATGCTGATGACAGGGATACTGTCCAAGATCCTCACCATGATGCTCTGGTAATAACATTATATGTGGCTAACCATTTTGTACACAGGATACTGGTTGATAATGGCAGCTCCGTCAACATAATCCAACTAGAAACTCTGAAGAGAATGAACGTATCTCCAATGGATATCACTTCAAAGTCTACCGTGCTTGTTGGATTCAGTGGGGAGGCTAGAAACACAGTGGGAGAGATAAAGTTGCCAGTATACGTTGAAGGAGTCAATTCGATACAACGTTTCTGTGTGATGGATTCTCTATCCTGCTATAACATCATACTGGGAAGACCGTGGATTCACGATATGAAGGCCGTACCATCAACATATCACCAATGCATCAAGATACCTACCCCTTGGGGAGTGGTCCAAGTTGATAGTGATCAGCAGGAGGCGAAAGAATGCTACTCATCCTCAATGAAATCCTCAACCAAACCTAGTGCAGCATAGCAATTAAAGACACGGGACCAGGATATCGTGGAGGATCCGGAGCAGGATGTGAAGAAAATTATCCTGGACCAGGATAATCCCGATATTTCGGTGCTCGTAGGGACCAATATCCCTCAGGATATTGAAGAACAATTAATTAACTTTTTGAAATGCAGGATGTCTACGTTTGCATGGAAGCATGAGGATATGACAGGCATATCCAAAGATATTATCACTCACAAGCTTGGAATTGATAAATCATTCAAGCCTGAGCGGAACGCGATTATCCAGGAGGAAGTTGAAAGATTATTAAAGTCCAGAATGATCAGAGAGGTTAAGTTCCCAAGGTGGCTAGCAAACGTGGTTGTAGTACAGAAGAAGAATGGGAAATGGAGAGTTTGTGTAGACTACACAGACTTGAACAAAGCTTGTCCTAAAGACCCATTTCCTCTTCCACACATTGATGCAATGGTAGATGCCACTGCCGGGCATGAAATGCTGACCTTCATGGACGCATCTTCAGGATTTCAACAGATCCAAATGGAACCTTCTGACCAGGAGGATACTGCCTTCATGACACCAACAGGTATTTATTGTTATACAGCTATGCCTTTTGGTTTGAAAAATGCAGGTGCAACATACCAAAGATTGGTAAACATGATGTTCAAAGACAAACTGGGGGACACCATGGAAGTATATATCGATGATATGGTGGTGAAATCTAAAAAGGCTGAGGATCACCTCCAGGATATCAAGGGAGCATTTGATATCCTGGATCAATACAACATGAAGCTGAATCCTGCTAAATGCCATTTCGGAGTGGGGGCAGGAAAGTTTCTTGGATATATGGTGACAAAGAGGGGGATAGAAGCGAGCCCAGAGCAGATCAAAGCTATCCTGGATATAAAATCACCCTCGAATATGAAGGACGTACAAAGATTAACAGGCCGAGTAGCAGCTCTAAACAGATTTATCTCAAGATCCTCAGAGAAATGCAAAGACTTCTACGATATCCTAAAGAAGAACAAAAGATTCGAATGGGGGGAAAAGCATGAAGCAGCCCTGCAGGATTTGAAACGGTATCTCTCAACCGCACCTCTATTGATGAAGCCGGAAAATGGTGAACCACTATCCCTGTACCTTGCTGTATCAGGGAATGCTGTAAGTGCCGTTCTTATAAAAGACCATGAAGGTCAGCAGTATCCTGTTTATTATGTTAGTAAAAGTTTGCTAGATGCTGAAACTAGGTATTCTCATTTAGAAAAATTGATACTAGCATTAGTCATGACATCAACGAAACTTAGGCATTATTTCGAGACACATAGGATACATGTTAAAACAAATTATCCTGTCAAAAATGTGCTTAGGAAACCAGAGATGTCAGGCAGGATGGCCAAGTGGTCAGTAAAGTTGAGTGCTTATGATTTAGTATACGAACCTAGGAATGCCATAAAGTCTCAGGCTTTAGCTGACTTTGTGGCTGATTTTAGTAGTGACATTCAGGACGAGGTAGATCTAGAAGTTCAACAGCTAGGAGAATCCTCACGATCCTGGACATTATATACTGATGGTGCATCTAATGTAAGAGGAGTAGGATTAGGAATACTACTAAAATCGCCACAGGGGGACATATTACCCCAGGCTATTAGGTGTGAATTTCCTGCTACTAATAATGAAGCAGAATATGAGGCTTTAATTGCAGGATTAGAGTTGGCTAAGAGCATGAGTATCAAAAATTTGCAAGTATATGTTGACTCTTTGTTAATTACTAACCATTTTAATGGATCCTATGCAGTTAAGGGAGAGAAATTAATCGAATATCTCGATATTCTCAAAAAATTAGCAGGATATTTCGATGTTTTTGTACTTAAACAGGTACCAAGGGAGGATAATGCTGAAGCGGATGCCTTAGCAAATTTGGGATCATCGATCAAGATACCTGAAGGGACGCAAATACCAATACTACATGTCCTATATCCTGCAACGAATCCTCAGGATAAAGAGGTAGCTGGTATTCAGGATCCAGGAGTGGAACATCTTGAAGAGGATCCTAAATCCTGGACGGCTCCAATCATGAAATATCTCAAAGAAGGACACATCCCTGGAAATGAAAATCCTAAGGCATTTAGGATGAAGGTATCACGATTCGCTATTATAAATAATATTTTATACAAAAAATCTCTTGCAGGACCGTATTTGAGGTGCTTGGAGGATCCTGAAGCCAAGGAAGTACTTCAGGATATACATGAAGGGGATTGTGGTAACCATGCTGGGGGCAGGTCGTTATTCTCAAAAGTATTAAGAACAGGATATTATTGGCCAACAATGAGAAAAGATGCCGCAGAATATGCTCGAAGATGTGACTCGTGTCAAAGACATAGTAACATACTGCATCAACCTGCTGAACCATTGTATCCTATTGTTTCCCCTTGGCCATTTATGAAGTGGGGTATGGATATAGTGGGAAAGCTACCGAAAGCTCCGAGAGGAAAAGTCTTCATGCTAGCAATGACGGATTATTTCTCTAAGTGGGTTGAAGCTGAAGCATTTGTTCAAGTTAGAGACCAAGAAGTAGTATCCTTCATAAAGAGGAATATCCTGACCAGATTCGGAGTACCAGCTGAGATAATCTGTGACAATGGTTCTCAGTTCATAAGTAAGAGGACTACTGACTTTTGCAAGAGTTGGGGAATCAAAATGATCACATCTACTCCGGTACATCCTCAAGCAAATGGACAAGCAGAATCCTCAAACAAGATAATTGTCAATAACTTAAAGAAAAGGCTTGGAGCCAAAAAAGGAAGATGGGCAGAAGAATTACCCTTTGTTTTATGGGCTGATAGGACAACGGTAAAGAATGCAACAGGCCAAACCCCATTTTCCTTGGTGTTTGGAGCAGAAGCAATGATTCCAACGGAAATGACGATACCTACTGCAAGATCTGTCTTAAATGATCCTGAGAAGAATCCTGAAGCCTTGAGTCAGGATTTAGACACTATAGATGAAAAGAGAGATGCGGCAAGGCTAAGGATGGCAGCATATCAACAGAGAATATCCAGGGCATATAACAAGAATATTAGAACCAGAAGATTTAAGGTTGGAGATTGGGTGTTAAGAAAGGCTTTTCAAAATACTACTAATCCTGCCGATGGCAAGTTAGCTCCAAAATGGGAAGGACCATATGAAATTGAATCAGAAGCAGGGAAAGGAGCATACAGACTCAAGAATATGGAGGGGGATATGCTACCGAGATCTTGGAATGCTATACACCTTAAGCTCTATTTCAAGTGAGTTTAGAATTCAATTTCTAACTCAGAATGGTATGAATTCTATCTTTTTTAAATACGTTTTGGTTTAATTTATTTTTTGAAACTCAATACTGACTTAAGCATCGGAGGGGTGTTAGCCAAGCTAACACCCACCTTAGTTTACAGTTGTTTTGCAAGATATGTTCCAGGATATAGCTCCAGGATATGCACTCAGGATAACTCAGAAGATTAGAGGATTGGCCCCCTCTCTTACGTTTAAGGGATACTGATTCCTTCACAGGTTTAAAGGTATTCACCTTTCTTCGGAATTGGGTTTAAACACCCCGCCTGGAGCGCAAGTTATTCAGGGATAGTTCAAGGTGGCGGGACCAGTCCATGTAAAAGTGGCTGACAATTTCGTTACTGTTGGCTATATCCTGAATCCTAAAGGTATATGAGGATTGATCACCCTCTCTCACGAAAGGGTATTTTCATACTCTCTAAGGTTTAAAGGTTTTCACCTTTCTAAGTCTTGGAGTTTATACACTCCCGCCTGTAGCGCATGAAAAATTGGGATTTTCCCCAGGATACAAGGGATTTATCTCCAGTACATCCTTGGGTTTTACCCTTGGGACGTAAAAAATCTCTTATGCAATGGAAACTGAAATTAAGTAGATTTCTAAGATACTTGAAGGCATTGTATACAGGGGACATTCCCTCCAAAGTGGTGGTGTAAAGCTAAAAGGATGAAGTTTGCGACTAATGCACTAAGTACCTTGCATAGGGGACATCTTCACTGGAAGAGTTGCAAAGGGATTGAAGTTTGGTAATAGGTTTATGTCCTATTTCTGGTATGATCTTTCCTTTATAAGCCTCATTTAGGTTTTTGGTGACATTATGTTAAGTATCCTGATATATATCCTCAAAGTCCTTTTAAGGATATTTGATTAGGATGTTTGAAACTAGTATTGGTTTGGAACTTTGATCATTTAAATATTATCAAAACTTGGTTTTGAAAAGATAAACTATTTTTTACTTTCTAAAAGAAATTTTTACAAAGTTGAAGGAACGTTTGGAAGATCTATCTAATACAAGGCTTTTGCAGTATGTTGCTGAGCATACTGATCAGGATAGTTTATACAAAATCTTTACAAAAATAAGACTAAATAATGCAAAGTAATGCAAGGTAACAGAAAATAAGTCAAAAGATGAAATTATTCTTAAAGCGATCAATACTGGTTGATAACCGAAGGTTTCATCCTGAAACCCAGGACCCATCCGCCTTCGGTTATCAAATTGTTTAGAGACAGGAATGAAAATTGTTCATAAAAACATAAAATTGTTCGAATGAAAATAAGCTCTAGGGGGTAGTGCCTTCTTGGTCCATAGCGGTTTCAGCAACATCCATCTTGGGGTCCGCCTCAGCATCCTTGTCAGCATCGATTGCCTTTTCAACTGCTTTAGAAGGTTCATCGACAGTTGATTTGGAAGAGGTACCGCCAAGATTCTTCAGCTTGGTCTCCCAAGCACCAACGTCCCAAGAAGGGCATTCAAAGCCTAATGTTTTGGCTTCGTGAGCCATCTTCAACCTAGCCTGGATAAGAGAAATGACGACGGAACTTTTGAGGCTTTCTCGGTAACTGACCATATCCCGTTCGTACTGCACATGGGCAGCTTCCAGATCGGCCTGGGCTTGAAGAGTAGCTTTGTTGAGAGCAACTTGGTGTTCCTGGGTCATTGCTTTGTATTTCTCCTCGTAATGACGAGACTTGGCGGCCGCGATCATACCTTGGTCAGAGATTGTGATTTCTGCTTCCTTTAGCTTAGATTCAAGTGTTTTGTTAAGCTTGCAGGATTCTTGATATAAGTGAACCAAACGCTCAAGACCCTGCAAAGGAAAGAGGACAGGGACTAATATTATCAAATCTTTGAAAATAGTCTAAATTGCAGGATATGATATGAAGATACTAACCTAGTTAAGAAAAGAAGTCATAAAACCACTGGCTTCAATGAACCCGTGCTTTTCATAAGGAAAGGTGTCAGAAATGACAGGGGAATCGGGTTCTTTCCTTTTGCGGGAACTTGAACTCCGGGGCTTGGTAGCCGGTGAAGGTTTAGGAATGATGATGGCTTTGGAGCTGCTGGGTTTGGATGTAGCAGTGGTCTTGGAGCCAGGTTCTTTCTTGACCTGGATCTGGTCAGAATAGCTATCCAGTTCGTCAAGATCAAAGACTTCAGGGATCTTAGCTGGTGCTGCGTAAAGGGAAAAGTTTTACTCTTTATCATTATATTGTTTTGACTAATTATTTTGAAAGGAATTCTTACCAGACATCTCGGATGATGAGTACTGAGTTGAATTCGGAACGTGTGTGGTAAAAGTCCTGTCTATTGCAGGTAACCGGTAAATGGTATTGATTCTCTCTTCTGACTCAGCGGTAGGAGGAGCAACTTCCTTGAAGTTCACTGCATAAAGGTCAAAAAGAAGAATATTAATAGAGGATAACAATCAAATCGTCTATAAGGATATTTATGATCCTACCGGTGGTTAACCACTCCACCGGAAGGTTGGCACCCTCAGCAATGGAATCTCGTTTGACAAAGAAGAATTTGCGTTGCCATCCGTCTTCGTTTTTGGTGGCTTTGAGAATCAGGGGTTTGCTAGAGGTTGAAAAAAGCAAGAACCGGCTAGAACCGTGGGATCGAAGGCGATAAGCAATAGGTAAATCCTCGATGCAGAGGTCAGAGCAATGGAGGTTTTTGATTTGGTTGAGTACAATCAAAACTCTCCAAACCATGGGCATGGTTTGAGCAAAAGAGATGCCAGTAATACGAAAGAATTGCATCATGAATTCAGGAAAAGGGTATCGAAGACCTAGTGAAAAAGGATATGCTGGAAAACAGATCCATTCGGTAAAAGAAACATCCGATCGGATTGACCGATCGAATGGCCTAAAGACTGTGCTGTCAGGGAAAGCACCGGAGGCTCTTAAAGCTGCAATGTCTGCGTTGTCAAAAGCGCAGATCTCCTTCTCGGGATTTTTAAGAAGATTCTGCTGGGTGAAGGTCTCGGCGGCCATTGCTAGTAAGATGAAGTAAATTGACAGGAAGAAAATCGGAAATGGAGAATTACCTGAAGGGTCTGTTGAAGATATCTGCTTTTCAAACAAGAAAAGAGAAGATATAGGGGCATCGTGGATCTCCATTGAGTAAAAAACGCGTTGGAAGTTACGATGTGATCTTGACCGTCGCTTCGTTTTAAATGCCTTGAGTTGTGGGATAAGATTTTTGAAATATATCCGTTGGATTGGTATACCAACCGATATATTTGGGGACAATTGTTAGGGGTCATTTTCTTAACGTATATATCCTGACCAATATCCTGCCTATGTTTGTTCATTTGTGACCAGGATGCTGGAAGAGGATATTGCTAACATCTTGGGCGATATCCTGAGGCTTATTGAATTAACCACGTGCAGGTTAAGGGCTGAGACTTGCTAACGGTCAAGAGGACTTCTTCTCCTCAAGACTCGGACGAATTTGTTGAGGAAGAGACGTTGAGCCCGAAAGACCAGGTCTACAACGTTCGAAGAAGGAATATTCGGTGGATCCCGTAAGTTTAGGCTAGTTTGTTATTTTACCTTTACTATAAATAGATGGGGGCGGATCAGCTTAGAACACACGATTTTTCACTAACACTCTCATACACTTACACTCTCTAGCTCATCGCAAACACCACACTTGTATTCAAGTTTCGTTGTAACACTAGTCGATCCGTTCCACATCTTGCACTGTATCCTGATTTTTGAAGCAATAGAAGAACTAGGCAGCTGCGATTGTCAGCTCCCGAGGTTTTATGTCGGCGATCTAGATTGATCAAGGGCTTTCCTCGTACATCCCGTGTCGTTTACTTTACTTTTGCTCATTGTTTGATCATAGATACAGCTCTATATCCTGAGCCGTATCCTGAAACTGTTTTTACAAATTAACTTGATTAACATATTTTCGACATTCATTTCTAGCGCACTACCTCACTTAACTAATTTGATCACTTAATTACTTCGGTAATTTTTGACCAAAACAATGTCCATCGGAGATACATTCATCCTTTTCAATGTTTCCAGCTGAATTATATTGACAGAACTACCGTTGTCTACCAGTATCCTGCGTACAAAATGGTTAGCCACATATAATGTTATTACCAAAGCATCATGGTGAGGATCCTGAACAGTATCCCTGTCATCACTATCGAAAGTGATCACTTTATCAGTTGTGAGGGTAGTCATCCTGACTGGTCTGTCTCCCCTCTCACTCTTAGCTTCCTTTGCATGTCTCTTGGCCGCCGAATACGAAGTTCCACATATATCGGATCCTCCTGAAATAAAGTTAATTATCTTGGCGTCTGCTGGGGGTGATGCTGCTCGTTCAGGATCCTTCTCGGGATCCTGACCTTTATTCTTCTTTCTTCCCAGCAAGTCCTTCAGATACCCTTTGCTTAACAGGTAACTTATTTCTTTCCTTAAAGCAATGCAGTCCTCGGTCATATGTCCGAAGTCTTCGTGGAAGGCACACCATTTGGATTTATCCTTCCAATCAGCTTTCTGCTGGTTCTTTCGAGGCCACCTAGCTTTGTCCCCTAAACCCTGCATAGCATACATTAACTCAGGTATATTAACAGAAAAGCAGTATTCAGATAAGTCAGGATATTCTTCAGGATCCTCGTCTTCAATAGCATTCACTTTCTTGTTATCATTTCTGCCATATGGCTTGGAGCGATATGGCTTATATGAGGTTTCTGATTTCCTGTTAGTTGATTCATAGGTTGAGGTAGAATTCATCCTCTCCTGCATCTTCTTGTCATCTTCCAAACGAATATATCTCAAAGCCCTGTTACGAGCTTCGTCGAGATTCCTGCAGGGATTCATTACAAGATCCTGATAAAACTGAGAATCCTTTTGTAACCCCATCTTAAAAGCTTGCACAGCTGTTGCAACATCAAGATGCGGGATATCCAAGGATTCTCTACTGAATTTGTTCACATAATCCCTCAAGGATTCCTGAGGCCCTTGAGTTATCCTGTAAAGATCACTGGTTAGTTTCTCAAAACTCCGACTACAAGAAAATTGATTGTTAAATAAATTAACCAAATGAGCAAACGAAGTAATTGAGTGAGGAGGGATGTTTAACAGCCATTTTAAGGCTGATCCTGTCAAGGTAGAACCAAATCCCTTACATAAGCATGCTTCCTTGAGATCTGGAGGGATAGGATTGATTTCCATCCGTTCCCTATACTGGGCAATATGCTCCTCAGGATCCGTAGTCCCGTCATACAGTTTCATGTTGGGAGTCTGGAATCTTTTTGGTATTTCAGCATCACAGATTGGATATGCAAAGCGAGATATCCTGTGGCTGTCTTGGGACACTTCCGGAATTGGCTGGACCACTCCAGGTACACTAGATATCATGTCCTTCAATTTTTGGAGCTCCCGGGTAAATGTTGACGTCATACCTGCATCCTGCAAAGAGCCATTGTTGTTAGTAGTAAGAATGTTATTATTTGACACATTACCGGTCTGAGGATTTTGGCCATATCCTGAAGCATATCCTGAACTCCTCACAGTCGACATCCTGACCGAAGAGGGTATCTCAGGGGTATGATTCTGAGAACGGCTTGGGACGATATTCCCCCTATTATCCTCAGTGTAAACTGCGGAACTGAAGTTCAAAGCCCTGGGCTGTATAGGAGTGACAGTTTCTTCAGCAGGTCTGCTTGAGCTAGCTTTTAAGAGTTGTATTTCTCTTAACAGCATTTGGTTAGTCTCCTGTTGCTGCCTCATTTGTTCCTGCACACTTCCAAATAAAGTCAGAATTTCATCATTAGAGGCTAAAACGGGAGCAGATCCCTGGACACTCCGAGTAGGGATAACATCTTGAGATTGTGAAGAAAATGGCATCCTCGGAGGAGGTGGTGGAAGCACCGAACCGGTAGTAGCAGAGGTTGCAGCAGACATAGTAGAGGAGCTCATGTTTGATCTTGAGGCCATTGTAAACGATGTGGTGAAAAGTTTTGAAAATAGAAAACCGATTAACGATTTCACAAAGATTTTTAGTAAAAGTAGCACCACTTGCCCCACGGTGGGCGCCAAATTGTTTTGGTCAAAAATTACCTAAGCAATTTAGTGATCAAATTAGTTAAGTGAGGTAGTGTGCTAAAATTATGTGTAAAAAATATGCTAACCAAGTTAGATATGAAAACAGTTTCAGGATACAGCTCAGGATATAAAGTCGTATCTATGATCAAACAATGAGCAAAAAAGTAAAGGTTGACACGTGATGTACGAGGAAAGCCCTTGATCAATCTAGATCACCGGCATAAAACCTCGGGAGCTGGCAATCGCAGCTGCCTTGTTCTTCTATTGCTTCAAATATCGGGATACAGTGCAGGATGTGGTGCGGATCGACTATGTGTTACAATGTAATTTGAGTACAAGTGTTGTGTGTAGTGTTTGCGATGAACTAGAGAGAAAGTGTTTGAAAGTGTGTAAGTTGCGTGCCTTAATCTGATCCGCCCCCATCTATTTATAGTAAAACAAATGTAACTAACTATCCTACATAACCGGGATCCAACGAATATTCCTTAGTTGAACGTTGGAGACCTGGTCTTTCGGGCTCAACGTCTCTCCTTTAACAAATACGCCCGAGTCTTGAGGAGATGGAGTCCACTTGACCGTTGGCAAGTCCCAGTCTTTAACCTGCACGTGATTAATTCGATATACCCCAGGATATCACCCAGGATGTTAGCAATGTCCTCGTCCAGTATCCTGATCACAGATAAACAATTAAAAGCAGGATATTAGTCAGCATGCATACTCAGAAAATGGCCCATAACAATACTATAGCCTCAATTTAAAACCTAATAGTTATGATCAAAATACGCATAAGCCCTTTAGCGTCTGATTTGTATTTATATTTTTCCATATCTCATTACACCGGCTACATATGTTAGAGACATACAAAATCAAACTGAGGAAATTTTATTAATTAAAACATAAGCTAGTACAATATGCCATTAAATTAGGTCTTTAGTAAGTCCCATATTCGATACATGTTCTTCGAAAACTTTAGGTGGGAGACCTTTAGTCATCGGATCCGCAAGCATATCTTTAGTACTAATATACTCAATACAAAGATTATTTTCCTCAACTCGTTCACGTACGAACAAATATTTTGTATCGAGATATAAACCAGCTCCAGTCGAACTATTACTGTTCGAGAAACTAACGACAGCTGAGTTATCACAGTAAAGCTTCAATGGTCTAGTAATGGAATTAACGATTTTGAGTCCAGTGATCAGATTTCTAAGCAACATTCCATGACAGGTTGCGTTGTAAACAACAATGTATTCTGCCATCATTGTGGAAGTTGTAGTTAACTGTTGTTTATGACTCTTCCATGAGATAGGTCCGCCTGCTAACATAAAGATGTATCCCGAAGTGGATTTCTTGTCATCTTTGCATTTGGCAAAGTCAGAATCAGAATAACCTACAACTTCTAAGTGATCACTTCTTCTATAAGTCAGTTTATAGTCTTTCGTCCCTTGCAGATATCTAAGGACCTTCTTAGCTGCTTTCCAGTGATCTAGGCCAGGATTAGTCTGATAACGGCCTAGCATTCCAGCAATATAAGTGATATCTGGGCGAGTACAGACTTGAGCATACATCAGGCTCCCGACTACTGACGCATAAGGTATCTGGCTCATTTACTCATTTTCAACCTCTGTTGTCGGACACTGGAATGAACCGAAAACATCTCCCTTAACTACTGGAGCGACTGAGGGTTTGCACTGTTGCATGTTGTAACATGTAAGGACACGATCTATGTAAGTCTTTTGGGACAATCCTAAGATCCCTTTGTGTCTATCTCGGTGAATTTCGATGCCAATGACGTAAGAAACATCTCCGAGATACTTCATGTCGAAGTTATGCGAGAGTAATCACTTCGACTCATGCAACATGTCTAAACTATTACTTGCCAATAGAATATCATCTACATAAAGGATAAGTAAAGTAAAATTACTCCCACTCATCTTGAGGGAGGTGCATTGATCCACTTGATTCTTCAAAAACCTTGTCTCTTCGTGACTTCATCAAACTTGAGGTACCATTGACGTGATGCTTGTTTTAACCCATAAATGGATTTCTTCAACTTACAGACTAGATGCACCTGACCTTCAGGTTTAAAGCCTTCAGGTTGTTTTATGTAAACATCTTCGTCTAAGTCTCCGTTAAGGAAAGCAGTTTTGACGTCCATCTGATGCAGCTCCAAATCAAAATGAGCTACTAGGTCCATAACGATCCTTAATGAATCTTTACGAGAGACAGGTGAAAACGACTCTTGATAATCAATTCCCTCTTTCTAGGTGTAGCCCTTTGCAACCAATCTCGCTTTATAGCGTTCAACGTTCCCATTCAGATCCAGTTTTTTTTTTGAACACCCATTTACCTCCTACAGGTTTAACACCGTTGGGTAATTCTACCAAATCCCAAACGTCATTTTTCTTCATGGATTCAAGCTCATCAATCATTGCTTTGTTCCATTCAGAAGACTGATCACTGCTAATGGCTTCATTATAAGAGATAGGATCATTGAGCTTTCCAGCATCCATTTCAGTCAAGTAGGTAACATAATCATCCCAATTAGTAGGCCGTCTTTGCCTAGATGACCTCCTGAGTTGATTATCGGGTTCAGCGTTGTCTTGGTTTTGAGCGTTTGATGTGCCTTCGTTATGAGGTATAATGGGTTCTGATTGTGGAGATGGAATTTGTGCAGTAGCTTCAGGTGCAGTTGTTGCATTGGGTACAAGAGGATTGAACGGAGTAATGGTAAGCGACGAGTCTCCCCCCCCCCCCGCGTCTTGTACTTCTTGCAATTCTTCGTAAGGGTTGGTACTGCTCCCACTGACCTTGAAATCCTCCAGGAACGCAGCACGCTAGGTTTCAACAATACGGGTGACATGGGAAGGACAATAGAAACGATAACCCTCTGAACGATCAGGATACCCGATAAAGAAACATGTAACTGTTTTAGGGTCAAGTTTCCTTAGGAAAGGATTATAGAGTTTTGCTTCAGCAATGCAGCCCCATACTTTCATATATTTAAGACTCAGTTTCCTTCCTGTCCAAAGTTCATAAGGAGTTTTAGGGACAGACTTAGAAGGAACTCTATTGAGTATATGAACAGCTGCTTTTAACGCTTCAGTCCAGAGGAATAATGGTAAATTAGTGTTGGCTAACATACTGCGCACCATGTTCATAAGGGTACGATTTTTTCGTTCAGCGACACCGTTCTGCTGAGGTGTACCAGGCATGGTGTATTGGTTCACAATCCCCTGGCCCTTACAAAACTCTTAAAATGGACCAGGAGCTTGACCCACATCAGTATGTCTTCCATAATATTCACTGCCTCTATCTGATCTCACAACTTTAATATGACGATCTAATTGCTTTTCAACTTCAGCTTTATAATCTTTAAAAGTTGTAAGAGCTTCAGATTTTTCCTTAATAAGATACAAGTACATGTAACGAGAACAATCATCAATGAAAGTGATAAATGAAGTATGTCCTGTTATGCCAGCGATTTGGTAGGGACCACTAATGTCAGTGTGAATGAGTTCTAATAAATTAGAGCTCCTAGTGGCACCTTTCTTATTCGCTAATGTCATTTTGCCTTTAAGACATTTGACACATGTTCCAAAATCAGTGAAATCGAGAGGAGGTAAGACTTCATCCTTTACGAGACGATTTAATCGTTCTCTTGAGATGTGGCCTAAACGTTGATGCCACAACATAGATGAAGTCTCTAAGTCTCGTTTCTTTTCCATCTTTGTGAGTGATTCATTAATATTATATAACAACAAAGATTTGGAAAAATTATCATCTAGTTCTAATCTATAGAGCCCACCATCCAGAATGCCAGTATCATAAACAATGGAATCATAGAGAATAGAGAGTTTGCAATGACCATGAGAAACGACAAAACCGTCCATGTCTAACTTTGGTCCTGATACAAGATTCTGAGTTACCTCAGGAATATATAAGGTATCATAAAGTTTAATACATAAACCAGTTTTCAAAAATAATTGTAATGTTCCTATGGCCTTCACTTCTAATTCTCGATCATCCCCAACTTTAAGTGTTCTTTGGTTTCTTCCCAGCTTCCGGATTGAAAGGAATCCCTGAGTAGAGTTAGTTACATGAACCATAGAACCAAAATCAAACCACCAAGAATTAGCAGGAACATTTAAATTAAAGGACTCAAGTATCATGAAAAAATCGTTACCTTTCTTAGCTAGCCACTCCTTGAAGTCAGGGCATTCCTTTTGCTTATGTCCTATTTTCTTACAGAACTTGCAATAGGGTTTGCCTAAGGAGCTCTTAGAGCTGGAAGGTGCACTTGTATTAGGATTTGGCTTTTGGACTTTGGAAGTATCCTTTCTCTGATAGTTGTTCTTCCTCTTCTTAGAGTTGGAGGTGGTGAAGTTAGCAACATCAGTAGTGCGATCCATCTTCATGCGCTCTTCCTCCTGTACACACATAGCGACCATCTCACTCATCGTCCATTTGTCCTTCTGAGTGTTGTAATTGATTTTGAATGCTTCATGTAACACCCCGTGTTCCCGAAGTCAAAGTCAAAGTCAAGATTGAAGTCAAAGGAAGACAAAATTGCTAATTGCGATCTGTCTCTCCTTGCTCAATCCCTGTTTTGACTTCTTTGACTTGTAATTAGTTTAGTTTATTTTTGTTTTAGTTGTATTATGTGGAGTATCTATTAATAATTGCATGGTAATCGCTATTTATCGCATGTTTAATCGCTTTATCGCAATCGCACTCGCAACTCGAATTACGCATTTTGGTTATTGTTATACGTGTGTGTGTGCCTTATGTGTTACTTGTGCATGTTTTTTTATGATATGTTGTGGTAATCAATCGAATCGCAATCGAAACTCAAACGCAATCGAACTCAATCGCAATCGAAATGGTATTATAATTAGTGGAGAATAGATAGTGCGAGATATGAGTAGTTGGGATTAAAAGTAATTTGACTAGGAAAATCTATCGTATCGCAACGCTCGCAATCGCAATTGAAACATCAAAAATCGTCACACCGAACACTCGAATCAGGCGACCGATCGATCAGGCAACCAGCCGATCGACCAGCCGACCGTTCGGACTGCCGTCTGATCGGACAGGCTGACCGATCGAGCTGCCTAGCTGATCGGCTAGCCCTTTCCTCTTTTGGAACTCTATAAATACCCCTGTCACTTTCATTCTTTCAACTTTTGGAAACTCTCTGACCGACCAGCTCGTGCTCCTCACCTTTTCTTCGATTTCTCTCAATTCCGGTAAGATCTCACTCTAAATCTTGTACTTTCTTGATCTACACGCACTCCTACACCCTTCTATCTTTTGAATCTTAACTTTTATCCGTGAAATCACCAATATTCAAGGTGTTCTAGGATGACGTCATCATGTGTTCTTGAGGAACTTCATGTTTTGGCCTCAATCCACCAAGAACAACTTGGATCTAACCGATTTCCACACAAACTAACAAAGATCTTGCATAGATCTAAACATATTCACAATAAAAAGGAGTGAAAGATGGTTTTCAACTTTCTTTCAACTCTTTTACACTCAATGCACTCAAAAACCGATAGAATCGGAACTTGTGCCGGCTCACTACTCAATATTGTGGTTGTGTTGGTTCAAGATCCGTATTCAATCCACGAGATTTCCGATTCCGGGTTAAACATGGAACGTCGTCTCGAACCGTCGACTGATCGGGTTTGGGTGATTCATGTCCGATCAGGAGAACCAAGTATTGACGAGGTTTCTGTTGCTTAACACGCTATCAAAACATCTCGATAAAACGACAAGCAATCAAAACAACTAAGTGTGAGACGAGCAGGACGACCAGGACGAGGTGCCGTCCGATCGGATAGTCACCCGAACGACCGATCAGCCGAACGACTTGCATCTTGGAACCCACACTTAACCATTTTTACCAAACTATGAAGTTGAGTGTTGAACGAATCGCTGTCCGATCGAACTACCATCCGATCGAACTGCCGGCCGTACCATGAAACACTTGAGCTTCCTCACTTAAACAATTTTCAACATGTTCAATGCACTAGAAATGCCACATGTTCAACTGCCGGCCGATCGGGTTGCCGGCCGATCGAACGACCGTCCGATCGACCGACCTGAAAGGTAGATATACTTCTACGTTTTCAAATGCTACAACAAAAACTTCAAAAGTCAAGCCATCATACACAAGCACATCCTTCCTAAAGGAAGAAACAATCCACTCGAACGGCCATCCGATCGGACAGTCGTCCGAACGGATTGTCACTCGCAAGACCAGCTGTCCGATCGGACTACCAACCGATCGACCAGCTGTCCGACCCATCAACACTTATTCTCGTTTTACGCGTCACTTATCGTTATGCTATCGAACTATTCAGGCTAACCTTACTCTCAAGCGCTCCCTTCAATCCATCAACCGCTATGAGTATACTCAATCCCTTTTTTTCTTTATGCACTTTTGGGGGTTACATACGTTACTTATACTAAATCACAATCGAACACACTACGCAATACTTTAAACGCTAACTGTTACCGCATGTTATACGTGACTTAATGAATGCTTGTTTGTTATGTTTACACATGGAATGTTGTGTACCTGCCTTAGCAACGATAGTACTATTAGTTTGGACTCAGCACCCGTTCACTCGGGGGTTGTTAAGGACAATTATTTGCATGGATTACAATGGTGATCATGTATTACGAACTGCCTTGGGCAGTCAACCCGCAGTCATTGGTATCGATAGGTCTATGTCGATAACTAACATGCCTCATTTCACTCTGTGTACGTGTTGGTTATGCGTAACGCTTTCGAACTCTATATGCTATTAACAAACTTGTATGCTCACCTTTACACTATGTGTATTGACTTTTATTTTAACGTATGTGACAGGTGCTTAGGATGCTTATCTGCTAGGAAATCGAGGCTAGAATAAGGTCTTAGAGGCCAACAAATAGTTGTCTGTACAAATGAAATCAAGGGTCTCTAGAAGCAACTAAACAATTGGGCTATTTATTTATAAATCTGAGTTGTCGGAACAGAACTATTTGCCTAGATTTTTGTCTGTAATAATTTGTTTATCATTTAAGACATGGTATGGGACATGTTACTTTAAATTATTTGGTAATGATAATTGTTATGGAAACTTCTGGACAATCTGTTTCGCTCAGTGCCATACCCCGATGTTTCCGCCATCAGTTGGGGTGTGACACTTCATAGGACGAAGGAAGCGAAGTGATGATGAAGTGAACAAGAAAACCATCACTGATTTCCATCTCTAGCCCTTTCAGCTTATTGGCCATGTCATGCATCATCATGATGTGTTCGCGAATGCCGCTCCTCCCATCATACTTAGTCGTCACCAGCTTGAGGATAAGAGTGCTAGCGTGTGCTTTTGATGTTCCTTTGAATTGAAACTCCACAGAAGCCAGGTAGGTTTTAGCATCTTCAGAATCAGGAATAGCTCCTCTAATTGCATTATGAATGGACTGCTTCATGAACATGAGAGACATGCGGTTACACCTAGTCCATTTTTCATGAACTATCTGCTCAGCAGCAGTACTTTGAGTAGTAAGGTCCGCTGGCTTATTCTCTCTTAAAGCATAATCGAAGTCTAGCAATCCTAGTGTAAGCATGAGGGCATCCTTCCATTCAGCAAAGTTATCACCAGTCAAAGGTGGAATCCCGCAATTGGGTGCTGATAGTGGAAATAAGATGAGCAAGTTATGATACTAAGAAAGAAGTCCTAATGTGATCTAAGGGCATGTTATACTAAGGCAGGCATAAATAATGACCATTTTAATTATGAAGTTGTGATATTGTCTATTACTAACATCAAAATAATAGATTTAGTAAAATTCTACTTAAACGAAGACAAATTAGCTATGGCCAGAAGTGTAATCATTTAAGTATGTGTGCAAAGTAATCGTGACAAATCAGCTTTGGCCAGAAATAAGACAATCACTTTAGTTATGTACTTGTCAAGCATGCTAACAGCTGTTTTGTGATGATAACTGAAAACTCGAAATTTTAGGGATTGTGGGATAATGTTTCCTGTTTTATTGTTAATCTAAAATTATCAAAGATTTCGAAAATTATAACTGATTATCTTTTAACAGTTTCCGAAAATTTTAATAGATAAAATTCAGATAAAAAACAGTAAAAACACCCACTAATCCTGGGATTTTCGAGTTTTCTTATAACAAGTGATGAACCCTAGAAAATTAAAACATAATTCTGGGATCTAAAACCTTAATTTAAAGACTTTTGTTAACAGATTTCGGACATTAATTTACCCATAGTGATTTCGAGTGACATGATTAACCACCCTTTTCTCAAAACAGTGATTTCGGCACAATAAGAACCGAAACCAGTCGTGATATATGAAGGCTTTAAAATTTCTGTTTTCCAGATTTTGATCCCAGAATAATGGATACGAAAACATAACTGATTTATCAACATATGCTCTGATACCACATGTTGATCAGTTCTGTTTAAACATAATGGAAAACATGAATAACATACCTGTTACAGCAGACAGGCCAGCAGAGAATCCAGTCAGAGATGCAGCCATTGAGTTCGACATACTTGTCAGGATGATCTGGTTCCTCCTTAGGGTGTAAGATGATGATGGTGATAAACCGAAACAAGGGAGGTTTCAGTTGGGAGAGAGAGCCGAGATTGTGATGTTATGAGGGTTGTGTAATGTGTAATTGTCTAACTGTGTAACCCTTAATCTCTCTAATAATCTCCTTATATATACACTCAAGAGGAAACCTAATTAGTTAATAAAGGTAATATGGTCCATCAACAATTACCAACTAATTATTAATAGGTTATTAATATATTTTGATATATATAATATAAATGATTATAATGGCTACAAGATTAAATATTATGATAATTATATATTTAATCTTACAACAGATCTTAGAGTTTTGCATAAATCAAGATGGTCCGGAAAAAAAAAAGAAGGTGAATCAAGCCATATTCTTTATGACAATATGGAGGCTATGGCAAAGGAGGAATGACAAGGTCTTTAAGGGATCAAACACATCGCAGTCGAAAATGATCCATGACATTAAGGAAATTACTCTATGGTGGGTGCTCAAGAGATCAAAAGTTAGGGGCGTAGATATAGGCAATTGGTGTGCGTTTTCTAATTTAGACTTTGGTTAGGGTGGTGGTAAATGTAATATCTTTTGGGTAGGTGTGGCTTATGTTTGGTTTCATTTGGGATGTATCTGTGCTTTTTGGTGTTTGTCTCTGCATAGCTTCTTGCTATTTGGAGGCTTGATGGTCGAATATATGTTTGGTTTGGTTGTTAAAATATATATATATATATATATTTAATCTTACATTTATGTGAACAACGGCTAAACAACAAAAATGATATATAATCCAGTTGAAGAAAAGGGAAAAAAAGATAGCCATTCAAGAATTTATAATAACGAATCGAATTAAAGTTAGTGTATATGTTTTATTGATTGTACTTTTGTAAGACCAGGTCTTGCAAAAAAAAATATATATAATAATTACAAAATCAAAGAAGTCTAAAGGAAATATCATGCAAGAAAGAGTCGTTCAAGCTAAAAGCAAAAGCAAAGTTGATTTAGACAAATGGAAAAGTGATCATTTAACTTGAAATGAAACAAAACCTCTTTACTTGGTAAGGACATACTTATCTATTTTTGCTATCATTGATTTCTCCTTTCTAGATCAAAATTCAATGAAACAAAACCTCTTTACTTGGTAAGGACATACATGATGAATTTGATCCTAATCCCTATTATATAATAATTGTTATGAGTACTTTAGCTCATATCTTGCAAAAATAAAAAATACACATAAGACTTTTATGACATACTTGGGTGATTATACCTAATCAAATCTGCATCTCAAAAGATCGAGCAAGAGAGCATGAAGTGAGAACTAAACCTTGTTTAAATTTTACACTTGATAACCATTTTATTATAAGTGATCACTTCCAAGAAAGTGAAAAGTTAGTGGATATCCTAGGTAATTAAGAGTGCTTGGCAAGGAAGAATTTCAAGATAAGTTCCCTCATTACAAGTCTCCACTCAAACAATCAAAAACAAATCTATGAACTTATTCATTATGGCTAACATAGAAAACATATTCATTGGTATGATCATCTATGATGGAGTCGGATATTCACCCTCGCCTGGTTCCTACATACAACATGCCCCTGGAATGGTGGCATTGTCTTGAGACATACCCAAGAAGGTGAATGGTTGGCTTGCTCCGTGGAACAACGACCTGGCCATGAGAAATAGTAGGAAACACATCAAAACACAAGAAAGAGACAATATGTTAGTAGATGAGAAATAAAATGTCTTGTCCATATATTATGAACTTAGTAGGGGAAAACACCCTGGAAAAAGGACATCATGTCCATGGAATTGTGACACTCTTGGGAAATTTCCTAGACACATAAAGGACGTTTGCGTATGGCATGTGAATTGTGCATTAGTTGGTTTTTATATCTTTGCATTTATGTATGAGTTACCGATGATCCAATAGTCTAGTAGTATGGTGTTTACATATATTTGACCGCTAAGTCACCATCGTGGGGACGGATAAGTAACGTAGAAAGTAGTCTTGTTGTTGGACAAGCCACTTTTAGAAAATAAGAAACTAGTAAAGAGTAAAAGAAACATAATATATGTTGGAACATGAGCTGTGATACATTCTACAATGGATCCAAAAATTAAGGTTAAATCCACTAATTATAGAGGTATAAAATTTCATACTTCTTACAAACATGTATTCATTGCGTGTTAGGATTTATGCAGATAACCCCGTGGTTTATAATCGTCTCATGTTTTAGTTTTAACATAATATAATATGTCATCTTCAAAGCGTTGTGCGAGAGAAAAAAATAAGAAGAAATAGATGGCACGTTCTTTTTTTCTCTATAAACGCTTTAAACAATGACCTAACATACTGAAACTGAATTTGGCAGGAGTTCAATCCAACCGCATTACGTTTTGGTTTTTCACAGAACAAATGGTACATAAAGAAACATCAAATTTATATATTTGGAACATATACTTTGCCTTTTTTAAGTGTAATTTTCCACATAAGGATGATCCCATCCACATGATAATGCTTAGAAAAGAAAGGTTTGAGAATTGAAAGACAATCTATGGAGTAAAGAAAAGCATGCATGGTGGGGATATGATATGATATGATACCATTGTTGCTGGCTTGTTTGTTTGTGACTAGACCACAGTTGCCTTTAGACTCGAGCAGACGTACATGGATGCAGAAACAGGCAGGTATCTTTCACTCCCAACATTTTCTAGTGGAGAACACAACTTTTTCTAAAGTAAAATCAAATATATATATTTTTTTCCACTATCCATTTTATTATATAATTATTATTAATTTAATTTAATTTATTCTTTTCATCCTTATCCATCTCTTACACTATATCAATGCACTACAGGATTTTCACTATCTAATTCATGGGTATGTAATTCTTTCGTGAAAGTTGATGGTCGGTAATCTGTCTGTGAAAGTGCTTTAAGAAACCATGTACAAAGACTTTTCATCAATGGATCAACGAGCTTTTTTTCGACAAATTATTGATAGATATTTTACTATCTAGACATCTACTTCATTGTCGAAACAACGATGAATATCACAACAGATTACCAAGGACGTGTCGTTGACAGATCAATGCAACAATTCTATTGCCGATAGATTATTGACGCTCTTCTTTTGTCACTCGTTTCGCTGATAGCCTTACATCAAAAAACCATTGTGATTTTTGGTTCTTAATAAAATAGAATTAGAAAAATATTTAGATAGTGTATTTACAATAATTTTCATAGTAGTAAAAATCATTTTCTAGTAAGTAGCTTCTTCACCAAATGTTTATATTTCATTCAAGAAAGCTTAGGGATTGAAAAGCGTTTTCTTTAACGGCAAACTAACCTAAATCTAAATATTTCTATACGTATACCTCGGGAACCAGGGATCGAGGAGCTAGCTAGGTACCGATTTACTCACCAAGTACAATTGGTATTTCAATGGGCACTGGTGAATTGATGTTCAGAGTTCAAACCTTATTGTGAGCGTTTAAATGAGTTTTTGATGATGTATAATTAGTTAACTATGGAGTGTGTTTCGTCGTTCAAAAAAATTATGAATGAACATATCTTAGAGTATTATACATAACATTATATGCTATGTCCGTTACTTTTTTAAATAATTTTTTTCATTCTAGTATATAATATTTTGTTATTAAATTATATTTAAGCATATTTTGTTTTTCATTTATAATTTAACTTCCAAGATACAATATTTTATATAACTTTGTTTATGTCGTTGTGACGTGCTTAAAACCGGGTTGTGAATAGTAATACACAAGTGATCGACGCACGAACGTACATGTCATAAAAGTTACGTCACGGTTTAGTTTTTTTTATTATAAAGTGACGTGTTTACCCTGGTCATTATTTTAGCAATACAATATAATGTTCTATAATTTCGAATATACGTTACGACGTGCTTATTTTATCTAAGATTCGATAAAAATTTATTTCAACGAGTCAAATATAGTGTTTTTTGTTCTTTGCCGTGAAAATTGTACTGATACCATCTGAACGACATCAGTGCCGGTATGGTATTTGTTTTTAATGGTTTCTTCAACGTGTCAAACAACATTGGTATGTTAACGGCATCGTGGCGAATCAAAAGTGATACCAACAAATCAATATTGGTACTGGTATTGATATTCGTTTTTTATGGCTTTCCAATCGATGTAAAACACGTGTTGATATCCCCATGGGCATATCTCTTCAGGTTACTATAAAGAATGCCGGTATTATAGCAGTACTGTAACAAACTAATCCAATACCGTAACGAACCAAAATGATACTCATTGAGAACAGTCCAGTCTTAATTGGATGGATGTCTCACTAGAAAAATGTGTTTCTAGATTCGGTTCTCACCGCCTTAACTTTTTATGTTTTTTTTTTTTTTTTGGTTATTGGATTTTAATAATCCGAAGTTTCACCCATTGGTCAGTAATAATCCCAACTTCAAAAATTCCCTGTAACAATCCCAACTATTAAGATTTTGGCCACCAATAATCCTTTGCTAACTGGGTTATAACCCAGTTAGTTTTTTTGCTGACGTGGCTGATGACGTGGACACAACTTTGTTATTTGTTGACTTGGCTGCTTATGTGGCACCATCACCACCTCCACTTCCTCCTCCTCCACTGCCACCACCATCTCCTCCAGCCACCACCATCACCCACCACCATCACCTCTGACCACCTCCACCTCCACCTCCACCCACCACTATCACCACCTCCTCTTCCTCCACCACCACTGCCATCTCCACTAACACCATCGTCATCTCCACCCACCAACACCGTCGTCATCTCCACCCACCACCACCTACCATCGCCATCTCAGATTCATCCCCACCTTCGTCACCTGACCGACAACCACCCCCGTATTGACGGTTCTAAACTTGACCTGACCGTCACCGATGAAGGATCCAGAACCGTGGGAATAGGGTTAATTCCATTGTTGTTGTTGGAGCAGAGGTCGATATGGTGGAACGGATGTCGATGTGGTGGAGCGGAAATAGGGTTAATTCCATTATTGTTGTTGCAGAGGTTCTGATTTCATTGGAAATTGAAGGATTGTGGGAATGGATGGTAGGTGGTGGTCGGAGGGGATTGAAGATGGTGGTTGTGCGGTGGGAGTTGGGTGGTCGAAGGGGGTTGAAGATGATGGTTGTGCGGAAAAAAAAGAGGAAGATCCGTGACGTCATCGTGGCGTTATTTGTGTGAATGGGACATGGCTTTGTGACGTCATTATAAAAAGGAACGTTCATGAACCATTCTTTAAATGGTCGTTGAGAAATAGGGCGAATTTCATTAAAAACACTAGGAAGGCGCTAGGGACAACAAAACAACCGAAACAAATTACAACGGACATTTAACCTACTCTTTTCCATCTAAATCCTTAAAACGAGATATATTAAAAATCCACAAAAAGGTTCTTCGCACTCTTCTTTTTGCCCGAAAACACACACTCATTCCTCATTTTTCATATGTTCCAACAAGTTGGCAGGATGATTCCATGAAGAACTTCTCCTTTACGTTGATCCAGGTTGTACGCCTTATCAATCTCAAGCAAATCTTTCACAGAAAAGGCGTGTATATTGGATTCAATCTAACCAATTTGAGATGAGGTGCCAGACTTGGGCCGAATAAACACAAAAAGTCATGAGGTGATCGCATGTCTCATTCGCATCTTCACATAACTTGCAAATCACCGAGTCTAAGTTAATGTTTCTTTTTTGAAGCTCCACAAATGAAGCGAGCCTATCTAAACCCATTCTCCAATTAGCATGTAAAGGTGGAATTTCTAGTGAAAATATGCAAATCTGCAATTATATACATATAAGCTTATAGCTTTGTATAGCCATGACACCCTCAAGACACTACTTATGTTGTTAGTGAGATCTGGAAGAAAAAAAAACTTATCATGACCCTTTGAATAATCATGAATTAGCATCGAATTGTTAATTGTAACGATGAAAAACTACGTATTCATGACTTAGTAACCAAACATGTAATCGCTAATTTTAATGAGATAGTGGGGTAGGCAGTTATGTAACGGTCTTGTTTATTACACTTAGGCTGGAGGGTGTGGTATAAAGCCCCTAGGGGCTTTATCACGCCGCGTTAGCGCCACGTCACACATGGGGCTTTAAAGTCCCTTTCTTTAACTTGCAGGGTGTGGTATAAAGTCCCCCTATTAAACAAAATTAAAAAAAATTGGTTGAAAAGAGGTAGGCCCCACCTGCACCCCTCTTTTCTTCCGTTAACACAATGGCGAGAAGAAGGATGGCGCCCCCTTTCATTTGCTCGGTGTGGACGATGACGCCCCGAAGACGTTATGGAGGCTGAGGTGGCGGGTGGCGCTAAGCCACACCCACCGGTCTTAAAACAAAAGATACAAGTTCTACTCAATATAACTATTGGTTCCGAAATAAACGTGCCCCAATAACATCCGGAAAAAAAGTGATTTTAGGAATATTTTTTAACGAAGCACCGTGAAGGCCTGAACCGCCGTTTGTCTTGCCCCTTCTCCAAAGCCCACATAAAGCATAGCCCATGAAAACCAAGCTTACAATTTCACACTTCAGCCCATTACACTTGGACAAATTAACACGGCCCAGAATACCCAGAAAATTTACAAAAACGGGTTATTTAGGTTAAATCCAATGTTTTAAAATCCGGTTTTTATACCGTACCGGCTTTGGCTCAAAAACAGCTTAACCGGGTGTATCGGGAAAATTTACTATTCATTATGATGTGACAACTACTATTCATTAGCTTTGTTTTTTAATATATAGGATAATTCTGAAAAACACTTCAACAATATTATAGTAACTGTTTTATCTCATTAGTGTAAGGATTAAATATAAACTAATCTTAATGTGTTTTTTTTTTTCATGACAAAATGAGAACTGAAATTTTTTTTTTTTTTTTTTTTTTTGGGATTTTTTTCATCTACTTAAACATGTCTTTTAGTTGAAAAAACTACAAAAAAAAAATATTTTTTGCATAGTTGCTCTAGTAGAGTAACTAGAGTACTTAGATAATTATTCTACTAGATAGAAAAAAAAATTAAAAAAAAAAATCTCTTTAGCACGCTAAGACTCATTTGTACAAAAACCTAACCCGAATAATTATATCCAACATTAAGTCCAAAGATACTTATAGACTTGAGTAAAACAACTAACTTAGACCTTTTTCTCTAAAATTTGTTCGTTTTAACATGTTACCCAACCGAATCCGTCACCCATTTTACCATCTACAAACCAGCACTGTAAGGGGCTGTTTGTTTACCTATTAATGAGGCTCTTAATGGTTCAGACCTATTACTGGTTCAGCACTTAATGGTTCAGACTGTTTGTTTCACGAGTAGATGTATAAATGGTTCAGACATTTGCCTCTGAATGGTTAAGCATTATACAGAGTCTGAATGGTTAAGACCTCTAATCTGAATCGGTCAGACATTTGCCTCTGAATGGTCAAGCATTATACAGACTCTTAATGATTCAGACCTCTTACTGGTTCAGCACTTAATGGTTCAGACATTTTACTGGTTCAGCACTTAACTATTCAGATGTTACCAAACAACCCCTAAGTAAATGCATTATTGAATGGGCAATTCAAAAACACATAAAAAAAGATTAAACGAATGAATTGCAAAGACAAAATAAAAAACGCATATAAATAAAGTTAAAAACTACAACATTGCTACCTGATTAATATAGTTTACGCTTATTAAACTAGCCATATAATTTACGCTTATTAAACTAGTTGTACGCGTATATGCGATATTGGGTGGTCGAATGGGTCTAAGAGAAGTCCGAAATGCCAAAATATATTTCATATTATTATAACATCAGTTTCATAATCAATTACATGTTCATTTAGTTTTAAAACCATATTCTGTGCCATAAAGGGCATTTTGGGCATTTATTTAGCATAACAAGTGAACTTTGCAATAGACCCGACAAGCGGTATGATCAGAATGTATAACCTCTAAGGGTTATTCGCTACAATAATATGATCATATAACAACCCTTAATCAGTCTCTAAACTTGCTCAAACGGGTCAGAATTCAAAATCAAAGCAGAACTGAAACTTGCTCATATAACAACCTGACAAACGGTATGATCAGAAGGTATAACCTCTAAGGGTTATTCGCTACAATAATATGATCATATACCAACCCTCAATCAGTCTCTAGCCTTACAAGTGTGTAAGGGAGTGTTATAACTCTAGAAGGGAAGCCTCTATAGATCAGAAGCACTCCAAGATTGTGAGAATGATTTTTGAAAGATGCAAGTTCAAATGGTGCTTGAACACCTCTATTTATAGTTAGATTCAATCCTCTAAATCAAGACATGTGTCTCCTAAGGTGTTATGGAGGTGATTAGTGGCACCCGAGATATATCATGGAGGAAGATAGGTGGCCAAATCGCGACATGGGTGGCAGGAGTAGCAGCTGCCAGCTGCAATAAGTCTGCTTGCGAAGGCCTTACGCACCGTAAGGCATATGCCTTACGGTTCGTATGGACCTCTGGCGCGCCCACTGTTTTGAATTTCCTTACGGATCGTCAGAAGCCAAATGTTTGGCATTTCTTCATCTTTGACCCCTCAATTTTCAATCTTCCAAATTTTATACAAATTAGTCTCTCTCGTCCAACATATCGGGAATATTTGAGAGTTATCGGACACGTGTTGCTACATGATTTGATTATAATTTCTGAGGTGTTACATACAACTATTATAAATATATACAAAATTTACATATTTTACATGTTTTTTAAGGACGATCATATGCATCTCCGATGTGCAATGATGGAAAAACCTTTTTATGGGAATCAAACCTAAAACCTAATGGTCTTAAAGTCTTATCACCTAGAAAATATACCAGGCTATAATGTTATTGACACATGTTTTATATGTTATTAGTTATTACACATTTCTGTAACGTTCTTAATAAGATCTGTTTTACCAAAAATAAGAAAAATAAAGGGAGAAAAAAGAAAAGCAAATAGGGCCACTATCTAGATTTTGCTAGTCCTTTACAAAGATGGCACGTAAGGATTTGTGATGGACCCTCATTCAATGCGAAAGATAGTCAAGAATGGCCACATCACCTCTCAAAGATGGTAAAAAAGCCACCGTGTTGAAGATTCGATTCATAAGATTTCTATAAGTCAAAAGTCAAAAGTGACGGCTAGATACGACAAGGTGTTTATTTGTAAGGTGAGAGGTTGAGTCTAATTGGCAACCCATTGAAGTTAAGGTGTTCTTCCTTTGAGATCAAGGATTCAAACCCTGTCATCGAAAGATTTTATATGATTTAAGTTGTTAAAAAAGAATAAGGTGTTTATTTGCTAGGAGTTGAGCTCAATGAGGATCATAAGATAAATTTGTGGATTGGGAATAGAGTAAGGGTAGAATGGTTGGAGTGGTCTACGTGGTATAAATTCGAAGTAATGTCGAAATTGTATCATGGTATTTTGTATTTGGGTTCTAGTTTTTTACTAGTTCCCGTTTTATATTTGACCAATTTTGTTGTTCAAGAAAATAATGAAAGTGAAATTCCTAATTCATTTGTGGTTTCGTAGTTAATCTTGAAACGTCAAAGTAAGTAACATGATTTTATTGGCTAGTGGAGATGGATATGATCGGGTGGTTCTACTTGTGCCACGATCATACTCCCGTAGTCCATCAGTGATCCAAATTTGCCGTTAAAAAAAAGTAACATGATTTTAGTTTTTTTTCTTTTATAAGAAAGAGAAAGAAGGAAGAAATCGAGAGTTATATTATTAAAGGTGTTTCAGTTTGTTTTTTAAAGAAAATGAGAATAACATATATTTAATAGTGATCAATGCAAACGAGTGGCAGCCGATGGTTGATTTAATGGTGCATATGTGGAATCTTCATCTTTATCTTCCATCTCTATACTTAGAGTTAGTAGGAGTTGGGTGGAAAGTCTATTTTTCCTAGAAAGTCTAGGAAGGAATAAGATTTGGACATGTGTCATTGAGGGATTTTAAGTAGAAGGGCTATCATGTAATTTCACATTTTAATTTTATTTTTGGAATGTATCTTCATTAACTAAAATTCCATGATTTTCGGAATTTTTATTGTTTTTCGAATTCAAATCTGCAAGTCAATGTGTTTATCTGAAACTATAAGCATGTTCTTGGTGATGTGTTTTACCAGTTAGAGAGGTTGAAGTCAGTGTGTTTTAACAATCTGAAGTCAATATATAATCAGGTTGTGTTTTAACAGTTATTTTGCATTTTAACACTCTGAATGTGTTTTAACAGCAAGCAGATTCTTGAAGCTGTGTTTTAACAGCAATCAGATTCTTGACGCTGTATTTTAACAGATTCTTGACGCTGTGTTTTAACAGCAAGCAGATTCTTGACGCTGTGTTTTAATGGCAAGCAGATTCTTAACGCTGTGTTTTAACAGCAAGCGGATTCTTGACGTTGTGTTTTAACAGCAAGCAGATTCTTGACGCTGTGTTTTAACAGCAAGCAGATTCTTGACGTTGTGTTTTAACAGCAAGCAGATTCTTGACGTTGTGTTTTAACAGCAAGCAGATTCTTGACGCTGTGTTTTAACAGCAAGCAGATTCTTAACGCTGTGTTTTAACAGCAAGCAGATTCTTGACGCTGTGTTTTAACAGCAAGCAGATTCTTGACGCTGTGTTTAAACAGCAAGCAGATTCTTGACGCTGTGTTTTACATGCCTCTCTACAATCATCAATTAAAACAGAAAAAACACAGCCAAGTTACAAGCAGATTAAGACCGAAAACGTATATGCACTTCAAGAACTTTAATCACAACACAAGATATGAATACCTAGTGAAGAAAAGGGGTATCAACAAGCCTTGGAACCGAAATCTGAATGTTTTTGGGGTCCTGTTTTGCGTCGCCAACAGCAAGGGGGAGTAGAGATCGCAGGTTTTATTATGTTTAGGGTTGGATTGGAGAGAGAAAGAGAGAAAATCAAATCAATAATGGAGAGAGAGAGGGGGAAAATCCCATGAAAGTATGGATTGCAGTTATCTAATTGATTTAAAAAAACGGCCATTTGACAAAATTGCCCCTATTCATTTAAAACAATCAATTAATTAAACTCAAATATTACAAGATTGCCATTGATTTAATCTCAACCCTTAAACACACCAATCGGATGGACCAGATCGCTTCCTAGACTTTCTAGGAAAAACACACTTTCCGTGCGAACCCTACTCTACTTAGAGTATTCACATCCAAATAATCAAATTGTGTGTGGTGTTTTTAAAATATAAAAAGTATAAAAAGTGGTTGTGAGTGGAGGAGAGAGAAAATGTTATTGTTCATCAGTATATTTGGGGGGACACTGTTCACCCCCTATAATTTTTTAATATATTTTGAAAGTGGTTGTGACTGAAGGAGAGAGAAAAGGTAATGATAAAGGTATAAAAAATATTATTTAATTGAAAAGGAGAGAGAAAATGTAGTGTTTTTTAGTGTAATTTAGGGTGAAAATATGGTGGAATGGATGTGAATGCTCTAATAAATAAAAATAAAGTATACATGGATTATTTTTAGGCTTTCTTCTTTAATTTTTGCCATTTGTCATTTGTTAGGACTATTTTTACCACGTGTCATGTTGTGATTATTCCTACATTTTATTAACCTTTTATTTATTCTTATTAATAATTAATAACTAATAATTAATAATTGATGGTTGATTGATTGATTTAATTGATTTTAAATTTTTAGTAAGAATCTCTATACTAATAAATAAAAATAAAGTACACATGGATGATTTTTAGGCTTTATTTTTTAATTTTTGCCACTTGTCATTTGTTAGGACTATTTTTGTCACGTGTCATGTTGTGATTATTCCTACATTTTATTAACCTTTTATTTATTCTTATTAATAACTAATAATTAATAATTAATAATTGATGGTTGATTGATTGATTTAATTGATTTTAAATTTTTAGTAAGAAATGTTTTTTCTTCAAAAAATTTAGGTATTTTGTAAACATGGTCAACATTTAGATTTAGTTAATGCATTTAATGCAAGTAAATTGTAAATAAGCTATAATTACCTAAATTCAATTATGCATATCTTTAAATGCATATCTTAAGGTATTATGATGCATGCAAGTATTGTAGTAACACTCTTAGTTGAAAAATCATTAATTCATTACAATCTTGATCACTTAAGTGTGAGATCTTGGGTTCAAGTCTTACGAAAAACAAAGATATTCGTTGTTAAAAAACAACATATGTTGAGTTTTTTTTTCAAAAGGGTGTAGTGATTTGGTGGCGATAACCGTTGAGTCCCTAGATTTAACAAGGAAGAAGATAGAATGGTTAGGAGATTTTTTTAGTATTTCATTATTTTTTTTATAAAAGAACCCATTTTGATAAATACTTTTGAAACAAGTCATTTTGGTAAATAATTTTGTCAACTACACCCTTTAAAAAACAAAACCTCGTCAAATGTACACCAAAAGTTGTATAGTTTAACTCGGTAATATTATAGGTATACTTGAGACTAATAAAATAATTAACAAAAATGCAAATGAGGTGCTTGAAAAATATGTGGAGGTATACTTTTATACTTTTTTTTTAAATTTTATTTAATTGTTTTTCAAAGATATACTTTTAGAAACATACTTTATAAGTAAACAAGTGTTTTTTTACATGGGGGTTATAAAAGATCGCTTTTTGAAGAGTTTAGCCAGCTATATATTGCATTTTATATAAATAGGTATTTAAATTTTATGATATATTATTATACCTTTTAGTTTACCATTATTATATGTAACAATATGTGTTAGTGCATCATCTGTCTATCGCCTTCGTCAATCTAGTCCGTAGCAGAAACCGAAGAATCAAGCTTATATTGTTATATCTAGTTAGAAATAGCAAGGTGGCATTTTGGTAATTAATGAGAAGTCTCATTAATTCCAAGAGCTATAAATAGGAGCTTTATGTCATCATTTAGAAGACTTTGCTCATTTGGAGATTTAGAAGCTTAGAACTTAGAGAGAGAAAGTCTAGAGAGAGAAAGTCTCTCCACGTGATTCTCGGCTATTGTACACGACATATTATTCAATAGAATCACGTCATTTGTACGTTCTTGTGTGTTCGGTCACGTACGTTCACGGATTCCGCACGTCGAACGTTCGTTACGCAATCGTACGGTGTCGAAACCGGTCCTACAAGTGGTATCAGAGCTAGGAGCTCGATTGCGCTGACCAAACACATAAATTCGTACTAGATTTCATCGATTTCAGACCTGTTTTTCATCTAATTCTTCATATTCTACTCATTTTTCACGTTTTTAACGGTGTTTCGTCAAATTGAAAGGGATTTTACGGCCCGAATTGGCTGATTTTTTGATATGTTGTGCGAAAACACCTGATCTATAACCCTACCAAGTTTCAGATCTAAATTCCTAGCCGTTTAGGAGATATCGAAGGTTTTAGGTCCGATTTCGTGTCATATAACTGATTTCGCTCATACGGTAAAAGCAAAATCAGGGGTTTCGCTTTTGTGGACTAGGTTTCGCTCATTGTGTTCCAGTGATTTCGCTCTTGTGGTTTCAAAGTTGATTTCGCTCGTATGACACCCTGATTTCGCTCATATGGTCCAATAGGGTTTCGCTCTTGTGGTTGAGGTTCCGCTCATAGGTGTAACACTGTGGTTTCGCTCTTATGTACTTAATGTGATTCCGCTCATAAGACATTTTCTGATTCCTCTCATGTGAACCAATCAGTGATTCCGATCAAGTGACTATTTGATTCTGCTTGAACGTGGTTTAATTCTGTGTGACTGTGCTGATTTCACGTGATACATATCATATAACAGTGTGTTTTTGACTGACTAATACGTATCGGCCCAATCAGATTTTCAGTATATCAGATTATTTGAATCGACACATTAATTGATTTTGTACAGATCTTAAATTGAGAAGTAAGTGGCCTATGTGAAATAATTAACATCACCGACCCAGTTGCCTGCCACGTGAATTGAATAGGCAACCCATGTGACTTCATTTGTTAGCGGCCCAATCAAAGTGTTTTAAATTTGAAATTTGTCAGCCCAACTTTGAAAACAGTTTGATGTAGTGGAGGCATTATTGTCAGTTTGCATTAAATCAATTGTGCATTGTGATTTGTTAGTGTGTTGGCCCAACTGATTACATAACTCGATAGGCCCATTTAATTGAAGTATAGAGTTTAGTTCATTCTAAACCCATATTACTTGGCCCATCTATTCAAGTTCATTCATTCATTGGTTTCACCCGAAAAACATTGGAACGAATCCGCAAATCTTCGACACGAGTCTTAGATTGATTTTACAAACACACTGTTACGTATTCAGTCAGTTTGAACTGATCGCTTGTTTGTTTGTTTGCAGGTGATTCGAGGTGATTTACAAGGCACAAATACCAAGAAATCAAAATGTTTGACGAAAAGGAAAACAAGAATCTTGAAAATTTAAATGATTGGCATTGTGAATCTTGGTGTGGGAGATTAAGTGATAAGGATGTTTATGTTAAAAGATTCAAAAAAATTTTATGTAAGAAGAATGAATCAGTGGAGGAGTTTAAAGAAAGGTTTTATGAGCTAATCATCAAGTTAGAAAAACATAAGATATATCATTCAAAAGATGAAAGAATTTCAAAATTTGTTGATGCTTTACCTTTGGAATGGAATAAATTCGTGAATAACGAAAAACGGAATTCTAGTTTGTCACACTATGATTTAAGAAGTTTTATCAATACAATTACAAATCATAGGATTCATGAAGATTCAAGAAAATGGGAGTTATTGGATGAAATAAAAAAAGAATAAAAAAGGATAGACTTGGATGTAATCATTGAAATGAGGAAACGAATCACTGTGTGTCTTGCAGCAAAAAATGTTATGAAATACGATATTAAGAGGGGTTGTTATATTGATGAAAATATGAATCCTCTTGATTTTGTTAAATTTTTCTGTGCAGGAACATACAAGATGGAAACAAAGAAAGAAGCTGATGATGGAGAGATGAATGGAAAATGCTCGAAATGCGAAAAATCAGAAACAGACAATGTCAAACTTCTGAAGAATGTAGAAAGTTTAACATTGGAAATCAAAAGCTTGAAGGATGAGAAAGAATCTGATAATAAAGATATTCTTGAAATGCGAGAAATTTGTGAGAATTTGAAGTCTGAAAATGTCAAACTGCTTAGTGATGTGAATAGTTTGACAACAGAAAACAAAAGTTTAAAAGGAAAAATTGAAAATTTTGAACATGAAAAATTATAATTTGAAAAAGATTTTCAAAGTCAAATGAAGATTTTAGAAGAAGAAAAATCTGTTATTTTTCAGAATAATCTTGAAAAACAAATTGAAATAAATTCTCATCTTCAGAAAATCATTCGGCTTGAAAATGAAGCTGAAATTGCAAGAAATAAAATTGATGATTTTGAAAAGAAATTGAAAGGTTTTGTGAATTCTACATCACATGTCTGTCCAAAACCGATCAATTCAGTTCCAATAAGTGACAATGTCACAAATTTTGACAAAGTCAAAATTGAAGATTGCGATGACAAAGCTGATGATGAAATAGAAAAAGAAAAGAAAAGAAAAATATTTTTAGAATTACAAGAAAATTTTCAAAATACTGTTTTGCAGTCTACTGAAATAGGTGAATGCTCTAAGAAAAAACTTGTTAAGAAGATTGTAGAACAGAAACAAAAAGTTAAAATTTTGAAAAATTTTCAAAATGAAAATAAAAGCTCATCAGTTCAATCATCCAATCATTATAAAAAACAACAAAAATCTAAAAATGAAAACTCACAAAATGTTGGTAATAAGTGGTGCAGGTTTGACCACAGTGCTCAAAAGCCAAATCCAGCATTGAAGAGGAGAAATGACTATAACCAAGCCAAACAATGTTATGATCTGAAGGTTTGGACTGACAGAAGTGGATGGTACGATAACAGAGTGTGCTACACCTGTGGTGTGAGAGGACACATTGCTGTTAACTGCCAGAATTAGAATTATGAAACAAGAAGATGCTATAATTGTCATATCAGAGGACATATTGCCAGAGATTGCCCAAGGAGATCAATGGGAAGATCGAGGGTTGAATCTCAAAGAATGGAAAAGAAACCAGTCAACGTCAAGCCCAAAGAACAGAAGGTTCAAGAACCTAAAGTTCAAGAAAAGAAAGTGAAGCTTTCTCAGGGGCAGAAAGATAGACTGAGGAAGAAGAGGAAGAAGGCAAGAGAATATCTGGAGAAAATTTTGTCTTCGGGTTCAACGGACAGATTGAATAAGAGTTCTGATGAATCAACTAACTCGATTGCAAAGTCAAGCAAGACGAATTCATCGGATACAAATCTGAGGACGAAAGAAGAAAAGAAGAAGAAGAAAATGGTCGGCGATGAATCTGAAGTGTCACAGTCAGACAAGCCATGTACAGGCAATGATTCTGGTTCATCAAAGCCAGAGGAGCCTAGTGTTGAGGTAAAAAAGGAGAATTCAGGTTTAACAATGGATGATGCAAATTTTACACCATTGTTGAACAAGAATTCTAAATCACCCAAGGACAGTCAGGCTTGGGTGAAACTTTTCAAATAGAAAAACCTGACTTGCCGGAGTTCCCAGGTTGGTAAGTGTGGAACAGGAATCGGCACATTTCTTGAGGAATTTCACTCTGGTGATTTTTCGCCTTACATGTGGTAAATCAGGGACATTAAGTTGTACTTGATTTCCTACAAGTGTTTGTGTTGATAGAATCTTGAACTGTTAAATCTTTCAAAATGGTTAAAGGAGAACAAAGTGATGAAGTAATCCCCTAACCAACAAGTGGTTTGTTAATTCAACAAAACTAATTTTCCGAAAGAAACATTTGATTAAAACAAACTTAAGTGTTTTGAAATCACAATGGAAAAATAGTTTGTTGTGAGGGGGAGTTCTGATTGTTTATGCCAAGTGGATGGCGAATTGATATCAGTTTGTCACGTTTCTTGTATAGTTTGGTTTCAAATTTTCCCAGAAAATCAAAATTGTAACATATTTTGATTTTAGGGGGAGAAAAATTTTAAAAAAATTAGAAAATTTGGAAATGTCAAAAACATTGAAAAAGAAAAAATGAGTTTTGTTGTGAATAAGAGGAAATGATAGTAAATCAGTGGACGATCACAGCATGCTAAAGATATGGAAAGTTAAAAAGTGATAAACGGTCTCACTGATGATATGCCAGTAGGTTTTTGCACATTCAGTAGATTGTAACGAGATATAAACTTAAATTCAAACTTGCTTATATCGTGGGTAACATCTCTCGGATATATGGGTAACCCCCGAAATCTTGTTTGAAGGATTCCTTTTTCTGATATACTAGGTTTTTATACTCAGTGATATCTGGGGTATTATTCCGGGACTTCTGCTGAACGGTAGTTTTGACCTAGTCCTCGAATAATACTTTCTGCAAATGCTTGAAACATAGCATCACCCTCAGCATAAATGATAAGACAATAAAATTGCTTAGCAATGCTGTTGTAAAAAAGATCCTCTAAAGGGGACACACCCACAAGTTGAGTCATGATCTCTCTGCTGAACGATGGTTCTGACCTGAGCTCTCATGATTCTTCATAATTTATTACCCCTTACAGATATCATTTGTGTTATAATTGCCTGTAAGATTGAATATTGGGATCTGGATACGGGAATATATTCTGAGGTGGGACATGCGATTAAGTTTAAGTATCTAAGACATTAAACTCGTATCTCGAAGCAGTTGAACTTTGTGTGAAAATTTAAGTGGACCAGTATACTGACAATCTAAGTGAATCGTTTAGAACTTAAAATGATTAAAGCTTAACGGTGCTAGTGATTTGTTTCATAAACTGATATGATCCTCTTACACAAACTCACAAAAATATTGTTTGTATATATTTCTTTATTGCATTTCATTCAAAGCTCAAAATCCAAAAAGATTTTAGTGTGTTTTAGCATAAAGTTTTGAAAAATTCAAAAAGATTTTCGACAAACTGATGTTGAAGAGCTGATATTTAAAATTCGAGTGCTAAACATGATGAACAGGATTGGGAGAATATGTTGAAAACTTTGAATGTCATATACAAATGTTTTGTAAGATTGTATGCTTAGTTAATCAAGGTCATTCATTTGAACTTGATGTAACTATACAGATTGATGAATTAATGATTTCTACCAGTAAGTTTCTTAAATCTAACTGTTATAAATTTGTGAAACTTATGTTGAGGTAGAGGATGTGCAGGTTAACCAGGTTTCAAATCCTGAGCAGATGCAGAATAAAGCCAGGAATTGATCCTGAACTTGTGAACCGATGAAAGCCAGACTACGATCCCGACAGCTGAGTTTAAGGGGGAGTCTGAATACGAGCTCAACACAAGAGGAAGCGTGGATTAAAAAAAGCCAGATAAATATTTTGGAGGAGCTTGTATACGGAAATCCAAGTGTCGATCCCAAAAGCACGGAAGCTTGACGAAAGGGGGAGCCTGAAGAAAGAGTCTACCGAGAGGGGGAGCAACGGAAGCTCATAGACAGATCCACGGGGATTCTGTTCGAAAAAAGAGAAAGACAGGATGCTACGAGATTGACTATGGCAATATCCAAGGGGGAGTCTGTTAGTGCATTATCTGTCTATCGCCTTCGTCAATCTAATCTGTAGCAGAAACCAAAGAATCAAGCTTATATTGTTATATCTAGTTAGAAATAGCAAGGTGGCATTTTGGTAATTAATGAGAAGTCTGGTTAATTCCAAGAGCTATAAATAGGAGCTTTATGTCATCATTTAGAAGACTTTGCTCATTTGGAGATTTAGAAGCTTAGAACTTAGAGAGAGAAAGTCTCTCCACGTGATTCTCGGCTATTGTACACGACATATTATTCAATAGAATCACGTCATTTGTACGTTGTTGTGTGTTCGGTCACGTACGTTCACGGATTCCACACGTCGAACGTTCGTTACGCAATCGTACGGTGTCGAAACCGGTCCTACAATATGTAATTTCAGTGACGAGATGTTTGGTAAAAAAATTGAATTATAGTGTTTTTAATGTACAACCCCGTGTAATACACGGGTTTCTAACCTAGTATACTAATAAATAAAAATCTTTTTGGACACGTGTCAATTTATGGTGTTTTCTCACCTTATTTCCTATTTATCTTTCATATTAAATTATAATAATTTTAAACAAAAATATTAGATAAGAATAAATATTTAGATAAAGATAAAACTTTTTGCTGCTTTCTCACCATATTTTTCTATTTATCTCTCATATTAAATAATAATAATAAATAATAATAATAATAATAATAATAATAATAATAATAATTTTAAACAAAAATATTAGATAAGAATAAATATTTAGATAAGGATAACATTTGTTTTTATTATGATCGTATTAAATAATAATAATAATAATAATAATAATAATAATAATTTTAAACAAAAAATTAGATAAGAATATAAACGTTTATTTTTCTTATGACCATATTAAATAATAATAATTTTAAACAAAAAAAAAGTTAAGAATACATATTTAACAAAGTAAAATGTTATAATAAGTAAATAGTACATTAAAGTTCATTTTTAAAAGATAAATCTTGACGACTGTATGTGTTAACATATGACATTATATTTTATTAAACACGTGCAATATATGGGTTTTTTTAAGGTATATCTTTTTTATTATTTATTATATAAAATTATATTCATGCAAAATTAAAAAAAAACAAAGTAAAATGTTATAATAAGTAAATAGTACATTAACGTTCATTTTTAAAAGATAAATTTTGATGACTGTTTGTATTAACATATGACATTATATTTTATTCAACGCGTACAATATACGAGTGTTTTTTTAAATATATCTTTTTTATTAATATTATATAGAATTATATTTATGCCACCTGTGTAATACACCGGGTTTTAACCTAGTTATGAATATGATAGAATGGTATATAAAAATTATAAATATATATTTTACGTATTCCATAAAATAATATATTTCTTTAATTTAAAAATTAAGAAAATCCATATCGATTTTATACAGCGACCTTAATCTTTTTATTCTTCAACTTATTAGGTTTAATGCTCCAATTACCTTTTGGTGCATTGGCAACCTATGATCAGTGAAGGTTAGGGATTCGAGTCTCGCATAGAGCAAATGTTCTCTGGGTTGAGTTAGAAGTTTTACCATAGTGGGCTTTCGGAATATGAGTTTCCTTTGGAATGATGGTAGGCCGAATCACCAACACTAGTTGCGTTCGCGGGCGATGACATGAGTATCATTTTGCCATTGGGCTTACCCCGATGATCAGGCTTTTATTGGTTACTCATTTAAAAAAAATATGTTTAATGTCGGATCGTAAACACTATTTTAATGGTAATTTAAATGTCATAAAAGATGAATATCTTTGTTGGTGCACTACATCTGTCGACTTCGTCTTGTATCGAGTCTTACATTGCATTGTATAGATTAAGGCACGTTTTATGAGAAAACAGGAGATTATATGTGTTTAGTGAGCAGGTTTCGCTCATATGGTCATAGCATAGGGTTTCGCTTATGTGTCATGGTCAGGTTTCGCTTATTTGTACACATGAGGTTTCGCTCATGTGAACATGTCACTTGGAGCGAAACCACCATCACTATATATAGGGGCACCTATGAGCGAAACCACATATATAGAAGTCATTGTTTTGTATTCCACGCCGAGGTGCTGCCGATGTGAAGATCAAACTGTAATTGCTTCCAAATCAATATAATCAGTGATATTAGTGAAGAATCAGCTGTTTCTACCTCCGTTTCTTGTTATTCCGCACCTAAAACGAAGTTGAACACCTCTGAACGACTCATTTGGGTCAGATCACGATCCTACAAGTGGTATCAGAGCTCAGGAGGAGGAGTTCTGTAGAGATTAGCTGGAATTCATCAAGATTTCTTACTTCTACACCTTCTTTCATCATTTCAGAAAGTTTTACCGGTCTAAATTTGCTCAAAATTTCACAGATCATAGACAATTGGACATTAACAAACCCTGGAAAGTTTCGGACCTAAATATGGACTGAAAATGGATCAAATTAACCTTCGATTAGGTTTCGCTCATTCGGACATATTGTGATTTCGCTTATTTGTCCTCAGGGTTTCGCTTTTGTGTCACATATTGAGGTGTTTCGCTCAAAGTTACCTTGTAATTTCGCTTTTGTGAACACAAGTTTCGCTCCAAAGATTCATCAAGGTTTCGCTCCAAAGGACATCAGTAGTTTCGCTCTTCTGAACATCATAGTTTCACTTATACGGACAAACCCTAGTTTCGCTTTTGTGGACTTCTGAGATTTCGCTCTTGTGTACAACATCTTATTTCGCTCCAAAGGTCATCACAGGTTTCGCTCCAAGTGCAAATTAGGGTTTCGGTTTTCGCTCTTAGTGCACAAATCACCTGATTTCGTTTATTAGTCACAATTTTTGAAATACGTGTTGAAAAGTCATGGATACCGAATTCTACAACGCGTTTGCAACACCGTCTGGTCCAGCTGTTATTGCTCAAGCTATGAATTTGGAAAACGAGACGGGAACCACCCAAAAGCCCCTGAAATTGATGAGTATCGAAGAATACTACGGGTGGAAGGATAGATTCGAGAACTGGGTTCAGGAAAATCATATTAGGTCTTGGGAATGTATATTGAAGAAATACGTGTTGCCTCGAACAGATTTGCAAGTTCTAAAAGAGTTATCAGAGTTCACAGATCAAGAACGGGTTATGTACAAAGCAGAAAAGATGATGATTAGTCTGCTTCAACAAGCTATCAAGGAAGACATTTTCATTCTGCTACAGCATGACAAAACTGCAAAGTCAATCTGGGATGCACTTAAAGTAAAATTTGAGGGTAGCGAGAATATGATTAAAAGCAAGAAAGCGTTGCTAAAGAAAGAGTTTGATCTGTTCAGCAGTCTACCGGGTGAAGATACAAAGAAGCTGATTGAAAGATACTGTCACCTTGTACGATCAGTGTCGATGTTGAGTATTACAAAAGATCATGAAGAGTGGGTAGACAAGTTAGCTGATGCGTTACCACAGAAAGAGTGGGGAACGTATTTGATGATTCTGAAAAATACGGGTGTTTATGATGGGTTGACGATATCTCAGTTTATTGAAAAGATCTAGAGTCAGGATTTGGAACAACAGAAGATCGCGAGGATGAACAGTCCAAGTGGTCAACAGGACGTAAAGATGTATTACAAAGGTAGTATTCCGGTGCCAGAAGCTGAGAGAAGTCTGAAAATTCAAACTGCGTTTAGTGCTGGGGATTCATTAGAAAAAGCTTATCAGGAATCAAACAAAAGTAGCAGTGGATTTTCATCATTTCCTAGTGTCAATCCTAAAGAGTCAAACACAAGCTTTCAGTCTCAGAGCACAAAGACAGGAAATGGCTATATGATTCAGTGCAATATCGCTCTAAATCTTCCAGAAGGTCAAAGTTTTTCAGAAGACACTGCTAAAGACCACATGGCTCTACTTGGTTCTGTGTTGTTATCTTATGAGGGTCTAGTGGCTGGTCGAATTGGAAACCCTATGCTCACAAAGGAGGATTACGATCAAATAGACGCCGAAGAGATGGAACTGATGGATATTAAATGGTGTCTAGCGAGTGTTCTTAGACGTGCTGAAAAGTTCAAGACAATTACCGGGAGAAATGACTTTGTTGATGCTCACGTTTCTACTTTAGGTTTTGATAAATCTAAAGTTACTTGTTTTCGATGCAGGGAAGAAGGCCATTTCAAACGGGAATGCAAGAACAGGGAAGCTAGTGGCGCTCAGAATCCATTCGGAAAAGACGACTACTACCGGAAAGCCATTTATCAGCAGGTCGGTCAATCACAAGATTCACAGACGGCTCATGGTAGGAAGATTGAGGATTCAAAAAGAGCGTGTTTGGTAGATTTCAACTGGAGCAACTACATATCTCTTGATAGTAAAGCATGCATAGTCGATCAAGATGATGAGAGGCTACCTGAAGGCTTCAGCTGGGATATGTTTGCAGATGAGAATGGGAATTTTAAAGCGTTCATTGCAAAGATTGTGAAAGAACCTGATATGTTTGCTACATGGATGAAGTCCATTGGTGAAACTGTAACATTTGTTGCATCAGATGAAAGCTTACAGAGTGCTGATGAAAGTTCACAGAGTTTAGATGAGAGTGTACAAAATGTTGTTAGTGTAGAAAATGAAGTTGTTTTTGATCAAACACCATCTGATTCTGGATTATGAGATACTATTTCTGAAAAGTCTGCACAGTTTGATCAGTCACCTCCAGATGATAGTAGCAGTGATGATGAGGAGGAAAAACACATTAATGTTGCTAAAACTCATCTTTCTCCTGAAAGTTTTCATTTCTATTTTGCAGATCGCATGGAGAAACTGAAAGAGAAACGAGCTGTTAAAGAACAACAACTAAAGAAATCTGAAGATGTTGTTCAGAAAGAGAATGTTGAAGGTGTTGCTGAGGAGATGGTTGAAACTGAGCGAGTGAAGATAGAAGAAAAGGTGATTGAAGATGAGAAAGTGGTGATTGAAGTGGTAAAGACAATCGAGATTGAAAAGATTGTTGAAGTTGTCAAGCCTTGCACGAAGTGTTTGGAAGCATGAAAGGAATGTGTAGCAAAAGATGACAAAATTGCTGAGTATGAGAAGAAGAAAGTGCAGTTACTGTTTAATCTTAACTATGTGAAGGAATCTTATGATGTCTTGAATAAAACAGTAACTGGTCTCCAAAAGACAAATTCAGAAAGAGAACAAGCACTAACGATGATGAATGCTGTTATGATGACAAAGCAAAAAGCCATCAACTTTTACATCGAAGAGAGTGCTAAATGGAAGCAAGAGTTGGAGACAGAGAAGATTGAGAATGAGATAATTAGACGTTTATTACAAAGTTATTCTAGTTCTGATTATCTCATTGATCGTATTTACCCAACTGTTGCAGGTATGGAAGCTTTTCAAGACGAGAAACCAAAGAAAGATAGTGGTAAGAAATCGACTGTTAGGTATAACAAGTGTCCGCCTCCAATTTGGGAACGGTACTCTCCTAGAAAACCAAACGAGGAGCAACTTGAAAAAGCAGTCAATATAAAGCTAAAAACCGACACAACTGACGTTTTACCAGATAACATTGATGTCACGTTTACCTCGTCCGATACTGATCATGAGTCTGAGTTAATAAAAAAAGTGGTCGATCAAGTGTTGGATACTGATGAGGAGTCCGAGTCAAAGTCTGAGTCTGGAGGGTCAAATTCGTCAGTCAACAGTTCAAAGTCGTCGGTTAAAAAGGCTTACAGTAAAGAATTTTTGTTATCGAAAGCAAATTTGGATGATGAAACATTTGAAGTTGCATACACTTTAAATGATTCAGACAAATTATACTCTGACAAAGAGTTTCCAATAAGAAGTGTTCATTTTGACATGATCAAAAAGGTTTTCAAAATGACAGAAATTAATATTTCTGAAATAAAAGATTTAAATCTTACTGAAAAACCTAAAAAGTACACTTCAAGAGTTCAACAACGTCTAAACAAGAAAAAGGGTTACAATTCTGGTTCTGGTTTTCAAAAGAAACCAAACCAAAATCGTAGTTACAAAAAGAAAGGTCTTGGATTTATTCCACCAGAAAATCATAAAAATTTGAAAAATTCTAAAACAAAAACAGAATTTGTATCAGGTGGAAGTGCAGAAGAGGAACAGAATAAACCATTCTGGAGACAGTCAAATCAAGAGTTTCTTGCTGAAAAGAAGAAGAATGGAACTGAAGTTTGTCACTCAAAAGAAACTAGAACCTGTTACAAATGCAATGAAGCTGGTCACATTGCATGGAACTGTTTGAAAAATGCCAAAACAAAACAGGGAGTTTCTCACAAATTGAAAGAAAAGGTTGTTGATGTTGAACCACCAACCGACAAACTTAAAATTTTTGAAAATTCAACTTATGAGGTTGGTGAGTGTTCTAAAAAGATTTTTTATAAAAAGAAAGAGAATGACAACCAAGTGTGGGTTGTTAAGAAAGTTGATATGAATGTTGGCGATGAATCTGGTTCCACAAAGCCAGAAGAGCCACAAGGTGAGGTGAAAATTTCAGTGAATGATGATGAGTTTCCATCACTGAAATTTGAAGAAGTTAAACAGAAAGTTGGCAAGGTTGATATCTCGAATCAGTTTTACAACGAGAATACTAAGTTTGATGTCGAGAAAACATTCAATGGAAGTGTTAAGAAAATTTTTGGGAAAATGTTGAATGGGAAAGCTAAGGGGGTTAAAGATTTTTATGCAACTAAAAAGGCAACTTACAACCCTACTACGCAAGAGTTGAAAGCCATCAAGTCTGAAAAGACTTGGATGGAAGTCTGTTTCCCTTGAAGTCTTAGGACTATGCCGGAGATCCCAAGTTTGTAATTGCGGATCAGGAATCGGCATCTTTCTTAGCAATTGATTGTGTGATTGAATCTTATAAAAGTTAAATTTTACAGGATAAGTGTGATTTGCCAGAGCTTCCAGGTTGGTAAGTGTGAAGCAGGAATCGGCATCTTGAGTGGTAAAATGGTTTGTGTAGAGGTTTTATTCCTACATGTGGTTATATGTTTTGGATATTCTTACAAGTGGTGAGAGGTTGATTCTGACAAAGTGATTACTCAAGGTCATTAGTTTGAACTTGATGTAATCCTGTTACAAGAGATTGAATGGATAATATGATGAACCAAACCCTTAATCTACAAGTGGTAAACTTAACAAAACTTATTTTCCGGAAAAATCATTTTGATTAAAACAAACTTAAGTGTTTTGAAATCATAATGAGAAAATAGTTTTGTGAAAGGGGGAGTTCTGATTGTTTATGCATAGTGAATGGCGATTTGATGCAATTCGATGCCAGTTGTCAAGTTTTTGTACAGTTTTTTTTTATGTTATGTTTCAAGTGGGTCAAGAGTCTAGTAGTTTTCAAATTTTATTTAGATGTATTTGCATTTTAGGGGGAGTAGAATTTCAGAAAATCCAAAAACATTTGAAAATTTGAAAAAGGCAAAAACATGATAAAATCAAAAATGAGTTTTAGTGTCAAAGAAGAGGAAATGATAGTACATCAGTAGACAGTCACAGTATGCTAAAGAAATGTAATGTTTATATAGCGTTAAACAGTCTCACTGATGATATGCCGATAGGTTTTTACACATTTAGTAAGCTTTTTCGGGATATAAACTAAATTTCAAACTTGCTTATTTCGTGGGGAACACTACTTGGATATATAGGTAACCCCTGAAATCTCGTTTGAAAGGTCCCTCTTTCTGAGATACTAGGTCTTTATGCTCAGTGATATCTGGGGTATTATCTCGGGACTTCTGCTGAAAGGAATTTCTGACCTAGTCCCCGGAGAATACTTTCCGCATGCTTGAAATATAGCCTAGCCCTCAGCAAATTGATGAAACAATAAAATTGATAGTCATTGCTGTTGTAACAAAAGATCCTCTAAAGGGGACCCACCAAAAGTCGAAGCCATCATCTCTCTGCGTATACGGGAGTATCGACCTGAGCTCTCACGGCCCTCGCAATTTAACCCTTACAGATATCATCTGTGGTATACTCACCTGTAAGACTGAATATTGGGATCTGGATACGGGAGTATATTCAAGTGGTGGGACACATGAATGAGTTTAAGTCTTTAAAACACTTAACTCATATCCTGAATCAGTTGAAATTTGTGTGAGAATTTAAGTGGATCAGTATATTGGCAATCTAAGTGTATTGTTTAATTCTTAATGTGTAACTAAGCTCAACGGTACTTGTGACTTGTCATAAACTGATATGATCCTTTTACACAAAACTCACAAAAAATATTGTTTGTAGATATTTTATTTCTGCGTTTTCTTGATTCTTCAAGTGGTGTCATTTACTTTCTTTCAGAAAAATCCAAAAAGATTTTCGGTGTGTTTTAGCATAAACTTTTGAAAAAGTAAAAAAAAAGATTTTCGACAACTGATGTTGGAAAGCTGATTTTCAAAGTTCCGAGTGCTAAACTTGATGACATTGTTGTGAGGGGGAGTGTGTCTTAATCATCAAATGAGTTTTGACAATCAACAAGTGGTTCATCATGTATTTGTGATCTGAAGGAGAGTCAGTGTTGGTGCATACAAAGTGTTAAATTTAGAAAACTTATTTCTGGGTTAAGAATGTGCAAGAATAGCCAAATTTCAATTCTGAATCTGAAGATAGAATGCCAGGTTTCAGATTCTGAAGACAAAGAAAGCCAGACAATGATCCTGAAGCAGATGTTGCTGAAGAACAAAGGAATGCTAGCAAATCGAGAGGGGGAGTCTGATGATATTCAAGCCGATACTGTTAAAGATGAGTCTGTTGATGAAGATAAAGAGAGAGAAAGGCCCAGAGACTGATCAAGTCTGAAGAAGTGAAGACACAGCATTGTTGTGACTCGATAGTCGACTCCGTCAACATCTGAGGGGGAGTTTGTTGGTGCACTACATCTGTCGACTTCGTCTTGTATCGAGTCTTACATTGCATTGTATATATTAAGGCACGTTTTACGAGAAAACAGGAGATTATATGTGTTTAGTGAGCAGGTTTCGCTCATATGGTCATAGCATAGGGTTTCGCTTATGTGTCATGGTCAGGTTTCGCTTATTTGTACACATGAGGTTTCGCTCATGTGAACATGTCACTTGGAGCGAAACCACCATCACTATATATAGGGGCACCTATGAGCGTAACCACATATATAGAAGTCATTGTCTTGTATTCCACGCCGAGGTGCTGCCGGTGTGAAGATCAAACTGTAATTGCTTCCAAATCAATATAATCAGTGATATTAGTGAAGAATCAGCTGTTTCTACCTCCGTTTCTTGTTATTCCGCACCTGAAACGAAGTTGAACACCTCTGAACGACTCATTTACGATCCTACAATCTTCTATTTTTACTTTGCATTTAAAAGTTACTCAAGACTTAGAAATCCTTATTAAAAGATTTTTATGGAGAGGATCAAAACGAGCTAAGAAAATGCATTGGGTTTATTGGGGCCGGGTGTCACGGCCCCCGACCCGGTTTTACCCATTTCCGGAGCCGCGGGAGAGAAACCCGTGGTATTAGTATTTAATTAAGCAGCGGAAATTTTAACAGGATCTTTAAAAATGAAAACATCCATTTATTTTATTTCAAATTTCGGGACAAACCTCGTAATTTACAATAAAGGAATTTCACTGGGAAATCCCCTGTTTACAAAAACATGTTTATTTATTTACCGAGCCACTTTCTTCAAGCTGGTAGTGCTACGCGGCACTATTTCCTGGTTCACAGTAATCACCTGAAACATGTTTAAAAAGATTTTATGAGCGGGGAAATAATGGCGAGTCATTCAATTTGCACAAAACGAAAAATTGTTATAAATTACAGTATTAATGGCGATTACAATGTTTATATCAACCAATTACCCAACGGTATTTTGTCACTCGACCCGATTCTGTGACTATGGTCATATCACCCATTGGCTAACCCGTTGTCCAATGGTGACGATTATCAAGTAATGTATACAAAACCCCACATACCGGCTGTAATTGAAGACTACAAAGACTTAATCCCTGTAATTATAACTTTGAAAATAATTTGGTAAAAAGAGAATGACTCACATTGCAAATTTAGTTAGACAGAGTTTTGCCTATGAATTAAGCTTGATAACCTAGTTAAATAACAATGCACACGAAACTAGGTTAGTAACTTAATACAACATTTACGATAAACTCACTAAATCAAAACCCTCACGACAAATGACAAAGTATAGCCCGAATTCGGGCAGCACTTAAACATCCATCAGATCAGTTTCAATCGATCGGATATTGTATCGTAGCAGTGATCGAGTTATTACCCTGTTGTCGCAGCAGAGATTCGGAAATTAAGTGTTTTGAATAAAACAATGTGCAAGAGAGTGTGCGTAGTGAAATTTTTCGTCGAAATGATCAAACCATGCAAGTGCCAAACCCCTGCATCTTATACTGGATTTTGGCCCTCCCGCGTGTCGCGCCGGCTACCATGGTCCCTGGGGCGTGTCGCGGGGGAGATCAATTTAGGCTAGGGTAGCCTCGTGTCCCATATAGCCTAGATGAGTCAAAACTAAACGAAATTTCGTGATTTACATCGATTTTTATGGATAATTATCAATTAGGGAATACCCCCTCAAGTTTTAGGGGGCCCCGATCCTAGTTTTGATCGTTTTAAAAATTAAAGGTCATGCCATACTACTTGGGAGTCTCAATTAGGGTTTCCTAATGAACATTATTAAAATAAGAAATAATAATTTTGGCAAGAGTTGTTACACCCTCCCCACCTTGTTTAATATCTCGTCCTCGAGATTTACTAGAACAAATAAGGGTACTTTCACTTCATCTCGGATTCTAATTCCCAAGTGTACTCAGGTCCTCTCTTTGTATCCCACTATACTTTGACAAGTACCAGTCTCTTGTGCTTGAGGAACTTGACCTTTCTGTCTTCTATTTGAAGAGGTTTCTCAACAAATTTCAGCTTTTCGTTTACCTCTATATCTTGAAGAGGTACTACCAGTGATTTATTAGCTAAACATTTCTTATGATTAGATACATGAAATGCATCATGTACCCCGGCTAATTCTTCTGGTAGTTGCAAGCGATAGGCAACTGGTCCTATCCGTTGGGTGATGGTAAATGGTCCTATGTACCTTGGACTTAGCTTTCCTTTCTTATCGAATCGAACTACTCCTTTCCAAGGAGAAACTTTCAAGAGTACCTTGTCTCCCATTTGGAATTCTAATGGCTTGCGTCGATTGTCTGCATAACTCTTCTGGCGGTCTCGAGCCATCTTCAGTGGTTCCTTTATTTGAGTTATCTTGTCGGTAGTTTCCTGAACAATCTCGGGACCTGATAATTGACTTTCTCCTATTTCTGCCCAGCAGACTGGAGTTCGACACTTTCGTCCATATAGTGCTTTGAACGGGGTAGCATTGATACTTGTATGATAACTATTGTTATAGGAGAATTCTATTAATGGTAGGTGATCGTCCCAGATTCCACCTGTTACACCCCAACCGATGGCGGAAACATCGAGGTGTGGCACAGAGCGAAACAGATTGTCCAGAAGTATCCATAACAACTATGATTACTAATTATTTAAAGCATCACGTCCCATACCATGACATAAAAAGTAATATAATTATTACAGACAAAATCTAGTCAAATTGTTTTGTTCCGACAACTCAGATTTCAAATACAGACAATTTGTTTATTTGTTTTTAGACCTTTCCTAGCCTCGATTTCACAGCAAGCCAAGCATCTAAACATCTTAAGCACCTGTCACATACGTTAAAGTAAAAGTCAATACACATAGTGTAAAGGTGAGCATACAAGTTTAATAGATATAATAGAGTTCGAAATCGTTTACGCATAACCAGCACGTACACAGTGTCAAATGAAGCACGTTAGTTATCGACATGAACCTATCGATACCAATGACTGCGGGTTGACTGCCCAAGGCAGTTCGTAATACACACTCACCACTATGAGCCATGTAACAAATTGTCCTTAACAACCCCTAAGTGAACAGGTGCTGAGTCCAAACTATAGTACTATCGTTGCTAAGGTAGGTAGACAGCATTCCATGTGTAAACATAACAAACAAGCATTCATTAAGTCACGTATAACATGCAGTACGGTTAGCGTTAAAGTATTGCGTAGTGTGTTCAATGTGATTTAGAATAAGTAACGTATGTAACACCCAAAAGCGCGTAAAGCAAAAAGGGTTCGAGTATACTCACATCGATGATGGATTGAAGGGAGCGCTAGAGAGTAAGATTAGCCTGATCAGAACGTTAGCACAAAAGATAAGCGGCGCGCAAAATAGTGCAATGTGTCAAAGGATCGAACAGTAATCCGATCGGGTGGCAATCCGATCGGTTGGCCGGTCGGTCAGATGGCAATCCGTTCGAGTGGTCGCCCGATCGGGTGGCCACTCGATTGGATTGTCATCTCGTTTGGGATGGATGTGTTTGTGTATGATGGCTTGTCTTTTGAAGTTTTCGTTGTAGTATTTTGAAAACATAGAAGTATCTTTACCTTTCAGGTCGGTCGGTCGAACGGCCATTCGATCGGACAGCAGGAGGAAACCCGCAACTAGGAAGATTCCCAAAATAGAAAATCCCATAGATAAAGGAAAGGGGATTGAAATCGGGGAAGGTTCTAGGCAGAGATAAATGGAGATTGGGGAAGGTTCTAGGCAAACAAAGATGGAAATTGGGGAAAGCTCTAGACAAGTCGAGGAGTTACCATTTCAGAAGGAATTGGATCGCACGTTGGCGAGTTGTGATATCGTTAGGCCTGTCAATAATAATCTCTACCCTTATCCTACTGAAACTCAACTTCCAATAAACTTAGAACCAGCCATTCCAGACCCTTTGATCCACACCCAACCTCTAGGAATGGACGAGTGGTGGACTAATGACTGGCAGTTTCAAAATCTTTTCAACAATTCTTATACCTTTCTCCCTCAGTTCGACCCAGAACCAATACCAAACCCGCCAATGAGCAATGAAAATCTAGCTGAACTCCGCCACTTTGGCGAAGAGTTGATGGATGCAGGAAATAGAATCCGGGAAATAGGAGGACAAATCTCCTGGAAGTATGAGAGAGGGAGCATCGTTTCTAAAAAGATAGCTGACGAGAAATAGTGTGATGTGAAACTGTGGTTGTATAATAATAATAAATAGTAAAATATAACTATGTAAAATAACCTAAAATAAAACTTGTGTAAGATAAAAGTGTGTACGGATGCCTAAAATAATATAAAAGAAACGGATATCGAGAAATCGATAATTTTGGCTATATGTGTGTTGTGAAATTTGTATGATTGTTTTGTGTATAATTGTTATTTACTCTATACTAATAAATTAAATATATTAATTATCAGATGGAAAACGCTAATAATGAACCAGTTAATGAAGTAACTCAATCTGAGCAACATCAGGAGGATCACTTTATGACTAAGCAAGATATCGAGAATATCGTTGCTCAAGGAATAGCCAATGCTATTCCAGCAATCCTTGCTGCTGCCCAAAAACCTGTTGAACCTCAACAAATCATTCCTAGCAAACGTACTTCTGAAGATAACTTCAGTAATAGTGTAAACGGAGGCGGTAATCATACTAATCATGATAATGATCCACGGCAGGCCCCGCTCCCTAAGAAAATGAAAGCTGCAACGCCTGGTTGCACTTACAAAGAATTTCTTGCTTATAAACCCGCTGAATTTGCAGGCAATGAAGGGGCGACTGCGGCACTGCGTTGGTTAGAGAAAACCAAGGCAGTAATTACAATAAGTAAATGTGCCAAGGACGACAAGGTCATGTACGCATCGAATCTTTTCAAAGAAGGAGCGCTAGAATAGTGGAATACAGTACTTTAAGCCAAAGGAAGAAATGTGGCCTATGCCATGAATTGGGAAGAATTTAAAAATCTGATAGAAAGAAAATGTTGTCCTGAATATGAAAAGGAACAAATAGCAAATAAGTTCCTGAACCATCGAATGATGGGTGTAGATTGTCGAGGATATACTTCGACATTCTTTGAATATGCTAGAGTGGTACCAACACTGGCTTCGCCAGAACCGGTACTCATTTCTCGTTATATTTGGGGATTGATTGGCGAAATCCGTAATATCGTTAAAGCTGCGAGACCTCGCACTATTGACGATGCCGTAGAATTAGCTAACACCCTAACTGACGAGCTGGTACGCACAAGAGATGAAAATAGGAAAAAGGAACTGGCTCAGAAAATTACCCAAGGATTTCGTGTGGGTAATATTAGCAACTTCAAGAAAAGAGGAACAGGGCAATCCTCAACTCCGCCATTCTGCAGGAATTGCAGAAAGAAACATTATGGAAGATGTAATATAACCTGCAACTTTTGCAAAGTCGTAGGACATCGCGAAGAAGACTGCAGAAAGAAAACAAGGGTCTGCTATAACTGTGGAGAAGCAGGACATTTTAAACCAAAATGCCCCAGGTTGGTTAAACCAGCAAACAATAAAGCTAAACCGACCGACGGAACTACCAAGAAGAATGTTCGAGCATTCCAATTAACTACTCAGGAGGCAGAACTCATTCCAGATATGATAGCTGGTACGTTCCTAGTTCACAACGTTTACGCAAAAGTATTATTTGACTCTGGTGCAAACCAAAGTTTTATAAATACTTCATTCTGCTAAGCTCTTAACTTACCCCTAACCAACCTTAGGCAGATTTTTACAGTCGAAACAGCAGATGGAAATTCTATTAACATAGATAAGGTTTTGCAAAAAGAAAATATAGAACTTTCAGGTCATAAATTTCATGCAAACCTATTGCCAATGAATTTAACTGGATTAGATGTCGTATTAGGAATGGATTGGTTAATAGCCAACCATGCTCGAATTCTTTGTGATAAAGATTCTATAGAGATTCAGGCACCCACCGGAGAAGTAATCGTGATTACAGGAGATAAACCACGTAAACCTATGAAGTTCATTTCAGTAATGAAGTTGCTAGTTATGAACGAAAGCAAGGAATAGTATATATGATTTCAGTAATCATTAGTACTAAGGATAAAGAACTTAAGGAGATTTCTGTAGTCTCAGAATACCCAGATGTATTCCCAGAAGAGTTACCAGGATTAACACCAGATAGGGAAGTAGAATTTAGAATTCATCTAATTCCCGAAACTACACCGATAGCCAAGGCACCTTATCGGTTAGCACCCACAGAAATGCTAGAATTGAAAAAGCAATTAGATGAATTACTAAGTAAAGGTTTCATACAACCTAGTTCATCCCCGTGGGGAGCACCAATATTGTTTGTAAAGAAGAAGGATGGTTCGATGAGAATGTGTATTGATTATAGAGAATTGAATAAGGTTACAATTAAGAATCGATACCCATTACCTAGAATTGATGATCTTTTCGATCAACTTCAAGGAGCTAGATACTTTTCTAAGATCGATTTACGCTCCGGATATCATCAATTAAAGGTATAGGAAGAAGACATACCTAAAATTGCTTTCAGAACTAGGTATGGTCATTACGAATTTACAGTCATGATCTTCGGATTAACGAATGCACCTGCAGCATTCATGGACATGATGAATAGAATCTGTAAACCGTACTTGGATAAATTTGTAATTGTCTTTATCGACGATATACTTATTTATTCCAAAAGTCAGGACGAGCATTGTGAGCACCTGCATGCACTCTTAACTTTGTTAAGAAAAGAAAAGCTTTATGCCAAATTATCAAAATGTGAATTTTGGCTACAGGAAGTGCAATTTTTAGGTCACATGGTGAATCAAGAAGGTATTCACGTAGATCCCTCTAAAATAGAGGCAATTATTAAATGGAAGGTCCCACAGTCAGCCATGGAAATTAGAAGCTTTTTAGGATTAGCTGGATACTATAGACGGTTTATTAGGGATTTTTCCAAGATAGCTGTATCATTAACTAAGCTAACCTGTAAAGCAGTTAAGTTTGAATGGGGATCTAGGCAAGAAGAAGCCTTTAGGATTCTAAAGCAAAAGTTAACAAATGCCCCAATCCTAGCTTTACTAGAAGGGACTGAAGATTTTGAAGTGTACTGTGATGCTTCAAAACTAGGATTAGGATGTATGTTAATGCAACGCAAGAAGGTAATTGCGTATGCTTTAAGGCAATTGAAAAAGCACGAGGAAAACTATACGACTCATGACTTAGAGTTAGGAGCCATAATTTTTGCCCTTAAAATTTGGAGACATTATCTATATGGAAGTAAATTTACTGTCTATATGGATCACAAAAGTTTAAGATATATATTTGGGCAAAAAGAGTTAAACATGAGGCAAAGGAGCTGGATGGAAATCCTAAGTGATTACGACTGTGATATTCAGTATCACGAAGGAAAGGCAAATGTAGTTGCAGATGCCTTAAGTCGTAAGTACCATGAGAAACAACGACGGGTCCGTGCTCTTAGATTAAATCTACTGTTAGATTTAATGGAACAACTAAAGCATTTTCAAGAAACAACAATCAAGGATGATGTTGAAGGAATGAAAGGACGAATAAAAGAATTAGAACAAGGAGCTGATGGAATTTGGAGATTCTACAAAAGAAGGATTTGGGTACCTAAGCAGGGAGAATTAAGAAATAAGATTTTAGAAGAAGCCCATAAATCTAGGTATACCATGCACCCTGGAAACAATAAGATGTACCAAGATCTAAGAAATAACTTTTGGTGGATAGGAATGAAAAAGGACATAGCTCGATATGTTTCTAAGTGTCTTACTTGTTCACAAGTTAAGGCAGAACACAAGAAACCTTCAGGTCTACTACAACAATTAGAAATGCCTGTATGGAAATGGGAACTCATAACAATGGATTTTGTTACTAAGTTACCTAAAACCAGAAAAGGTAATGATGCGATGTGGGTAATTGTGGATCGATTAACCAAGTTAGCTCACTTTCTACCTATGAAAGAAACCTTTAGCATGGAAAGGTTGGCAAATTTGTATGTAGATGAAGTAGTATCCTTACATGGAGTTCCACTCTCCATTGTTTCGGATAGGGATAGTCGTTTTACTTCCCATTTCTGGACAAGTTTCCAAGAAGCAATGGGAACTCGACTAAATTTTAGTACGGCATATCATCCTCAGACAGACGGACAAAGTGAAAGGACAATCCAAACTTTGGAAGACATGCTCAGAGCATGTGTGATAGATTTTGGTGGAAATTGGGATGACCACCTACCCTTAATTGAATTCTCCTATAACAATAGTTATCATGCAAACATTGAAGCTGCCCCATTCGAAGCACTGTATGGAACAAAGTGCAGAACTCCAATTTGTTGGGCAGAAATAGGAGAAAGTCAATTGTCAGGTCCTGAAATAGTGCAAGTGACCACCGACAAAATTACTCAAATAAAGGAAAGATTAAAGACTGCTCAAGATCGTCAAAAGAGTTATGCAGACAATAGACGGAAGCCGTTAGAATTCCAAGTGGGAGACAAAGTACTATTGAAAGTTTCTCCTTGGAAATGAGTAGTTCGATTCGGTAAGAAAGGAAAGTTAAGTCCAAGATATGTAGGACCATTTTCAGTAATCCAACGTATAGGACCAGTTGCTTATCGCTTACAATTACCAGAAGAGTTATCTGGAGTACATGACGTATTTCATGTATCCAATCTCAAGAAATGCCTATCTGATGAATCTCTGGTAGTGCCTCTTCAAGACATAGAGGTAAATGATAAGTTAAAATTTGTAGAGAAACCACTACAAATAGAAGACAGAAAGGTCAAGTTTCTCAAGCACAAACGACTAGTGCTGGTCAAAGTCAAGTGGGATTCAAAAAGAGGACCCGAGTACACTTGGGAGCTGGAATCAGAGATGAAGCGAAAATACCCTTACTTGTTCCAGTGAATCTCGAGGACGAGATTTTTATTAAGGTGGGGAGGATGTAACAACTCTTATCAAAAGTCTTAATTATTATTTTAATTTGTCCAATAGGAAACCCTAATTAAGACCCCCAAGTGATTCTGCATAAACCCTAAAATTTTCAGAACAATCGGAATCAGGATCAGGGCCCCTAAAACTCAAGGGGGGTATTCCCTAATTATGATTATCCTTTGAAAACGGTTATGAAACACGTAAATTTGAATTTCATCGACTCACCAAGGCTATACAAGACACGAGGCTACCCTAGGCTAAAGGGGTATGCCCCGCGACACGCGACAGGGTGAGGGGAACCCTTTGCGACACGCGGGAGGTACCAATTGAGGGTGAAATACAGGGGCTTGGGACTTGATCAGTTTGCATGTTTCGACGTTAAAATTCGTTACGTACACCCACTTATACACAGTTCCGTTCAAAAGTAGTTATAATCCCGGACCTCTGCCGCAATACAGGGTAATAACTTGATCGCTGCTACGATTTAATGTCCGATCGATAGAAATCAATCCAATGGATGTTTAAGTGTTGCCCAAATTAGGGTTATGCTTTGTCATTCGTCGTGAATTCGATGGATGTTTAAGTATCGTACTTTGTCATTCGTTGTGAGGGTTTCAATCTCTGGAGTTATCGTAAACGTTGTATTAGTTACTAACCTAGTTTGTGTGCATGTTATTTAAATTAGGTTATCAGGCTAAGCTCTATCCGTATTAAATCTGCAATGTGAGTCATTCTCTTTTTATCAAATTTGATTTAAAATCATGTTTACTTTCAAAGTTATAATTACAATGATTAAGTCTTTGTAGTCACCAAATTACAGCCGGTATGTGGGGTTTGTATACAATACTTGATAACCGTCACCATTGGACAACGAGTTAGCCAAGGGGTGATATGACCATAATCACAGACACCATTGGACAACGAGATAGCCAATAGGTGGTCGAGTGATAAATACCGTGGGTAGATGGTTGATATGTATAAACATTGTAATCGCTCTTAATACTGTAAAGAGTAAATTGCCATTTTAGTCCCTGAGTTTTGTCCAAATTTGCCACTTTGATCCAAATAGTTTTTTTTGTGCCTCTAGGTCCCTGACTTTTACATTTTGTTGCCATTTTGATCATTTTGTCTAACTCCATCCAAAAACCCAGTTTGTAACAGGGGTATTTTGGGGATTTCCTTAAAAAATGTTTTCAGATGCCATTTTGATCCAATTCCAAAAAATCAAAAAATTCCAAAAAAATCTAAAAATAAAAAAAATTCTAAAAAATCATAAAAATTCTAAAAAATTCAAAAAAATCTAAAAATCAAAAAAATTCTAAAAAATCATAAAAAATCTAAAAAATCCAAAAATCATTAAATGTTTCGGCACGAACCGTTTCGGCCCGAACCGTTTCGGCCCGAACCGTTTCGGCCCGTACCGTTTCGAACCGTACCGTTTCGAACCGTACCGTTTCGACGATAACCGTTTCGAACCGAACCGTTTCGACGCAAACCGTTTCGACCCGTACCGTATCGAACCGTACCGTATCGAACCGAACCGTTTCGAGGCGAACCGTTTCGAGCCGAACCGTTTCGACCCGAACCATTTCGACGCGAAGCGTTTCGACCCGTACCGTTTCGAACCGTACCGTTTCGACGTGAACTGTTTCGAGCCGAACCGTTTCGACACGAACCGTTTCGACACGAACCGTTTCGACCCGTACCGTTTCGAACCCGAACCGTTTTGAGCCGAACCGTTTCGACGCGAAGCGTTTCGAACCGAACCGTTTCGAACCGAACCGTTTCGACCCGTACCGTTTCGACCCGTACCGTATCGAACCGAACCGTTTCGACCCGTACCGTATCGAACCGAACCGTTTCGACGCGAACCGTTTCGAACCGAACCGTTTCGACCCGTACCGTTTCGACCCGAACCCTATCGACCCGAACCGTATCGACCCGAACCGTATCGAACCGAACCGTTTCGACGCGAACCGTTTCGAACCGAACCGTATCGAACCGAACCGTTTCGACGCGAACCGTTTCGAACCGAACCGTTTCGACCCGTACCGTTTCGAACCGTACCGTTTCGACGCGAACCGTTTCGAACCGAACCGTTTCGACCCGTACCGTATCGAACCGTACCGATCTACCCGTACCGTTTCGAACCCGAACCGTTTCGACGCGAAGCGTTTCGACCCGTACCGTTTCGAACCGTACCGTTTCGACGCGAACCGTTTCGAACCGGTTCGCGTCGAAACGGTTCGGTTCGATACGGTACGGGTTCGAAACGGTTCGCGTCGAAACGGTTCGGTTCGATACGGTACGGGTCGAAACGGTTCGGTTCGAAACGGTACGGGTCGAAACGGTTCGTACCGAAACATTTAATGATTTTTGGATTTTTTAGAATTTTTATGATTTTTTAGAATTTTTTTGATTTTTTGATTTTTTTGAATTTTTTAGAATTTTTATGATTTTTTAGAATTTTTTTGATTTTTAGTTTTTTTTGAATTTTTTGGAATTTTTTTTGATTTTTTGGAATTGGATCAAAATGGCAACTGAAAACATTAGTGATTAACTACAAACTGGGTTTTTGGTTGGAGTTAGACAAGATGATCAAAATGGCAACAAAATGTAAAAGTCAGGGACTTAGAGGCACAAAAAAAACTATTTGGATCAAAGTGGCAAATTTGGACAAAACTCGGGGACTAAAATGGCAATTTACTCTACTGTAAATTATAACAAGTGCATCGTTTTTAGTAAAAAGAATGATTCACCAGTATTTCCCCGCTGACAAAACCTTTTTCAAACATGTTTCAGGTGATCTGTTGTGATCTAGGAAAAGTGGCTCGAAGCACTACAAGCTTAAGGAAGTGGCTCAATATAAATAAAGAAACATGTTTTGTAAAAATAAAGATTTCCCAGTGAAATCATCCTATGATTGTAAAGTACCAGGGTTTTATCCCGAATTATGAAATAAAATAATCGGGAAATTTCAGTTTTAAAAAGATCCTGCTAAAATCTTCCGCTGTTAACTCAATTAAATAAATACCACGGGATTTTCTGTCCCGCGGCTCCTGAACCGGGTCAAACCAGCCCGGGGGCCGTGATAGTCGGGTGGTAATCCGATCGGGTGGCAATCCGATCGGACGGCAATCCGTTCAATGTTCAAATCCTCAAATTGTTGAAATAAAGTTAAGTGTGGGACCCAAGGTGCAATCCGATCGGGTGGCAGTCCGGTCGGGTGGCAATCCGATCGGACGGCAATCCGTCCCAGTTGACCTGATCGTCTTCTTCCTTGGTTATTTTGACAGTTTGAATTTTTCTCTAGATTGTTTGATAACGTGCTAAACAACAGAACCTCATCATGGCTTAGTGACCCGATCGGACAGGAATCACCCTAGTCCGACCAGTTAACTGTTCGAGACGGTGTTTCATGTTTAACCCGAAATCGGTAATCTCTAGGATAGAGTCCGGATCTTGAACCAACACATTCAACAAGAAAGAGTAGAAGGTTAGAACAAGCTCCGATTCTATCGGTTTTGAGTGCATTGAGTGTAAAAGAGTTGAAAGAAAGTTGGAAACCATCTTTTAATACTTTTCACCATGAATATGTTCAGATCTATGCTAGATCTTTTTTTATTTATGTGGAAATCGCTTAGATCTAAGTTGTTTTAGAAGGATTGAAGCCAAAACATGAAGTTCTTATGAACACCATGATGACATCATCCTAGAACACCTCAAATCTAGTGATTTCACGGTTAAAAGTTAAGATTCAAAAGATAGAAAGGTGTAGAAGTGCGTGTAGATCAAGAAAGTACAAGATTTAAGTGGAAAACTTACAAGAATCGTGAGAAATCTGAAGAAATAGCGGTTGAAGCGAGTGGAGAGGGAGAGAGCTGTCAACATCAAGTGATGTTGACATATGAGGGTATTTATAGGGTTTTCATAAAAGGAAATGGGGAAAGAGGCTAGTCGATCGAGTGGCAGCCCGTTCGGGTAGCAGCTCGATCGAGTGGCACCTCGATCGGGTGGCAGCTCGATCGAGTGGCACTTCGATCGGGTGGCAGCCCGATCGGGTGGCAACTCGGTCGGCTAGCCACTCGATTCGAGTGCTCGGCGCGATGAGTTTTGCAGTTTCGATTCGAGTGTTGAGTGTTGCGATGCAATAGAGTTTCCTATTCAAATTACTTTTAATCCCAACTACTATATCAACATACAATCATCCTAATTTAACATTCGTTTAGCATTTGCGATTGAGTTTCGATTGCGTTTCGATTATTCACCACAACAACAACATAAATAAACATGCACAAGTAACACATAAGGCACACACACACGTAAGTACAATAACCAGAACGCGTAATTCGAGTTGTGAGTACGATTGCGATAAGCGATAAAGCGATTAAACATGCGATAAATATCGATAATTAGCGATTAAACCTCGATTATTAACAAATACTCCACATAATACAACTAACGTAAAAGCATAAAAAGACTATCTACAAGTCAAAGATGCCAAAACAGGAATTGAGCAAGGAGTGACAGTTCGCAATTAGCAATCTTGTCTCCCTTTGACTTCAATCTTGACTTTGACTTTCGAAACACGGGGTGTTACACCACCGAAGTCAATTACACATGCCCTGAGCATGTCTTCTAAGGTTTGAATCGTCCTTTCACTTTGTCCATCTGTTTGGGGATGATAGGCAGTACTTAAATTCAATCGGGTCCCCATTGCTTCTTGGAAACTTGTCCAGAAATGTGAAGTGAAACGACTATCCCTATCCGATACAATGGAGAGTGGAACTCCATGTAAGGATACTACCTCGTCTATAAATAACTTAGCCAATCTCTCCATGCTAAAGGTTTCCTTCATCAGCAGAAAATGAGCTGATTTGGTTAATCGATCTACAATCACCCAGATTGCATCGTTACCTTTCCTGGTCTTGGGTAACTTAGTAACAAAGTCCATTGTTATTAATTCCCATTTCCATACGGGCATTTCTAATTGTTGAAGTAAACCTGAGGGTTTCTGGTGTCCTGCCTTAACTTGCGAACAAGTTAGACACTTAAATACATATCTAGCTATGTCCTTCTTCATTCCTATCCACTAGAAATTATTTCTTAAATCTTGGTACATCTTATTATTTCCAGGGTGCATTGTATACCTAGCTTTATGGGCTTCTTCTAAAATCTTATCTCTTAAATTTTCTTGCTTAGGTACCCAAATTCTTTTCTAATGGAATCTCTAAATTCTATCAGTCCCTTGCTCTGATTCTTTTATTCGTCCTTTCATTCCTTCAGCATCATCCTTGATTGCCGTTTCTTGAACGTTCTTCAGTTGTTCCATTAAATCTAATTGGAGATTTAATCTAAGAGCACGAACTCGCCTTTGCTTTTCATGATACTTACAACTTAAGGCATCTGCTACTACATTTGCCTTTCCTTCATGATATTGAATATCACAGTCGTAGTCACTTAGAATTTCCATCCATCTTCTTTGCCTCATGTTTAATTCTTTTTGCCCAAATATGTACCTTAAACTTTTATGATCTGTATAGACAGTAAACTTACTTTCGTACAGATAATGTCTCCAAATCTTAAGGGCAAAAATTATTGCTCCTAGCTCTAAGTCATGAGTCATATAATTTTCCTCGTGCTTTTTCAACTGTCTTGATGCATACGCAATTATCTTCTTGCGTTGCATTAGCACGCATCCTAATCCTAACTTAGAAGCATCGCAGTAAATTTCAAAATCTTCTATTCCTTCGGGTAAGGCAAGAATTGGGGCGTTTGTTAACCTTTGCTTTAAAATCTTAAAGGCCTCTTCTTGCCTAGGTCCCCATTCAAACTTGACTGCTTTACAAGTTAACTTAGTTAATGGAACAACTATCTTAGAGAAGTCCTTAATGAAGCGTCTATAATAACCAGCTAATCCTAGAAAACTTCTAACTTCGGTAGCTGATTGTGGGACCTTCCAATTGGTGATTGCTTCTATTTTGGAGGGATCTACGTGAATACCTTCGTGATTCACCATGTGACCTAAAAATTGCACCTCCTGTAGCCATAATTCACACTTCGAGAATTTGGCATAAAGCTTTTCCTTTCTTAACAAAGTTAAGAGTGCATGTAGATGTTCATAATGCTCGTCCTAACTTTTGGAATAAATAAGTATATCGTCGATGAAGACAATTACGAATTTATCCAAATACGGTTTACAGATCCTATTCATCATGTCCATAAATGCTGCAGGAGCATTTGTTAGTCCAAATGGCATGACTGTAAACTCGTAGTGACCATACCTAGTTCTAAAAGCAGTTTTAGGTATGTCTTCCTCTTGTACCTTCAACTGATGGTATCCGAAGCGTAAATCTATCTTAGAAAAATATCTAGCTCCCTGAAGTTGGTCGAAAAGGTCATCGATCCTAGGTAATGGGTAACGATTCTTAATTGTAACCTTATTCAATTCTCTATAATCGATACACATTCGCATTGAACCATCTTTCTTTTTCACAAACAACACTGGTGCTCCCCAAGGGGATGAACTAGGTTGTATGAATCCTTTACTTAGCAATTCATCCAACTGCCTTTTCAGTTCTAACATTTCAAAGGGTGCTAATCGATAGGGTGCCTTAGCTATTGGTGTAGTTCCAGGAATTAGATGAATTCTAAACTCTATTTCCCTATCTGTTGGTAATCCAGGTAGCTCTTCTGGGAATACATCCGGGTATTCTGATACTATTGGAATTTTCTTAAGTTCCTTACTTTTAGTGTTAATGATTACCGAAATCATATACACTATTCCTTATTATCGTTCATAACTAGCAACTTTCATTACTGAAATGAACTTCATTGGTTTTCGCGGCTTATCTCCTGTAACCACATGTTAGGATCGGAGGCTCTCATGATTGTGTTTATTTGTAATAAATTGAACAAATCAACAAAAAATGAACAAAGTTTAAGTGCAGCGGAAATGAAAACAAACTTTGTAAGCACAATCAAAGGAGAATATAGTTTGATAAACATTTGTTTTTCAAAGAGTCGAAAGATTACAAACCAAAGAAAAAGGTTACAATGCAAGCTTACAGACTAAACTCCCCCTCAGCCTGATGCTCCAAGGTTGGTTGCACAAGATGAAAGGATTGAATTGAGGAGAAGAACTCACTCAAGACGATCAAATGTAACAGTACAGAATACTGCTCCATTTATAGACAAACCAAACCACTGAGGCATCTCAGCTGACGTCACCATGAAAGCGACGTCTAACTGCCTAACAACCTGTATCTACTGTTCTTATACAAACACTGCTAATCTTAACCACTGACTATACATAAAACAGATGACATACTAAACTACTGCTCTCTCTTTACATCAGTGTTTTCCTCAAGGTTGATCAGTCCTTGATTTAGCAGTGCTTTGTCATCAGTAGATTGTACCAGCAGTGCTTAGTTTTCAGCAGTCTTCTGGGCTTCATCAGTAGTTTTGAAGAACAGCAGCAGTTGTATCCGGGCAGTGGATGTAGGACCATCAGCTGTTATAATCACTTTCAAGGGAGAAGACTTAGTGTAAACAGCTGCTTATTGTGAATCCACTGTAGTGAACCAGTTTTGGCTTTCATTATCTGTTCCTTTGGTAGGGTTCAATCCCAACAATCTCCCCCTGGAACAGATAATGCCAAAACACTTCATTATTTAGGATCTTTATTCCTCATCAGAAGTTCCCTTGCTTGTCATTTAAATTCTTCTTCAAATTCTTTGGAACTTGTGTCATCCTCATCCCTGCACAATGAAAGTTCAAGGAGATCCTGCGAATCTTCAACACTAAGGCCTAGTGCTTCTTTCCTTGATATGTACTTCATTTCACCATTGGATCTGACCAGGGTCAATACATGGGTCTTTTGATCAGAGAGCCACTTTAGTACTTTTGAACCCAATGGGTTTCTTGGGAGAGATTTATTTTCTGATGAACTTGGAGATTTTGGCCTTGAGAAAAATTGTAAAGCAGTATCCTGAACTTCAGACATTCGTTTGAAAGCCTTTTCTATGACTTCATTTGCTGCAGCTATGTCTTGTGCAGCTTCTTGTTCAATCAGCTCTTGCCCTTTTCTTTGTTCAGGTTCAATGTCTGAGATATCTGCTGTAGGTTTGGTTAATACCTTTTTGACAAGGTTTTGAAGGTTCACTGAGCTCTCTTCTTTTAGATCCATTTTCTTCATGGCTTCTGTGAAGTACTCAGCTTCCTTTTCTTTTTCTTCTTTACTGGTCAGCAGTTTTCCTTTTTCTTGGTTTTCCACAAGGATAGGGTTATCTGCTGATGTGATCAGTGATTTAAGAGCACCCAGCTGTTGTTCTATCTTGTTATAGTCTGGCTTGTTAGAAGTGTCTGAGACTGTTATCCTTCTTTTCTTCAGCCTTTCATAAGCTTCGTCGGTATACTGCTTTATCCATTTTGCTATGGCTTCAGCAGTATCCAGTTTAGCATCTACCAGTTCCTGCTTTCTTCCTTTTGTACTCAGAAGTAAGATCAACAATTAGCTTTTTGTATTTGTTCCAATTTGGAGCGGTCTTCTTCTTTCTTGGATCATTTTTAATCTTTTCAATTATGTTTGCTTCATGCTTTAAGGCAACCAATGGCTATTCTTCAAATTGGTGTTCTTCAGCTTGATAGAATTTTTCTTTCATGATGTATGCAAGATAACTTTTTCTCATTTCTTTTCGTTGTTCTGCCTTTTCTTTGCTCAGATCTTGTGCATAGTCTTCCATCAGCTTAACTTTTGTGAGCAAGAATACCATTCTTTCAGCAATGGCTTTATCACCTTCATCTTTGCATTCAAGTTTAGCTCTAATCTTAGCTTGCCTTGCTTTCATCTCGAGATATTCATCCATGTTTTCTGGGACTATGAAGCCTATGAGAGAAGGAAATCTTCTTTTTGAAGGATCATCCTCAGTGTAAAATTGCTTCATCTCATTTTTCACAGCTTCTAGTTCCAGTGGATATTTAGCAGCAACAGGATCATACTTTTCATCAGTAGCCTGAGTTGTTTCGCTTTTTCTTTTGTGAAGCTTTGGAGGGAATTTTGGTTGTGATGTAGGAATGATGAGAGCAGTGGTGGATGGTTGACTAACAGCTGTTGAAACTACTGGTGTTTCAACCTCTGTTGTCATTACAACTACTGATGTGTCAGTAGATGTCTTCTGCTTTTGAGCAGGTGTTGAGGTGGCAGTGATTTGAGTGGTGGTTTGTGATTGACTAACAGCTGTTGAAACAACTGGTGTTTCAACCACTGTTGTCATTACAACAGATGTTGTAACATCTGTTGTCTTCTGCTTTTTGGCAGGAGAAGATGGTGATAAGGTTGGTGGTGGTAAGGCAGTAGTTTTGGTGTGTGTTGATGAGATGTCAGCTGTTTGGCTAGCAATTTTTGTAACTACTGTTGTATCAGCTGTGGTGTGTGATGGGGTAGTGTGTGTTGAAGAGATAGCAGCTGTTTGGCTAGCAGTTTTTGTAACTACTGTTGTATCAGCTGTTTGGATGGAAGTTTGAGGTTTTGTGGTTTGAGGTTTAGATCTGTTTTTCTTGTTCTGGTTCGAGATACAGACCATCTTCTATTCCCTTTTTCTTCAACTTGAGTTTCTCCCCCTTTTTGGCATTATCTGGAAGGGGCTTATTCATGAAAAGGATAGTGGAAGGAACTTTTCCAGTGGCGCTTTGGATATGAGCCTTGATAGCTTTGATGTCTGCTTGAGTATCCTTAAATCTTGACTCCACCATGTTTGTCAGCATTTTCACATGTATTTCATGCTGCTGATCAGCCATCTGTTTTTGTTTTTCAAGCAAGGGTTGGAATATATTCCACAACTCATTTGCAGCAGGTGCAGGTTGTGCAGGTGCTTGAGCTGGAACAACAGTGGATTGTGCTTTTTGAGCTTTTAACAGGTGTTGCACCATATCCTTTATTTCAGCAACTGATGTTTCAAGTTTCTCAACTCTGCCCGTCAATTCCTGATATTTTGAATCATCACCCACGTTAATGGGATCATCTTATTCCCCACAAGCAGTGGTTGTACCAATGTGTGACTTAGGAATAGAATTCCAAAAGTCATCCATTGATGCCCCTTGTTCTCGGTACTGGGGACTTCTTTCTTTAGCACTTGATAACCCTTTGATGGTACCAGTGGTTAAAACAAACTCACTGGTGGTTACCGAAGGTGCTATAGAAGAAATTGCCTTCAAGGGAGTCTTACTAATGAAACAACTGTCCAACTGAAGATCTGTTGATCCATCACTTGTAGTTGCTGCTCAACTTGAACTACCACCAAGAGTTACTTGTAACTCAAGGGGTGTAACCTCCTCAGTTGTTGCTGGGATAGCAGGGGTAGTAGCATCATACCCAGTCACTTGTGGGAGTATACTCTCAGTGATAGGTGATAGAGAGGAACTGGTTTGTGTCTGAGCTATAGCAACTGCATGCAACAAGGGTATTATGGTTTGTGGTAATATGACTGGTGAAGGTATGGGTGTTGAAAGAGACATGTCCTTAGGATCAGGACTGAGGAAGATGGATCCGATTGGGTCCAGAGCTTCATATTGTGGGGTTCCTGTGCTTACAACCTGATCCTTTTGTGAGGATGCAGGAGGAGTTTGAGGTAAGGGTGGAGATCTTTCTACCAACTGCTGTGAGGAAGTAGCAGCAGTGGTTTTTGGTGACATTTGTGTTATCACTGGAAGTTGCTCTGGGATCTCATCTTCCAGAGTTGCCTTTGTTTTGTGTTTGGTGGGTTTTCTGGATGTTTTCTTTTTGGTGTTTTTGGTAATGTCAGGTGTGGGTTTCAAAGCAGTGGTTGTGCTGCTATGATCACCTGGAGCAGTGGGCTCAGCAGCAGATGTCTGAGGAGCAGTGGTAACTGCTAAATTCTGCTCAAGCACCTCTGCTTTTGTTTTTATTGGTGCCATCATTCTAGAAAATGTTTCAGTTGTCAACCCTTTTATTTGAAAATAGACACCCTGTTTGAGCAAATTTTCATTTTCTTTTCCAATTTTTTGTTTAAAATAGTAGCTTAAAAATCTTGGAAAAAGTAAAAATGCTTTGCTATCAACGTTTTTCACCAAATCATCAAAGATTTCCTGGGAATAGTTAAAATTTTCATTGTTTAAAATAGCATAACCCAGGCACTGAATCTTTGAAGGTATTTCGTTAAAAGCAGTTGTTTTATTCGAGACACACATCAAGAGAGTGTGAAATAAAAACCTAGGTGCAGAAGGAAAGAAACCTTTTTGTAAGGTATCTCTTTTAGGTTGTTCTGCATACCCCATTTTTAAGAAATCAGTTTTCAACTCGGTTTTATCAAAGGAAGTTTTACCTTTCTGATCATCGAGTTTAAAGACTTCTGAGATTGATTGCGGAGTAATTTGAATCGCTTTACCCTGTATCGAGGAGTTGATGGCTACTACTTTATCATCTTGTTTTTCAAGCGTAGCATTTTTCCAAAACTCTCTCTGGGTTTGCAGGTAAATGGGAGCATCTGCTATCAACAAAGTTTTGTACTTTGATTCAGATAATGTGTCGATGATGGAATCAAAGGTGTGGTTGTTTGTGGGTTTTGTGAGTAGACCCAAATAGTTGTGAAGGGATTTGTATGGTATTTCAATGGATTCAGCGGCCGTTTGAGCGACCTCTTTGGATGATGATGGTGATTTTGGTTTTGATTTTGATTTTGATTTCGTCATTTTGAAAAAGAAGAAGAAGAACAAAGAATGATTTGGGTTGAAAGGTTGAAAACTGCTTTGAGAAGAGAATTTTAGAATTCAATTCGACAGTGTAAAACCCTGTTTGGGGGTTTTGATCAGGGTTTTATTAAGAAAAAATGATCGCTGATGTGGCAGCGGTTATTGAGATCTGATGGCTAAAAACTGACCACGTGCCAACCCCTGATGATGTGGATGAAGAGTGGAGGACAGTTGTTTTAAGAGCCACTGATGAAACAAGCATCAGTGATTACAACGGTAATAATGTGATCGCAGTGGATGATTTTTACTATCAGTGGATAGCATATCAGTGGATAAGACACTGATTTTGAGCATCAGTGCTTGCCAAGCAAAATGAAGGATCAGTGGCTGACTTTCATCAGTGGACCGTATTTAGAAAACAGATGTTTATACAAAACAGTGGTTAGGGTTAAAGTAATGGTATTGGTTTGAAAGTTCATTGTCAGCAACTTTTTAAAGGAATTTTCATTCAAGGTTTTGCCACATGTCAATTTCATTTTGAAGTTCTTACGAATTCCTGACAGTGGTTTAGTACCCCAGATGATGTACACTTTTTACTAAGGCAAGTCATTTTTGTTAAAATATTTAAATTAAAATATGAGTACCCAAGTATTCTAAGATCTGTTAACAATCAATCTTTTGCTTAGTGTAAAAACAAACTTGAGTCTGACATGACTTTGACATATATACCACTTCCTTTTGATCCATTTTGAGGATAATATTACCAACAAAAAAAATAAAGGTTATATATCCTGACAGGAGATTGAGACTTTTACTATCAAAAACCAGTGAAAAGTTCAAAATATATCATCCTTAAAAAAATAAAGAATAACATATCCTGCTTTATTTGAGAAAAACCCTTTTTAAAAAAATAAAGGATTTACTGAAAACAGCACCAAAAGGATCTGGTATAATTTCCACTAACGCACCTAATCATATCAGTCTCAAGTTTATGAAAATGGTCAGTGGTTTGACAACAGTGGTATGAAATTGTAAATACATTTTGACCACTGTTTGGTACCATTTTCTTGTTGATTGATTGACAACAGAAATGAGGACACATGTTCACATGAGTTTTTGAAAACCCTGTTATAGACTTTGTTACCATGTGAAGATTCTGAAAAATTTGTCTAGTCCTCTTTTAAATTCATTTACTGGGAATACTATTGTTACCTGAACTTTCTTGAACCAATGGTTGCACATAGTTGCTTAATGACCACTGTTACCCCAAACTTTGACTCTTAAGTGTTTTACGTTTATACTCTTTTCTTCTGACTTCAAAAGTTTTGAGATAAACACACTTCTGAGTTTTTGTGAATTTTCTTCTTCCCTTTTTACCCTTCCCATTCATAAGTAATAAAATACTTACTGGGAGGTCTTTATTGAAGGAATACTTAATCCTGAATCATTTTGCAGTAATGCTTTAAGAGGATTGGCCATATTTGTACAAATTTTTGACCAATCTCACATTACATATGATACGGATTATCCTGTTTTCTTGATGTATTTTAACAGAGTTGATTTGTTCCTTTTGAGGATCTCAACCTGTTTTCAACACATAAGTTCTTATGACTAAAGTTTTAATTTCCCTCTTTTTACGTTAGCAAAAACACTAATGTTTTTATGAACATAGGCTTTTGTTAATCTGAGGTTCATACTTTAGCATCTAATATAGTGACATCACAAGTTTCATAACAACAGTTAAAATCAATTTTGAAAATAAGAACTAATCCCATAGTTTAACAGATATGTTTTCAGATCTAAAACCATGAGTGTCTTGTGCATGATATCACTTGTTGTGTGAGATTTGTGTGTCTTATGACATCTTGGTTGTTTTACAGAGTATTTGAATAGCAACTTTAAACGTTATCACTCGTTACTCTGTTTTTCAACTAAATACAACCAACCGTAGTATCAATGAATTTTGAGCCGAACTGTTATGTCAAATTGATTGTTAGATCGAATTTGACTGTCCAAGCTCTGATACCAATTGTTAGGATCGGAGGCTCTCATGATTGTGTTTGTTTGTAATAAATTGAACAAATCAACAAAAATGAACAAAGTTTACGTGCAGCGGAAAGGAAAACAAACTTTGTAAGCACAATCAAAGGAGAATATAGTTTGATAAACATTTGCTTTTCAAAGAGTCGAAAGATTACAAACCAAAGCAAAAGGTTACAATGCAAGCTTACAGACTAAACTCCCCCTCAGCCTGATGCTCCAAGGTTGGTTGCACAAGATGAAAGGATTGAATTGAGGAGAAGAACTCACTCAAGACGATCAAATGTAACAGTACAGAATACTGCTCCATTTATAGACAAACCAAACCACTGAGGCATCTCAGCTGACGTCACCATGAAAGCGACGTCTAACAGCCTAACAACCTGTATCTACTGTTCTTATACAAACACTGCTAATCTTAACCACTGACTATACATAAAACAAATGACATACTAAACTACTGCTCTCTCTCTTTACATCAGTGCTTTCCTCAAGGTTGATCAGTCCTTGATTAAGCAGTGCTTTGTCATCAGTAGATTGTACCAGCAGTGCTTAGTTTTCAGCAGTCTTCTGGGCTTCATCAGTAGTTTTGAAGAACAGCAGCAGTTGTATCCGGGCAATGGATATAGGACCATCAGCTGTTATAATCACTTTCAATGGAGAAGACTTAGTGTAAACAGCTGCTTATTGTGAATCCACTGTAGTGAACCAGTTTTGGCTTTCATTATATGTTCCTCTGGTAGGGTTCAATCCCAACACCACAATTATTTCTCCAGCGGGTGTATGAATTTCTATGGAATTCTTATCACAGAGGATTCGAGCATGGTTGGCTACTAACCAATCCATTCCTAGCACGACATCGAATCCAGCTACTTTCATAGGTAGCAGGTTTGTAGAAAATTTATGGCCAGCGAGTTCTATCTTTCCTTCGGGTAAAATCTTATCTATATTAACAGAATTTCCATCAGCCGTTTCTACCGTATAAACCTGCCTAAGTTTGGTTAAAGGTTGCTTAAGAGTTTGGCAGAAGGAAGTATTTAAAAAACTTTGCTTTGCACCAGAGTCAAATAATACTTTCACGTAAACGTCATGTACAAGAAACGTACCAGTTATCACGTCTGGAATCAGATCTGCCTCTTGTGTTGTCAGCTGGAACCTGGATGGCTCTTGCATTCTTCTTATTAGTTCCTTCAGCAGGTTTGGCCTTGTTATCAGCTGGCTTGACCAGTTTAGGGCATTCTGGTCTAAAATGCCCTGCTTCTCTGCAATTGAAGCAAATCGTTGATTTCTTCCTGCACTCCTCCTCTCGGTGCCCTTGTCCCTTGCATAAATTACACTTCTCATGACATTTACCAAAATGTTTCTTTCGACAGTTTCTTCATAATGGAGGTGTGGAAGATTTTGGCCCAGTTCCCTTTTTTCTTGAAATTATTACTGTTATTACCCACACGAAATTCTTAGGTAAGCTTTTGGGCCAATTCCTTTTTCTTATTCTCTTCTCTTGTACGAACCATCCTGTCGGTTAAAGTATTTGCCAATTCAACCGCATCGTCAATTGTGCGGGGTCTCGCAGCTTTGACGATATCACGAATCTCGCTAATTAAACCCCAAATATAGCGAGAAATAAGTACCAGTTCTGGCGAAGCCAGAGTTGGCACAATTCTGGCATACTCGAAGAATTTCGAAGTATACCCTCGACAGTCAACATCCACCATCCGGTGGTTTAGGAACTTATTTGTCATTTGTTCCTTTTCATAGTCAGGGCAAAATTTACTTTCCACCAATCGCTTAAATTCTTCCCAACTCATGGCGTAAACCATGTCACTTCCCTTGGCTTGCAACACCGTATTCCACCATTCCAATGCCTCTTCCTTGAAGATGTGGGATGCACACTTAACCTTGTCTTCTTCGGCGCATTTACTTTTTTTAATTACTGCTTCGGTCTTTTCCAACCAACGCAGCGCGGCAGTCTCCCCTTCATTGCCTGCAAATTCAATGGGTTTTCAGGCAAGAAATTCTTTATAAGTGCAACCAGGTGTTGCAACTTTCATTTTCTTAAGTATTGGGGCTTGAACCACATTATTATCATTGTTGCCGCCTCCATTGACACTGTTACTGAAATTGTCATCCCGAGTGCGTTTGTTGTGGTTGGCTTGGGAAGGTTCAGCAGGATTCTTAACAGCAGCAACAATTGCCGGGATAGAGTTAAATATTCCCTGAGCAACGATATTTTCTATGTCTTGCCTATTAAGAAAGTGATCCTCATTGTTTTGCTCAGATTGATTAACTTCATTGATTTGTTGGTTTTCCACGTTTTCTATCTGAATAATTAACAATATATGCAAACTATTGCCACAAAATAGATAACAATCAAACACAATAAAGCAATCACACATAATCACGTCACACGTATAGCCAAAATTGTCGACTTTGCGACTTTCATATAATTTTATAATACTATGTGTCGATACAACCCATTTATGTTACAAAAGTTTTATTTTAGTTATTACACATTATTATTATATTATTATTATACTTAAGATATATATATATATATATATTATATTTTTTTCTACATATTATTATTATACAATCACACAACCACAGTTAGCCAGCCTTTCAGAAACAACGCTCCCTCTCGTCGTATTTCCAGGTGATGTTCTCCCCCACTTCCCGAATTCGGTTGCCCGCATCCACCAGCTCCTCGCCATAACGGCGTAACTCGGCAACGTTTTTCTCACACCCCGACCACGTTAAAACAACAAACCGTGGCGGAAACGTCGGGGAGTGTTGTAACAGAATCATCGTTTCACATCCATGGTAATTCAAAAGTTTGTTTTATTGAATTAACAAATAATTTACATTGTCTTTAAACCAAAACAAACAAATTAAACATCGTCTACTATCGTTTTTATGTCACTAAGGCCACGTCTAAATCCTAAGTGAACATGCTCCCTAGCAATCATCACGCAACATCACCTGAAACATATGTAAAAAATAAAGTCAGCAAAGAAATGCTGGCGAGCACATAGGTTTTATAAGAGTATCGGAATCATGGCTCGTTTATATATATTGCAATACCTCGAAAACCTTGTTTTGAAAAGTATATAGTATTGCAACATGATTAACCAACTCAAATCAAGATGGTTATAATTTATAACAATCTCGTAGCCATAATTCTTAACTCGAAAACATTTTGTTTTAGAAAACCATTTGGTAAAACATCTCGTTAATAAAACTCGTATGGTTTATATCATTTCGAAAACCTCGTTGTGTGATATCGTTTCAAAATCATTTCCCAAGTGAACTAAATAATGTCACGCAATGTAATATGATAAAAGCACTTATATATAAGATGTACCAGCGGCGTATCTACCATGCTTTTATCATGCTACACCCGTCCCATTATCTAATCACTACCCAAAACCAATCGTTCGTTCAAATCGTTATATCGTTTAAGTCGTTCCAAATCGTTTAATTCGTCCCAAAATCGTATTCGTTTTAGTTGTGAAACTACTTATGGTTGTCTCGCTAATAACATTCAAACCTTCGAGACTCGAGTACCTCGCTTCTCGTATTAACAAACCACCAAAGGGTAAGTTAACAATCACAGATTCGGTCGTTACCTACATAACCCCCACACATAACCATGGGTGTAGTCTGATAACGGGATTTGTCAGATCCTATGGTACCATAACCAAATACTGGTCGGCTTGATCAATGCTAATGAATGTCATTCGTTATGTAATTACAACCATCGAGTTCATTCACATTATTGAAATCGTCATTAGTTTTGTATAAACCATCTTAATCGTTTTTGAAAACATCGTTTAAACCTTGAAATCATTTTGTACATATGAATCACCCCAAAACAATTGAAAATAGTAAAATAGGGGAACTATGTACTCACATTGAATAGGAGGGTATCCTTGATCTAAAGAACTTAGCGAAGCTCAGACAAACCAAGGAAATTCAAGTAGTACCTAGTAATCGGATCACTAGTAAATAAATCAACACCTAAATCGGAAGATCGGATAGAATGAGGTCTTGTAAACCAAATGAGTGTTGGAACTCACGTGATATGGTTTAACAAAGCCTACATTCTAAATCGGATCCTAACCTAAGTACTTTCGACCCGTTACGACCCATTAAGGTAGCTTATGCTACTTTAACACGTCGTTCGCGCAAAACTATGTTCGGATGGTTAACTATGTGCTATGTCAAGTCTTACATGCCCAATAATACCTAAACATGTTACTAAATCAGATTATATGTCAAAAACATGTTCACATATGTAAAATACGGATTTATGCTTCAAAAGAGCGTTTTGGTCATTTCTTATGGGCATACAAGCTACTTAACAAATAACTAACCAATCCTATATGATCATAAGGTATAACCTCAGTGGTTATTCCCTATGCAACTATGATCACTTATCAATCTTGGTCGGATCCTAATGATTGACCGAACGGGTCGGGTTCGAAAGTCTAAGTGGTTGTTTAGGCCGCTTAACTTACGACCTTAAACAAGCACAAAACTAATAGTGACGAGCTAAACATGTCAAAACATGTTTAACCTACTTAGAAAACTGATTTGGTATCAAAACAATGGGTTTTGATACCCGAAAATAGTTCCGTTGCAAAATGCGTGCTAAAACGCATTTTGACCGAAACTTTGACTCGTCACTACGCCTAGTTAACATGGTAATCAGTAGGTATAATCGCTAAGGATTATAACCGTGGTGATTACAATCACGTTGCAAAGTTCAACTGAACTTTGACTTGACCAATTGACTGGTCAAACTGAAAGTCAAACACTGTTTGACTTTTTAAACTAGTAAGCAATTAAAAGAATGAAAGAATGCTCACTAAGGGTCCTTGCTATCTTTTCTACAAAGAATAAGTTCCCAAATCAGATGAGAAAGCTCCCAATCAGATTGTAGAGAAGAGAAGAGAGGAAATGGGCAAGGAAACAAGTGAGAGTTGATGGCTATTTATAGTTGTGGAGGATGAACAAGATCATCACAAGTGGTTATTTGGCCTCCAAGCAATGAAATCTGACCATACAAGTGTTAGGAACAGCTGGTATTACTTGGAGAGTCGTTTACTTGGAGCCCAAAACAAGAGAATTGCACGAAAGTCCCTGAATTATTAAACAGCAGCCAAAAATCAAGTTTCTGTCGCTGGGCATGCTTTATGGACCGTAAGGTCCAGTGCATACGGTCCGCAAGGACTTGCAGACCAGTAAGTTTCTCATTTTGACAGTTTTGGCCCCTGAACTAGAATAAGCTCATTTCAGGCCCTTTTGACCCCCGTTAAGCCATTTTCAAGGCTCTACAAGGTCAATAAAGTTTAGAGGACTCAAAATGTGCTCGGAAAACTCTCGGATGTCCGCTTGTTTGGTCGTACGGTTGCGTTGTTCGTTAATTTACGACGGAACTCAAACGGACGCGAAAACGAACCAAATTAAGCGACGAATGAAATTTTTGCATGCCGATCACTAAAATAAAAATATTTTAGTGTGTGCAAAAATTTTGGATGTCCAGATGTGGTCAGAACGTAAGATATGCGCGGAAATGCAAACTTACGTCGTTTTTTACACTTTTAGTCCCTATAAGATCAAATAAGCATATTTTTTTGCACACCGAACCACTCAAAGCTTATTTCTAATCTATGTTTAGGTTATTTATGGTATGTTTAGCTTATGATCAAGTTCCGGACTGTTTGACACCATACGAATCGGTATAGTTTTGCAGTTTGACACAAATAGTCCCTGCGATCGAATAGACTTGTTTTCAACACACCAACCCATCCAAAACTTATTTCTAAGTTATGTGGAGGGTATTTTGGGTATGTTAATCCTATGTCACTATTCCAGAGTGTTTGTTGCGTTAAACTGACTGCGTTTATGCACCAGTTTGCGTATAACTTTCCAGAAAGCGATTTAAAGCTTGAAATCGAAATCGAATCGAATCGTAAAATCATCAAACACAAATAAACACATAATAACACCAAAACACATTGTTTTATTGATAAATAACATTGCATTGTATTGTATTATTCATCGATTACAGAGAACAGTTGTCATAGTTTTCTGCGCTCATAGGTGGAAATGGTGTAGGTTCAGGATCAAACTGGGGAAAGTAAACATTGGGGTTATTCAAGAAATTCTGAAAGTGCCAGTCACTCGTCCACCATTCCTCCAGCTGGCCTGTAACAGGTCGGGGGTTGACAATAGGATCTTTGATAGCAGGCTCCAAATTTATTGGAAGTTCAGATTGGGCAGGGAAATTGAAGAGGTTTTCATCGGCAGGTCCGATGAGGTGACAATTTGACAGTTTTTTATCAAGCTCCTCCCAGGGTGGCATTTCCTGGGCTTGTCCGGAACTTTCCCCGATCCCCTTTCCTTTCCCTTTATCTTTCGGATCCTTAGTCTTTTTCACCTTCTGGGCCGCTGGCTTCTTCCTACGTCCCCGTTTCCAATCCAGGATTCTCCTCCTCTTTTTAGGCTTTGGTTTCTCCTGTGGATAGGCCTGGAACATTATTGGCTCCTCGGTATCCGTCTGATAGCCGGATAGAGTCCCGGTTGTATCCATATCGGTGGTATGGATAGTAAAGTTTCAGAGTGCCTCCGATAGTTCATTCATGTTGTTAGCACACATGAAGAAACACACACAATTTTAAGTTAAAATTTTATTTATTAAATTAAATATTTACAGAATCACAGAATGGCAAATTGAAAAAAATTAAGTATTTCTAAATACTTAACTGGCTTAAATTAGTGGCTCTGATACCACCTTTTTCTGTCACGGCCCCCGACCTGGTTTTACCCGTTTTAGGAGCCGCGGGACAGAAACCTGTGGTATTGGTATTTAATTAAGCAGCGGAAATTTTAACAGGATCTTTAAAACTGAAAACATCCATTTATTTTATTTCAAATTTCGGGTCATGCCATACTATTTGGGGGTCTCAATTAGGGTTTCATAATGGACATTATTAAAATAAGAAATAATAATTTTGGCAAGAGTTGTTACATCGGGTGACATCTCCTAAAAAAGACCGGGTATCAGATTATCGAAACTAATGGATATCAATGTGGCTTTGCTTATTAAATGGGGATGGTGTTATAAATCTGAGCACAACAATCTATGGAGGAAAATTATTGTTTCGATCAATTCTAAAAGGTTGGGGTGGGAGTGTATTTCATTAAAAAAAGGTTATTGGAGGTGTGTGGTGTAGTATTGCCAAAGTCTTCACTAATACTTTGGTGGGCGAACAACTTATACGAAACTGCTTCAAAGGTGTGGTTGGAAATGGGGAAGATGTGGCATTTTGGCATGACCCTTGGCTTGCAGAGGAACCTCTCAGATTTAAATTCCCTATGCTTTTCAGAATTGAAGGAGATAAAAAATGTAAGGTTCTGGATCGGGTTGGTCATTCGGGCTTGTCGTAAAATCTGACATGGCAATGGAAGAGGCTGTTGTCATCGGTGGAAGAAATCAGTGCGATGCAGCAGCTTATTTCGCTGCAGCAGGGAATCAGGTTATCGAACTCGGCAAATCGTTGGCACTGGATTGCAGGCTCATCGGAAGATTTTTCGGTGAGTAAGGTGAGGAAGATGTTATCTTTTGGTAGAGATTTCGGTAACAAGTTTGTGATGCAGTGGAGTAATTGGGTTCCACTGAAATGTAATATATTTGCTTGGAGGGATGAGATGGGAAAGATTCCGACTAGGGTTGCGCTTTGAAGGCGAAACATTCAGGTCAATGATGTTTATTGTCTGTTCTGTAACGAGGGAGATGAGATAGGAGAGCATGTGATCACTTCATGCCTTGTGGCGGCTACTCTATGGTAACACATAAGCGTCTGGTGCAAGATTCCTAACATTTTTGTGTTCTCCCTCAAAGACCTTTAGTCCCCCATGAGGCGTTCCATGGGATTATTATAGGGTGTTGGAGTCTTTGGAAGGCAAGGAACGAGTTTAAATTTGCAGCCAAGCCGATCAAAATAGAGAGTATCATAAGTAAAGTCAAAGTGTTGGAGTTTCTATGGTACACGAATATATCGAATGTTAGGGATATCACTTTGGATAAATGGTGTAAATTTGTAACTATGTAATCGTTGTTTGTTGTGTGGTCGTCCTGTTTTGGGCTGGCGTTTGTTTCTAATGAAAGTTGCCGCTAAAAAACCCCAAATCTGTATCTATACCATATTAAAATGCATGAGTGAGGGACATTTTAAGATATAAAAAAAACTTTTTCCCTCTTAATTTATAAATACACCCTAAAATGAGGGTAAATTGGTCTTTAAAACTATAATTATATTTTAGCCCATCATCTTATTACATTTAAATCACTGAGTTTTAACATAATTATGGGAAATTAGTTACACTTCCCCCTCCACAACAAACTTATAATAATTTAACGTATTCTTGCCATATCTTATAAACTATAATGTTTTAAAAAATCCAAAAGTACTGTGACGACCTACTCATCTTGTTGACGTTTCGATAGTTGTCGCGGTTAGAATTGACGTGTGGATTAAAAGGTACAAGTAGATGATAGCTTATTGTACAAGTGATTAAAGTCCAGCGTACTTAGTCTTTATACTAGAATGTTTAATAGCTACAGAATGTCAAGTAATTAAATACCGTCAATTTAATCATCTCATCTAGATTACACTTTAATCTGTCGTTTTTAACAAAATGTTAGATAATTAGTTAGTAATTACATTTTTCCCCTTATAAAAAACTAACCCCCCTCCCCCGGATTTTTAAACGTCATAACTTTTTGGTACGTTATTTTTTTATAAATTGCACCATATAAACGAGTAGTTTATTCTCTTTAATTTGAGTATAGCATTACTCTAGTTTTTTTTTTAATTAAAAAATTGAAATGTTACGTGATTAACAGTGTCTAAGGGTGAGTAATAACTGAATCGTTAACCAAAACCGAACCGAAATCCACCAATAACTGATTTACCAAAACCCGCATTAACCAAACACGGTTATCGTTTTTTTGTACCCTCATTTAACCAAAATCAACTAAACTGAACCATTCATATTTTCATATATTTCTAGCTTTGATACCTTAAGTTCATGTATTTCATATTTTTATCCCCATTTTATGTATTTATACCTCAATTTCATGTACCTATACATTCATTTCATGTATTTATATCTAAATTTCATATATTTTTAATCAAAAAGTTTAGCCCAAGTTTGGTTTTAGCTATTAACCGAAATTAACTAAATCAAACAAAAAACTGTCAATCTAACTGAATAAACCAAACTGATCAACTAAGAACCGATTGGTTAACAAAATTGACTAATCAATGACATCGATTTCGATTGAGAATAATAACCTAACCAATTGAACAATGAACACCGTGGTAATATCTGTGTTTCCCGCCACATTGTGCGCAATTATTGGTTATTAACCAAAATTGGTTATCGGTGAGCAATAACTAAATCGTTAACCTAAATCAAACCAAAAATAGACGAAATCGAACCGAAATCAACCAAAAACTGAAAACCGAATTAACCAAAAACCGGTTATCAATTTTTTTTTTGTACTTTCATTTAACCAAAATTAGCTGACCCGAACTGAATCATTCATATTTTCACATATTTCTAGCTTTTATACCTCAGGTTTGTATATTTCATATCTCCATTTCATATATTTATACTTTTATTTCATGTATTTATACCTCGGCTTCATATATTTCTAAGCAAAAGTTTTAGCCCAAGTTTGGTTTTTGCTATTAACTGAAATTAAATGAACCAAACAAAAAATCGTCAATCTAACCGAATAAACCAAAGTGATTAACCGAAAACCGATTAGTTAATAAAATAGACTAACCGATAACTTTGGTTTTGGCTTCAGTCAAGGATAATAACCGAACCGATCGAGCCATGCACAACACAATGAAATGAATTACCCGATTATTTCGCTTTTAATGTATATCTATCACAATGATCTAATAAATATTATATGAATAAGAAAAATATCTAAAACGAGTATCGTAGTGTAATGTGTCGCTCCCATCGCATCACACGGACATCTTCCTAATATATTTATTATATTCAAACCTTACAATCTAGTTTTAAATTGAGTTGGAGGTGCAATTAAAAAACCATCAACTTATGAGGGTCAATGAAAAGAATGTGTAATGTAATGTGATGTTTAATGATTCTCACATCTCTCGACAATGTATCAGTGCTGCTATGTTTTGTGGTTACCAAGTTTTAAATAATGTATTGAGTAAATTACAAGTTTTGTCTTTTATATGTTTACACTAAATTGCAGACGTTGTTTTTTAGCGTACAAGTTGATAAGTTTTGTACTTAATGTTCTAAAATCTTGCACGTTATGTCCTTTAGGCCAAACCCAGTTAGATTTTTTGGTTAAATCTGGTCACCCAAGGGCGTTTTAGTCTTTTTACCCCATTTATTTAACAGTATTTAAAAATAAAATAAAATAATTTAAAGTATTATTATTTTAACTAGAGTAAATTACAAGTTTTGTCCTTTATGTTTGTCCCAAATTTCAGGCGCTGTCCTTTACCTTTAAAATTGACGAGTTTTGTCCTTAATGTTTCAAAATCATGCATGTTATGTTCTTTAGCCCTAACTCAGTCAGGTTTTTTTGTTAAATATGGTCATGTGCCTTGCACATAAGGGTATTCTTGTCATTTCACATCCTTAGGGACTTTTCTATAAAATAACTTATGAAAAGGGACTGTTGTGTAAAAGTAAAAAATGTTTACAAATTAAAAAACCCTGCACGCACATCTCTATTTTCTCTCTCTCTCTCTCTTCTCTCCAGACTCAAGATGGACTGCCTTCACCCTGCCACCACTGCCTTCACCCTACCACCACCGCTTCCACCTGCTACCACCCTCCACCACTGCTATCATCCTAACCCTAATTGCAGTCATCGAAACCCTAACTCAAATGCCACACTCTCCAACGTCGTCCTTCTCGCGTATCTCCGGCGAGTATCTCTCCGCCGATATCCTCTCCAGCGAGTATCCTCTCCGCCATATACAGATACACTTGTACCGACATCTCCAGCTTGCAAAAAGGCTTCTCCGCCCTTTCTTTTTCCTGCATTTAACCAACTGAAACCCATAATCATCAACTGATCTCATAACCCTAACACCAGATTCCTCTTCTTTACTTATAATCCTCTTAAACTCATCAACAGAAACATCAAACCTTTCAAACAACTCTCGTTAAAACTAACCAATCATAAGCTTCATCATCATCGCCATCAAGAAAGTTAATCTGTTTACTGTCCCATAACTGCTCTGCTGATGACCCAATTGTTTCAAGAATGGATTGGATCTTTTAGCGATTTCCTGAATTGGGTTGTTGAATTCTTGAAAGTTGAAGTAGAAATGAAAATCTTTATTGCAGGGGATGCCTCTTGAAGACCCAAAGAGTTTTGATATTGAAAAGGAAAATTGTTGGAATGATTCTGCTTTTGGTTGTGAGGTTTGGGTTTGTTGGGGGATCGATTTATCCATACTGGAATGTTGATTAGGGCTTTAATTAAGAGAGGGTTTTGGTTGGGGGATGTGCGTTAGGGTTTTTAGGGATTTAGTTAAGGGGAAAGTAGGAAACCATTGAAGTGTTATCAGGGTATTAAAAAGGGGGGAAAGAAAATTGGGAGGAGAAATGACCGTTCTACCCTCACGTGCAATGCACATGACATAATTTAACTGAAAATTATAACTGGGTTTGCCATAAAGGACATAACATGCAACATTTTGAAACATTAAGGACAAAACTCGTCAATTTTAAAGGTAAAGGACAACGCCTGAAATTTGGGATAAACATAAAGGACAAAACTTGTAATTTACTCTTTTAACTATATATATATAATCTCCACCACCCTTCACCACCACCACCCTCCACCGCCACCACCACCACCACCACCGCCACCCTCCACCTCCACATTCATTGCTCCTTGAATCAAAAATCCCCAAAAATCAAAAACCTAAATACCAAATCAAAAACCCCCAAAAATTAGAAGATCTAACAGGTGGTGGTGGTGCTACATTTATCATCAAATCCTCAATAATCTGAAATCAGGTTCACCAACACCCTTCGACAACAACCACCATCGGCCACCATTGCTTGGCGGCCATAAATCAATTCCACCGTCGACGGTCACCACCAATCCGACAGAGCAAGCATCAAAGTCCACCGAAACCCTAGATCTGTCGTTGGCAGCACTGTCGCCTCTATCGCTCCTCTCCGCCGCAAGCCATCGTACACCACACCCCCTGTGATTGAACACTACTACCCCTGCCCTTCCACCGGAGTACCGCTGCTGAGTACTGCATCTCCACCGGAGTACCCCTGCCCTTCCACCGGAGTGCTGCATCTCCTTCGCAGAACCCTCTTTTGGATCATGAGACAAACATTAATCATTGACTACTGATCAGTCTTTAGAATTGGCCATAGAGTTGTTCCATCTGCAAATGGAGAGAGAAGAGAGAGAGAAGAGAGCGAGAGAGAGTGAGGGAGGAAGAGAGAGAGAGTGCAAAGTTTTTTTATTATATGTTTTTATTTTGTACAGAATAGCCCCTTAATATTAGTTGTTGTACATAATAGTCCCTTAAAGAGATGAAGGTGGTGTTTGTTTTTTCAGATGCAAAAGGTCTGCAGTCTGCGGATCACATCTGCAAACATCTGCACGAGAAGAGGTGGACCAAATGTCTGCGGAGTGTAACAAAAAGAGTGTTTGTTTTTTTTTCCCAATCTCTTCTCCCAAGATCAACATTTTCCCCCAAATCTTCTCCACATCATATCTCCAACTTTGTTAATATTTTTAGAACAGCTATTAAATCATTGTTTAACATTGTGAAAAAGAAAACCTTCCACTGACTGTTTATGTGGAACAAGTGCAATAAATCATATAAAAAACGATGAAAAAGGGGGAATTTTATCAAACAAATTACCTTGGTACAACAAGGATTGGTTGTAGATTCAAGTTTCAAGTCGATGTTGGAGGAGGAGTGGTGATCGACGGTCTGCGGCGGTGGAAGGGGTGGAGATCGATGGTCTGCGGCGGTGGAGGGGGTGGAGATCGACGGGTTGCGGCAGTGGAAGGAGTGGAGATCGAGCGGCGGAGGTGGAGGATGAGTGGAGGTGCGACTGGAGGGGGTGGAGATTAAGGGTTCTGCGGAGGTGGAAGGGCTGCTGGAGAGGGTGGAGGTCAGCGTGGGGGCGGCTGGAGAGGGTGGAGGTCGGCGTGGGGGCGGCTGGAGGTGGAGGAGGAGTGGAGGTGAGGCTGAGGATCCTGGAGAAGGAAGCTAGGGTTGAGAGTTTTGTATTTTGAAGAGGTCTGAAGAGGTAAGGCCTCATCTGCCAGAGGAAGTGCTCTTGAAGACCTTTTTAATGAATTCTCTTCTAAAAAACAAACACGCTGCAGACCCCTTCGTCTGCGCGTGATCTGCGTGGGGAAGACAAAAGAGGTTATGAAGTACTTTTCCTAAAAAACAAACACTACCGAAAAGACAACAATACCCTCATGTGCAAGGCACATGACCAGATTTAACCAAAAAATCTAACTGAGTTTGGCCTAAAGGACATAACGTGCAAGATTTTGGAACATTAAGTACAAAACTTGTCAACTTTTGTGCTAAAGGACAACGCCTGCAATTTGGCAGAGATCCCGGCCCGCTTAAGAACATCACATAACACATCTCTCCCCCAATCATGCCGATATTTAAACCCTGGTAGCTCTTTACAGTGGATCACGTGCTCGCCGAAAGAATCCAAACACGCTTTGCGGCATACCGGACATGGCTCGTCAACCGGGAACAAAGGAATCATCAGCCGGTATCTAAGGATAGCACGGTATTCCACAGCCGACATGTGTTGCCCCAAGCCTTCAATAGGTGTGACAGACAGAAAATCCTGAGCATGTGGGGCACGTAGACATTCAAACACAGCTCTTTCCCGAGGGGATAAAACAAACTTCTCTTCAAACCTCTTGACAATTTCGCCATATAAGGAATTCGCCAGAATTTTCTGGGATTTAGGAGGGGTGGTGTCTTTAAACATTCAAATTCGCTAATATACATCTTTAACCCCTCTACTTAAAAAAACTTTCTTTTTATTGGTTAATTTTGTGTAAATGCGTGTTTAATCCACTTGCTTTAACTTTGGTAGTATACATGTTTAGTCATTTTAGTATTTCATCTTTTAGCATTTTCCCATTGCTACCGTGACGAACCAACCTGTGGAAATAGTGACCGTTTGCTATTAGTGGACAAACACTGCTACTCCTGGACTTCAATAAAGTTACTCTACAATTCCTAAACTTAGTTAAAAAAAAATTTGAGTATTTTTATCTACGTCTCGACTCTAGATATAACTTTTATTAAGATTGTGTTATGAGTAGTATGTAAAAGTATCCGAAACACAACCGTATATGTTATCAAACTAAAAAATATTCAGCTTACCGCCGCGCCCTGCACACGTACGGGGCATAAACCTAGTCATTTATTTATTCACCACAACTAAAAAATATTTAGTTTTTTTTTAATAATCTAAAATCATAAATACCCTTCTTGGAACATGTGCCATATCAAAGAAACCAAGTCCCAAACCGAACACAAGTGAAGAACAACAACAAACAAGGAAATATTGATCCATCTTTCCCTTTTCTGACTTTCTTGTTTTCATCCAATTCACCTTACTATTTTCATTTCATCATCATCTTTCACTCCATTCTCCGATCAACCAGCACCCCATTTTAGACCCAGGTAATAATAATCTCAATCAACAATAATATTATTATTAATTTCGTACAATTTTTACAACACTTGTTTGATCGTAAACATTTATCTTTGATTTTTTATTATCAGTACAATCAGCTAAAATATTTATAGAATTATTAAGTGTCAGTCGGTGATCGATCGATCGGTATACGATGGCGGTTGTTGAATCCAACGGTGTGTCATCGAACAATCAGGTTGAATCCAACGGTGTTGAGCACTCGGATTCTGCGATTGTGCTTTCTGGGTCAAATGATAATAATATTAATAATGATAATAATCAGAGTATTCATGATGAAAACGGCGGTTTGATGAATGGAAATGGTGGGTATAATCATCATGAACGTCATGAGGATGAGGGTTTTAAGAAAGAAATGAGAGATTTGGAGAATATTTTGTCGAAATTGAATCCGATGGCTGAAGAATTTGTGCCTCCTTCACTGTCTAACAATGGTTATAATGGAGGTGTGTTGTATTCACCAGTAGCAGCAGCAGCAGCAGCAGCTGGTGGTGGCGGTGGCAATATCAATGGCGGTTTGAATGGACGGGTATGCTTTATCGAAATTATTGTTTCGGTTTCGTGTTTAATGTCAACGTTATCTGTTTTTTGTATGCAGTGTTGTAAAAATCGTTAGGCGCTAGTTAGCAGCATAGTTGTCAATGGTACGTTGCCAATGATCTCTAGATCAAGTGGTGAAAGAGTTGCATTTCTCTTGGGAGATGCAAGTTCAACTCCCACTTGGTGCAGAGTGAGGCATTGGTGGGCAATGATAGGAGACCCAAGGAAACCTGGGTTGGATCCTTGAGCCAAACGGGTTTTACCGGTAACTTCATCGTCGTGCCTACGGGCGGGTGGGTTATCAGGTTTTCCCCGGAATTGGTGGTGGACCCGGGTACTCTCGGAGTACTCCGTTTGGTCTAGTGGGTGCCCCGAGAGTGCTCGGGATTGATTCTGTTGGCCGTTCAAAAAAATTGTCAATAGTACGCTACCTAGCGTATAGGTCTAGGCTCAGTATTAGGGTTGTAGCAATAGATAGCGATAATAGCAGCAGTTTAATTTTTTTTAATATAAATAACAATTAAATATAGCTCTAAAATAGTTGGATTTTAGGTTTTTGTTAAATATACATGTAAAATAGCATATATATATACTAGGGTATTTTGATATAATATACATATAAACATTTTTAATTCTTTTGCTATTTATAAAATAGACGCCCGCTATTTATCGTTATTTGCTATGTAGCATATAGGTACCTTATCGCTATTTGTCGCTATTCACCATTAACAACTATGGTTGGCAGGTGTGGGGCACTGACTAGCGATTAATTGGATTGAATATTTTTATATGTAATTTTTTAAACTTATAAATATATACACACATATATGAACATTATACTCCAAGGTGCACATAAGTTATTCTAAGATCACATTAACGTATGAGTTCATGGATCGGGTCGGGAGCTTGGGTTAACGGGTTAAAACTCTGATTAATCGGTGATAAATCCCAATTTTTACAACACTGCCTGTATGTTTATGCTTACCAAAAAGAACATAGATGGATAATAGATTGATTGTTGCTAATTGTTGTTTTCGATTGTTTATGATTAGAAGAAGGGTAATTTTGGTAATGGAAAACGGAGAATGAATAGCCGAACCGATATGGCACAACAAGAAGAAGCTATTAGGAGAACAATTCATGTATCCGATATCGATCAGCAGGTAAAGCCTCATATAATGTAACAATATCAGTTTTTTTAAGCATATTTGAATCTTTTTTTTTTCATTTTTGTGATGATTTTGAGTTTAGGTTACTGAAGAACAACTTGCAGCACTATTTACTAATTGTGGGCAGGTAACGAACTACGTTTGTGATATCATTATTAACTTTTGATGGTATTTATATATCATGGTCTTCTAAATGTTGTTATCATATTGTCACGATAGGTTGTTGATTGCCGTGTATGTGGCGACCCTAAATCAGTTCTTCGTTTCGCTTTTATCGAGTTTACCGACGAGGGTATACATATCTAACCTTTTCGTACCTCCAGTAGTTTTAATTTGTGCTTATATTGCATTAACTTTCGTTCATATTACTTGCAGAAGGGGCAAGAAATGCATTGAGTCTTGCTGGAACAGTGCTTGGTTACTACCCACTTAGGGTGCTGCCTTCAAAAACCGCAATCGCACCCGTAAATCCAACTCTTCTGCCACAAGTGAGATTCTTAACTCTTTTACTAAACTAGAGAATTTTTTGAGTAGAATGCCAAAATCGTCTCTGAGGTTTAGTCATTTTGGATGGAACGTCGTATTTGCCTGTTCCATCCAAAATGACTTTTTTTTTGCATTTGAGTCCTTCAGGTTTGCGTTTTCTTGCCGTTTTCATCCTTGAGTTTGGCAATTTATTGCGACTTTCATCCCTCGAAATTTGGCCCTCAGGGACGAAAGTCGCAAAAGTGGTCAAACCTCAGGGATGAAAATAGCATTTTACTCGAATTTTTTATAAGTTATGTATGCATTGTTGTTCTAACTGTATTATTTTTTCTTATTGTTTGTGTTTAGTCTGAGGAGGAACGGGAAATGTGTGCAAGAACTATTTATTGTACTAACATTGATAGAAAGGTTACTCAGGCGGATGTCAAACTCTTCTTCGAATCATTTTGTGGAGAGGTTTATATCTATTTTTTTAAAGAAGTTTGCTAATTGTGTTTTGTTTTGAATGACCATAAAGTATTGAATTTGCGTATCGTAGGTTTACCGTTTGAGATTGCTAGGAGACTATCAGCATTCATCACGGATTGCATTTGTGGAGTTTGTGATGGTGATCTTTTAACTTGTGTTACTTTAATAGGCGGTATATTTGTTTAATTATATTATGAGTAAAGTACACGAATGGTCCCTGTGGTTTATCAAAATTTGGATTTGGTCCCTAGCTTTCCAAAAGTACATGGATGGTCCTTGTGGTTTGCACTTTGTAATGCATTTAGTCCCCAACCAACAAATTTAAAGGCTTTAGCATGTCCTAGTGATGGACTAAATGCGTTACAAAGTGCAGACCACAGGGACCATCCATTTATTTTTGGGAAAAAACGTTGGGGATTAAATGCGTTACAAAATGCAGATCACAAGAACCATCCGTGCACTTTTGAAAAGTTTGGGGCCAAATCCAAAATTTTAGTAAACCACAGGGACCATCCACGTGAAAAAGGAACATCCATTGATAGTAGTAAACTATGCGAAGGGAGCTTCTTATGTTGCTATAATCGAGTACATTTTAGTTCTAGTATAGTAGTATACAAATATAAAATATAAATATACTGTTTTGTAGTATGTGAAATCTAGATTTTTTAGCGTCCCTGATGTATTGGCTACATAAATAGATCATTTAAATGTTTAAAGATTAGCGCAAATCAGGATTATATTAGTGTTGAAAACTATTTTAGATATGTTAATGGCGGTCATATGGCGTATCTTTCAGGCTGAGAGTGCAATTGCGGCTCTGAACTGTAGCGGTGCTGTATTGGGATCATTGCCAATAAGGTACTTTTATCCAGTTTAAAAAACTTAGCAGTTACAGGCGACGTGTATTGAAACGGGTCAACGGGTAAAGTATAAAAAAATCAGCTAAGAACGGAACATACCAAACGGGTCTAAGGGGTTAAATTAGGTTCAAAATGCTTACATTATATATTTCTTTTTTTCAAGAAAATTAATTATATAGAGTTTGTTATTGTTGCGAACGAGTTGATTATTTACAAAGTTCAAAAAAGTATCTCTACTAACATTAATGTAACCCCAGAATTTTCATGTAAACTCTTTCGTTTTGATGCAGGGTAAGTCCTTCAAAGACACCTGTTCGTCCACGTTCAGGTCGCCCTCTACCATGAGTCGACACCCTATGCCAATAGCGACATCTAAATATACGCACGCAGATACACAAACATTGTTCAAATCTATGTTCTTCGTTTGTGTTTGATGAATTTTGGAACCTAAGTATGTCCACAGGTTTCTTTTAATATAGAAGCATACCAGATTTGTGCGAAATCATGGTTTATAGCATTGTTAACAACGTTCTTTTTATTACTAATGAAAAATTTAAGTTTCAATACTCCAATTCGAACACCAAATCCAACAATGTTTAGCATTTGTGTCCTTTTCTGAACGAGAGATGAGTGTAACCATTAATTTTTTTTTATTTTTTATTTTTTATAATTCAAGAATGTGAATTACAAGTCATTTACTCAAATTAAAAGATATAAACAATGTGAAATGTTTTTAATATTTTTTTTATAATATTCATGCTTCAGAAGAGTCTGAGCTACTTGTTTGATCATCTGGTTTTTCGAGCTCCTTTTCGAGCTCAAGTGTTGCATTGAATCCAAAATCAATCCCCGGGGAAAATGACGATTGTAGCTCGTCTATAGACTGGATGGTGTTTACCCTGTTGTCCTTCACAGGAATATTGTTCTGCACAATGTGTAAAAAAGAAGAGAAATATGTTATTCTTTTTTTTGAGGTTATGTTTTATCTGTAACACGTCAAAACGGGTTATATAGGTTCCCGCGTTAACCTCAATGATTTAAGTGAATGGAAATTTACTATTTTTTGTAATCATATTTAGCATAATAATTATAAGAGTAAACTGCCATTTTGGTCCCTGTGGTTTGGCCAGTTTTGCCACTTTAGTCCAAATCTCAAACTTATTACATCTGGGTCCCTGTGGTTTGCATTTTGTTGCCATTTTGGTCCAAATCTCAAATTTGACCAGATTCTCCTACCTTGACCCTGCTATTTTGTCTTCATTGTCAGGGGCATTTTGGGCATTTGTAATTATTATAAGCCATTACTGAATAAAAAAAATTAAATCAAAATTTTAGAATTATTATATCCCTCTCTCTTAAACACCCCCTGTCTCTCTCTCTCTTCTCTCTCGAACACCCCTTCATCTTCCTGCATCCTCCCAAATCTCACCCCTTCAAATCTTCAATTCACTCTGTAGTCTGTAGGGACTATGTTATAAATAATACATACACTAACCCTAACACTAACAACATCATTTTCACCATTGCAGCCAATTTTTCACCATTAAAACGAGAACAAGGAAGATGCTCAGATCTGGTGGTTCCTGAACATGTAGCACCATGAATGATTGCCGGTGGCTGTTGGTGGTGACCTCTGTAGTAGATCAGTCTGGGGCGGTGGAGAACAGTGGTGATGGTGGTGAGCGGTGGAGAACAGTAGTGGTATTAGGTGGGTTGATTTTGGGGGTCATTTGGGGGAGAACGGTGATGGCGATTGCGGAGGAGAGGTAGCGGTGGGTTGATTTTGGGGGTCATTTGGGGGTTTTTGAGGGTTGTTTGAAACAGGGTAGAGAGAGAGAAGAGAGAGACAGAGGGGGTTTTGAGAGTGCAGAGGCGGTGGGTGGCGGTGAACGATGTAGTGGCGGTAGGGTGGGTGTTGATGGTGGCGAGGGTGGTGGTGGTAGGTCAAAGAGAGGGAGAGAGCAGAGTGAGAGACTGCAGCGGTGGTGAGGTCCGGCGGCAGAAAGGGATGTGTGGTGAAGACGTGTTGGCGGTGGTGGTGGTCTCAGGGGAAGGAGAAGGAGGTGGCGGTGGTGGTGGTGCTTGTGGCTTCCGATGATAACTGATTTGTGATTTCGAATTTTGTGTGTTTGTGTCTACAAAGAAATCTGAATTGGCTAATTGATAGTTATGGGATCTGCGCTTTAATTGTGGCTTCTGCTTCCAAGATCGTTGAGGATGTCGCGGTGGTTTGATGGAGGTGTCGGGGTGTTTGTTAGCCGTTGGTGGCGGTGGTGGTGCTGCTGGGTGTAGGTGTTGAAGGGTGTAGGTGTTGAAGGATTTCATGGGTTGAAGATATGAATGTCTGTATATGTGTATATATATATATATATATAATATAATTAATTTTGTTTTAATTAATTAAAAGAATAAATTAAAATGACCAAACTACCCCTGCACTAAAGGACAAAAAAGAGACCTTAAAACAGTAAAAAATGTGAAATTTTGAGTATTGGACTAAAATGGCAATAAAATGCAAACCACAGGGACCCAGATGTAATAAGTTTGAGATTTGGACTAAAGTGGCAAAACTGGCCAAACCACAGGGACCAAAATGGCAGTTTACTCTAATTATAAAAAAAAATTAAAATAAATAGACAGAAAGGTGTTTGGAGGGTGGCCCAACATGACCGGTTTTTACTTTTTATCCTATATGACTACCTTACTATTTAACCAGTTTAAGCGTTACCTAACCCTTTCGACCCACCCATTGTGACACCCCTTAAAACTGGGATCATGCAAAACGACACCTCTCGAACTCTTAAAGGAGTTGAGAGGGCTTAGCGGACCCAGGCCCGTTGGGTCAATATTTAGGAAATATGAAGGGGACAATAGAACTATAGTATCAACTTGCCTTCTTCACATAATCAGCCATTGTGGAGCTAACTATTTCCTGAATGACGAATTTCGTAACACGATCTTCACCGATAATCGACAATAGGAAGCTTTTGGGGACCTGCAAAACTTTCTGAATTATTATTCTCCTCCAAATCCATTTTTGGCACTCACAGAAAACCAATGGTTAACTGTAAGGGTGAGAATCAAATAAAACATTTAATTTTGTCTCTGCTGATTAAGGAAGTATAAAGATCATGTGATGTTACCTTGGATGTTTTCCCTGAAAAGTCACCATCCACATGCAAAGAGAAACTTGGGTTAGGGGTAACAGACACGGAAGAATAGAGTGAAAATAGCAAGTAATTAATAGTGAATGTCTGAATGAGCAAGAATGGGGTAGAAAAACAGATAAATGGTCTCACAGTCATTTTGTTTCTAGTCACTAGAGGTTGGGTAACGGGTCCACACAAAGTTTTTGTTACGGTTCTGGTTTATTAGAAATACGTTTGTCCACCACTGTTTATTTTCTTATATTAGTTACGGTATCAACATGGTTAAAAATATATACTAATTCAAAAAATAATCTATCTATTTTTAATTCAAAAAATAATGTGTCACATGCCCTCAAAACTTGAATATCATAAAAAAATTTCTAACCATACCATGCAAGTTTATATGTAGGACTTCAAATTGCTTAATTTTTTATTAAAAGACCGATTCTTTAGTTTGCGGTACCACAGATAATAATCAGAAGAAAAAAACAATAAAAATTAGAAAACTATGATTATTAAGCTAAGATAATTGACTTATTTCAGTCAAATTACACATTACCTCCTTTTTGTCTGCGGAATCCAGGAACAGGTGGTGCTGTACGAGCCAAATTCGCCAAAACTTTATCAAATACTATTTGCGTTTCCTTCCCTGGTAATTCCACTTTTACCTGCAACCATAATATCCATAGTAAATGTAAGCAAAATTCAAATACAAACAATAAAACCCACAATAATGGTGTCAATTTAATCAAACCACAATGATCAATCCCTTATTCTACCACATAATTGTGTTCTATTCGTTTCAGTTTTCTTTTTGTTAAAATGTTATAATAAATAAAAAAAGTAGTGCTTATTTTATAGTGTGCCATAGTGGCGACCAGAAACTGTATAAGTCATGATGCTTCAGAGCTCACTTGCATCTTATCATCGTCTTGCGACTCCACAAGTACATTTGCATTTTTTACTGTTACCACATTTTCATCTGATATAGAAGCTGCGACACCTGCAATGCGTTATATAGCCAAAGTTTGAGATATAATATGCATTTAAAATGGGTAGATAAAAAGTTATTGGTGTATTGAAAGTTTGGTCAAAGGTCAGGTTGACCTGGTTCAGCAGCTAGTAGTGGTCTAACAAAGGAGTTGAGACCCTTATGAGAGTTGTAGGACTTCAATATCCTGTATAGATTAAAAAGGTTTAAAGATAACACAAATCATCATCATCATCATCATACTCAGTAAATACCACCAATAGCAAAGCTAAGGTAGTGTCTGAGGAGGGTAAGATGTAGACAGCCTTACCTCTACCCCGTAGGAATAGAGAGGCTGCTTCCAGTGAGACCCCCTGGCTCGATAGTAGTTTTGCATCAAGCCTTGGACATAAGGCACATAACACTCAACAATCGGGACAAAGACCGATTAGTGCATGTTCCCTTTTGTCTTTCGGCTATCAACGCCACCACATGATGCATGATTAACCGTCCGCCGCTTTTAACGTTATTTTCACGAATTTAGTAAAATAACGTTAAAATTAGTGCAATTTCATTTTTGCCCTCCGAGCGCCCACACATATATACACAAATATGGCAATAAAACAGTATTATTACACTAACAATCTATCTTTTTTTAAGAAAGCGATTTAAGAGGTTATAAAATACACTTTACGAAACATTCAACTCTCATTTTTTTCCTTTTTTAGATAGATTTATAATTTGACCCGTTTGGGACGAGACATAGCCCAATACCGCAAAACTACTTATTCATAAGCAAATTAGTCAAAACTGACACATCTAGTATAACTACTGAATAAGTGAAAGAAGAATGATCACGAGTTTAATAGATAACATCAATTTACCTTCCATCTAGACTTTGATTTGTGGAGAAAAGATTAACAGTTGCTAAGTTACGCCCGGACGGAACATGTACATGGTTGCTATCAACAGTAGCATGCTGTAGAATGTAGATTAGTACAACAGTAGCACTCAATACAGATCAACACACTATGAAACTAGTATCTAAGATTAAAGTATTATCATGCATTACAACTGTGGGTCTAAACAAGCCGAGCTACTCAAGCCTAAATATAAGCTTGTTTAATAAACAAGCCTGTGCCTCAGCTTCACTTATCGAGCTCGAGCTGGTTCGCGTACCTAAAAGAGCCTATTGTTTATATATATTTTATTTCATTCATTAAATACATATTAATATAATGACGATAACAATTGTTTATATTATATTATGATAATAATAACTACATAATAATATATACATCATATTATGTATAAAAATTATAATTATAAATAGGCAAATTGGATTGAAATAATCCCAAATATCTCAATTTGGCCGATAATAATCCCAACTCAGTTATTTGCCGATTTTTTTTTTTAACCTTAAATGTGATATCATTCCACACGAAAAAGGGCAATTACAAAGCAATGGCAGGTAGTCGGGCAACAAGTTGCGCTGATAATAATCCGAACTGGTCCACTTTTGGCCAATCGAAGTAAGTTTTACATAAATTGACTCGTATCCTCGTTCTGATCAAAATCCATAAAACATCGGTTTCTAATTCGGAAAAAAGCTTAACTCCGTTAAGCTATTTTTAACGGCGGACTATTATCGGCCAAAAATGGACCAGTTCGGATTATTATCGGCAAATAATTGAGTTGGGATTATTATCGGCCAAATTGAGAAAGATTATTTATATCCAATTTGCCTTATAAATATGTTTATAAAAAGGACACAAATAAATTAATGAATAATAAACTAAACTAAATAATGTATTATAATGAATAATAAACTAGCCAAGCCCGAGCAGAGCTTTAAAAACAACTCTCGAGTTGAGCTCAAGCTCGAGCTTTATAGCTGAAGAATTTAATGGCTCAAAGAGGCGAAATGCAGCAAGATTTTAGCTAATCGTTCAGTATGAATAATCATAGGTTACTCTAGAACAGGTAATCTAATATGAGGAATCTACTGAAACAGAAGCAGAATATAGCTAGGGTTTGCAGAAAGTTACACTGCAGAGTTTGAATCGGAGAGACGTTGGAGGAGCATTCATAGTCGCCATCATCGTGAAGCTTTTGTAACCACCGGCTCACACACACCAACGACTGTTTTTGTCCAATCCTTTTAATCACTCCGGTTTTGCCGATTTTGTTTACAATTTGGACCTTTGACTTTTAGCTTTTGGCTTTAACTACCATATACTTTCTCCATCTTATATCCATCAATATTTTTGGTCGAGTTAACTGCCATTTTCGTCATTGTGGTTTGTTCACTTTTGCCATTTCAGATCAATTTTTAAAAATGCATTAGTTTCCTACCTGACACTTCAGTCCAAATATTAAAACTCAGTTAAGTCAAACATGTTAAATGAAGAGTATTATTGTCAATTCATAAAATAAAGTGAAAATAAAAGATATATGAGTTGACAACAATACCCTTCATTTAACCTATCTGACTTAATTGGGTTTTAATTTTTGGACTGAAGTGACACGTTTTCAGTATGTCAGGGGGAAAACTGGTGTATTTTTGAAAATTGGCCTGAAATGGTAAATATAAACAAACTACGAGGATGAAATGATAGTTAACTCTTTTTGGTCAATGACTTTATCAAATAGAATTTTAAAAATAAAATGTTATAAAGTGAAAACATCTTTAAAAAATCAAATTGAGACAAAGAATTGTCTATTTAAATGAATTTTTATTGAGTTTATTTGCGTTTTATTTACTATTATTAAGATTTTATTTACTATTATTAAGATTGATTGTGTTTATTTTTACTTTATTTATTTATTTATATACTCTTACAATGGTAGTATGTTAACATCTTTGTATACACGCTATTGGTGCATCTGAGTCAACGAGCTAAGGGTACAATAATTGAATTGAAATATGTTCAACAAGTATCATTCTTTACAATACGTCTTATTTGGCCATTTGATTCATAAATGGGTTATGTCTAGAAAATTTTCGATTGTATTGCTTTTGTTGCCTATCTCCATTGATTTTTTCTATTGTTTGGTGACCATTGTTATACTTGCTTGTTTCTCATTCGTATCAATATCGTATTATTAAAACATTATTTTGTTTTCATTTCTTATTACCAATTTCGCCATCGTTACCAGTGTTCCTTCTATCACTAAGCAAATTCAAGCCTAACCGCGTTTTTCTTTTTGTTGTTTCTCTTGTTTCCGCAACACGTACTTTATGAGATCGTGATGATACGCGAAGAAAAGCTAGAGATTTTCGAGAAATTAAATATCGACACTGTAATATGATAATAACTTAGGTATGTCAAACTTCTTAGTCAAAACGTTTTTACTTATTAATTAAGAAATTACATTTTGTTCAATTTTTCTTTATCATAGTAACACGTCACACGTCAACCCTTATCCAAGTCCGAGTTTTCATAAACCATAACTAGCATCTCAGCCTATAACTTTCGTCAAAATTAATCGAATCAGACCGTAATCTTCCCTAAAGTACGATCGCCACAAACCCAAGTAGAAAACATCAATGTCATATAATACATACAATTTGTTATATATTATTATATAGTATATATATCATATTTCACTTTATATCATGTCAAGCGTTATCAATGGATACAAACAAAATGGAATGAATTGTGGACTTGATTGTTACAAAAAAAGCGACTAAGTCCTTTCTAACACTAGTTTTGGTCCACGACTCTTTTACTTTCTTTTTCTCTTTCTTCTTTGCGCTCTCAACACCTGCTTATTAACAAACAGATCAATTAGGTCTTTTCTTCTGACCTCTCAATCAACTAAACAAACCTTCAGATTCCTCAAACTTTCACACAAATTTCATCTCAAATCAGCTCAAAATCGATACAATTTCAGCACGATTCTGCTCCGATTCCGTCAATCACGACTATCAATTGCATCTCACTCCTTCGTAATCGTTCGGTGTTCAATTAGGTCAATGTAGTTGTTCATAGGTTATGTTACAGATTGCGGTTGATTTGTTGAATGAAGTTAGGAGAATGAGGTTGATTGAAGTTAAACCGGTGGATACTGGTACGTGAATCTGAATATTGTTGTTGTTGCAGACGAAGGATGAGTTCGGATGTTAGTAGAACTGGTGGACAGGTTGAACGGGATATTGAACAGGTAGATCGGTTATAACTGTATTCGAGCTTGAATTTATGATTATGTTAGTTGTTTAAATGATTATGTGTATCTGTTGATAATACCTGAAATGTTAGATGAATTGCTGGATAATGTTAGTTTATAACCTAATTCAAATGATTATGTTAGGTTATAACGTAATCATAACTTTCTCTGAGCTTGAATTTATGAGTATGTGAATCTGTTAATAACGCTTGAAATGTTAGGTGAATTGCTGGATAATGTTAGTTTTTAACCTAATATTAATGCTTATGTTAGGTTATAACATAATCATAAGTTTCTCTGAGCTTGAATTTGTTATGTTACTTTAAGTGATTATGTGTATCTGACTATCTGTTGATAACACTTGAAACGTTAGATGAATTGCTGGATAATGTTAGTTTATAGCCTAACTTAAATGATGATTTTCGGTTATAGCGTAATCATAACTTTCTCTGAGCTTGAATTTATGATTTTGTGAATCTGTTAATAACACCTGAAATGTTAGGTTATAACATAATCATAAGTTTCTCTGAGCTTAAATTTGTTATGTTAGTTTAAGTGATTATGTGTATCTGACTATCTGTTGATAAACACTTGAACCGTTAGATGAATTGCTGGATAATGTTAGTTGGGTGTGAGTTGGCTACAAAGTCCATTTTTCCTACAAAGTGTAAAAAGTCATAAAACACCACAATACCAACCATAAAACACACTCAAAACACACAAATAACAAAGTAAAGATTACTAAAACGATATATTGGCGGGTTTTGTGTTGTGTTTTGGATGATAAGGCTTTGATTATCGGCTGACTAACATTAGTGTGTTTTATGTTGATTATCATGTTGTGTTTTATATTCATAGTTCTACGATAGCGTGTTTGAAGTTTTTATGGATTGCTAGGGTTTGGATATTGTGTTTTAGTAATCTTCACTCAGTTATTTGTGGGTTTCGAGTGTGTTTTATAGCTGAAATTGTGGTGTTTTATGACTTTGTACACTTTGTAGGAAAAATGGACTTTGTAGCCGAACCCCACCCTTAGTTAGTTTATAGCCTAATTTAAATGATGATGTTCGTTTATAGCGTAATCATAAGTTTCTCTGAGATTTAATTTATGATTATGTTGGTTGGTTTATATGATTATGTGTATCTGTTGATAACACCTGAAATGTCAGATGAATTGCTGGATTATGTTAGTTTATAATGTAATCATAACTTTGTTTGAGCTTGAATTTATGATTATGTTAGGTTAAATGATTATGTGTATCTGTTGATAACACCTGAAACGTTAAATGAATTGCTGTGTAATGTTAGTTTATAGCCTGATTCATTAGTCACGGACTGCACCTTACTACTAATATACTTTGCGAAGTATGAGATGGCCAATGGCCTTTGTTACAAACTTCATTCCTTGCATCACTAACAAGCAATGGCACTTCTGTAGTTATGTTTAGGTTATATGAATTTCCTTGAATCCTTTCTGGTGGATGCTCAAATGCATGTTTTAAAGTCTCTCATTCCAGTAGAAAATGTGATGAATTCTGTTTGACTTCATGTGTTTGTTTACATATACAGGCCATTACTGCTCTTAAAAAAGGAGCTTATCTTCTCAAGTATGGAAGAAGGGGGAAACCTAAGTTTTGTCCCTTCAGGTTGGCTAACGTAAGTTTGACTTATTTCTTATTGCGATTAAGTGCCTCCAGTAGGTATTATTAATCTTTTTATTATATTTTCATTTGTCAGGCATCTGTTTGATCCACATTCACTTAACTGATGCTTGTTTTTCTCTGCTATTTCAGGATGAGTCTATTCTCATATGGTTTTCAGGGAAAGAAGAGAAACAATTAAAACTAAGTCATGTCACCAGAATTGTATCAGGGCAGCGAACTGTAAGTCATTTACTTCAAGAAGGAAATATAGGCATCGAATTTACTTTTCACACACGGTTTACAGAGACTCTTAAATGACTTCAAAGTAAAATTCACATTAAGTTAGTAAGTATTAGGACTTCTAGCCATTTTATCAAGTTGTAAAGTACACAAATGGTTCCTGTGATTTACCAAAATTTTGGATTTAGTTCCCAGCTTTCCAAAAGTACACGGATGGTCCATGTGGTTTGCACTTTGTATCACATTTAGTCCCCTAATTTGGACCTGTTGAAACCTTCAGATATGTTAACTGGGGACTAAATGCGTTACGCAAACCACAGGGACCATTACTTTTGGAAAGCTAGGGACCAAATCCACAATTTTGGTTAAGCACAGGGACCATCCGTGTACTTTACTCTTAGTTGTATAATAGTATGATATGTATTCATATGTTGCACATGGAATGGGTTAGATTTTAGAATATGGACTCACCGGTTTCTAAGTGATCCAAGTTTTTATTGCAAAAAGAGAAGTTCGACGTATCTAGTGATATGCCATTCGTTAGTAATGTTAAATAATTTCAAGTATTTGATGTTCTATTCCTAGAAACACTTTTAGGATCACAAAATTTAATTATTTAAATTACCATTTCTTTTTAAGTAAACATATACATTCGTGTGCATGCCTGTGCTTTGACCCTCAATACTATTTTTAGTGTATGGTTCCCTCAACTCTACTTAGGGCATTATTATCTGAATGTTTTACCTGTGAGCTATGCAGTTAATATCGGTGATATATCAGCGGTATATCGGTTATCGGTCCCATGTAAAATATCGTTACCGATATTGGCCGATATTTGACCAAAATATCACCGATTTTCCCGATATCAGTACCTTTCTTCTTAGTTCTACCATTCGTCTTTCTTCTTATTGTTGCTATTAGTGTTTTAAGTGTTAATGAGTTCCTACTTGCTACAATTGTTAGTGTTTTGCAAGTTGCAAAAGGTTAATTTGTTAATGGTAGGAGGGTATACTGAATTGTTAGTGTTAAATTGCTATATAGCATGATATTAAAATTACCGATATCCACCGCGATAACCGATATCTCAAATATCGGTCCTTGACCAATATCCGATTTTTTACTGCAGTAACTGCTTAGCCTGTGAGATTGTTTTATTTAAAGAATTCAGTTGTATTTTTTCATTGTTATGAATATTTACTATGATATCGTCTTGTTGTGTAGCCAATCTTTCAAAGGTACCCACGGCCTGAGAAGGAGTATCAGTCGTTTTCCCTGATATACAACGATAGGTCTCTGGATTTGGTAGGACTTCCAGCTCATTACGCCATTGATTTTCTTACTTATTGTACCATTAATGGCCTTTTATCTGTCAATTAGCATCAAGTTTTGAGAATTAGTATTCATATTCATATTCATATTCATATTCTTGCATTCATTTTGGTTACTTAGATTTGTAAGGATAAAGATGAAGCTGAAGTATGGTTTAGTGGCCTTAAAGCGCTAATATCACGTGGCCATCAGAGAAACTGGAGAACAGAATCAAGAAGTGATGAAATCCCATCTGAAGCTAATAGTCCCAGAACATACACACAAAGAAGCTCTCCTTTACATTCTCCTTTTGGTAGTGGCAATAGCTCACAAAAGGTATAAAATCTTATCTGGTATTATTACATGTGGAAACATGCATGGGTCGGGTGGGTTGTCCAAAGTTTTTAGGTTTTTTTTTTTTTTTTCGTAAATAGTTGGTGTGTCAAGTAAGGGGTAAAATGCCATTTTCATCCCTGAGATTTGGCCAGTTTTGCTACTTTCGTCCAAAAGTTTGTTTTTCCGCATCTGGATCCAAAAGGTTTAAGTCATGCCATTTTCATCCGGCTAGTTAACTCCATCCGTTTTTCTTCGTTAAGTCAGGGGTATTTCCGTCTTTTTTGTTAACTTAAAGGGCAATTTGGTCTTTTTCACGTTATGTAAAAAGAACAAATACCCCTGAAAAGGACCGAATTGCCCTTTAAGTTAACAAAAAAGACGGGAATACCTCTGACTTAACGGAGAAAAATGGATGGAGTTAATGAGCCAGATGAAAATGGCAAGATTTCAACCCTTTTGAATCCAAATGTGGAAAAGCAAACCTTTGGACGGAAGTCACAAAATTGGCCAAACCTCAGGGACGAAAATGACATTTTACTCGTCATATAAGATTAAACATTTTGACATACACCGGTTAAATGTCACGTTATGCTGTGTGCATTTACAGGACACTCTCGATCATCTCAGCCTTTATACTCCATACGGAAGCCCGCCTAAATACGGTCTAGAGAAAACATCACCAGACGAGACGTTATACAAGCTTCCTCCCAAGGGTTTCTTTCCACCTATTCCCGCCAACGGGTCGACCCATTCAGTATCATCTGGCGGGTCCGACAGCATGCACAGCCACTTAAGAGGAATAGGAGTAGACGCCTTTAGAGTAAGCTTATCAAGTGCAGTCAGCTCATCAAGTCAAGGTTCGGGTCACGATGACGGAGATGCGTTAGGTGATGTTTTCATTTGGGGTGAATCCACTGGTGATGGAGTTCTAGGTGGTGGACCCCACAAAGCAAGCAGCTGTTTCGATATTAAGATTGATTCTTTGTTACCTAAAGCTTTAGAGTCTGCAGTAGTCCTTGATGTTCAAAACGTTGCTTGTGGTGGAAGGCACGCTGCATTAGTTACAAAACAAGGAGAAATATTCTCATGGGGAGAAGAATTGGGTGGTAGGATAGGGCACGGTATCGAGTCAGACGTTTTACATCCGAAATTAATTGATTCGCTTAGTGCTACAAACATTGAACTTATCGCATGTGGCGAGTATCACACGTGTGCCGTTACTTTATCAGGCGATCTATACACATGGGGTGAAGGGCATTTTGGTATTTTAGGACACGGGAATGAAGTCAGTCATTGGGTTCCAAAGCGAGTAAACGGTCCGTTAGAAGGGATCCACGTTTCTTCAATTGCGTGTGGGCCCTGGCATACAGCTGTTGTGACGTCAGCTGGTCAACTTTTTACTTTTGGTGACGGAACTTTTGGTGTTTTAGGTCACGGTGATCAGAAAAGCGTTTCGATACCTAAAGAAGTTGAGTCACTAAAAGGACTTCGAACCGTACGAGCCGCTTGTGGTGTTTGGCATACGGCTGCAGTTGTAGAAGTTATGGTCGGTAATTCAAGTTCTAGTAATTGTTCTTCGGGAAAACTGTTTACGTGGGGAGACGGTGATAAAGGTCGATTAGGACACGGTGATAAAGAAACGAAATTAGTACCTACTTGTGTTGCCGCACTCGTGGATCCAAATTTCTGCCAGGTGGCATGTGGGGATAGCATGACTATAGCACTTACGACTTCGGGTCACGTCTATGCCATGGGAAGTCCCGTTTACGGTCAACTTGGAAACCCTAAAGCTGACGGGAAGATCCCGTTTTGCGTTGAAGGTAAGCTTTTAAAGAGTTTCGTAGAGGAAATAGCTTGTGGGGCCCATCACGTTGCGGTTTTAACTTCAAGAACAGAAGTTTTCACTTGGGGAAAAGGAGCTAATGGTCGATTAGGTCATGGAGATATCGAAGACAGAAGTTATCCGACTTTAGTTGAAGCGTTAAAAGACAAACAAGTTAAAGGCATTGCTTGTGGTACTAATTTTACGGCAGCTATATGTCTTCATAAATGGGTTTCGGGAATCGATCAGTCTATGTGTTCTGGGTGCCGTTTACCATTTAATTTCAAGCGAAAACGCCATAACTGTTACAATTGTGGTCTTGTTTTCTGTCATTCATGTAGTAGCAAGAAGTCGCTGAGGGCATCTATGGCACCGAATCCGAACAAACCGTATCGTGTTTGCGACAATTGTGTAAACAAATTGAAAAAAGCTATTGAAACCGATGCACAATCTCAGTCTTCTATGAGTAGGAGAGGAAGCATAAATCAAGGGTTAAATGAGCAAAAATCGCAAAATGAAAAAAATGATAATTCGATTTCGGAATTACGGTCCCGCCCTCGTCTTGCTAGGTTAGCTTCAATGGAATCATTTAAACCAATGGAAAATTATTCTTCTAGAAGAAACAAGAAACTAGAGTTTAATAGCAGTCGTGTGTCACCTACTCCTTCTGGAACAACCTCTCAATGGGGTGGTCTTAGTATATCCAAATCGTTTAATCCGGTTTTCGGTTCTTCTAAAAAGTTTTTCTCCGCTTCCGTCCCAGGCTCGAGAATTGTTTCTCGGGCCACATCCCCCGTTTCCAGACGGCCCAGCCCGCCACCTCGGTCCACCACTCCGACACCAACTTTGACTGGACTATCATCACCCAAGATCATGGTGGATGATGCTAAAAGGACAAATGATAGCCTCAACCAAGAAGTTACTGCACTAAGAGCACAGGTATGTTACTTAGCAATTTTTTTCATTCTTGTATAATTTTGATATAATTTTAACCTGTATTTTTGAATGAGTCATACATGTTGACGATTTATAAGCGAGTTATTGGGTTTTAAGCGGGTTATCGATAAACAGTTTAATGATGAGTATGAGTGTGATAAGCAAATAATATAGTGTGCCAAGACTAACATTATTATGATATGACTAACCATGTAAAATGGAAACCGAAAATAACAAAAAAAAAAAAAAATATAAAAGTTTTTTTATTAAATAGATAAACGGGTCAACCCGAACCCGACTTGTTTTCATGAACGGGTCTTGTTAGTCTACTTGAACCTGTTTTTTTCGTGTCGGGTTTCGAGTCAGGTCAAGAATTGCCGCCCATAGTTGGAGGTGGGTTTTATATAAAATAAATAACAATATTTTGTTTTTTTAACGGCCACAATGGCCCCTGAGATGAAAAATGTGACATATTAGCCCCTGATTTAACAGACCTCATTAACACCGTCTGAAAAGCGTGTTGAAATGGCAAATGTACAACATGCCAGGGGACCTAGTGATAAAAAAAACTTTTCTGTCTAAAGCGGCATATGTGGCCAAACGTCAGGGGCCATTTTGACAGTTTATTGATTAGAACATTGTTGTTAATAACTTAATGTGTTTTATGTCCCCAAACTCGGCCGTTGTATACTTGTATTTATTTTGGTCTTCGTTTCAGGTTGAAAATCTTACAAGTAAAGTCAAACTTCAAGAAATCGAGTTGGAACGGACTTCTAAACAACTGAAGGAGGCAATGGCAATCGCATCGGATGAAAGCTCAAAATGCAAGGCAGCAAAAGAAGTGATCAAATCGCTTACATCACAGGTAAGTTGCATCATGTTAAACCGTTACGTTGTTTGACCTTTTTACTGATGCTGTCTTTGTTCTTTACTTCAAACAAAGCTTAAAGACATGGCAGAAAGGCTTCCTGTGGGACCCGCACGGGACATCAAATCCCCTTCCTTCACTTCTTTCGCCTCCAATCTCTCTTCCAGTGATGTCTTATTAAATGCTTCTGTTGACCAGCCTAATGGTCAAAGTCAAACAACATCATATAAGGAAGCTGATTTAAGTGGTTTAAACACCCCATCATTAAATGGATCAAGCACCATTGGAAACCGCAGTTTGGGCCAGAACAAAGCAGTTCAACAAGAAGCAACTACAAGAAATGGTAGCAGAAGCAAAGACGGTGAAGATGAATGGGTCGAGCAAGATGAACCGGGTGTTTATATCACGCTCACATCTTTGCCTGGAGGTATTAAAGATCTCAAGCGGGTCCGCTTTAGGTATGTTTACTCAATTATGTTCATTTGTGTTCATTTATATTTGTTCATTATGTTCATTTATGCTGTTTATTTTTTGTTAAATTATGTTCGTTTAAGTTTATTTGTTTATGTTCGTTTATGCTCGTGAACTGTTTGTTTAGGTTTTAAACGAACGAGCATAAACGAACACGAACATGACCATTTTCTTAACGAACGAACATGAACAAAAAGATGTGTTCAATTATATGTTCGTGTTCGGTTAAAGTTAGATGAACGAACACGAACATGCCTCTGTTCGTGTTCGTTCGGTTCATGTACAGGCCTAGTGTTAATGGGTTGATTATAACATGGTAATTATTTATAAATATTTAGAAAGTAAAGACGATAAAGTGTTTCACATAAACACTTGTTTCACTGATACATTCACAGAAATTTAAGTTCATTGAATTTCTTTTAACTATCTATAACTATTTAAATACAGTCGAAAGAGATTTAGTGAGAAACAAGCAGAGCAGTGGTGGTCTGAGAATCGGGCCAGAGTTTACCAACGTTACAATGTACGTTCGGTTGATAAATCAAGCGTAGGCGTTTCAAGTGATGACTTGGCACAGTGACACATAGACACATCATTTGTAAATGATTTTTTCCCAGTTATACTACTCTCTACTCTCGGGTTTCTACAAAGCAAAGATTGTACTGATTTGAATTGTCTGGTTTGCCACATCATCTCATCATTGCAAGGTTTCCTATAACAACAAGAGATTCGGTTACGATTCTGCCTTCCGTTTATCGCGTCCGTTGTTTCCTGCTTTTAAGGTTGAAGAGTTGATGAATATGTAAATTGATCCTAGGTTTTCTAGAAACCTGCTGCTACTCTGTATATTCATAGCTGTCATATATCTTAAAATCTTGCTGATTGCTTCTAGTTTGCTATCATCTAATATTCACTTTTTTTTTTCATTCTATCACATGTATTTTCTTCACTGCTCAATTTTGTATTCATATGTTTGATTTCCAACAGGCGGATTGGATCGGATCCGACCGCTTTTAACCCAAACTGGTCTCAAAATCAGATTTGGGTCGGTTTAGGGTCTGGTTTTGGTCACGACCCGTTTGGGTGTGCACTTGTAAACTCTAAATCCCATCTTGAAACAAGAAAACGGAAACAAGTCAGGTGACTAGAACTATATGTTTTGTTTTTTCTTATTCGTGGAAATAATGATAAGGTTGGGGTTATATTGTTTAACAGCTATGGGGTTTTCAGTAAAACAAATAAAAAAGATTAATGTGTGTTTTTAGAACTATATGTTTTTGTTTTCTATTTGGTAATATGAATATTGGATTTTGGTTCTTTGGATTTGTAGTTTCTGTTTTAATTTGTGTATTAGGAACCGGACTCAATGGTTCACCGTACCGGATCGTACCGAAATGAACCTACCCCTCCGTACCGAATTTGTCCTATCTAGCGAACCGCGAACCCGAACCGGAGCGAACCGCGAATTAGATGACTATGGGCTAGATAAAGCCCAAAGTCAGAGCGGTTTAGATTTGAGGCCTGAAGACTGATAATTCAGGCTACTCAAAAAAGAGTTTTGAGTATTTTGGTAAAAGAAAGGCATGATAGGAATAAAAAAAAGAGTAAATTACAAGTTTTGTCCTTTATGTATGTCCAAAATTGCAGGCGCTGTCATTTGTCTTTAAAATTGATGAGTTTTGTCCTTAATGTTTGCAAATCTTGCACGTTATGTCCTTTAGGCCAAACACAGTTAGATTTTTTGGTTAAATCTAGCCATGTGCAAGGCACATGAGGGTACTATTGTCATTTCATATCTTTAGGGGCTATTGTGTAAAACTGATTATGTTTTGGGGCTAGATTGTAAAAAAAATAAAAAGATTTATAAATACAAAATAATCTGCCATTTCTCTCTCTCATGTTTCTCTCTCTAAATTCTTACTCTCTCTCTTCTCTCACCCTCTCTCACCTGCCGCCGCCTCCCACCACCACCATCGTCTACCAGACTACCACCACCGTCTCATCGATATTACACCCATACATGACAGTATCTTGATTACTCAGATGAGTGTCTGGGTTAGCCGATTTATCAGGGGTTTGATTTTCACCCAAACCATCATTCCCATGGTAATTTAGAGGCGAATTAGCAACATTACATGTGTTCACTGCTGCCTCTGTAGCCATAGAGACACCATTCCCTGCTGTGGCGATGAATAACCCCTCTTAAACCTTGTTCTCATCTGAGATTCTTCTACACCAAGACCCTAGAGCCTCAACGAAATTTGAGCTAGCTTTTTGGTGAGCCGATTGGAGCGAAACAGGGGGAGCCTTGCCCGCATCTTGTGCACTTGGATCCAGAGAAAAATCCTTAAGATTCAGGTTAACCACAACCCTATTGTCAGTTTGAGAGAGTGATTGAGGGACGCCCACTCCTCTATTACCTCCGGTGGGTTCTGAGTCGATCTGTCTCCGACCCATTAGGGTTTGATCAGTGAAGAACAAAACCCAGAAAAAAAGTTTTGAAATTGGTTAACAAAACCCTGTAAAGATTGTAAATTTATTTGGGTTTATTGTCGAATTTTGGAGGGGGTGCATTAGGGTCAACTGAGAAATTGATGTGGCTATATAAGATCATAAATACAATTGAATTCAGGGAAGTTGGTGAGTGTGTGCAGAGACATGGAGGATTCTGAATTTTTGATAAAAAAATAATAATTAATATATTCAGAAAGAAGAGAAGAAATGGTGGACGATGGTGGCGGTTTCTTGAGATTTTCTTTGTCGAGATGTAAATGAAAAAATAAAAAATGGAATGGCATGATGTAAGAACCTAACACAATTATTGGGTTTTTGGTCAATCCCTAATCACAATTAGTTGTGCAGTGGTGGTTCGACAGTGGTTGTGCGGCGGTGGTGTGGGGTGGGAGTGGGTGATGGCAGATGGTGGGGGGAGGTGGAGGTGACTGGTGAGGGTGGGTGTTTTAGAGAGAGAGAGTAGAGAGTAGAGAGAGAGGTTTATATATAATTTTTTTTATTTTCTAAAACCTTTTTAAATAAGGGGAAAGACAAGTGGGAGGTGAAATGACAATAGTACCCTCATGTGCCTTGCACATGGCTAGATTTAACCAAAAAATCTAACTGGGTTTGGCCTAAAGGACATAACGTGCAAGATTTGCAAACATTAAGGACAAAACTCATCAATTTTAATGACAAAGGACAGTGCCTGCAATTTTGGACATACATAAAGGACAAAACTTGTAATTTACTCTAAAAAAACAAATAATAATAATAATGATAAACAAAAAAAAAAAGATAAATAAAAAGCCAATATGGGGTAACCCATTTGGTGGCATATAAGGTCTAGGTTCAGTCATAGGGGTAAAAAATTTTGAATGGGGTAAAAATTTTTGAATATTGGTGAATAGTAAAGCAAGCGTCACTATTCAAAAAAATAAAAAAATAAATGCTGCATGCATGATTTCCAAAATCTCCTCCTTACTCGGTCGAAACCCTTTGCCAAATCAGTATAAATTTGCAGCCAAAATCACCCAGATTTTCATCCTTTCCCATGTCCAAAACAGCTTAGAATGACTCTTTTACCCCTGGAACAATTCTTCTCTTGACCCGCTACCTGTTGATCCTTTAGACACGTTAAACTCGATTAACCCAAAATTCCTTGGGTTTTTGATAGAATAACGAGTTGAAAACAAGTTATTTTGACACATTATAAAATCTTGAGTAAATTTCAAAGTTCGTCCTTTATGTATGTCTAATATATCAAAGTATGTCCTTTATCTTTAATATCTTCAGAAAACATACTTAATGTTTGCAAATCCTTACATGTTACGTCCTTTAGTCCTAATCCAGTTACTTTTCATGGTTAAATTTGACTAAGTCAGCCCCACATAGGGGTATTTTGGTCATTTTATCATAAATATTAAAATAAATAAAAAAAAATTATATATATATATATACATACAGCTCTCTCTCTCACACACATAAACACCTCTCTCTCTCTCTAAACACACACCACCAGCTTTCTCTCTCTAATCGCCGGACCACCACCACCGGACCGACAACCACCGCCATACACCACCGGACCGACAACCACCGCATATTGCCCCTCTCTCTCACTCTTTCCTCTCGAACTATCCTACCACCATCAAATCCACCTAAACAATCATCACACTCAATCATCACAGCTCTACCAGTCTTAAAACAAACCCTACACTCCTCAACTTCAGGATCATCATCTTCATCTGAACTACCATCCTCTCTCTTCTTCACATACACATCATCTCCTACAGCAAACTCTCCTCCATCATAACTCACCTTTTTATAATACACTCTCCTTTTAGGCTTCAATCGTTTTGCTGCAATCTCTCTCTTCTCATGAACCCTAGGGTTTACTCTCGCACTAACACTTTCAGATCTGCTCTTCCGCTTCTTCAGCTCGGTTCGATCGGGCGAAACTGGCGAGAACGCGTCGAGTGTATCGATTTTATCGTCCTTGAGTGAATCGACACTCTTCGTGTAGGTCCCTCTCGAGGATGAGATTAAACCTTATCCTTGTTATGTCTAACACACTAGCGAGTGCGGAATCCAAGCTAGCATGCAAACGAGATTTTATACGAGAACAAGCACAAACACAACACACAATATTCAACGATTAACACCACTTGTATTAATGCGTATGAAAGGTTCGGTTACAGCACAAGGTTTACAGATGTGTTCTATAAACTCTCTCTAATTCGTGTGTGTGTTCCGAGCAGAATGCTCTCTGTGTTCTATCTTTCAACTTGTCTCTCTTCTCACTGACTCCCCTTAATGAACACAACACACTACATGGGTATATATACCCGACACAGCTTGGTCTGGTCGAAGGATCAGACAGATGGTCGAAAGATCATCTGTCGACCAGAAGGCCATCGAAAGATTCACAAATACCTCGAAGGATGATATCCTTCGAGATATCCTTCGAGTTCATCCATCGAAGGTTTATGTTTCGAACTCATCTATCGAATGTTCATCTTTCGAGCTCATCGAAGGATATAAAACAATCCTTCGATGACACATCCTTCGACACAACCAGCTTACAACATTTTTCTAACTGTTTGGTCAAGTCAAACCAGGAGGATGGTTGACTTGGTCAAACTTACATCAACCTTACATTAAAGACATCGTTTTGTATCATGACGAAATACAAACAAAGTACAGACACAAGTGCACCAACAAACTCCCCCTTGGCTGTAGCTTTGTCTCGATCTTCGTGTCTTCAAGTCTTCAAGGCCGAGTCGAACCGAGCCGAGTCGCGTCCACACAAAGTGTATCAACAAACTCCCCCTTGGACGCTACTCGTGATGGTTCGTCTTCTGTGACTTTCATGTCGGAGGATCTTCAAAGTCTTCACGCGTCGTAAGTAGAAAGTGTATCAACAAACTCCCCATTTAACTTAGGTAGTGTGTCAATAAACTCCCCCTTAGATTGAACTCTCCATTGAGTCATGCTCGTGAATCTTTTGACTTGTCAATTCTTCAGATCCTTGTGATGTTGATGAAGGGACAATGGCAACTCGATCATTTTATCCTTTGAGTGCCTCCACTTCGTGTCTTCATTCCAAAGCTTTTCATTGAACATGTTCTCCTCGCCTTTAGCATCTGCACATGCAAGAAAGCTAAACGCATAATGAGAACAACCGCTTGGAATATAGTTAACATTTAAACTAACGACACATATGAGATCAATTCTCAATCAAACACCAACCGACAGCAGTTTGAAAGTTTAGAAAAATATTCATTTTAATCCTTTAACTTTCAAAACTCGTTAACTTCGACTGTTTATGAAGATGCAATTGTTTTCCAGCTTACGATCAGGATTTTGGGTAGGATAGACTCGAGTTCCAACATCAGTCAATCAAAAATAAACTAGAAGCAAAATCTTTTTGGATTTTATAAAGTTTATATTAAAACACACCTAAAATCTTTTTGGAATTTTTCATTTTTCAAAAGTAAAGACGGAAAACAATAAATAAATATATACAAAGATGCAGAAACGAAAGCAATAAATAAATATTTACAGACATTCTTTTTGCGAGTTTCGAGGGTAAGAGAATCATATCAGTGTACGGTCATGCCAAAACGCTCTTGTTGTTCAATTAGTTAACATTAAGATAAGCATCCTATAACGATTATCGGTATTGTTGTCCACATAAGCTCAACTTATCAGATGTAATCATGGCGAGGGGATACGTTAAGGTATGATTTATACTTACCGACCGGTGTTCATCCACATCACGACACATTCCCGTATCAAGGTATGCACGAGGGTTCATCTTACCGGTGAGTATACCGATTATCATCTGTTTGACCGTATATGATGTGAGATTCTCACTTATTTTGATTTGAAAACAAGCCCTATGTGATAGAATCACTTATTGATGAGGAACTTGATTTTCATGCATGAGGGCACAAGAGCAAGTCCGTGAACAGGTCAGTACTTTCGTACAGCAGAGAGACGAACTTGACTCCCGGAAAGAATTTGTGATATATTATCACTTATTTTGTTTGGACATGTGATTGTTGATCACTTATTGAGGTCGTATGCAGTATGTACACGTATGTATAGTATCATGGAAGATCTAGACTTGCGTCCCCGTTATTTTTCGGTAAAAGATACAACCATGATACCCAGATGATAAGCAGCATAAAGACCGAATATCTCAGAACCTCGGCAATCTCTCAAACGAAATTTCGGTACTAAGACCATATGCCAATGAATGGTTCCCACCTGGTCTTCAGTCGATTTAAGTTTATATCACCCTGCACACTTTAAAATGATTGTGAGCCTACCGATACATCTTATATAGAGCTGCTTATCGCTTTTCATTTAAGGTTTAAAGAGGTTTCAACAGACCACTGATTTACTATCATTTTCTCTTTTTCTCGCCAGGAAACTCATTTTTGCTTTTCTTTTGTTTTTGTGTTTTGAAATTTTTCGATGTTTTTGAATTTTTTTTTTTTTAAATTTGGATTTACTCCCCCTAAAATCAACAAACTAAGATAAATTTTAAAAACACAAAGGTATTTACAAAAATGATTTTCCGATGTTGGTTAACTCATGTTTTACCGCAATGCCGTTTACCAAAATTAAGTTTTAATCAGAAATGATTTAGCGAATTTTGGAAAAATCAGTTGGCATGTCGGTAAGCGGTGCGGACCATGACAACATTGTCTGGCCAAAGAGTGCTGAACGAGATAATAATTCACAAAGCAGCTTAAATATCGACAAGTATGGGAGGGATTAGAAATTTAAAACCGTATCCTGCAACTGCTCCGTGCATTGCAAGGAATCTGAGTGCTCTCCCAAACTGAATATCCACCCGGTGTGGATTTCAAAGCCGATTTTTGTAGCTACTGAGAAATCTCTTGACAGCAACAAGATCATAAACCTTTGGGTCCGGCTGGTCTTCCACATTGCACCAGCGAAGGTCTTTATCTTTCTCTTGAGAAGTAGTGTGCGGTTGTTCAATCCATGCCAAGGCATCCGCACACCCGGTTGGTTTGTTCAACAAACACATTCTCTTCAATCACACCGCGAAGAAATGTACACTGCACGTTCATTTTGTCGATTATGAACTTCAGACGTGCTGCAGGTGCGTACATTTTACGTGAATCTATCCCGGGGACCCGATTAAAGCCTTTAACAATCAAACGTTGGTATGATTTTCATTTTGTCGAAGCTCCCAATTTCTTTCATCAGACATTTCTTTTTCCTTTGCTTTTTCTCTCCATCAAAGGCAACAATTTCTTCTGTCGCCTATCTTATGCAAGGACGCTCCACTATCAACAATCTTACGACTATCAAAAGTTCCTCCTGGAAAATCCTACACACTCATTCAGAGATTAGTTGGAGAGGGGGACCCAAGCCTTTGTGGACTTGGGTCTTCCGGCATGATCGAAGATTGTGACTTCGATTTCCCGATAACCCGGAATTTCAGTGGCTCCCCCTGAAACTTTGCCAGTTTTAGGTTTCCAAATTTCTTTTTGTTTACCGGATTGTGGATTATTTACAGATTTAGAAATCTCCGGTTTTAACGGTTGTGACAAATTTGGTTTCCTTTTAGCAGTTTCTGTGTTTAAAGCCTTTTCGATCACCTTTTGATTCTTTTGCTTTAACTTCTTTTCCCTTTCTTTCAAGACACGTGGGTCTTGTTTCGTGGAAAATGATCGTTTTTGGTAATTGGTTTCTTGGGGAGCACTTGTTTTTGTCTTCAACTTTTGCAGGTATGGGCAGTATCTTACAATATGCCCAATTGTGCCACACTCAAAACACATTCTCCGCTCTACAAACCTCGGAGAAAACTGTTGATGACCAGACGAAGAACCAGACAATGAACTTTGTGATCTAGACGTGCTTGGACCTAAATCACATGCGTTGGTGTGTTGGGTGTAATTATTCTGATCATTTCGTTTTAAAATTCTAACTTGTTTTATAAACTCAAGGTTAGATTTATCCTGAAATGTTTCAAGTTTGTCTGAACCCGTGGACCCAACAAAGTTCATTTTCTGTTCTCTTTTCTTAACAGGAGCTCTTTTGTTTTGCACCTTTCGTTGTTGAACCTTAGGTTGTGCAGCCTTAGGTTGAGTAGCCTTAGACTGTTGAACTTTAGGTGCTTGAACATTCTTGTTCTGAGCCTTCTTTCCCTGTGCCTTACCTTTTCCGGAATTGACTTGTTGTTTTCGCTCAAATGGTAGTTTTTGGTTTCCGTATTGTTTTCTAATTTGTTCACACGGAATTGGATCACATTGAGTGACGGTAACTTTGCCACTTTTGTTCCCCAAAAACTTATCAGTACATCCTTCAAAAATTTGCTCAATTAAATCTTGATTTACATTTTTAATTGGAAAATCTTTGTTAGAGTAGATTTTGTTATCTCCTTTGAGCGTGTACAACAAGTTATTCTCTTCACTGCTAGATGCAAGGGACTCCATTTCTTTTGACATTTCAGTCTTACTCGGTTTCACTGGTGGATCACACAGGATGTGATTCTCAATTGGAATATCTGTTGTAACCGAGTTAGACTGTTGTTTCACAATCTCTTCAGATTCATCATCCGAAGAATCAGCATCCTCAACAATGGGAGGACTCTGTTCCTTAACACACGATGAATCTGTCACATTCTCAGATTCAGATTCTGATTGACCCGAGGATGATGTACCAGTTGTGAACCCAAGGCCTGCTGTAAAGTCATCTAGATTGAGTGGCACAGTAGGTTCAAAACGGGGCATATCCTCGTCATCAGGCAATTTGGAGTAATTGTGATTCATTGGGGGAGGACATGATTTGAATCCAATACATGGTTTATCCCCTTTTTTCTTTCTCTCTTGAACGTCAATGATGTGATCCAATACAAAGCGGGAATTGGAATAGCTTTCCAATTTCTGCTTAATTGTTTCACATTCACATCGAGCTGTTGCCAACTCTACCATTTGCTTTTCAATTGTGTCAATAAGATTATTATTAGCATGTTGTTTTCGCAAAACAGCCTTTTGTAATTCTGAAACATCATGTCTTAATGACGCAATTGTTGCTTTAAATTCCTTTTCATTTCTGGTTAAAAGCAAGTTAGCTTCAGTTGCTTTAGAAAGATCTACAATCAATTCTTGATTGTGTTTGTGTGTGATTTCAAATTTCTCTTGCAAACCCTCGTGTTTGCTTCGCAAATCGCAACACTCATCATTCATCGAAACATGTTTGTCTTGCAAGTCAAACAAACTATCTTGTAAAGCATCATGTTTGCCTTGCAACTCAGACATGTTTGCCTCTAAATTAGCATTTTTAACACGCAGACTATCACAGTTATCACAACTAGCTACAGTGGGTTCATCGACACATACCTGACCTGATGAACTGTCGACATTAGCCATAAAGGCTGAATGGAGAGAAGACGAAGATTGAGCAGCTTGATCCACCAAAAAAGATCTTCTTTCAGTTCCTGCTGCAGCTTCTTCCAACGGCTCATCAAAATCTGCATTGACTGACCCACTTGATGTCTCATCCACATGATCATTTCCTGAAGTAGAGGTTTCTTCATCTGAGCTTCCACTATAACCAGAACTGTCTTCATCTTCAGAAGATTCATCACCATTGGTGGAGGATTCTCCACCACTGGCGTGCTTTAAATCCTTTACGACTTCAGCAAAACATGCTGTTCCACCATTTCCTCCTTCTCCAAGCTGAAGCGACCAATCGCAACCTTCATCTACTTGAACCACCAGCCCCCGGTTGGCATTTGATGACCCTGCTTGGCCTTGGTTGTTGACAGGAATCATCGTACGAACATTGTTCCTGTTCTGGTTCTGCTGGTTGCCTTGATTTCTGAAAGGATTTTGGTTTCCATGCTGAGCTGGTCTTGTGCATTCCCTTTTGAAATGACCCCGTTCACCACAGTTAAAGCACGTTACAGCTTGCTTGTCGAACCCATACTTGGTATCTTTCTTGCTTTCCAAGTTGGTTCTCCCCGTCCTTTCCATAAACTCCTTTGCTCTTCTAATAGCACTAGCAAGAGCCCATTTGATATCCATCATTTCAAACTCTTCCCTATCCACTTGCTGATAATCTTCATTGGTTAGATTGATATTCCCAATCTGACCTGCAACTAATCCACAATAAGCACTAACCAAGGTGTTCAACATCTCCATATGCTCCTTGGCTACTTCGACACTGACTTTGGAAAAGTTGGAAGTGTCCAATCTGACTGTGTTCGGATTGGAGGTGGCTTGAAAGTTTGAGGAGCTTCCATAAAACCCTTGCTGTAGTGGTTGTTGCTGCTGAGCTGTCGGTTGCACATTCGGTCTTGAAAACATCGTGTAAGCTGAAGGATCAAACTGATCTGTTGTTGAAGGTCCGGTGTTTGAGATGAAGGCTGTTTGAAGCTTCGCATGTTGAGAGGCCGGTTTTTCTCCACTGATACCTCCTGCAATCCCAAAGTACATCTCTGGATTTTGAGGAGTTAGTGTTCTTTTTGCCTTAAGCTTTTCTTCTACATCCTTGTTCTCCAATTTTTGAATTAACTCATAAACATTGATTGTGTCTAGAACACCATTTTCTTTGAGAATTTCAAGATAACTGCTCCACTTTGCTGGTAAGCTATCAGCGAATCTCTTCACCATTTCTTGTGGAGTGGCAGTGACTCTAAAACCAAACATCTCGCTCAACAAGTGATGGAACCTTGTCGATAACTCTGCCAAGGTCTCATTCTCCATACACGTGAAACCTTCAAACTCTTTCTTCAGTAATTCTTGCTTGATCTTTCTAGATTGAGCATTTCCTTCACATCGTAACGTGAGCATATCCCACAAGCTTTTAGTAGTCGTGCAGTAAACAAACTGGTGGTAAATGTCTTTGTGAAGAGCTTGTGTGAGAATCATGAATGCTTTCTTTTCTAACTCAAATTTCTTCTTATCATCATCAGACATGGTGCTGTAAGTTTCTGGATTAGATCCTGCAACTTCCAAATCATGGTCAAATGCGGTGAAGAAGCACATCCATAGATCTTGACCTTGCCCCTGAACATAAGTTCTCAGCCTTTCTTTCCACCATCCCCAATCATTGATGTGATTTAGCTTTGGCGGTTTTGTGCTTGTACCAGTTTCACTGTCGTTCTGCATCATAGATTGAATGCTGTTGCTTTGATTTGTGACCAATGCCCATTGATTTGCAGTTATCATTGCAGCTTGAGGTGGGACAATAGCCTGCATCCATGCTTTGTTGAAATCTGACGCAGATTGCGTAGCTGATGATTGCGTAGCTGATGATTGTGGAGTCAAAGATGTTAGAGTCCACGCGGTTGGATCCCACTGACCGTTTGTTCCCATTTTATAAAAATTAATATATTAAGTGAAAATTGATTTAACAAAAAAAAATGAAAAATAAGTTTTCTCCTTTTTTTTTTTAAAAAATAATTTTCACAAACTATGTTAAAATCTCGAAGGAAAACAACCAGCCGAAGGATCAAGAATCGAAAGACCTGAAAAACACAACCTGTTAAACTTAAACAGACAAAGATCGAAAGATCAACACCTGTTCGAAAGATCAACAGTGTTCGAAAGATTACTGTTGAGTTTCGAACAATGGTTTTCGAAAGACTCCCCTATCGAAGGATCCTGGTCTTTCGGAAAAGAACTGTAGATCGAAAGATGTATGCTTCGAAATGATTCCTTGGTTCGAAGGATGATGATCTATCGAACCTCCTTTGGTCGAAAGATGATCTTTCGACTTCGAAGGATATCTTTCGAACTATCTGACACAGTTGACAAAGAGTGACAGGTTGGTGAAAAAGTTGATGGGTAGGTAGAAACTTTCGGCAGAGGTATGGTCAGACCATGATTTTCTGCCAAAATCAGATTTTGAACAATAAAATAATATTATTCCTTATCCAGAAACCGGTCACCGGAGTAAGCCGGAATATGGCCGGAAATGACCAAACAACTTAAAAACAAGTTTTCAAGTTACCCAACCCGTCTTTTAACACACCCGGTAAGTTTAGACACGTTTTAACGTAAAGATAAGCGAGAAAATCAGTAAAAACGGCTGCAAAAACCAAGTGAGTTTTGTCCAAACACTTCAAAAGTCTTGTAAAAACTCGGTTTTTAACAAGGAAAAGAGCCAAGGCTCTGATACCACTTGTAGGTCCCTCTCGAGGATGAGATTAAACCTTATCCTTGTTATGTCTAACACACTAGCGAGTGCGGAATCCAAGCTAGCATGCAAACGAGATTTTATACGAGAACAAGCACAAACACAACACACAATATTCAACGATTAACACCACTTGTATTAATGCGTATGAAAGGTTCGGTTACAGCACAAGGTTTACAGATGTGTTCTATAAACTCTCTCTAATTCGTGTGTGTGTTCCGAGCAGAATGCTCTCTGTGTTCTATCTTTCAACTTGTCTCTCTTCTCACTGACTCCCCTTAATGAACACAACACACTACATGGGTATATATACCCGACACAGCTTGGTCTGGTCGAAGGATCAGACAGATGGTCGAAAGATCATCTGTCGACCAGAAGGCCATCGAAAGATTCACAAATACCTCGAAGGATGATATCCTTCGAGATATCCTTCGAGTTCATCCATCGAAGGTTTATGTTTCGAACTCATCTATCGAATGTTCATCTTTCGAGCTCATCGAAGGATATAAAACAATCCTTCGATGACACATCCTTCGACACAACCAGCTTACAACATTTTTCTAACTGTTTGGTCAAGTCAAACCAGGAGGATGGTTGACTTGGTCAAACTTACATCAACCTTACATTAAAGACATCGTTTTGTATCATGACGAAATACAGACAAAGTACAGACACAAGTGCACCAACAAACTCCCCCTTGGCTGTAGCTTTGTCTCGATCTTCGTGTCTTCAAGTCTTCAAGGCCGAGTCGAACCGAGCCGAGTCGCGTCCACACAAAGTGTATCAACACTTCGAAGGCTTTGTTTTCGTGTTTTTCGATCTGATTGTGGTTTTCGGAGTGTTTGCAGGTGAAATTGTTTGATTTGTTTGAATTGGTGGGGAAATGAAGCGTAATGAGCGGCGAGGTGAAGCTAGGGTTTGTGGTGTGTGAGGAATCGGAGTTTTTGGGGGCGATTTGAGTGATTTTTTGGGGGTTTGTTTGAGTGTTTTAGGTGTTTCCGCCATTGCCGCCATTGGAGATGTGTTGCAAACGTTACAGTACGGCGGGAATGTAGGGAGAGAGTAGAGAGAGAGAAGAGAGTGTGTTGGTAGGGAACTTCTAGAGAGAGAAATGGCGGTGGTGTGTGTTTAGAGAGAGAGAGGGGTGTTTATGTGTGAGAGAGAGAGCTGTATGTATATATATATAATTTTTTTATTATTTATTTTAATATTTATGATAAAATGACCAAAATACCCCTATGTGGGGCTGACTTAGTAAAATTTAACTATGAAAAGTAACTGGATTAGGACTAAAGGACGTAACATGTAAGGATTTGCAAACATTAAGTATGTTTTCTGAGAATATTAAAGATAAAGGACATACTTTGATATATTAGACATACATAAAGGACGAACTTTGAAATTTACTCTAAAATCTTTTGGAGAAAATTACAAAATTAGCCAAGAAAAAAGTCAAATTACCAATCTAGCCACCTCATGCGTCTTTGGAAGGCCACTCACAGATCCCAAGTCTTCTAATGCGTCTGCCAGGCCAAGTATTGCGTCCGCCAATCCCCAACTGACACGTGGAAAGACTCATCACATCACACACATGAAAGACTCATCCCATGCGTCCGCGGACCCACAAATCACATCACACACATGAAAGACTCATCCCATGCGTCCGCGGACCCACAAGCCATGCGTCCGCAGACTCATCCCATGCGTCCGCAGACTCATCCCCGCCACGTGTTTTTTTTTTATTGGGTTTCTCCCCAAGGACTAATCCCATGCTTGAAAGACTCATCCCATACATGAGTGGCCTTCCAAAGACGCATGAGGTGGCTAGATTGGTAATTTGACTTTTTTCTTGGCTAGATTGGTAATTTTCTCAATTCAATCTTTTGCACATCCTTTTTCGCAACCAACGACGCTCACTTCATACAAACTGTCACTTTTTAAGTTGTAAACGAACTACCGTTTGACTTTTAAGTGATGTGTAACTAATATGTCACCACTTTCGTTCCAGAAACCTAAGACCGTTACGACACCCCCATCAAGAGGTGGTTTCACCTTGAACTCACAATACATCACCCATCCTCTCTCCTTCAATACCCACACCTCCACACTATAGCGCATGGTGTACACAAATCCAAGTTGACCATTTAAGTTAACCAAGCCTGGATAACAAGCATGATTGACATGATGCAGTATTTTTCTAGGAGGTTGAATCAACCCGAATTCCTCGGTTTTCACGTCAAATCCAATTATTAATGGCATTTCGCGTCCTTTATTGTAAAACGCTAACCAATGCAGACATCCATTAGCGAACATGCCTACACCATATACAGGATAAGATGGGACTTTGGGTATCTTTCGCCACGAGTCTGTGCCCAATACATGCACCATGACTTGTTCTCTCTTCATGACGCACACCATCTTGAAAGTGTTGGTGGAATCATCAAAGCCAAGCCCGCTTTCGAAGAAAAATGATGGCGCCATCCTGATGGGCGGAAGCTCATAACATTCTCTTTTTAGAGGATGGATCACAACCAAAGTAGTGGTGCCAGGGTGCCATTGTGACACGTAGAGCAGACCATTGCATGCGGATTTGTCATACCAGCTGTTACACATAAACCCCATAGCAGGTGGCTTCGTTCTCACCTCTAGGGTACAACTACCTGCTCGCCCTGCTTTTTCTTTACATTCTGAAAAACTGAGTGCGCATGGTGAGTTGCGTTCGCCAGAAGATAATTGATGGAGCATGAGGAGCAAGGGATCGTGCACTGCGGCTCGTTTGGCATGCATGGTTTCAAGGCAAGGATCGTTGATGTAGCTGCACCATGGCTTGCTTACACAGCGGAAACGAGCCAAAGATTTCACAGGCATTCTTGAAAAGATGTCGCACATGATTTCCGAAGGCAACTCAACCATGATTGTAGATTTGATGAGGTGAAAACGTGGTTCAGAGATTAGGGTTTGCTTGATTATAATTCTTAACCTGCGAGCAGGGCCGTCTCCGAAAATGTTTGAAAATCTTTAGGCCCTGTGCGAACAGAAAATACGGGCCCTTAAATATAACTTTTTAAATAGAATATATATAAAAATTATATATATGAAAATGAATTAATGTCATTTGAATCAACACCAATCATTTAATGTAACTTGACAAAATTAGTCAATTAATGTCATTTGCATTTAATAAATAGATAAGAAACAAAATGAAAAACAAAACTGAGGACGCCAAGATTAGAACCCGTGTCTTCTTATTATTAAAGTGACCAGGGCCGTCTCCGAGAATCCAACAGCCTTCAAGGGGCCTGTGCAAGTAGAGAAGAAGAGGGCCTATTTATAAACTTATAAAAAATAAATAATATGACGATATATAGGCAGGTGGAAAATAGAAAAGAAATTAAAACCTAAAGAATAGGCTGATGGAAAAAAAAAGTAAAGAGCGTGTTTCGAACTCCAGCTTCTTCTGTGCAATAATTGGGGAAAACCACCAGACCATTAATCCATTACTGTTTAAGATCCTGCTAAAAATCTCTATATACAAAATATATATAAAATTAAAATTATGGGCCCCTTGAGAGTGTGGGCCCTGTTCGGTGGCCCACTCTGCACTTGGCCCAAGCCGGCCCTGCCTACGAGATTAATCTTGAATTTTGATGGTATATAACTATACTAGTATTAAGCCTCTGCGTTGCAGCAGTTGTTATAAAACTGTGTTAAGTAGTAGCAATATTATACCATTGTCAACGACCACCAACACCGAAAATACTCGTAAAAACAAAATAAATAAAAACGAGAAAAAATTAACGCCGAGCGAAAAACAGACGTAAAATCTTTGAATCACGCACGCTCGTTGTTGAGAAATTAAATCGAAATGTAAAAACATAGAAAAAAATAACTAAGTCCATCCAGGACCCGCGTGTTGAACGGACTTGTCAAATGCAGAAAAATAGATTTGACGTGATAGACCAGTCAAACGGGAAAAAAATATACGAAAAAATGTTGAATCTCACACGCATGTTGCGGTGCGTTAACTCACAAAATTTAGAACGAAACGAAAAATTTGGGAAAGATGAAAAGTATGATGGAACAAAATTGAAAATAAAAAAGAGTTGGGATTAAATTGTAAAGATGAAAAGCTTTGGGTTAAAAATAGAAAAAAAAAAAGGATTGAAATTGGAAAATTAAAGTTATTTATTAAATTTAGATAAAAATAAGGATAAAAATAAGTGGTATCTATATATTGGTTATTAACTAATATTAATATTAAAAGAAATTTATTAAACAAATATAAATAAAATTTATGAGGTTGAAGGAGATAATGCCATGTGTCATTATTTGGAGTATTTTATTATAAGTTAGATTAGATATAGCTATGAATCCGTTAACCTAGTTTTTTATTTATTTGTAAGTCCCGAAACCGAGATCACAATGATATCGCACAACTCGTAAGGTGGCGGAATCACACAAACAAGTTGTAAAAGAAACAAAGAGATTAAGAAGAAGGATGATTATCTATTCAAATGATTCAAAACTTGCATACAAAGCTTTGTCAAATACAAGATTCACCAAAATCACCAACGATGCACCTATGACAATACCTACTATTTATAGCAAAGGATTAGGGAGGATGCTCCCTAAACCCTAGGCCAAAAACTACCCAAATAAGCCCAAATACAACCATTAGTCCAACACTCCTACTAATCCACTAATTAACTTATCCATAAACCTTTAAAGGCCTAACATTATTAAATAACAAAGTAAATCAATTCCATTGATACACAATATAAAAGTTTGGGTTAGTTCCGGTCTTCCGGATGCACTCTGCCAGATTGTTGGATGGGGAAATAAAATAAAGCTTGTCGTACCCATGACTTTATAGCCTAGTGGTATTTTGGTGGTGGCATAAGGCTTCGGGACCAAAAGGTACTGGGTTCGATTCCCACTAGTGGGTTTTTTCCATATTTATTGGGTTTCCTCCTGAATTGATGTATAGGCATTATGCCTAGTAGAGATAGATATGATCGGGTGGTTCCGCTGGTGGCACGATGATATTCCAGTGGTCCGTCAGTGATCCATATTTGTTGTTAAAAAATAAATAAATAAAGCTTGTCCTCCTTATGCGGTCGAGAACATTTATATTACTAGGATATAGACTCGTATATATGGGGTGTTCTTCGAGATATTTTTCGAGTTTCTGGTTTTTGGGTCGAGTTGTTCGGGTTTTTGGTTAGGAAAGAGTGACCTGATAATTGACCCATTTTAAGTTCGGGTTGGTCGGGTTCGGTTAGTTTGGGTCGGGTTATTCGGTTTTTGGGTTTAGATATAAAATAAAAATAGGTTGATGGTATTTGTACATCCCCCAAAATAAGGTGCACATACCCCTATACGCCGCGTGCGTATAAAGCAATGGGGGACATAGAGAGGTTTAGTGCATTAAATGCATCAGAAAAATATTTCTATACGTAGCTTAGACTGTGGGGTATGGGGCTTGGGTTGGGGCGTGACCCTTGGGGCTTGGGTTTGAAGCCGGGCGTGGGACGGGATAGCGGTCCGATGTGGCGGCCTCCTATTCGCTTTGTTGGCCATGTCATAGCGGGTGTTTGAATTTTAAATTCTAACCGTTTGGCCAAGCCAAGCGGTCACCCCAACCCCCAACAGTCAACATCCCCTATAAATGTAACCCCAACCCCACCGGCTACCCCATCCCAAGCTATCGCTGTCCACCGCTACCTCCATTTGATCGAACCCGCTACCCCAACCCACTTGACCGATGGCCTCTTGGACCCACGAATAAGAGCTAGCTCTCGTCACAAGCGTCGTTGACGCTATGAAGGGGCGACAACCCGGCCAAACACGATATTGGCCGGAAGTCTTCGCAAGCTACCGACATAACGTCGGACATGACCGGCACAACTTAAACGCGTGCCAACATAAATGGCGCGAGCTATGGCCCAAGCTTGATCGTTTCAAGGCCTACTACGAAGCCGTTCCGAGCGGTGAGTTAAGCCACGAGGACCGGGTGGCGGTGGCGAACATTGAGTTTCGGGGCAAGGAGCGAAGGCCGTTCGTCAAGCTCGCGCTTTTTGAAATTTACCTAACGCTCTAGGTTTTTTTTTTTAATTTTGTAATCGTTTTTAGGTTTTTTTTTGTAATTTTTAGGTTTTTTTTTATTTTGTAATCGTTTTTAGGTTTTTTTTATTTTGTAATTAATAAAATTTTAGGCATTTTTTTAATAAACTGCCAAGCCACGCCCCAACCCAAGCCCCGCCATACCCCACGGACACATCACTCACCGGTGGGGGGCTCCAACTCCACGTGTCAACTCAAGCCTCCAACCCAAGCCCCACCATATCCCACGGTCACTGTATAAGGGTATCTTGATTGGAAACCATAACCTGCAAGATCATATAGCTATGATTACCTACCATTTTTATTTATAATAACAAAATAAAGCAAACACATGCTAGATTAACCCATGATCTCCAGCTTTTTAGGATCCAGATACACCGTTCACGACCATGGAACTCGGTCAATCCTAGACCACTTCTTTACCTATAAACCGTTAGTTGTTCAATGACCCATGAACGAACCCATGACCCAATAACGTGCCGACCCATGACTCATAAACGAACACAATTAACCCAACATAAATTAGGATTTTATTAAATAGGAAAGTAAATCAATCCAAAGTTTAGGTTGATTCCACATGCAGGAAGAAGATAATAAAAAAAATTGCATCAATACAATCTTGAACCAAGAAAACAACACAAGTCAACTATCCATTTGAATTCAAACTGAAATGATACAAAATGTGGTCGTTGAAGATTGTGACAAATTTATTAAGCTAATCAAAAGGAGTTTTTATTAGCTTACAAAAAGTCCATAACAAAAAGAAAGCACAAATATGGATAAAAAAAGAACAATTGTATCAAATCTACTAGCTGGTAACAAACAAATTGGCTAACGTTTATTCCTTAGGCTTTTGTCTGAATAACGGGTCGAAAACAAGCTATTTTGATACATTTGAATATCTTTTCGACCTTCTTTTTCCCAACCAACAAAGTTCGCTTCATAAAAACTTTCACCTTTTAAGTTGTAAACGAACAACCTTTTCTCTCCTTTATATGTCACTAATATGTCCCCGTTTTTGTTCCAAAACCCTAAAACCTTTATGCGACTATTAGAGAGACATGGTTTATGCTCAAACTCACAGTGCATCACCCACACTCTCTCCTTCAACACCCACACCTCCGCGCTATGTTTTGTGGTCATATACACATATCCAACTTGACCATATAAGTTGACCAAGTGCTCATTAAACATACCACGAGGTCCTTTTCTAAGAGGTTTATAAATTAAACCGAATTCCTCGGTCTTCATGTCAAATGTTATTAGTCTGCTGTTATCAGGATCATCACTAGCTAACCAATGCAAACATCCATTAGAAAACACTCCTTCACCATCTACGTGATAAGATGGGGCTTGGGGTATCTTTCGCCACGAATCTGTGCCCAAGACATGCACCATGGTGCATAGACCCTCATTCACCTGATGAGGGTCTATGCACCATGGTGACTCGACTTGTTTTCTTGGCACGATGCACACCATCTTGAAATTGTTGGTGGAATCATCGAAGCCAAGCCCACATGACCACTCGACACATAACTTCCCATCATAAGAAAAACGATTCCCCCATGCTGGATCTTGGGTGAATGGTGTCTTGAGTTGTGGCAGCTCATAACATTCTCCCCTTAGAGGATGGATCACAACTAAAGTGGTGACATCATAGAGGTACTGTTTCTGTGACGAATAGAGCAGACCATTGCAAGAACCTAGAACTACGTTATTATAACTCCACCACTTACACATAAAATCCATAACCGGTGGATTCGTTCTCACCTCTAGATGAGTACAAGTATCTGTTTCTTCTTTATATTCCAAAAAACTGAGTGTGCAGAGTGAGTTGGGATATTCAGGTGGAAGTTTATGGATCATGATGAGCGTGGGACCGTTCACTGCGGCTCGTTTGGCATTGTCAAGAAAAGTATATGAGATTCGATTAACACAAGAACCTTCAGGAACCAATGATTAACATTATTGAAAGAACCTTGACGATTACAGCGAACAAGAAGAACAGAACATACAGTTTACAATCAACTCTCAACTCACCAGCAGATCAACTACACGATGATCTGCACTCTATTGATACATACTACGAACGAAGATCTCAACATAAGACCAACAAGAACAGTATGATCTATCAAACCCTAAGTGAGAGAAGAAAAGGAACTAAAGATGATTCTAGAACTTGATTCGTGCATCTCATGTCAACCGTGAACAGACATGCTCCTTCATACAGAATGAACCTGATAGCCCTAAGCCCACTTCATGTCTGCGAGAGTCCCACAAGCCCACTTGATGACCACATATGCTCCAAGCCCATCTGCTCCCTTTTGCAACTGATAAGCCCAATAACTGCCCCAAAGATTCAGCCCAGCACTTTAGACAATCTCGAGCCCATGACAAAAACAAACACAAATATTAGAAATCACATATAAAAATATTTATAAAATATAAAACTGATTCTATAATAATATTATTTTTAACAGGCATGCATGGTTTCAAGGTAAGGATCGCTGATGTAGTTGCGCCATTGCTTGCTTACACACCGGAAACGAGCCAAAGATTTCACTGGCATTCTTGACAAGATATCGTACATGATTTCCAAAGGCAACATAGCCCATTGAAGACGTGGTTTGGAGTTTAGGGTTTGCATGATTATTATTATTTGTAACCTGCAAGATTGATCTTAATGATATTTATAGTTATGAATCCATTAAATTAGGGTTTTGTTCAATAGAAAAGTAGATCAATCCATTTGTTTAAATTTAAACTACCAAAGTTTAAGGCTGTGCGATTCGGGATAGACTGGGCCACGCAAAGTTGTTGATTTGTGAAATAAAAATAAACCCTAATTAATTGAACTCTCTATATAATATCTTTATCTTAAAATATATTGTAGATTTTAAAAAACATAGATAACAAAATTAATTTAAATATTCACGGAGTCGTGTGACTAAACTTTTTGATGTGCGACTATTTAAATCATGGTTGTCAAACAAGGTCTCCAAGGCCGAATACTCCCCGAGTAATCGCTACAAGGTAGGCTGCTGTGACGACTTTCTTAAACCCCACATAATTACTCGGAATCGATCAAACGCGGTCAACCTCGGCCAGAATCGGATCTAGTAGGTCAAATTGGTCCGAGTTTGACTTAAAGAAAATAAAACATAATTTCTATGCCTATCATATTAAATGATTTAATATCAATTTCACGTATTTTGTTATAAATATTAGTAAATTTATTATTTGACCAAGATTTAATTTCCAAAAACTAATTTCTTTATAATTAAACATGTCCGAGTACTCTCCACCTAGGCCAAGTACTCTCAACTTCCCGGTCGACCGACTAGGGAACGTGTAGCGACTTTTATAACCATGCTTTAAATATTCACGGAGTCGTGAGTAAACTTTGTTGATACACTTTGTGGATGCGGCTCGGTTCGGTTCGACTTGGTTAGTTTCGGCTCAAGACCGTCGTCGCGACATTACTCCGTCGTGCGCCCCAGAGATCGACACGCGAAGCACGAAGAGCTGCGAACCGTCATCACCATGACATCACCATGATGATGTCATGATGATGTAATGTGTGTAGCTCACCTTTTATACAATATGAACTTTGCATGAAATGGTTGTGCATGAAAGTCTTGAATTGAACCTCACGAAGAATAAATTGTGCATGTTAAAGTCAAGGAAGAACATCATGTGACGAAGAACCTTCTTCGTGGCATTACTATTCGCTGATAATGGACCTGACGAAGAATGAATATTGGGAGTTGGGCTTCCTTTGTGGCCCAGTGACATCTTTCGTAGTGTTGCTGGGTCTTGGCCTATATAAACAGAACTTGCAGAACACAGTTAGATAAGAGAGCACACAGTAGAGTTTTGGATAACATTTTCTTGTATTATCTTTGTACTAAAACTCTGCTGGATTTAATACAAGTGAGCGTTAAACTTTGAATCTTGTTCTTGTATTTTGTGTTCTTTGCTTGGTTGCATACCCACTTGGATTCCGCACTTGTGGGTGTGTTTCGACAACAAGGAAGTAGGAAAACTTGATCCTCCGAGTGGACCTACAAGTGGTATCAGAGCTTTGGCTCTCTTCCTTGTTAAAACCAAGTTTTGCGTTGAGTTTTCGAGTAAATTTCTGAAAGTTTCTTGAACATTAAACAAGGTTTTTCAAGTTTTTGAAACAAAATGGGTTAAAAGTTTAAGAAAACTTGTTGTTTTGCGAAAATTTTTCACAAAAACCGTGTGTAAACACATGGAGACATCTTAAAATTCGGTTTTTTCTTAAAATTTTTGCAAAAATCTTGTTTCGCAAATTTTTCCGATGAGGTGTTTGGCCGGAAAAGTGACCGGAATATTCTTGTTGAGAAGATAAGGTTCAAAATTTTTTCTGAAAAGTTGAAATTTTGAATTCTACTTTAACCATATTTGGATATATACCAACTTACTTTCTCTTGTTCATGTAACACCCTAAAACGTTTTGGCCATAAGAGACGCAGTGGAAATACCGACTCAAAAAATTCTTTCTTATATTGTCTATATGACATACTTGAAGGTTCATTTATAATCTGTTGGACACTTCTCGAAAGGATTTACACCATTCATTCTTGATTAACACGTTAAATGTGATACCATAAATACAAGCTATGAGACCGCTCTTCCCGTACAATCCTTGCTCTTCGACTCGATCTTCAACCCTTAGTCTCCACAATGATGTTAATTCCGTGAAACCTGCAATCACCACATACATGTGCGTCATTAATATTTGTTGACATCATTCTTAATCTAGACATACGCAATTAAATGACCATTCCGCATTCTTCTATTCATGCTATTCTTTTATGTTTATCTTCCCGAGTACAATCTTGCATCCAATCATCAAATCTTCATAAGGACACAATAGTATACCTGCATTTTCATTTCATTCTCAAAGCACACGATTAGTAACATGAATACTCAAATGTATTGAAGCCATGTATACATATATATACAAGCTCCATTATTTCATAAACAATAAATCATACTTCGTACATACGTACATTCATACGTATATTTATACACACATACATATCTACATACATACATACATCCATACAAGCTCTTACATACCACTTACATTCCCACATGATTATACTAACACATCCTAGTCACAAACATCTATATAAATAAGTCTCATACGTATCAACCTACATGCATACTTATTTCTAATCGTGCTTACCTATGGATTCCATTACTAACATGTAGGTAAATCCATACCCATACTTATACATGCCTCTAGACTTAATTCATTCCCACACATACTTTTGTACACGCTCATCACACCTCATAAACACTCTTCAATGAATTTGTGTAATGATAATCCTTTCTTTAACATTCCTTCAATCATACTTTCTAACGGGTATAAATGTCAAATCCCTTCTAACTTCTATATCTGGTTCAACATCAATTCCTTATCAGTTAATCTCTGAGGTATAACCCAGACAAGTTATCTGGTCATCTAGGTTATCAGGCATAACCAAGACTAGTTACATGGTCATCTAGGTTATCAGGCATAACCCAGACGAGTTACTTGGTCATCTAGGTTATCAGGCATAACCCAGACGAATTGTCACAGCCCATACGTTTATTTCACCCTGTCGGTATGCCAGCCGTATGCTACGACAAGCATCAATAAAGAATTCAAACCTTGTACAAATCGAACTTCCATGTACTTTCATTTAATCATAATCAAGCTCCATATCCTTCTAAATCTTAATCTCGTGATCAAACCAACCACTACATCACGCCATACTTCTTTCTACATTTTGACCCGTTCGATTCTACTGTGTAGTTTTGACATAAACAACTATCTTCGACTTACCATAACACTTCTTACTTTGGTACTTACTCTTACCCATAATCTTCTTACATGGTTCCTTATATTCAACACACCACACTTCATCTATTAAAGAAGAAGTGATTCCAGAAATTACTTACCTTAAACGTTTGTATTCGTATCCGTTTCCTTGCTTCATTTTGACCCTTTAGCCTTCCATGCTTCCATCCATCTTGACATGATCCCTCTAATTTCATGTCATTGCATTCACATTCTTGTTAGTATACATGATTGTATATATTAATGATCATATCAAATTCATATTCCACATTTGACCTTCACTAGTCAATTCTAACAAACATAAGGCATATTCCCATAATCATATCTCTTCAACTCATATAATTCATCACATCATCACATATAACACACATTGATATAACAGGTACCATATAACTTTCTATAATCTTACAATTGTGACAACAAGTCCAACCATGCTTTTTATGCGCAGTTGACTTTCAAAAGTCAAAAGTTTATCATATGAACTTTCGACTTAACCTCATACATCCGTGACATCAAAATAGGCTATAGAAATGACGCTATATACATTTCATATTCACGACACAAATACGCTTACAACCACATTCCAACTAGTAATTTAACATAATCTCAGCATCATTATCATATTTCATTCATATATATATATATATATATATATATATATATATATATATAGGGGAAGGTTAAAATGAGAACCACCTCGAGTTGTAAGAACCAGTGAGAACCACCCCCGCGGGGGGCCGTTGACCACGAAATTTTTTTTACACCTAGATCCGTATATTTTAACACGGGGGGTAAATTTTGGGTTCAAACGGCGCGCCCGAGGGGGTAGTTTTTTACGCCCAAAGTTTGGGTTTTTTAAATTTTTTTAATTTTTCTTTTTTTTTTTACCAAACTTTGGGCGTAAAAAACTACCCCCTCGGGCGCGCCGTTTGAACCGAAAATTTAAACCCCCCGATAAAATATACGGATCTAGGTGTAAAAAAAATTTCGTCGCCGACGGCCCCTCGCGGGGGTGGTTCTCGTGGTTCTTACAACTCGAGGTGGTTCTCATTTTAACCTTTCCCTATATATATATATATATATATATATATATATAGGCCGGTTATCATACAAATGCCCTTATCGTACATTACGTACGCTACAATCTCAGCCGTCAGATCATCTTCCGCATTTTAAAATTGCATGTTGTTTTTTTTATAACAATTTCGCATGTGATAATTTTTTATGAATTCGCATGTTGTTTTTTTTGTACCAATTTCGTATGTGATAATTTTGATGAAATAGCATGTTGTTTTTTTTATAACAATTTCGCATGTGATAATTTTTGATGAATTCGCATATTGTTTTTTGTACCAATTTCGCATGTGTTAATTTTGATGAAATAGCATATGTTTTTTTGTAACAATTTCGCATGTGGTACAAAAAAACAACATGCGAATTCAATGTGGGAAGATGATCGGGCGGCTGAGATTGTAGCGTACGTAATGTACGATAAGGAGATTTGTACAGTACACTTTACCTATATATATATATAGGGTAAGGTTCATGCGAGAACCACCCTTATTGCGAGAACCGCGAGAACCAATGTGAACACAAAATAAAATCTAAAAAAAAATCAAAAAAACACTCAAATTTTTTTTTAATATTTTTTTTAAAAAAAGCGCTATATTTCGTTAACATAATTTTTTTTTCGAGTAACAGTTATCCATGCACATGTGCATATGTATCATTGCTTTGACAAATTCGGTAATACGTTATCAGGAATAGACAATTACACTTTAATTTACAATACCATCAGTAATACACTACTTTTTACATTACCAATATTCAAAATGCACATGTGCATCATTAGGTATAACCATGATATAACGTGTTTTGGTACAAAAAGTTTGTGATTTTGAATGGAGAAGTAGGCCCATATACATGTTTTTTGGTTAGTTATATCTAGTGGTTGATGGTTTGGTTATAGTTGTCAATTTATGATGTAATATGTTGATTGGATGGTATAAATGGTGTTTACATACATGTAATAAAGTGAAAATATTGTTAATGGTATTGTATTATGGATGGTAGGAGGTAATGGTAGTGTATCATGGATGGTATGATAGATGAAAGAGAAAGTGTATTCAAAGTAGTGTACAAAAACCCCTTATTTCATGTTGATACATAGAAATACACATGTGCATTTCTAATATTGGTAATGTAAAAAGTAGTGTATTACATATGGTAGTGTAAATGAAAGTGCAATTGTCTAATTTGTGTAATGAATTACGGAATTTGTCAAAGAAATGAAAAAAATGCACATGTGCATGCTTGTGTATTATGGATGGAATGATAGATGAAAGAGAAAGTAGTGTACCAAAACACCTTATTTGATGTTGATACATATAGATGCACATGTGCATTTCTAACATTGTTAACGTAAAAAGTAGTGTATTACACGTGGTAGTGTAAATGAAAGTGCAATTGACTATTATTTGTAATGAATTACGGAATTTGACAAAGAAATGATACATATGCACATGTGCATGGATAACTGTTACTCGAAATTTTTTTTTTGAAATTTTTTTATTAACAAAATATAGCGATTTTTCCAAAAAAACTAGTAAATTTTTTTTTGGGTGTTTTTTAGATTTTTTTAGGAATTACTGTTTGTGTTCACACTGGTTCTCGCGGTTCTCGCAATAAAGGGTGGTTCCTAACGGATCTTTGTCCTATATATATATATATATATATATATATATATATATATATATATATATATATATCAAGCCGTTTCATACAATTTTGCATCCTAACTTCACTTAGACATTTCATCATACACCTGGTGTGCATACTACTTTCTAAGCACAATCTACAACTAATTCATGCATAATCTTCTAAGCTCTTACTTAGTTCATCAAATCTTCTTACTAATCAACAAGTATCATTCACACATAGACATCAAACATATCAAACACCAATTTCTTTCAATTCATCTAACAAGAATCCATCATACATAACATATACATCAATATTGAACAAGAATTGGACATGGATGATATATCCATGTCACCATCTTAACCATAACAATTGGGTTTCATCTTAAAACATGAAATTAAGCAAAATCATGCAGAATTCATGTTCTATATGGTGATTCTAACACCTATACATGATCAATTTCATACTAATTCGCGGATTAAACATAACCCACTTCATACAAGATCATCAATCTAAGTTTCAAGACATACCTCATGATCCCCTTGTGTAGGTGATCATTAATTCATGTTCATTTATAGGTTTGAGCTTCGATTCACCCTTCAATTTGAAGATCTTTCATAACTAGGGTTTGGCTCCCCTTGTGTTCTTCTGAACATTCCAGACACACACACACGCGATATGTGTATTGTGTGTTAAATTCATGTTTTATAAAACATGGGTTTTCCCATGTTACAATTTAGTCCCTCTAGTTTGCCATCTTATCTCTTCTCCCATGACTTTTTTCCTTACTCTTAAAAGTTAACATTGCATTTAACTAGGTTATTTGTTCCTAGTTATCCAACATCATGTTAAATTCTTTAAACGCCCACTTGGGTCAATAAAGGGATTCTGGGGCGTTACAAGTCTACCCCCCTTAAAAGAGGTTTCGTCCCCGAAACCTTGTTCATTTCCACTTAACATTAAATATCTTTTCTTCCCGCCCCATTTGCTGACGACCTCTAACTAAAAAAAACCCGACCCAGAGTTTTTAATAATGTCGTCTTCATTGTATAATGCTAGTTTCTAGCAAAATAAACATAATTATATGTTTCATTCCTATCAAACAATGCCTACCTTCGCTTTCCGGTTATTATTAACCCATCAACCGACACGTTTAGGGCACACCCCTAAAATACATTTCCTTATATTTCGGATTTCTACATAAGGTTAGTCTCTAGTGGTCATCACCACTACTAGTTCATTCCTTTAATTTATTTCAAAATTCATATTATCTTCATCGACTATACAATCTTACTTCGTAATTTATACATACACATCTATGTTTAACTTCGATAGATACATCAGAATAATAAGTAACTATCCAATCTCGATTCATAAACTATTCATACAATTGACTTCTTTCTAACAAGTCCATACTTTCCATACCATACTTTCACATAACATTCTCATTTCCTTGACCCGTTAGTAACGGGTCAATATACATACTTCTTCAAACTTGTAATAGTACATACATTCGTATGATCCGTTTATAACGAATCTAATACCTTCATCTCGTCTCTTAAGATTACATTCCATACATATATTATATAGCATTTAATTCTTGTTTTGTTATCGCAACAAAACTACTATTTCGTACTCACACATTCGTGCTTAACTCCAAAGTTAAACATCATTCTACGTTTTCTACAGTTACTTGTATCATTCATACCTTTACGTTAGCCTCAAATCATCACATTCATATCACATTACTATTGTTCTCACTTCATGCATTACTTATTCTACATAAGTAAATGTGTCGTGCAAGTTCATCATACGAGGGTTTAATCAATACTTGGAACTTTCACTCAAGACTTTTGAGATTTCCTTTACAATGACAAATTTTCTTCTTATGTCGACTGTTAAAAGTCAAACATCCCATACCATACCATACAATACCTATACTATCATTCATTTCGTAGGTCGTTTTCAATCTACCAATTCATACCTATCCAACATAAGTTGTACATTTTACTAACCTCGATTTCATTGCATAATCTATGATCCGTTGTAACAACTCTCATCAAAAGTCATACTTATTATATTAATTAGTCAAAAAGGAAAACCTAATTGAGAGACCCAAGTGATTCTGAACAAACCCTGAAATTTTCATAATTTTCAGAATCAGGATTAGGGCCCCTAAAACTCAAAGGGGGTAAACCCTAGTTGATAATTATCTTCAAAATTCGTTGTCAAGTTACTGAATTTCGAAAATTTTAACTCAGCAAAGCTAGTTTCAGTCGTGGCTACCCTATAGCCTATTTTGATTCCATACGGACCGCAACACTCTCAACCTTACGGTCCGTATGGTGCTCTACGGACCTCAACGTTGACAAGCTTACGGTCCGTAAGCTAGAAAAATTTTACCTATAAATAGCAGACATTGGCACTCGACTTCTGAACTTATTACGTCGACCAAATTCTCACAAATACACTGCTTACGTTCTGTTGTTCCGAAATTATACCCCCGGGTATCGAAATTCTGCTACAAAACAGGGTATTAGCACAATCGCTGCTACGATTCAATTATCCGAAGATCAAGATATCCAATGCATGTTTAAATGCCGCCCACATTAGGGTTATACTTTATCGTTCGTCATTAATTTGACGGATTGTCGTTAATTCGATAGGTAAAGTATTATACTTTATCGTTCGTTGTTAATTCAACGGATTATCGTTAATTCGATGGGTAAAGTATTATACATTGTCATTCATTGTTAATTCAATGGATCATCGTTAATTCGATGGACAAAGTATTGCATTTTGACATTAATTGTGATAATTTGATCTCGTAAATTATCGTAATTGCTGGATTGATTACTAACCCAGTTTTGTATGCATTATCTATATTAGGTTAACAAGGCTAAATCATAGATTAGACTCTGATCATATTAAATCAGCAATGTGAGTCATTCTCTCTTTTTATCAAATCTATTTACAAAATCATGTTTTATTTAAAGTTATAATTACGGGGATTAAGTCTTTGTAATCACCAAGTTACAGCCGGTATGTGGGGTTTTGTATACATTACTTGATAATCGTCACCATTGGGGCAGCCAGTGGGGGATATGACCGCAGTCACAGACACCATTGGACGAATGGGCCAATGGGTCGAGTGGCAAGTACCGTGGGTAATTGGCTTGATATCAGAAACATTGTAATCGCTCTTAATACTGTATATTATAACAAATGTGTCATTTTAGTAAAAAGAATGATTCACTCAGTATTTCCCGCTGACAAAACCTTTTTCAAACATGTTTCAGGTGATCTGTTGTAATTCAGGAAAAGTACTGGGAAGCATCTCAAGCTGACTGATAGTGGCTCAATATAAAATAAATAAATGATTTTGTAATATCACGTTTTTATAGTAAAAACATACTATTGTAAATTATCGGGGTTTTATCCCGAATTGTGAAATAAAATAATCGGGGAAAATTTTTTAGCTTTAAGCGATCCTGCTTCCGCTGTTAAAATCAATTAAATCAATACCGCAGTATTTTCTGCCACGGCTCCTGAAACGGGTCAAACCGGGTCGTGGGCCGTGACATCCGTAAACCAAATCGATCCGCTTCTTCACGAGTACTCACCGTACCATGCCAGATTTCATTCATCCGTGTAATGAGCTTCCGCTCGTGCACATCCTTTCAACAATTCGATTGGTTTCATCACATTAAGAGTTCTACCACTATCATCTACAAAATTGGCGGTTAGCACATTTCATTCAAACATTCATTCTACTAGTTGATTATTCACCTATAATTCTTCTACAAATTTTCTACGTACATGCTATAACATATCATACATTCTATTTCTTACATAATTTTTTTTTTCCATTTTGTTAGTTATTACGCCATCTTCTTGCAGTTTGACTTTTCAAGGTCAAACTGGCATTTCTTACTTATCGTACATGTATTAAAGTACACGTTCGTACTTCTTTCCATTCAAGCTTACTTGCAAAGACTTTATTACATCATTTCCGTATTTCTTGCAAAAACTTACCCTTCCCATCCATACTTATGTTATTGTCCGGGTCATAGCCCGTCATTCATTCTGACTCCCAAGAGTTGTTTACTAACACATCTAACACGTAACATATTCAAAACTTATTTCTTTCAACTCAAATTTAGGTTTGCGTGCCAATTACGGTCATTCCTTTGTTATACTATCACCACCTACTTTATACTTACTTACATGACCCGTTTGACTCGATGTAGGATTCTCAAAATTGTCCTAAAAATACCCTTAAGTATAATCCCGAACCCCTGAAACTATACTGTGCATGAAAAACCAAGAAAAACATAATTCTGGTTCCCAGGCGGGCCGCGTAAAAGACAAGCCTTGTCTTACGCGGGCCGCGTCAATGTTAAGTTGACCCGATAAGTGTTCCGGATCCACATGGTGACCAGATGGCAAGCCTACTCGTGACCCATGCAACCTATACGTAGACTAGGCGGCCACGCAGGCCGCGTAAGAGTTAACCCTGGGTTTACGCGGGCCGCGACAATGTCAATTTTCAGCTATAAATAGCTTGTTGCATGCACAGTCCACTGGTGTCGAAACAAACTTTCAAAAACGAAGTTTTAGTACTCTAAAGTCGAAATTACCTTCAATATTAGCAAAGTGCTGCTCCGATACAGGGTATTAACTCGATCGCTGCTACGATTTAATGTTCGATCGATTAAACTATCCAATGGATGTTTAAGTGCTGCCCACATTAGGGTTTATGCTTTGTCATTCGTCGTGAATTCGATGGATGTTTAAGTATCGCACTTTGTCATTCGTTGTGAGGGTTTAATCTCGTGAGTTATCGTAAATGCTGTATTAGTTACTAACCGAGTTTGTGTGCATGTTATTTAATTTGGGTCCAAAAGGCTAATCAGTAGGCTTAAACTCTGCTCATATAAATCTGCAATGTGAGTCATTCTCTTTTTATCAACTGTTTTACAATACCTCAAATTATTTTTAAATGTTATAATTACAGGGAGTAAGTCGTGGTAATCTTAATCAATGGCTAGTGGGGTATTGTGCACATTACTAATTTCTCACGGGGTTAGGCAAATAAGCCCTAGCAGAGGTTAGGCAAATAAGCCCTAACAGTGATAATCATCACTACTTGGGTGACAGGGCCCAATAGTGGTATGACCATCGTCACCATTGTGACACGGCGCCATATAACAATAAGATAGAATCCATTGTAATCGCTCTTATGCTGTAATTTATAATTGTGTCATTTTCTCAAATAGAGTGACTCGCCAGCATTTTCTCCGCTGATAAAATATTTTTAAAACATGTTTCAGGCGACCTGCTGTAAAACAAGGAAAACGTGGAAAACGTGCTATGGAGCACTATCAAGCTTGAAGAGGTGGCTCAGTTAAAAATAAATAAACATGTTTTAATAAATCAAGGAATTTCCTAGTTAAATTCCTCTATTGTAAATTACGGGGTTTATCTCCAAATTATGGAATAAAATAATTGGGCATTTGAGTTTTAAAAAGATCCTGTTAAAAATCTTCCGCTGTCACATCATCGATACCACGGTGGAAATATCAGGGAGTCACGTTACAAATTGCTCACAACTACTGGTACTAAATTGTTTCAATATCATTAACATCGTTTTACAAACAAAGAATACATGTAATTGTTCTTTTGTTTTAGAAGTCTAAGGCCCGAATGCAGTCCTATGCGTTGCATGCTGGAACAGTTGAAAACCTGAAACATATGTGAAAAACAGTCAGCATAAAAATGCCGGCGAATACATAGGTTTTATTAGCCAAGTAAATGGCAAAACATTTTGTATCGCAATACTTTAACAGCTACGAGAGCTGTTAATCAAAAATAAATCTTGAAGCCAAAGAATGGCAAAAATTTAGTATTTACAATACATAATCTTAATTGTGAAAACTTGTGACAAATAGGTTTGTATATGGCAATATGATTATTACTAAGTCATTTTATGCCTTACATCGTAATCTTGTTTAAACCATCGTAAAAACTTGTTAATAGGTTATTAGAAATTCAATCAAGGATCAATAATAACTGTTTTGAAATAAATCAAACTTATGTAAGTATTATATAAATCAAATCAATGAGTCATGATAATACTTCAGATATCTTTCTAAGAATCTAACATATAAAAATATGGGAGATTCTACGAAGATTTCGATAATCAAATATTGAAACAATCATACACAAAATCCTAAAGTGATCCAGATAACGCTACAAGAATAATAAAATAAGAACACTTATATGTAGGAAGTACCAGCGGCGTATCCACCATGTTCTTATTTTATTACACTCGTTTTGTTATCTAAATCACAACTACCACATAAACACATAATCGACAACTTGTTCCATCTTGTAAACACGCATTAAAGTACATAATGAATCCAAACAGGGACTCCAATATTAGTACTCTAAACATCCCATATATGTCTAACTATGAAGATAGATAGATACTACAGGGATCAGGTTTTCGCTACATTGTCTAATCTAACATGCATTAAAGTACACAATGAATGCAATCAAGGACTTCAATATTAGTACTCTAAACATCCCCAATATGTCTAACTATGAAGATAGATAGATACTACAGAGATCAGGTTTTTGCTACATTGTCTAATCTAACATGCACTAAATTACACAATGAATCCAATCAAGGACTTCAACATTAGTACTCTAAACATCCTACAAGAATCAATCTATGGAGATAGATAGATGCTATAAGGATTCTGGGTTCTGTTATATTGAATTATTGAATCAAAACAATCCTAAATCCTAATGGTGATTCGGGATAACGCCACGAAAGGTAATACAATAAGCACACTTATATATAGGAAGTACCAGCGGCGAATCCACCATGTGCTTATTGTATTATCTAGTTTCGTTATCTAAATCACCAACAAACTACACAAATACCAACAATCGAGTTGTAAAGTACTTCTTAAAATCTTACTATGAAGATAGGAAGATCTAAGACTATAGTTCAAATATCCTACATGAATCTAACTATGAAGATAGGCATATCACTTAAGGATAAAACATTGTATTTGCATAATCGGAATAATACACATAAAAGCACTTAGTGAACACATATAGGCCATACATTTTGAAAACAGATCGATTACACATATGAATCACCCCAAAACATTTGAAAACGGTAAAAGAGGGGAACTATGTACTCGCCTGGGAATGCGTATAGTTCCGGTTCAAAGGGTATAACAAAGCTCAAAAGGCCAAGAGTTCAAGTGTTGAAGCGGTTCCTAGGGTAACAGATACTATGTTAGCGAATCGACACCTAAATCGGAAGATCGGGTAAACGAGGTCTTGTAAACCAAATGAGTATTGGAACTCATGTGATATGGTTTAACAAAGCCTACATTCTAAATCGGAACCTAGCCTAAGTGCTTGCGACCCATTACAACCCATTAAGGTAGCTTACGCGACTTTAACGCATCGTCCATGCGAAAGCGCGTTCGAGATGCCTAACTAGTCCTATGAAAAGTATTATATGCCTTAACATATCTAATTATGTTATATAATCAGTTTAGATGTCAAAACATGTGTTACATATGCTTAAAATGAAATTATGCGCAAAAGGACATTTTGGTCATTTTCCTAAGGCATATAAACTACCTATCATACAACTAACTAAATGATGTGACCATAAGGTATAACCTCGGAAGGTTATTCCCTATACAACTATGGTCACAAAAATATGTTTGGTCAGATCCTAAAGATCGACCAAACGGGTCGGGTTCGAAAGCCTAAGCGGTTGTTTAGACCGCTTATCTTACGACCTTACACAAGCACTATCCTAAAAGTGACGAGTTAAACATGTTAAAACATGTTTAACTAAGTTAGAAAACAAGTTTGATATCAAAACAAACGGTTTTGATACCCAAGAATAGTTTGGTTGCAAAATACGCATAGACGCATGTTTTGACCGAAACTATGACGCGTCACTACACCTAATCAACGTGGTAATCAGTAGGTATAGTCACAAGGGACTATAACCATCGTGATTACGCTCACGTTGCGAAGTTCAAACGAACTTCGTGTTGACCATTGACTGGTCAAAGCAGAAAGTCAAACACTGTTTGACTTTCGTGCTTAAAACGCATAAAAGAATGAAAGAAGCATACAAGAGGTCCAAGCAATAGAGATTTGATTCAAGTTGCTCAGGTATGAGGTGTGGAAACCCCAACTTAGAGCAGAAATGAATCAAGTTGTGAAGAACAAGTGAATTCAAGGTGGGTATTTATAGAGATTGGACAACCGTTAGGATCGTTTCTTGGAATACGAGCTTCAATCTTGGCCCTCCATGTGTGCCAATTGTTTTGCAATACTATGGGTGCCTAAAACCAGCTCAAGGATTGAAGAAACCATGTGCAAAAACCATAACCCAGTTGCTGAAACAGAGAATCAGGTTTTCTGATCTGGCATGTTGTCACGGGCCGCATAAGGATAGGCCTTGGGCCACGCTCCCCGCCTAGCCAAGTTTGGCAGATTTACAGTTTAGGTCCCTGCATGTGTAAAACTTGGTTTTTGATACATTTTTGGCACGTTTAAGCCCCGCTAACCACATTTCAAGGCTCTAAAATGATGTTAAAGTATAGGGAACTTGAAATATGCTCAAAAATATCTCGGATGTCGGTTCGTTTGGTCGTACGGTTGCGTTGTTCGGTTAATTACGACGACACACGAACGTACGCGAATAACGATCCAAATTACGCGACGAATGGAATTTTATCATGCCAATCACTAAAATAAAGTATTTTAATGATTACATAAATTTTGGGATGTCCGGATATATTCAGAACGTAAGATATGCGCGTAAATGCAAACTTATGCACTTTTAGTCCCCGTTTGACCAAAAAGTTTATTTTTGCGCACCAAATACCTCAAAGCCTATTTCTAAGCTATGTAAAGGATATTTAGGGCATGTTTAACTTATGGTCAAGTTCCGGAATGTTCGATACTATACGAATCAGCATACTTTTGCAGTTTGACGCAAATAGTCCCTGAGAGTGAATAAACTTGTTTTTGACATACCAAAGCCTTCAAAACCTATTTCTAAGTTATATAAAAGTTATTTAAGGTATGTTAAGCCTATGTCACTATTCTGGAGTGTTTTCCGCATTAAACTAGTTACGTTTACGTATCAGTTAGCGTTTAACTTTCTAGAAAGTGATTTAAAGCTTGAAATTGAATTTAAAATCAAGACGTGGAATTGTAAAACACAAATAGGCAAATTTTGAGACCAATAAAAAATTGTTTCTTTGATAAAAGATTTTGTCCTACTTTGTGTGGTGTTTACGGAGCACAAGTGTCACAATCTCCCATACTTCAGGAAATTTCGTCCCGAAATTTATTCGAAGGAGACCGTAGAGTGAAATTGAAACAACTGATGGATAAGCAGATTGCTGGATCCCAAAGATGCAGAGCTTTATTTGGTGTTGGACATTTTAGGGGGTTCAAAAAGTGATTTGGGATATTCAAAGTATCTCAAGGTATTCAACCCTTTGAAACTTGTGAAAGTCGACCAGTGTTCAAAAATCATTTAAGTATGGCACTATGTTATACTAAGCTCCTAGTATAATTCCTAGCAAACAAAGGGGTGTACATTCAAGCCCTTCATGTACACGGTTTCTAACGTCCCACGAGGTACCTCCAATGTACCATGAGCATCCCATGCACAGGAGACGGGTCACCATACCTATGGCATCAAGATCGTCACCTTTAACACCATATTATACTCCCGGTCAGCTCGATTTGAGTTAATGAATGTACTTGTTCTTGTTCTTGTTTATTGTAAATAACCACACAAATAACAAATAAGCACATAATCACATAATGGTCCAAGATAACATAAAATCACTAAATGATCTCAGCAACGTTCTGAAGAATAACACAATAAGAACACTTATATATAGGAAGTACCATCGGCGTATCCACCATATTCTTATCGCATCATACTCCCCCCGTTACCTTAATCATTCTAGATTTTATGCCACCATACTTAACAAGGCTTACTATGATTCTCATGCGTCAAATCTCGTAATTAAGTGTGCACCCATAATTACTCGTTTCGTCACATGGTCCACATAGCTCCTCTTGTTAAGCGAGGGTAAACAATTAATAAGGTCGAACTACCGTCTAAATCAAATAAACATTATCACAACATAACATTTGTCAAATTGAATCGTATTTCATACTAGCAATGATAACATTACTTATTTTTCATATAACAAATTTAGTAGTAGGTATTTTATTCTAGTACGAATGCTTATATATGTTTCATACTAACCAAACAGGTAAAATGCAACATATACTAATCATGCATTGACATCATAATGTAAGCATATCAGAAAAATATTTTCAAATCATGTGCTAGGTATGCTAACTAAGCAAAATGCATTTGAAAATTAATGTACTAAGTACGTTAAATCAACATACGAAGCAATTTTTTTTATTTATAATCATGTACCATACATACTAGACAAATAATTTAGGTATGTAATGTTATGATCACAAATTAATATTAACTTGTTCATAGTATTAGTAGCGATTGTGTTACCAAGTTCGTATAAATGCACCGGAGTGCAATCATATTATACTAAATTATAAGATTTAGTTCCTAAAGAACGGAATCCTCAAGGTCAGCATGAAATTTGAAATCACACATAGTGTGATCACATTAGAGTGTGAAATTGAAAATTAAATAAAAAGATAAAGATAAACTTCTTGAAATTTATATTGTCATTACAAACATAGTTAAAATATGTACATTGTTCTGGAAAATGAACAGGAAATTTAGAGGTTCAAATGATCATAAGCGCTTGATCATTAGCTTGAGCCTCGTTGACATTGAATACTCGTCCATTAGCATTGGCAAGCTTGGGGCAGTTTCACTTGAAATGATTTAAGTCACCACAATTGAAACATGCTCTTGGGCGAGTTTGAGTAGGGGCTGCTCAGTTCTGGATACGACAGATTGCAGCTAGATGTCCAAATAAACCATAAATTGTACACTGGCGAGAAGGGGAATTTGATGCATGGTGATAATTGCAATGATTGCTCTGTGGTTGCTTTCTACGATAAAATCCTTTAAAGGGTACTGAGTTTAGTGGAACAGGTGCAGGAATTGCAAAATTCTTTGAAGCCTTGCGCTTCCTAGAACTTTTAGAAGATTCGGCCTTTATTCCTTTCGAATTCTCGTTATCAGATTCAGTGTTTTGTTCCTTGTCTCCTTTTCGAAATAATTTACCTTTTTAACCTGGGAATCGGTTAAGATAGCGGCTAATTCCTTAGCCTCCCTAAGCATTGCAGGTTGGCTGCCAGTGACAATGTCTTGGACAGGGTTAGGTAAACCATCGATGTATTTCTCAATGGCCCGATCCAAAGGTGTGACCATAGTGGGGCAAAGTAGGCTTAACTGTTCAAATCGGTCAGTGTAGGCACGGTTTTCCCCACTATCCTGTTTTAGATAATAGAACTCATTTTCAAGTGCCCTTATTTCGCTTCGTGGGCATAATTCTTTCTTCATAAGATCCTTAAATTCTTCCCACGTCAGTTCCATTGCTACATCGGCACCTCGGTCTCTTATAATACCATTCCACCAAGTGAGTGCTCTCCTTTGAAAGACACTCGAGGCAAAATCCACCTTGCGGTCATTGGGACACTGAACATGGCGGAATGTGCTTTCTATGCTTTCAAACCATTGTAGGAGCGCTGTTGCTCCTTCAGACCAAGAAAATTTCGATAGCTTAGCTGAATTGAACATTTTGAAGTTACACTGAGCATTGTTATTATTGTTATTGTTATATGCCTGGTTTATCTGAGTAATGAGGTTCGGAAACATAGCAGTCATCTGTTGAACGATTGTGCCTGCGAGGGCAGCATTTTCAGTTTGATCGCGTCTAGGAGGCATCTTGAAAGTTCAGCTATAGAGAAAACCAAATAAGTTAGATTTATCCAATTGTTATGAGTTTGTAACATTATTGTATTGTGAAAATTTTGATCTAGTAAAATCTTGTTCATTGGTCTTGTTCTTGTACTTAGAATATATGGTGTTGTGGATATTGTTTTTGAGACAGGAGTTGTTTGAAAATAAACTTTTGTAATATTTTTGGATGAGAGAATACAAATCAAGTTAATGGTTTGTATTATAAATTTTTTACGTGTTAAAATTTATTGCTTTTAAGACAAAATGTTTTTAAATTAAAATTTTAAAATAAAGAAACTTTGTGTTGATATTTTGAAAATTCCCATCCAAATGGTAAAAATTTGAAATTTTGAAAAACAAAGATAGTGTTTTGAAAATGATATAGGATCTCGTAGTGTCGTGAAATGAAATGAAATTCATTTCAACTTATCGAATCAAACATATCACCGAATGTAATATGATGAAATAGTATTGGGAAAGGAAAGATGTTTCGATTGTCGTGAAGAGCAAACATATTACCGAGGGTAATATGAATGAGTAGTGTTACAAAGGTCGTTTAGAAATCATTCGGTAGGGTCAAGATGGATAGGTTTTTTTTTATAATGCTTCACGAAGACATGCTTTAGCCTATAAGTGGACACTCACCCTAAGAGTTCCTAGGTAAGAGTGACTGGTCCGAATATGCGGATTTGTACGAACACTCTAGCCTTAGACAGAAAACTCGAGATACAGGCATCCACCATTCCAGATTGCACGTGTTCACATTATTAGAAACCCATGATTTCGATGAAAAACGTTTGAAGAAAGCATTTAAGAAATCTTTTGATACAAATCGTTTGAGATAAAACATGTTGTGAAATATTTTGACAAAAAAAATTAAGAAAACATTTTGAAAAATATTTCAATGAAAATGTTTTGAGAAAACATTTTGAGGAATACCTTAAGGAATGAAGCCTAAGGTTCAGGATAAATCATCTAGGGCTAGATGATTTGTAAATCATAGAGTAGTTATGGCACGAATAAGGATGAGGATTAGGAAAGAAGTCCTAAGTCTACTCATGTTTGGGTCCTAGGAAGGTTATAGACTAGGTTTAAGGCATGCTAATAACCTAATTCCCTATAACCAGTGCTCTGATACCAATCTATAACACCCCAATCGCGTAATACAACAACACGCGGTGGAAATATCAGGGAGTCACGTTACAAATTGCTCACAACTACTGGTACTAAATTGTTTCAATATCATTAACATCGTTTTACAAACAAAGAATACATGTAATTGTTCTTTTGTTTTAGAAGTCTAAGGCCCGAATGCAGTCCTATGCGTTGCATGCTTGAACAGTTGAAAACCTGAAACATATGTGAAAAACAGTCAGCATAAAAATGCCGGCGAATACATAGGTTTTATTAGCCAAGTAAATGGCAAAACATTTTGTATCGCAATACTTTAACAGCTACGAGAGCTGTTAATCAAAAATAAATCTTGAAGCCAAAGAATGGCAAAAATTTAGTATTTGCAATACATAATCTTAATTGTGAAAACTTGTGACAAATAGGTTTGTATATGGCAATATGATTATTACTAAGTCATTTTATGCCTTACATCGTAATCTTGTTTAAACCATCGTAAAAACTTGTTAATAGGTTATTAGAAATTCAATCAAGGATCAATAATAACTGTTTTGAAATAAATCAAAACTTATGTAAGTATTATATAAATCAAATCAATGAGTCATGATAATACTTCAGATATCTTTCTAAGAATATAACATATAAAAATATGGGAGATTCTACGAAGATTTCGATAATCAAACATTGAAACAATCATACACAAAATCCTAAAGTGATCAAGATAACGCTACAAGAATAATAAAATAAGAACACTTATATATAGGAAGTACCAGCGGCGTATCCACCATGTTCTTATTTTATTACACTCGTTTCGTTATCTAAATCACAACTACCACATAAACACATAATCGACAACTTGTTCCATCTTGTAAACACGCATTAAAGTACATAATGAATCCAAACAGGGGCTCCAATATTAGTACTCTAAACATCCCATATATGTCTAACTATGAAGATAGATAGATACTACAGGGATCAAGTTTTCGCTACATTGTCTAATCTAACATGCATTAAAGTACACAATGAATGCAATCAAGGACTTCAATATTAGTACTCGAAACATCCCATATATGTCTAACTATGAAGATAGATAGATACTACAGGGATCAGGTTTTCGCTACATTGTCTAATCTAACATGCATTAAAGTACACAATGAATCCAATCAAGGACTTCAATATTAGTACTCTAAACATCCTACAAGAATCAATCTATGAAGATAGATATATGCTATAAGGATTCTGGGTTCTGTTATATTGAATTATTGAATCAAAACAATCCTAAATCCTAATGGTGATTCGGGATAACGCCATGAAAGGTAATACAATAAGCACACTTATATATAGGAAGTACCAGCGGTGTATCCACCATGTGCTTATTGTATTATCTAGTTTCGTTATCTAAATCACCAACCATCGAGTTGTAAAGTACTTCTTAAAATCTTACTATGAAGATAGGAAGATCTAAAGACTGTACTTCAAATATCCTACATGAATATAACTATGAAGATAGGTATATCACTTAAGGATAAAACATTGTATTTTGATAATCAGAATAATACACATAAAAGCACTTAGTGAACACATATAGGCAATACATTTTGAAAACAGATCGATTACACATATGAATCACCCTAAAACATTTGAAAACGGTAAAAGAGGGGAAGTATGTACTCACCTGGGATTGCGTATAGTTCCGGTTCAAAGGGTATAACAAAGCTCAAAAGACCAAGAGTTAAAGTGTTGAAGCGGTTCCTAGGGTAACGGATACTATGTATGCGAATCGACACCTAAATCGGAAGATCGGGTAAATGAGGTCTTGTAAGCCAAATGAGTATTGGAACTCATGTGATATGGTTTAACAAAGCCTACATTCTAAATCGGAAGCTATCCTAAGTGCTTGCGACCCATTACGGCCTGTTAAGGTAGCTTACGCCACTTTAACGCGTCGTCCGCGCGAAAGCGCGTTCGAGATGCCTAACTAGTCCTATGACAAGTATTATATGCCTTAACATATCTAGTTATGTTATATAATCAGTTTAGATGTCAAAACATGTGTTACATATGCTAAAGATGAAATTATGCGCAAAAAGGGCATTTTGGTCATTTTCCTAAGGCATATAAACTACCTATCATACAACTAACTAAACGATGTGACCATAAGGTATAACCCCGGAAGGTCATTCCCTATACAACTATGGTCACAAAAATATGTTTGGTCGGATCCTAAAGATCGACCAAACGGGTCAGGTTCGAAAGCCTAAGCGGTTGTTTAGACCGCTTATCTTACGACCTTACACAAGCACTATCCTAAAAGTGACGAGTTAAACATGTTAAAACATGTTTAACTAAGTTAGAAAAGAAGTTTGATATCAAAACAAACAGTTTTGATACCCAAGAATAGTTTGGTTGCAAAATACGCATAGACGCGTGTTTTGACCGAAACTATGACTCGTATCTACACCTAATCAACGTGGTAATCAGTAGGTATAGTCACAAGGGAATATAACCATCGTGATTACGCTCACGTTGCGAAGTTCAAACGAACTTTGTGTTGACCATTGACTTGTCAAAGCAGAAAGTCAAACACTGTTTGACTTTTGTGCTTAAAACGCATAAAAGAATGAAAGAAGTTTACAAGATGTCCAAGCAATGGAGATTTGATTCAAGTTGCTCAGGTATCAGGTGTGGAAACCCCAACTTAGAGCAGAAATAAATCAAGGTGAGAAGAACAAGTGAATTCAAGGTGGGTATTTATAGAGATTTGACAACCGTTAGGATCGTTTCTTGGAATACGAGCTTCGATCTTGGCCCTCCATGTGTGCCCATTGTTTTGCAATACTATGGGTGCCTAAAACCAGCTCAAGGATTGAAGAAACCATGTGCAAAAACCATAACCCAGCTGCTGAAACAGAAAATCAGGTTTTCTGATCTGGCATGTTGTCACAGGCCACGTAAGGATAGGCCTTGGGCTACGCGCCCCGCCTAGCCAAGTTTGGCAGATTTACAGTTTAGGTCCCTCCATGTGTAAAACTTGGTTTTCGATTCATTTTTGGCACGTTTAAGCCCCGTTAACCCCATTTCAAGGCTCTAAAATGAAGTTAAAGTATAGGGAACTTGAAATATGCTCAAAAATATCTCGGATGTCGGTTCGTTTGGTCGTACGGTTGCGTTGTTCTGTTAATTACGACAAAACACGAACGTACGCGAATAACGATCCAAATTACGCGACGAATGGAATTTTATCATGCCAATCACTAGAATAAAGTATTTTAATGATTACATAAATTTTTGGATGTCCGGATTTATTCAGAACGTCAGATATGCGCGTAAATGCAAACTTATGCACTTTTTGACGCTTTTAGTCTCTGTTTGACCAAAAAGTTTATTTTTGCGCACCAAACACCTCAAAGACCATTTCTAAGCTATGTAAAGGATATTTAGGGCATGTTTAACTTATGGTCAAGTTCCGGAATGTTCGATACCATACGAATCAACAGACTTTTGCAGTTTGACGCAAATAGTCCCTAAGAGTGAATAAACTTGTTTTTGACATACCAAAGCCTTCAAAACCTATTTCTAAGTTATATAAAAGTTATTTATGGTATGTTAAGCCTATGTCACTGTTTCGGAGTGTTTTCCGCATTAAACTGGTTACGTTTACGTATCAGTTCGCGTTTAATTTTCTAGAAAGTGATTTAAAGCTTGAAATTGAATTTAAAATCAAGACGTGGAATTGTAAAACACAAATAGACAAATTTTGAGACCAAAAAACATTGTTTCTTTGATAAAAGATTTTGTCCTACTTCGTGTGGTGTTTACGGAGCACAAGTGTCACACTTGCGTACTGGCCAGGTGCGCAATCCACATACTAGTTTCGTGTCTTCATGTAATCATCACCTTATGTTCGAAGAATTAGGTCTCTGTCACGGCCCTTGTCCCGGTGTGACCCGGTCTAGGAGCCGCGGGACAGAAACCTGTGGTATTGATTATTTGAGTTTATAGAGGAAGTTAAACAGGATCTTTTAAAACTTGAAAATGCCCAATTATTTTATTTCACAAATTGGGATAAACCCCGTAATTTACAATAGAGGAATTTCACGAAGAAATTACCTGTTTTACAAAACATGTTTATTTATTTTACCGAGCCACCACTTCAAGCTTGTTAGTGCTCCGTAGCACTTTTTCCTTGATTTACAGTAAGTCAACTGAAACATGTTTAAAAATATTTTATCAGCGGGGAAATACTGGCGAGTCACTCAATTTTAATAAAACGACACACAGCTATGAATTACAGCATAAGAGTGATTACAATGGCTACTATCTTATTTTTATCTGGCGCCGTGTCACACCCTGGTGACGATGGTCATACCACTATTGGGTCCTTCCACGCAATTAGTGATGATTATCACTGTTAGGTTGATGAACCTAACCGTGAGAAATTAGTAATGTGCACAATACCCCACTTGCCAGTGATTCAAGATAACCACGACTTAATCCCTGTAATTATAACTTTTGAAAACAATTTGAGTATTGTAAAAGATTGTTGATAAAAAGAGAATGACTCACATTGCAAGTTTAGACGGGCAGAGTTTAGCCTACTGATTTAGCCGTGTAACCTAGTTAAAATAACAATGCACACGGAACTAGGTCAGTAACTTAATACAACATTTACGATAAGCTCACAAAATCAAAACCCTCACGACGAATGACAAAGTATAGCCCGGATTCGGGCAGCACTTAAACATCCATCGGATCGGTTTCAATCAATCGGACATTGTATCGTAGCAGTGATCGAGTTATTACCCTGTTGTCATAGCAGAGTGTCAGGATTTTGATTGTTTTGAACTAAACAGTGTATAACTAAAAGCACGTAATGAATTTTTCCATCGAAACAAGACCTCCATGCAAGTGCCAAAGCCCTGATTTATATGCTGAAAAATGGTCTCCCCCGCGTGGCGCGCCAGACCCACCTAGTCCTGGCGCGTGGCGCGACGGGTCCTCTTTTAGGGTAGGGTAGCCTCGTGTATTCCTAGCCCAGGTGAGTCAACGTTTCGACAAAATTCGTTTTGTACAACAAACTGTGAAGATAATTATCAATTAGGGAATACCCTCCCTGAGTTTTAGGGGCCCTGATCCTAGTTCCAATTGTTCTGAAAATTTTAGGGGTCATGCAATATTACTTGGGGGTCTTAATTAGGGTTTCCTATTGGACATAATAAAATAAGAAATAATAATTTTGGTGAGAGTTGTTACATCCTCCCCACCTTAATTAAAATCTCGTCCTCAAGATTTACTGGAACAAGTAGGGATATTTTCGCTTCATCTCTGATTCCAGTTCCCAAGTGTACTCGGGCCCTCTCTTTGAATCCCACTTGACTTTGACAAGGACCAATCTTTTGTGTTTAAGGAATTTAATCTTTTTGTCTTCTATTTGAAGTGGTTTTTCTATGAACTTTAACTTTTCATTTACCTCTATGTCTTGAAGAGGTACTACCAGGGATTCGTCGGATAACCATTTCTTGAGGTTGGATACATGAAATACGTTATGTACTCCGGCTAACTCTTCTGGTAGTTATAAGCGATAAGCAACTGGTCCTATTCGCTGGATTGCTGGGAATGGTCCTACGTACCTTGGACTTAACTTTCCTTTCTTACCGAACCGAACTACTCCTTTCCAAGGAGAAACTTTCAAGAGTACCCTGTCTCCAACTTGAAATTCTAGTGCTTTGCGTCGATTGTCTGCATAACTCTTCTGGCGATCTCGAGCCGTCTTTAGTCTTTCCTTGATTTGAGTTATTTTGTCGGTGGTTTCTTGTACGATTTCGGGACCTGATAATTGGCTTTCTCCTATTTCTGCCCAACAAACTGGAGTTCTACACTTTCTTCCATACAGTGCTTCGAACGGGGCAGCTTCGATGCTTGAATGATAACTATTGTTATAGGAGAATTCAATTAAAGGTAGGTGGTCATCCCAGTTTCCACCAAAATCTATAACACATGCCCTAAGCATGTCTTCCAGGGTTTGGATCGTCCTTTCAGTTTGTCCGTCTGTTTGGGGATGATAAGCCGTACTTAAATTTAATCGTGTCCCCATGGCTTCTTGGAAACTAGTCCAGAAATGTGAAGTGAAACGACTATCTCTATCTGATACAATGGAGAGTGGGACTCCATGTAAGGATACTACCTCGTCTACATATAATTTTGCTAACCTTTCCATGCTAAAGGTTTCTTTCATGGGTAGGAAATGAGCTGATTTAGTTAATCGATCTATAATCACCTAGATTGCGTCGTTACCTTTTCTTTTTTTGGGTAACTTAGTAACAAAGTCCATTATTATTAGTTCCCATTTCCATACAGGCATTTCTAATTGTTGTAGTAGACCTGAGGGTTTCTAGTGTTCTGCCTTAACTTGTGAGCAAGTTAGGCACTTGGAAACGTATCTAGCTATGTCCTTTTTCATACCAATCCACCAGAAATTGTTTCTTAAATCTTGGTACATCTTATTGTTACCAGGATGCATGGCATTCCTAGATTTATGGGCCTCCTCTAAAATTTTATCTCTTAAGTTTCCTTGCTTAGCTACCCAAATCCTTTTCTTGTGGAATCTCCAAATCCATCACTTCCTTGTTCTAATTCCTTTATTCGTCCTTTCATCCCTTCAGCACTATCCTCGATTGCTGTTTTCTGAACATTCTTCAGTTGTTCCATTAGATCTAATTGTAAACTTAATCTAAGAGCACGAACTCGCTTTTGCTTTTCATGATACTTACGACTTAAGGCATCTGCAACTACGTTTGCTTTTCCTTCGTGATATTGAATATCACAGTCGTAGTCACTTAGAATTTCCATCAATCTTCTTTGCCTCATGTTTAATTCCTTTTGCCCAAATATGTACCTTAAACTCTTATGATCTGTATAGACAGTAAACTTACTTTCGTACAGATAATGTCTCCAAATCTTAAGGGCAAAAATTATCGATCCTAATTCTAAGTCATGTGTCGTATAATTTTCCTCATGCTTCTTCAATTGCCTTGAGGCTTACACAATTACCTTCTTGCGTTGCATTAGCACACATCCTAATCCTAGCCTAGAGGCATCACAATAAACTTCAAAATCTTTTGTCCCTTCGGGTAAGGCAAGAATTGGGGCGTTTGTTAACCTTTGCTTTAAAATCCTAAAGGCTTCTTCTTTCCTAGGTCCTAATTCAAACTTAACTGTTTTACAGGTTAGCTTAGTTAATGGCACAACTATTTTGGAAAAATCCTTAATAAACCGTCTATAGTATCTGGCTAACCCTAGAAAACTTCTAACTTCCATAGCTGATTGCGGGACCTTCCATTTGGTGATCGCTTTTATTTTGGAGGGATCTACGTGAATACCTTCATGATTCACCATGTGTCCTAAAAATTGCACCTCTTGTAGCCAAAATTCACACTTCAAGAATTTGGCATAAAGCTTCTCTTTTCTTAACAAAGTTAAGAGTGCATGCAAGTGTTCACAATGCTCGTCCTGACTTTTGGAATAAATGAGTATATCGTCAATGAAGACAATTACGAATTTATCTAAATATGGTTTACAGATTCTATTCATCATGTCCATGAATGCTGCAGGAGCATTTGTTAATCGAAAGGGCATGCCTATATACTCATAATGACCATACCTAGTTCTGAAAGCAGTTTTAGGTATGTCTTCTTCTTGTACATTCAACTGATGGTATCCGGAGCGTAAATCTATCTTAGAAAAATATCTAGCTCCCTGAAGTTGATCGAAAAGATCATCAATCCTAGGTAATGGGTATCGATTCTTAATTGTAACCTTATTCAATTCCCTATAATCGATACGCATTCGCATCGACCCATCTTTCTTTTTCACAAACAACACTGATGCTCCCCACGGGGATGAACTAGGTTGTATAAATCCTTTGCTTAACAATTCATCTAACTGCTTTTTCAATTCTAACATTTCGGTGGGTGCTAACCGATAAGGTGCTTTAGCTATTGGTGTAGTTCCAGGAATTAGATGAATTCTAAATTCTACTTCCCTATCGGGTGGTAATCCAGGTAGTTCTTCTGGAAATACATCCGGGTATTCTGATACTACTGGAATTTCTTTAAGTTCCTTACCTTTAGTGTCAATGATTACCGAAATCATATACATTATTCATTGTTTTCTGGAATAATTGGCCATTTTCATTACTGAAATGAATTTCAGTGGCTTACGTGGCTTATCTCCTGTAATCACCACTGTTTCTCCTGTGGGTGTATATATTTCTATGGAATTTTTATCATAGAGGATTCGAGAATGGTTAGCTACTAACCAATCCATTCCTAACACCATATCGAATTCAGCTAAATTCATAGGTAACAGGTTTGCAGAAAATTTATGGCCTAACAGTTCTATCTTTCCTTCTTGCAAAACCTTATCTATGTTAACAGAATTCCCATCCGCGGTTTCTATCGTAAAAATTTGCCTAAGTTCGGTTAAGGGTAAGTTAAGAGCTTGGCAGAATGAAGCATTGATGAAACTTTGGTTTGCACCAGAGTCAAATAATACTTTTGCATAAACGTCGTGAACTAGGAATGTACCAGCGATCACATCAGGGATTAGCTCTGCTTCCTGAGTAGTCAACCGGAAGGCTCTTGCGTTTTTCTGGGTAGTTTCTTCTGCAGGTTTGGCTTTGTTGTCAGCGGGTTTGACCAGTTTAGGGCAGTCTGGTCTAAAATGTCCAGCTTCTCCACAGTTAAAGCAAATTGTGGATTTCTTCCTTCTGCAGTCTTCTTCTTGATGCCCTGGATTTTGCAGAAATTGCAATACCCTTTGCATCTTCCAAAATGCTTTCTTTTACAGGTACTGCAAAATGGAGCAGTGGAAGGTTGCCCGATTCCCTTTTTCTTGAAGTTACTACTATTACCCACACGGAATCCTTGGGTAATCTTTTAAGCTACTTCCTTCTTTCGATTTTCTTCTCTTGTGCGTACCAGTCCGTCGGTCAAGGTGTTGGCTAATTCCACCGCATCGTCAATAGTGCGGGGTCTCGCTGCTTTGACGATATCCCGAATCTCGCTAATCAAAACCCAAATATAGAGAGAAATAAGTACCGGTTCCGGCGAAGCCAGAGTAGGTACAATTCTAGCATACTCGAAGAATGTCGAAGTATACCCTCGACAATCAACATCCACCATCCGGTGGTTGAGGAACTTATTTGTCGTTTGTTCCTTTTCATATTCGGGACATAATTTTCTTGCTACTAGTCTCTTAAATTCTTCCCAATTCATGGCGTAAGCCACATTGCTTCCCTTGGCTTGTAGTACCATGTTCCACCATTCTAGTGCCCCTTCTATAAAAAGATGCGGCGCGTAGATGACCTTGTCTTCCTCGGCACATTTACTTATTTTAAATACTGCCTCGGTTTTCTCTATCCAACGCAGTGCAGCAGTCGCCCCTTCATTGCCTGCAAATTCAATTGGTTTAAAGGCAAGAAATTCCTTGTAAGTGCAACCAGGCATTGCAGCTTTCATTCTTTTAAGAAATGGGGCTTGCATCACATCATCGTTATTATTGTTGCCGCCTCCATTTACACTGTTACTGAAGTTGTCATCACGAGTACGTTTGCTGGGAATAACTGGAGGAGGTTCAACTGGATTTCGGGCAGCAGCAAGGATTACTGGAATAGCATTGGCTATTCCTTGAGCAACGATATTTTCTATATCCTGCCTATTAAGAAATTGGTCTCCATTGTTTTGTTCGGATTGGTTAACTTCGTTAACTGGTTCATTGACGGCGTGTTCCATCTGATCATTATCAATATATAGATATATAAATTATTGGCACAAAATAAATTAAATAATAACCAGTCATAATAAAATAATCACACATAATCATGCCAACACGTATAGCCAAAATTGTAGACTTTGCGACGTTGATATCTTTATATATATTAGTAGGCATCCGTACACACCAGTTATGTTACAAATGTTTTATTTTTGGTTATTTTACATGATTATATTTTTATTAATATTTATTTTTATTATTAAACACGTAACCACACCACCACCTACGATCCCTGTCAGCTGGCACTTCAGAAACGACGTTCCCTCTCGTCGTATTTCCAGGATATCCTCTCTCCCACTTCCCGAATTCTATTTCCTGCATCTACCAGTTCCTCGTCATAGTGGCGGAGTTCAGCCAAGTTCTGTGTGCTCATAGGTGGGTTTGGTGCAGGCTCAGGGTTAAACTGGGGGAAAAAGGTGTTAGGATTATTCAAGATTCTGAAATTGCCAATCACTTGTCCACCATTCCTCCAGCTCTCCGGGTAGAAGTTGGTGGTTGACAATGGGATCTGGGATAGCGGGTTCCAAATTAACTGGAAGTTGTGATTCAATTGGGTAACTGAAGAGGTCTTCATTGGCAGGTCCAATGAGGTCACAATTTGCTAGTTTGCGATCCAGCTCTTCCCACGGTGGCATTTCCTGGGCTTGCCCTGAACTTTCCCCGATTTCTTTTCCTTTACCTTTATCCTTGGGATCCTCAGTCTTTTTAATCCTCTGGGCAGCTGGCTTCTTTCTCCGTGCGCGTCTCCAGCCTACGATTCTTCTTCTTTTCTTCGTCTTGGGTTTTTCCTGGGCTTGAGCCTGGAATTCCATAGGTTCTTCAGTATCGGCCAGATAGTCGGAAAAGTCTCTGGAAACTTCCATACCAACAGAATCGATATTGAGATTCTGAAGAGCTTCAGACAACTCATTCATGCTGTTTAGCAGATATATAGAGAAAACACAAAATTCTAATTAGAAAGTTATATATTGCAAGTTAAATTTTCACAGAATCACAGAGTGGCAATTTGAGAAATTAAGTATTTGTAAATACTTAATTGGCTTAAATCAGTGGCTCTGATACCACATTTTCCTGTCACGGCCCCTATCCCGGTGTGACCCGGTCTAGGAGCCGCGGGACAGAAACCCGTGGTATTGATTATTTGAGTTTACAGCGGAAGTTAAACAAGATCTTTTAAAACTTGAAAATGCCCAATTATTTTATTTCACAAATTGGTATAAACCCCGTAATTTACAATAGAGGAATTTCACGAGGAAATTCCCTGTTTTACAAAACATGTTTATTTATTTTACTGAGCCACCACTTCAAGCTTGTTAGTGCTCCGTAGCACTTTTTCCTTGATTCACAGTAAGTCACCTGAAACATGTTTTAAAATATTTTATCAGCGGGGAAATACTGGCGAGTCACTCAATTTTAATAAAACGACACACAACTATGAATTATAGCATAAGAGCGATTACAATGGCTACTATCTTATTTTTATCTTGCGCCGTGTCACACCCTGGTGACGATGGTCATACCACTATTGGGTCCTTCCACCCAATTAGTGATGATTATCACTGTTAGGTTGATGAACCTAACCGTGAGAAATTAGTAATGTGCACAATACCCCACTTGCCAGTGATTCAAGATAACCACGACTTAATCCCTGTAATTATAACTTTTGAAAACAATTTGAGTATTGTAAAACGTTGTTGATAAAAAGAGAATGACTCACATTGCAAGTTTAGACGGGCAGAGTTTAGCCTACTGATTTAGCCGTGTAACCTAATTAAAATAACAATGCACACGAAACTAGGTCAGTAACTTAATACAACATTTACGATAAGCTCACGAAATCAAAACCCTCACGACGAATGACAAAGTATAGCCCGGATTCGGGCAGCACTTAAACATCCATCGGATCGGTTTCAATCAATCAGACATTGTATCGTAGCATTGATCTAGTTATTACCCTGTTGTCGTAGCAGAGTGTCGGGATTTTGATTGTTTTGAACTAAACAGTGTATAACTTAACGCACGTAATGAATTTTTTCGTCGTAACAAGAACTCCATGCAAGTGCCAAAGCCCTGATTTATATGCTGAAAAATGGTCTCCCCCGCGTGGCGCGCCAGACCCACCTGGTCCTGGCGCGTGGCGCGACGGGTCCTCTTTTAGGTAGGGTAGCCTCGTGTATTCCTAGCCCAGGTGAGTCAACGTTTCGACGAAATTCATTTTGTACAACAAACTGTGAAGATAATTATCAATTAGGGAATACCCCCCCCCCCCCCCCCCTTGAATTTTAGGGGCCCTGATCCTAGTTCCAATTGTTCTGAAAATTTTAGGGGTCATGCAATATTACTTGGGGGTCTCAATTAGGGTTTCCTATTGGACATAATAAAATAAGAAATAATAATTTTGGTGAGAGTTGTTACATCTTGGCACATGTAACATTTTCAAAACTTTATCACTATATCATCATTGCCTTTTATTTAAAATTTTCCTTCGCTCAGGAGGTTTTACCATCACCGGTACCTACATACTGAATTTACGTACCTAGGGTCAATTTGTCTTGTTACATGCTTTAGTGTCGGTCCTAGACCGCATTCGCGAATCATACTCTTCAAACAATTATGCTTACCTTACACATAACATACTGTTAGTTTTTTTATATGCATACATAAGTACATACTTACATTTGCTTCTACCTTTGGATCTTGATCGAGTCTTGGATTGTACGGGTTCCTTTTCACAAGAGCACACCGGTTTGAGTTCAAGTATTTACCTCGTCATACTTGATTTCTCTCAAACCAGGGCTCCGATACCAACTTGTAACACCCTAAAACGTTTTGGCCATAAGAGACGCAGCGGAAATACCGACTAAAAAATTCTTTCTTATATTGTCTATATGACATACTTGAAGGTTCCTTTATAATCTGTTGGACACTTCTTGAAATGATTTACAACATTCATTCTTGATTAACGCGTTAAATGTGATACCATAAATACAAGCTATGAGACCGCTCTTCCCGTACAATCCTTGCTCTTCGACTCGATCTTCAACCTCTTAGTCTCCACAATGATGTTAATTCCGTGCAACCTGCAATCACCACATACATGCGCGTCATTAATATTTTTTGACATCATTCTTAATATAGACATACGCAATTAAATGAACATTCCGCATTCTTTTATTCATGCTATTCTTTTATGTTTATCTTTCCGAGTACAATCTTGCATCCAATCATCAAATCTTCATAAGGACACAATTGTATACCTGCATTTTCATTTCATTCTCAAGGCACACGATTAGTAACATGAATACTCAAATGTATTGAAGCCATGTATACATATATACAAGCCCCATTCTTTCATAAACAATAAATCCTACTTCGTGCAAACGTACATTCATACGTATATTTATACACACATACATATCTACATACATACATACATACATCCATACAAGCTCTTACATACCACTTACATTCCCACATGATTATACTAACACATCCTAGTCACAAACATCCATATAAATAAGTCTCATACGTATAAACCTACATGCATACTTATTTCTAATCGTGCTTACCTATGGATTCCATTACTAACATGTAGGTAAATCCATACCCATACTTATACATGCCTCTAGACTTAATTCATTCCCACACATACTTTTGTGCACGCTCATCACACCTCATAAACACTCTTCAATGAATTTGTGTAATGATAATCCTTTCTTTAACATTCCTTCAATCATACTTTCTAACGAGTGTAAATGTCAAATCCATTCTAACTTCTATATCTGGTTCAACATCAATTCCTTATCACTTAATCTCTGAGGTATAACCCAGACAAGTTATCTGATCATCTAGGTTATCAAGCATAACCAAGACTAGTTACATGGTCATCTAGGTTATTAGGCATAACCAGACGAGTTACCTGGTCATCTAGGTTATTAGGCATAACCCAGACGAGTTACCTGGTCATCTAGGTTATCAGGCATAACCCAGACGAGTTACCTGGTCATCTAGGTTATCAGGCATAACCCAGACGAATTGTCACAGCCCATACGTTTATTTCACTCTGTCGGTATGCCAGCCGTATGCTACGACAAGCATCAACAAAGAATTCAAACCTTGTAGAAATCGAACATCCATGTACTTTCATTTAATCATAATCAAGCTCCATATCCTTCTAAATCTTAATCTCGTGATCAAACCAACTACTACATCACGCCATACTTCTTTCTACATTTTGACCCGTTCGTTTCTACTGTGTAGTTTTGACATAAACAACTATCTTCGACTTACCATAACACTTCTTACTTTGGTACTTACTCTTACCCATAATCTTCTTACATGGTTCCCTATATTCAACACACCAAACTTCATCTATTAAAGAAGAAGTGATTCCAGAAACCACTTACCTTAAACGTTTGTATTCGTATCCATTTCCTTGCTTCCTTTTGACCCTTTAGCCTTCCATGCTTCCATCCATCTTGACATGATCCCTCTAATTTTAAGTCATTGCATTCACATTCTTGTTAGTATACATGATTGTATATATTAATGATCATATCAAATTCATATTCCACATTTGACCTTCACTAGTCAATTCTAACAAACATAAGGCATATTCCCATAATCATATCTCTTCAACTCATATAATTCATCACATCGTCACATATAACACATATTGATATAACACGTACCATATAACTTTCTATAATCTTACAATTGTGACAACAAGTCCAACCATGCTTCTTATGCGCAGTTGACTTTCAGAAGTCAACAGTTTATCATATGAACTTTCGACTTAACTTCATACATCCGTGACATCATAATAAGCTATAGAAATGACGCCATATACATTTCATATTCACGACGCAAATGTGCTTACAACCACATTCAAACTAGTAATTTAACATAATCTCAGCATCATTATCATATTTCATTCATATATATATATATATATATATATATATATATATATATATATATATATATATATATATATATATATATCAAGCCGTTTCATACAATTTCGCATCCTAACTTCACTTAGACATTTCATCATACACCTGGTGTGCATACTTCTTTCTAAGCACAATGTACAACTAATTCATGCATAATCTTCTAAGCTCTTACTTAGTTCATCAAATCTTCTTACTAATCAACAAGTATCATTCACACATAGACATCAAACATATCAAACACCAATTTATTTCAATTCATCTAACAAGAATCCATCATACATAACATGATACATCAATATTGAACAAGAATTGGACATAGATGATATATCCATGTCACCATCTTCACCATAACAATTGGGTTTCACCTTAAAACATCAAATTAAGCAAAATCATGCAGAATTCATGTTCTATATGCCATCTTATCTCTTCTCCCATAACTTTCTTCCTTACTCTTAAAAGTTAACATTGCATTTAACTAGGTTATTTGTTCCTAGTTATCCAACATCATGTTAAATTCTTTAAACGCCCACTTGGGTCAATAAAGGGATTCTGGGGCGTTACAGTTCAGAATCTAGATTCTGTCTTTTAAGGAAAGCTCCGACCAACCTTTTTAAGAAAAACTCATCTTCACATATTCCTTTTAACGAAAAACTGATTTGGAAGAAAAACCATTTTATCTTTGTCCTTTCTCACGAAACAATGGTTTTTCGTTATTATAATTTTTCGTCCAAACATTCTTCGTGGAATCCTACCTAAATCCAAATCATTCGTCTGGTCCAATAACTAATTATTAGCGAGTTATAAATTTTTAATCTTAGTGGGGTTGGTTATTCTTTGGGCCTGGAAATTAGTTGGATTGGGATTAGAATTACAACCATTCTTATAGTGGAAGTGGGACATTTTTTTTGTGGGAATAAAAGTCAACAAAACATCACATGTCTTCGTGGACTATGAAAGACATCAAATTATTTTGTGGGTTTTAACGTGTGGGACAACTTCACGAAAATCCAAGATCCTTTGTTGGTTGGGATTTGTTTTGGAATTTGGCTTCAAATTTTCAAAACACATAGTTATTCATCAGATCTTTTTTTGGCTTATTGTTTCGTGGAGTGGAAAGTTGAATTGGGCCTCACGATATTTGTTATTCGTGGCTTATTATTTTTGGGCTGGTTTTTCATGAAGATTAATCAACGAAACATTTGTCTTTCGTGGATCGTATTTTTTTGTGGAAGTTTGTGTTTCACATTAGCATCACAGTTGGTTCACAGTTGTTTGTTTTTCAATCAATCATGAGTTCAAATCCTTGGAGTTGGAGTGAAAACCCAAGTACACCACAAAGGCTTACGATCTCGAGAAGAAAGCATTTGCTATCCTTACGCAAGCATTTCATAAGGATATCTATCATCAATTTGCATATTGTACAAGTGCAAAGAACTTGTGGGACATCTTGGAAGCGAGAGGAGAAGGAAATGCTGCAACGAGAAAGATTCGTCACGATTTGTTGAAGAAGGAGTTTGAAGCATTTCGGTTCATGGAAAATGAAACACTCTACGAGATGGCTACTCGGTATTATCACTTGATTAGTGAGATCAGAGATGCACTCATACAAGGTTCAGGCTACACAGCAAGAAATGGTTATGCGTTTTGCTGAGGCTTTGCCACCTAAGTGGAGTCAGTTCGTCGTCTTGTTGAAACATACTGGTGTTTTGGATATGGTTAGCATTTATGAATTCGTCCAAAAGCTCGAGAACAAGGATGAAGAAGAAATTCGAAAGGCTAAACGACTTCCAGTTCCACAAAATCCCGAGATATACTATGGAGGTATTAATATGGGGGTTAGTACCAGTCAACAACAACCGAAGCTTCAAACCGCATTTGTATCAAATACAAATCCTTATGGTCTACAACTACCTTGTCAACCATCTCCTCAACAACAACCCTCTTTATTCACACAATCTACCCTACAATTACCTTGTCAACCACCTCCTCAACAACAACCCTCTCCATTCACACAATCTACCCTACAACTACCTTGTCAACCACCTCCTCAACAAGTGTAACATCTGTGCTTGTAATTATTGTGAACAGTTCAGTTATCAATAAAACAATGTTATTTGATCCCAATGTTTGTTTGGTTATGTTTTACATTTTTCATGTTTTGATTTTTGTTCAATTTCAAACTCTAAATCGCTTTCTGGAGAGTTATACGCAAACTGGTGCATAAACGTAATCAGTTTAATGCGAAAAATACTCCGGAACATCAACATATACTTAACATACCTTAAATAACCTTTACATAACTTAGAAATAAGTTTTAAAGGCTTTGGTATGGCAAAAACAAGTTAATTCGCCTACAGGGACTAAATTTGACAAACTGTGAAAGTATGCCAATATGAACTGTAACAGACATTCCGGAACATGACCATAAGTTAAACATACCATAAATATCCTTTACATAGCTTAGAAATAGGCTTTGAGGTGTTCGGTGTGCTAAAATAAACTTTTGGGTCATTCAGGGACTAAAAGCGTCAAAAAGTGCATAAGTTTGCACTTTCGCGCATAACTTACGTTCTGAATACATCCAGACATCCAAAAATTTATGTAAGCACTAAAATATTTTATTTTAGTGTTTGGCATGAGAAAAATCCATTCGTCACGCAATTTGGATCGTTTTTCGCGCTTATGCGCATTCCGTCGTAATTAAGCGAACATCGCGATCGTACGACCAAACGAACCAACATCCGGCATATTTTTGAGCATGTTTCATATCCACAATGTTTAGGCATCATTTTAGGGCCTTAACGTTGGCTTAACGGGCCTTAAACATGTCAGAAATGGCCTTAAAACACAACAGGGACCAAAACTGTCATTTTGCAAAGTTTGTTTCTGACCAGAAGGGCCAGGCGGCCCGCGTGACTCTTGTGTGATCCCTTACGCGGCCCGTGTCAGCCTCCCAGATCAGATTAATCAGTTTTAACAGCTGTTTACAGCTGTTAACCACTCAAAACTCACCCACACTTGCCTCTTCCTAATAATGAGGGGCCAAATTGAGTTACCATAAGGTTGCAACAAGTGTATGGACAAGATCAAAGCACGTTATTCGATAAAAGATCTTAACGGTTGTCCATTTACTATAAATACCCAACCCATCACAACTCAAAACCCACAAAATCTGATCTAAAAGCTCTAAGTTGAAGCCATTGCTTCATACCTGAGCTACTTGGATCAAGTTTAGCTTTCGGGGACCCTTTGTAAGTGTTCCTTCGTTCTTTTTATACTTTTAGCGTTAAAAGTCAAACTTTGTTTGACTTTCTGCGTTGACCAGTTTATGGTCAAGGCGAAGTTCGTTTGAACTTCATAACGTGAGCGTAATCACGATGGTTATAGTCCCTAGTGACTATACATACTGATTACCACGTTATCTAGGCTCAGTGACGAGTCGTAGTTTCGGCCAAAATGCGTGTTATTGCGTATTTTGTAACCAAACTACTCTTGGGTATCAAAAACGTTTGTTTTGATACCAAACCTGTTTCCTAAACTTAGTTAAGCATGTTTTAACATGCTTAGCTCATCACTTTTAGTTTTGTGCTTGTCTAGGGTCGTAAGGGTAAGCGATCTAAACAATCGCTTATACTTTCGAACCTTACCCATTTCGTCGATCATTAGGATCCGACCAAATACATTAGGCGACCATAGTTGTATAGGGAATAACCTTCCGAGGTTATACCTTATGGTCACGACGTTTAGTTAGTTGTATGATAGGTAGTTTATATGCCTTAGGTAAATTACCAAAATGCCCTTTTTACGCCAAAATTCATTTTAAGCATATGTAACATAACTTGTGATATCTAAACTGTTTTGGCAACAATATTAGACATGTTAAGGCATATTTTACTTATCATAAGGCTAGTTAGGCGTTCCGAACGCGTTTCACGCGAACGACGCGTTAAAGTAGCATAAGCTACCTAAACGGGTCGTAATGGGTCGTAAGCACTTAGGTTAGGTTTCATTTTAGTATGTAGGCTTTGTTAAACCATATTACATGAGTTCCCATACTCGTTTGGTTTACGAACCCTCATTCTATCCAATCCTCCGATTTAGGTCCGGTATATTAACATAGTTACCTATATTAGGTGCCGTTTGATATCCGTGATCTCTAGCATTGTTTGGTTGTTACTCAAGGACTACTAAGCAATCTCAAGTGAGTACATAGACCCCTCTTTTACTGTTTTCCAAACTGTTTTTGGGGTGAAACACATGTGCCTACTTGTTACTTTCATGCTTTCCATGTTTTCACATCATATACTTGCTATGTTCATTAGTATATTTATAGTACATGATTTACATTACATTGTTTTTGCTATGTATGTCCATTGTGTACATACTTAGTACATCGTTTTACATTACATTTCATGCTATGTATGTCCATTGTGTGCATATTTAGTACATTGTTTTACATTACATTTCTGCTATGTATGTTGACTGATAGCATGCTAGCACATTGCTTTACTTGACTTTTCTGCTTTGTATGTTAACTTAGCAGACTTAGTACATTGTTTTCATATAACATGTTTACATTTGCTATAACATTTGGTTTGCACAAACGGGACTTATATACGTTCATTAACATTAGCTACGCCGCTTGGTAGTAAGTAATGGTACCATAGGACTTGGCAAATCCTGTTCCTGACATCCTAGGTTTGTTTGGGTGTAAGGAATGACTGAATCCGAAAACATTTCTTTTGATAACCTTGACTAAAAGGGTTATCCGACTGTCTCAAGGCTTGAATGTATGCGTTAACTTACCACATAAATGTTTGTATCAATAAAACATGCATTTACTTTGCAAAACATAACTTTTTGATACACTCAAAATACTTTGTTTTGTACATTTCTACATTTGGTTTATCTGACAATACTTTACTTACAATACATAACATTTGTTACACATTACTTGACTACATTTGGATTTTTTAACATTTGACATGGTTTATACAAGGACTTTTTGACAATTGGTTTAAACATGGACTTTATACATTGGTGGTTTGTTTAAGTGATTTAAGTAACGAGACGTGTGTAATATGATACAAGCATGGTGGATACGCCACTGGCACTTCCTATATATAAGTACTTGTATGGTATTACATATCATAGCGTTATTTGAATCATTTCAATTTAGACATATAACCTTTTATACAAATAACATATCTTTCACAAGACATTGTTTTATAAACAACTTATTTTATACAACTCATTTTACTTGGTTATTCATTCAACCATGTATTATTCTTTTATGTATACATATCATCTGATTTTATCGCTTTTCAAATGATTTACAAAACAAAACAATTTACAAGGTTCATGACTAAATGTTATTTAACAATTTCTTAAACTTAAGTCATGAATCCTATTTTCACAAACCTATGTATCTCACAGGCATTTTTATGCTGACGTACTTATTTTCACATGTGTTTTCAGGAGCTTTTGCGTAGGATGATGATCGTGACACTAGGGCGGACCTGTGCCTTAGAGACATAAAATGAAGATAGATTTAGTTTAACTATGTTATGTACTCTTTGTTTTCGTGTTTAAGACAATGTTACTCTCTTGTTGATAAATAAAACGTAACTTAAATTTCCCATGGTTGTGAAACAATAATTCTGTTACAACACTCCCCGACGTTTCCGCCACGTTTTGTTGTCCTACGTGGTCGGGGTGTGACAGAAGAGTTGGTATCAGAGCCAATGGTTATAGGGAATTAGGTTATTAGTAATTCTTTAACCTAGACTATAACCTTTCTAGGACCCTAACACAAGTTGTCTTGTGTTTAGATTTTAAAACATGCACTTCACCTATCCTTAGGTGATAACCACAACGAGAACATCAAGTTCGAATCCGCTTTAAAAATTAATCATCTGTTCTTGGATGATTGATTACTTGGTTTTGAACCCTCTGTTATATGGTTTTGAACCCTCCCAGTTTGATTTTTGGCCTTGTGCCTTCTAAGTTTTCAAAATCTCGTCAAGGTTTTGGTTTTAAATAGTGTGAACACGTGCAAACTGGAAAAGTGAATGCCTGTACCCTGGGTTTTCTGTCTAAGGCTAGAGTGTTCGTACAAATCCACATAATCGGACCAGTCACTCTTACCTGGGAACTCTTGGGGTGAGTGTTCACTTATAGGCGAGCATGTCTTCGCGATACATTATTTTTGACCCATTTACTTTGATTAGTCGCTGTGTGTCGTTTGTTTGCTTTGTGATGCGGACGAATGACCACCATCTTTGCTTTTGTTGATTTTGTTTCATCTCATTCTCTTCATCCAATCATCTCACTCGTTTCCTTTCATGTTTTCCTCTTTTAGAATGCCTCCTCGACGCGAAAACCAGATAGCGATTGCCGAACTGGCAGAAATCATTGCGCAGCAAATGGCTGCTGCATTCCCAAACCTCTTTGCTCAATGGAACCAAGCCAACAACAACAACAAAGCTCCATGCAATTTCAAGAATTTTAACTCGGCTAAACCACTCAAGTTTAGTGGTTCTGAGGGAGCGACTGGACTTCTTCAATGGTTCGAGAGCATTGAGAATACTTTCCTTCACGTGCAGTGTCCTGACAATCGCAAGGTCGAGTTTTCTTCAAGTGTGTTTCAGAAGAGGGCTCTTACGTGGTGGAACGGGGTTATGAGAGATCGTGGTGCAGAAGTTGCTCTAGCACAGACTTGGGCTGAACTTAGAGCTCTTATGATGAGGGAGTTTTGTCCTCGTCATGAACTGCGAGCTTTGGAGAGAGAGTTTGATGATTTGAAGCAAGATAGTGGTGAGCATCGGGCGTATACTGATAGGTTTGAGGAGTTGAGTCTGCTTTGCCCAACAATGGTTACCCCACTCGACAAGGCTATCGAAAGATACATCGATGGTCTACCTGACTCAGTACAAGACATCATTACTGGTAGTAACCCTACCACACTCCGTCAGGCGATCGAGTTAGCAGCGACATTGACTGAGTCGCAGGTTCAAAAGGGAAAGCTACATAAAAAGGGTGACAAGGGTAAGAAGCAGGCGTCTGACAAGGAGAATGGCTAGAAAGGTGAAAACAAGAAGGGAAAGAATTCTGGTTCCTCAAGAGGGTCTAGGAAGCGAAAGGCTTCCCAAAACTATGCCGTTACTGCACAGGCCCAAGCTGCACCAAATCAGCCTGCACAACCACTAGCCAAGAAGCCTTATCTTGGCAATGCACCTTTGTGCAACAGGTGTAACGGCCATCACCTACCACATCTCCAGTGTCGTCAATGCACCAACTGTGGAAGAAATGGTCATCTTGCTGCCACCTGCCGCATTCTTGCTAATCAGAATCGGGCAGTTCCGAACCCGGCTCAACAAGTTGCTCAGCCTCTTGCTCAGCAACAAGTTCAAGCTGCACGACCTCATTTTCCTCCTGGTTCGTGCAACAATTGTGGGGATCTGACCCACTACCGTAACCAGTGCCCAAGATTGGTGAATGCAAATCAGAATCAGGCTCAGGCTCGAGGTCGAGTCTTCAACATGAATGCACAAGAGGCACAAGCGGACAATGAAGTTGTGAACGGTACGTTCTTTATTAATAATCAGCCTGCATATGTTCTTTTTGATTCGGGTGCCGACAAGAGTTTTGTGTTATTGTCTTTTGAGCCAATGCTTCGCGTGTCTAGAACGAAACTAGGAAAACCCTTGACAGTAGAGGATGCTAGTGGTGAACCCATTGTTCTTGATTCTGTTCTTATCAACTGCCAGTTGAACCTTAACGACCATCCTTTTCCTATTGACCTCACGCCTATGCAACTTGGAAGCTTCGACGTTATTGTGGGTATGGATTAGTTAGCCAAGCATCGCTCAGAGGTAGTTTGTTTTGAGAAGATTGTTCGTGTGCCGCTTTCGACAGGCGAGATCCTACAGGTTCGTGGTGAGAAACCTGCTGGTGGTCTCAAACTCATGTCTTGTTTCAAAGCTCGGAAGTATCTGCGAAAGAACTATGTGGCCTTTTTGGCACATGTTGTAGCAGATAAGGGCAAAGGCAAGTCTATTCAAGATATCCCTGTTGTTCGGGATTATCCTGAAGTATTTCCTGAAGATTTACCTGGTCTACCCCCAGCACGCCAAGTCGAGTTCCGTATTGATCTCGTACCTGGTGCAAATCCCATTGCCAGAGCTCCATATCGTCTTGCACCGTCTGAGATGCAAGAGTTGTCTAAGCAGTTGCAGGAGCTCTCTGACAAAGGTTTTATCCGTCCTAGCTTTTCACCTTGGGGTGCTCCCGTTCTTTTTGTCAAGAAGAAGCATGGATCTTTTAGGATGTGTATCGATTATCGTGAGCTTAACAAGCTTACCATCAAGAATCGATATCCCCTACCTCGCATTGATGATCTCTTTGATTAGTTACAGGGCGCTTCTTATTTTTCAAAGATTGATCTGCGATCTGGATATCATCAACTCCGGGTGCATGAAGAAGATATTCCCAAGACAGCGTTCCGCACTCGGTATGGGCATTATGAGTTCACAGTTATGCCATTCGGTTTGACTAATGCTCCTGCTGTTTTCATGGACTTAATGAATAGGGTCTGCAAGCCTTATTTGGATCAGTTCGTCATTGTTTTTATTGATGACATCTTGATTTATTCTAAGACGCGAGCTGATCACGAGCAACATATTCATCTTACTCTGTAACTCCTAAAGAAAGAGCAACTTTTCTCCAAATTCTCCAAGTGTGAATTCTGGCTCAAGGAAGTTCAATTTTTGGGGCATATTGTCAACGAACAAGGTATTCATGTAGACCCCTCCAAGATCAGTGCGATTAAGGATTGGGATACGCCTACTACACCTACTGAAGTTCGTTCTTTTCTTGGACTTGCGGGTTATTACCGCCGCTTCATTGAAAACTTCTCAAAGATTGCGGTACCTCTAACTGCTCTAACTCAGAAGAACAAACCCTTTGATTGGGGATTCAAACAAGAGGAAGCTTTTCAAAACTTGAAGCAGAAGCTTTGTGACGCACCTATTCTGACTTTGCCTGAGGGCAATGATGATTTCGTCTTCTATTGCGATGCATCTAAACTGGGTCTTGGCTGTGTTCTGATGCAAAGGAACAAAGTCATAGCATATGCATCGAGGCAGTTGAAGATACATGAGAAAAACTACACCACTCATGATCTTGAGTTAGGTGCAGTTTTCTTCGCTCTTAAGATCTGGAGACACTATTTGTACGGTACAAAATGTGTGGTTTTCACGGACCACAAAAGTCTTCAACATATCTTTAATCAGAAAGAACTCAACATGAGGCAACGACGTTGGGTTGAGCTTCTAAACGACTATGACTGCGAAATTCGCTACCATCCTGGTAAGGCGAATGTCGTAGCCGATGCATTGAGTCGTAAGGAGCATACTAAGCTTCATTGTGTTCGTGTTCAATCTGATATTCGAGCTCGATCCGATATCCAAGCCCGCATTTCTCAGGCTCAACACACTTGTGTTTCACAAGGTTTAATGGATAAGGAATTTCCCTATCACATAACACCTGATCTGGAACTGGAGGACAATGGATCGTATTACTTCATGGACCGTTTGTGGGTCCCAAGCCAAGATAACCTTCGCACCTTGCTTATGGATGAAGCCCATAAGTCTCGTTATTCTGTTCATCCTGGCTCAGATAAGATGTATAAGGATCTTTGTATTCAGTATTGGTGGCCTGGTATGAAGAAAGACATTGCCTTATATGTATCAAAATGCCTTACTTGTCTAAAGGTTAAGGCTGAACATCAACGTCCTTCTGGTTTATTGGTGCAACCAGAGATCCCAGTTTAGAAATGGGAAAACATTACTATGGATCTCATTACTAAACTTCCGCGCACAAAGAAAGGTCATGATGCCATTTGGGTAGTTGTTGATCGTCTTACAAAATCAGCGCATTTCTTGCCAATCCGTGAGGATTTTTCTGCTGACAAACTTGCTAAAATCTATGTGGATGAAATTGTAGCTCGACATGGTGTTCCTTTGAACATCATTTCAGACAGAGATGCTCGCTTCACTTCTCATTTTTGGAGAACCATGCAATCTGCTATGGGGACCCAACTTAATCTGAGCACAACTTATCATCCGCAAACGGATGGTCAATCTGAAAGAACAATCCAGACTTTGGAGGATATGCTTAGAGCTTGTGTGATCGATTTTGGTGGTAGTTGGGATTCACATCTTCCGTTGATTGAATTCTCCTACAACAACAGTTATCACTCCAGCATCAACATGGCTCCTTTCGAGGCTCTCTATGGTCGAAAATGTCGTTCACCAGTCTGCTGGATTGAGATCGGTGAGGCTCAGCTTACTGGACCTGCCCTCATTTTAGAGACAACAGATAAGGTTAAGAAAGTTCGTGATAACCTTCAGACAGCTAGAAACCGTCAAAAGAGTTACGCGGACCAAGGACGCAAGCCCATGGAATTTCAAGTCGGTGATCGAGTATTACTTAAGGTCTCACCTTGGAAAGGTGTGATCAGATTTGGAAAGAAAGGCAAACTTGCACCTAGATATGTTGGACCATTCAAGATCGTCGAAAGAATCGGTAAGGTAGCCTACAGACTTGAGTTACTTCCTGAACTTGGAAATGTTCATCCAACCTTTCACGTGTCCAATCTCAAGAAGTGTTTAGCTGATGAGAACCTCCACATACCACTTGACGAAATTCGTGTTGATAAAACACTGAAATTTGTTGATAAGCCAGTGGAAATCATGGAACGTGAAGTCAAGTGGCTCAAATGCAAGCGCATTCCATTGGTCAAAGTTCTCTGGAAATCTAAGAGTGGACCTGAGTTTACTTGGGAACACGAAGATCAAATGAAGGCGAAATATCCGCATCCTTTTCCACTAGTTTCCTCTAAATAAATTTCGGGATGAAATTTCCACAAATAGGGGAGACTGTAACATCTGTGCTTGTAATCATTGTGAAGAGTTCAGTTATCAATAAAACAATGTTATTTGATCCCAATGTTTGTTTGGTTATGTTTTTCATGTTTTCATGTTTTGATTTTTGTTCAATTTCAAACTCTATATCGCTTTCTGGAGAGTTATACGCAAACTGGTGCGTAAACGTAATCATTTTAATGCGACAAATACTCCGGAACATCAACATATACTTAACATACCTTAAATAACCTTTACATAACTTAGAAATAAGTTTTAAAGGCTTTGGTATGGCAAAAACAAGTTAATTCGCCTACAGGGACTAAATTTGACAAACTACGAAAGTATGCCAATATGAACTGTAACAGACATTTCGGAACATGAAGATAAGTTAAACATACCATAAATATCCTTTACATAGCTTATAAATAGGCTTTGAGGTGTTCGGTGTGCTAAAATAAACTTTTGGGTCATTTAGGGACTAAATGCGTCAAAAAGTGCATAAGTTTGCACTTTCGCGTATAACTTACGTTCTGAATACATCCGGACATCCAAAAATTTATGTAAGCACTAAAATATTTTATTTTAGTGTTTGGCATGAGAAAAATCCATTCGTCACGCAATTTGGATCGTTTTTCGCGCTTATGCGCATTCCGTCGTAATTAAGCGAACATCGCGATCGTATGACCAAACGAACCAACATCCGGCATATTTTTGAGCATTTTTATGTCCACAATGTTTAGGCATCATTTTAGGGCCTTAACGTTGGCTTAACGGGCCTTAAACATGTCGGAAATGGCCTTAAAACACAACAGGGACCAAAACTGTCATTTTGCAAAGTTTGTTTCTGACCAGAAGGGCCAGACGGCCCGCATGAGTCTTGTGTGATCCCTTACGCGGCCGGTGTCAGCCTCCCAGATCAGATTAATCAGTTTTAATGGCTGTTTACAGCTGTTAACCACTCAAAACTCACCCACACTTACCTCTTCCTGATAACGAGGGGCCAAATTGAGTTACCATAAGGTTGCAACAAGTGTATGGACAAGATCAAAGCACGTTATTCGATAAACGATCTTAACGGTTGTCCATTTACTATAAATACCCAACCCATCACAACTCAAAACCCACAAAATCTGATCTAAAAGCTCTAAGTTGAAGCCATTGCTTCATACCTGAGCTACTTGGATCAAGTTTAGCTTTCGGGGACCCTTTGTAAGTGTTCCTTCGTTCTTTTTATACTTTTAGCGTTAAAAGTCAAACTTTGTTTGACTTTCTGCGTTGACCAGTTTATGGTCAATGCGAATTTCGTTTGAACTTCATAACGTGAGCGTAATCACGATGGTTATAGTCCCTAGTGACTATACCTACTGATTACCACGTTATCTAGGCTCAGTGACGAGTCGTAGTTTCGGCCAAAATGCGTGTTATTGCATATTTTGTAACCAAAGTACTCTTGGGTATCAAAACCGTTTGTTTTGATACCAAACCTGTTTCCTAAACTTAGTTAAGCATGTTTTAACATGCTTAGCTCGTCACTTTTAGTTTTGTGCTTGTCTAGGGTCGTAAGGGTAAGCGATCTAAACAATCGCTTATACTTTCGAACCCGACCCATTTGGTCGATCATTAGGATCCGACCAAATACATTAGGTGACCATAGTTGTATAGGGAATAACCTTCCGAGGTTATACCTTATGGTCACGACGTTTAGTTAGTTGTATGATAGGTAGTTTATATGCCTTAGGTAAATTACCAAAATGCCCTTTTTACGCCAAAATTCATTTTAAGCATATGTAACATAACTTGTGATATCTAAACTGTTTTGGCAACAATATTAGACATGTTAAGGCATATTTTACATATCATAAGGCTAGTTAGGCGTTCCGAACGCGTTTCACGCGAACGACGCGTTAAAGTAGCATAAGCTACCTAAACGGGTCGTAATGGGTCGTAAGCACTTAGGTTAGGTTTCATTTTAGTATGTAGGCTTTGTTAACCCATATTACATGAGTTCCCATACTCGTTTGGTTTACGAACCCTCATTCTATCCAATCCTCCGATTTAGGTCCGGTATATTAACATAGTTACCTATATTAGGTGCCGTTTGATATCCGTGATCTCTAGCATTGTTTGGTTGTTACTCAAGGACTACTAAGCAATCTCAAGTGAGTACATAGACCCCTCTTTTACTGTTTTCCAAACTGTTTTGGGGTGAAACACATGTGCCTACTTGTTACTTTCATGCTTTCCATGTTTTCACATCATATACTTGCTATGTTCATTAGTATATTTATAGTACATGATTTACATTACATTGTTTTTGCTATGTATGTCCATTGTGTACATACTTAGTACATCGTTTTACATTACATTTCATGCTATGTATGTCCATTGTGTGCATACTTAGTACATTGTTTTACATTACATTTCTGCTATGTATGTTGACTGATAGCATGCTAGCACATTGCTTTACTTGACTTTTCTGCTTTGTATGTTAACTTAGCATACTTAGTACATTGTTTTCATATAACATGTTTACATTTGCTATAACATTTGGTTTGCACAAACGGGACTTATATACGTTCATTAACATTAGCTACGCCGCTCGGTAGTAAGTAGTGGTACCATAGGACTTGACAAATCCCGTTCCTGACATCCTAGGTTTGTTTGGGTGTAAGGAATGACTGAATCCGAAAACATTTCTTTTGATAACCTTGACTAAAAGGGTTATCCGACTGTCTCAAGGCTTGAATGTATGCGTTAACTTACCACATAAATGTTTGTATCAATAAAACATGCATTTACTTTGCAAAACATAACTTTTTGATACACTCAAAATACTTTGTTTTGTACATTTCTACATTTGGTTTATGTGACAATACTTTACTTACAATACATAACATTTGTTACACATTACTTGACTACATTTGGATTTTTTTTAACATTTGACATGGTTTATACAAGGACTTTTTGACAATTGGTTTAAACATGGACTTTATACATTGGTGGTTTGTTTAAGTGATTTAAGTAACGAGACGTGTGTAATATGATACAAGCATGGTGGATACGCCGCTGGTACTTCCTATATATAAGTACTTGTATGGTATTACATATCGTAGCGTTATTTGAATCATTTCAATTTAGACATATAACTTTTTATACAAATAACATATCTTTCACAAGACATTGTTTTATAAACAACTTATTTTATTCAACTCATTTTACTTGGTTATTCATTCAACCATGTATTATTCTTTTATGTATACATATCATCTGATTTTATCGCTTTTCAAATGATTTACAAAACAAAACAATTTACAAGGTTCATGACTAAATGTTATTTAACAATTTCTTAAACTTAAGTCATGAATCCTATTTTCACAAACCTATGTATCTCACAGGCATTTTTATGTTGACGTACCTATTTTCACATGTGTTTTCAGGAGCTTTTGCGTAGGATGATGATCGTGACACTAGGGCGGACCTATGCCTTAGAGACATAAAGTGAAGATAGACTTAGTTTAACTATGTTATGTACTCTTTGTTTTCGTGTTTAAGACAATGTTACTCTCTTGTTGATAAATAAAACGTAACTTAAATTTCCCATGGTTGTGAAACAATAATTTTTTTACAACACTCCCTGACGTTTCCGCCACGTTTTGTTGTCCTACGTGGTCGGGGAGTGACAACAAGCCTTTTATGGAAACAACAACACTCAATCCTCAAACCCCAACACTGTCAGATTTGATACCTCAAACTTCACCAAAGTGAGTGTGGAAGGTGCTCGGGAACATATAGAGCTTCTAAACACAATGGTGAGTGCCTATTGTGGATTAGTCGCTGGTCAAATTGGGAACATTAATTTGACAAATGAATACTATCAGCAAATAGATAGAGAGGAAATGGAACTGATGGATATTCAGTGGGCGTTTGCAAGTGCAGTGAGAAGGGCTAAGGACTACATGAGAAGAACGGGTAGAAAAAGTTTGGAAAGCAAAAGGGATACTAAGTATGGATTTAATAAGGAGGCAGTTACGTGCTTCAATTGTGGTGAGAAGGGCCATTTCAAACGGGAATGCACTCGACCGAGCAGACAAGGAAATCAAAATCCTTTCCGAAACCAGTCAAGCTCATCCAATGCCAATCAATGGAATAATGAAAGGGGCACTGTAGCAGTTAACAATCCGGGTAACTCAAACTAGTCGGGACCTTCCAATTCAAACAGGGCCTTAGTAGTTCATGCAGATGAAGGATGTGACTGGTCAGTTCAACTGGGTAATCAGGGAACAGAAGGAAATGGAGGAACTGCTTGTTATACTAAGATCATCAAGTGTATCAAGCATGTTCACAGTGAGGAGTTCTCTAAGGATGATGACAGTTCTGGTTATAGTGGTAGCTCGGACGAGGAAAGCTCCAATGCGGGTGGTTATGGTTCAGAATCGGAAGTAAAGGAAACTCTTGATGCTGAGGTTGACAGTCTGCTTAAGGAAGCTGAGGAACTGAAAGAAGTAGACGAACTTAAAAGGCAGAAATCAGTGTTGGTAAGGAAAGTTGAAGCCGCCTCCAACGAAATGGAAAAGTTCTTCACTGAGGATGGATCTTTTTCTTATGAGACTGCCTTTATGGCAACTGCTGCAGCCTCGACTAGTAAGGTAAACACCGAAACTCCTAGTGTATGCAATGATTGTGTAGAATTGAAACGTAAGCTAGAAGTAGTAACTAGTCACAATCAGGGTTTGGTAGTTGACCTTTCGAAACACAAGGAGGAAAACATGGCTTTAACTCACAATGAAAAAGATTTCAAATCTGTCATTGAAACGCTTAAGAAAAGTGTATCCGAATTAACAAAAACTGTTTTGAACAAGCAAACAAGTATTAATAACTATATTAATATCATTGAGGAATTAAAGAAAGAGTTAGCCATTGCCAAATGCGAGCATGATGCGATCAAGCTCAAATTGGAGAGTTATTCTAACTCCTGATATGTGCTTGATCATATCATCGAGGTTCAGAAGCTGAAAGGGGATGTTAAGTGCATTGGGTATAAATCGTGTCCACCTCCGTTGAGACACAATTATACCAAGTTGCCTGATGAGGAAGAAATGCCACGGTTTGAACCATCTGTACCTCTTAATCCCGAAGAGTTTGCAGCAGGTTTAGGGTTCAAACTGGATGATTCATCAAAGGAATCAGAAAAGACAGAAAATGTGTCTTGTGCTGTGGAACAAAGTCCTCCAATAATTGAGGACTATGTTTCATCAGATGATGAATTGGATGAATCAGATTCGAGTTATGAGGATCAATCTCTTGATAAGAAGAAAGGAGTAGAAATTCCAGCTGAGAATCATATCTTGTGTGATCCTCCTACTCCAGCTGCACCCGTTGTGCAATCAATTGAAAAACAAGAGATTGATTCGATGAAATCTGTGGAGAAATCTGTGTCTACGTTTGAGAGCGATAATGTGTTGTATACTTTGGTTGGTGATGATAAAATTTACTAAAACAAGGATTTCCCAATTAAAAATGTTAATCCATCAATGATTGAAAGAGTTTTGGAAGATTTTACCATTAAATTTGTAGCCTCAAGCGGTACTGACAAAATTGAGACTTTTGAAAACAAATCTAATAATGCTTTTGTCCAACAAGTCAAAATTTTGAAACGTAACAGTGATAACAATTACACTCAACATACAAATGGGTGTGATAATGAAGCTAGTACCTCAAGGCCTGCAAGTTCAATATCGGGACATCGATCAGAGTCTCCTAAATTTGTTGAAAGGAGAACATGTTTTAAGTGTGGGGAATTTGGGCATATAATAAAAAATTGTACAAACCCACCAAAACCAAGGTTTGTTGAAAAGGCCCCTCCTGAAAAGGATTACCAACGTCGTCTTGTGTCACCTAAACAAGACAAACGAATTGTTAAGGAACAAGAAGAAAAACAATGACGTAAAAATGTTAAGGTAATTGAAAAGGCTTTAAAACCGGATGTTGTTGAAAAGGGACCAAGTTCATCAAATTCGTCAAAACCAGAAGTGTCTAAAACTGTAAATAGTTATCAATCTGGTAAACGACAACAATCTTGGAAACCTAAAACCGGTACAGTTTCAAGGGGAGGCACACCATTTCCAAATCATCAACAAATAGAAATAACATTTCTTGATGATAAGGGTCGACCCAAGACCACTAAGGCTTGGGTCCCCATCTCGAACTGATCGTTTAGTGTGTTGTGCATGGTGTTCCAGGAGGAACTGTGAATAGTCTTTGGATTGTTGATAGTGGAGCATCCCGACACATGACAGGCGACTTAAGGCTCCTGTACGATGTGAAAAGCATTAGGGGAGGTTATGTTGCTTTTGCTGGAGATAAAGGCGGACACATCACTGTAGAAGGAATGATTTCCAATGGTGTTGTTAGTTTCGACAAGATCAATTGTGTGCATCAAATTGATCACAATCTTCTTAGTGTTTCGCAAATCTGTGACAAGAAGTTCACGGTACATTTTGATGATACCGTTTGTTATGTGCTGAAACCCGGTTTCAAGATTCCCAAAGAATGGATTCTACTGACGGCTCCAAGAATTAACGACTTGTATATTCTTGATATGAGCCAAGCTATTACGACGTCTTCACAAGTTACATGTTTTGTCTCAAAGGCCACAGAAAAGGAGTCTATATCTTGGCACAGACGTATGGGTCACATTCACTTGAGGAAGATGAACCATCTGGTGAGAAATAATCTTGTGAATGGTGTTCCAGTCAAAAGTTTTCACTTACAAGACGTCTGTGTATCGTGCCGAAAAGGAAAGCAAACGAAAAAGTTCCATCCAATCAAGAAAGTCAACACAGTCAACAAGCCTCTTGAATGTCTTCATATGGACCTATTTGAACCTATGAAGCACAAGACTACGTTTGGAGATGCTTATTGTTTGGTAGTTACTGATGACTATTCAAGATTCTCATGGGTATCGATGATGGCACATAAAAGTGAGACTCCGGGAATCCTCAAAAATCTGCTCACTTTACTCGAGAATTTGTACACTTTAAGAGTAAAGCGAATCAGAAGTGACAACGGCACGGAATTCAAGAATCAGGTTATGGACGAGTTTTGTTGAAACGCCCATAAACATAATAACTTAAAAACGACGCAGCGGAAAAAGTGCCTGAAGGGGTAAGGTCCCAAAAACCTCGCTTCGAGTACTTAGGACCTCACCACAACCTTAGCTTTTAACCCTCTGTAGACCTTGCGCGGCCGCGCACTGGTCTTACAAAGAAAGCTTAGAAGGAAAACATCAAGCAACACCTGCGCGCCAAAAGGGAACCAACATATCCTTGCTCCTCTCTCCATAACAAATAGGGATAGAAATCCCAGTTAACACCCCCGCTTAAATAATACACCAAACTTGGATATTATTTACTTCACTGATGCTACACGATAAGGAATCACACTGGATTACGTTTGTAATATTCTAGAAGACTCAATCGTGCACCACCAGATGGTTATAACTGTCTGGGCCATGTGTCATCACCCCGGGCTCTCTTGAAGTCACGGTGATAGCATGGAATTAGAGAGAAATCTCTACTTGCCCACTTTCCATGTGGCAATCCCCAGCCGTTGATCTAAATAGCGACCGTGTGCTCTCACGTCGGATTAAAGGAATTAACGGAGGGGAAAATAACTGCTACGGAGTTAGCATCTTCCGTCAATATTTCAATAACAGGTTTTCCCGCCTAAACTACCGGCTATAAATAGAAGAGTAATTCAGGTACAATCTTCAAGTTACACTCACTTCACTTATACTTCTTCTCCTGCATAAACACATACTTATTCTCACGCCGGAGTGTGGTCACGGAGAGAACCTCCCTTCTCCTCGTGGCGAGACTAACGGTGTTCTGTTTTGTAGTATTCATCGGAGAAGAAGATCCATCGCCCCCTGAATCGAACGAGGAGAGTTTTGTAGTATTCATCAGAGAAGAAGATCCATCGCCCCCTGAATCGAACGAGGAGAAACCAACCATCTTATGCAGAACTTAACCCCCTGGTTTATCTGATCCCGGTCATTTAACCAGTGTTTCTTCATTGGCGCCCATCGATTTCTCAGTTTTACTCGTTTTGATTCATCTTTTCTTCATCCTCTGTTCCAAATAGCAGAGAACCTATCACTCCACCCATCAGGTCCTCAATTTGAAATCGAGGGTTCTGCAACCCGAGATGTCCAGATCGACGGAATCATGGGAAATAAGGGGAATAACAAAAGTCATTCGGGAGAAATTGACTCCATGGTACAAACGGGATTTCATAACCGTTCAGATCTACTCATAGAAAGAGCTCCAGAATACTGGTTCAACAGATTTCAGATTGCTATGAATCAAATTTTCACACAAAACAACAGATCTGAGTTTTCAAATATCAGATCTAATATCCTGGAAGAAGGTAAAGGTAAATCTAACGCTATAGAATTGGACCCACAGATACCTAGTCAGCGGGACATCCAATCTAGTAGTCATGACGAGATGATTCAAAAATTAGAAAACACCAACCAACCAGAAGCTGAACCAAAGCAGATAAACATGGTGCAAGGAGGTCCTTTACAAAGGACGAACAAGCGAAGCCATAATCAACACTGGAGAGAACAGCAAGTTATTTTCCTATTGTCCCTAGGGGCCCTCAAGAAGAACGTCCAGTAATTATTACCGGCATCTTCGGCCACTACAAGACTGATTACATGTTCATAGATCCAGGAAGCTCAATGGATATAATCTATGAACAGTGTTTTAGACAACTTGATTACATGTTTTAGACAAAGCACGTTTAGAGCCAGTTGATTTCCCTCTCACCGGTTTCTGCAACGAAGCTGTGTTCCCACTGGGACAAATTGCATTTCTGGTGACTCTCTCGGATGGCGAGCATTCACGCACAGTCACAGTAAACTTCATGGTCATGCCAGCAACATCGCGTCACGATGTATTGCTGGGAAGAAGATCACAACGGGAATTCAGCATGATTACTTCCATTCCACACGCTGCTTGCGGTTTTCCAACGGAAACCGGGGTAGCAATCGTGTATTCAAGCAAGGAGGTCATGTATGTAGACGATGAGCCGCCAGCAAAGGTTGCCAAACCTTCTGCACCGGATGAACCAGAGAAGTGGGTTCTCAACGAAGAATATCCAGAGCAAACCATCTTACTAGGGCACGCCATCTCGCCAGCAATACGAATACAGTTGAAGGAGCTACTTTCAAACAATAAGGACGTCTTCTCCTGGTGCCCAGCAGACATGACTGGAGTACCTCGAGACATAGCACAACATTGTTTGAATGTTCGACCCTCAGAAGAACCCGTCGCGCAAGGAAGACGCAGTCTCAGCGTAGAGAAAAATGAAGCCATGAACGAGGAAGTAACGGAATTACTCAACGCCGGAATCTTGCGCGAGGTTCAATACTGTAACACCTCGAAAATTTACGTCCTATAATGTGTTGACACGTGTCATAGGTTTGAACGTGTGAAAGAATGTTCTTGAAGGACTAAAGTTGACAAACAATGAAACTATGTAAATATAAGGGTTCAAAGTGTCAACAATGAATAAATATGCTTTACAATAACCCTACATGGTGTTTATAACCCTAAATGAATAAATCATGGATCATACGAAGTTAATTGTGAAAGAAAGTGAGAGATTACAAACTACAGGGGTTAAATGTGTCAACATGTAAAGATATACCTCTGAGTGACCTTTTAGCAAACCCAAAGCCTTGTAACTATTAATTATGCTCACTAGATTGCACCATAAAAATTTCACCAAGTTTCGTTACCGTATGAGAAAGTTATGATAAAATTCGTGTGTGAGGGTTAGAATCGTCAACATTAAAATTTAGGGCTTTTCGGGTGATCACAAAGTTACCCGAGGACTTGACAAAGATGGTATAAGCCTTAAAGCCCCATATGTCAATTATAAAGTCTTAGAATCCAAGAAAACCAAGTGAAAACGACCTTTCGGGGGACCAGGGACTGAAATGCAATTAATGAAAACTTGCTGAGCTGGTCATCAACACGCTCGCGTAGCGCGAGCATGAATACCCCGGCAGTCGCGCTACGCGACTGCCTTGTCTGATCAGAAAACATGCACAGATGTCCTGCATGCCTGTTAACCGACTTAGATCGAATTTTGGCATACCATGGGCTACCCTATACTGGTATTTAGGCTGTAGAGGGCACTTGTAATCATCCTTGAACATTGGTAGACCCATTTGGCATCAATCTAGTGTGATCAAAGTCAATATATAAGCTTCATAATGTTGCAACATTCTTCCATTCATCATCTGATCAACTTCTGGAGCATAAGGACCATTCTCAAGCTTCCCAATCATCCATTAGACACATGTAAGTACCCTTGACCCTTCTTAATCAAGTTTTGATTAGTTTATAGCTTAAAAGTCAAACCGTCGTAACTACGGTTTGACTTAACGATAAAACACAAACGGTCCAGTGTTTTGCCGAAATGAAAGTTGTTATAAGTTGGTAATTATGTGGGCCTTAAAGCCTTAAAAGGGCACCCACTGATTTCCATCCTATCTAGGTCGTTTGTCGAGTCTACGGTAATTAGAAAAAGTCAACAGAATCATTAAACGCGTAATTATCGATATAGAAGGTGTGTAACCTGTTTTATCATTCATATAGCTTGTTAATAAGTATAAAAACTTGTCTACGCTTGTTTGATTCGACAACTTTCTGTTTAAGATCGATTCGGAACCGAAAGGCGCATAGTTTGACTTTTTGCTTTGACTTTGGTTCTGACCCGGTTTTGATAGTTTTAGACATGCCTTAAAGTTCCATTAGGACCTAGTTGCATGTGTGTATAACCCTCTGTGTTTATACCACTTGAAACCTCGATTGTCCGACGTTTCCGTTAAATTGCCAAATGTTGACCATATTGCCCTTATAATCATAAAACGAGATTTTTGAAGATGTGAAAGGACAATAACCTTTGTTACTGATTATTAATCATGTCCCGAAAATTTCACATCAATCGGAGGTCTAGATTAGGAGTTATGCTTAATGACGTAATTATAACGATTCTTAGTAATTAAACGGCGTCATTAGCGTAAAGCCTATCTAAACCCAATCTTTGACACCAAAACTTTTACCCACTGATGTAATATAATATTTTGGGATTTTTGAAGATTTTTAATTATTTTTAAACTGATCATAAGCTAGGTTTATCGCCTTGATTCGGTTAATACCGAATATACCCTTTTCGGTTATAAAATGAGTTTTACAAATCCTTTTGATGCCAATCCAATTGTTACTGATTTTAAATAATAAATGAAGTGTTTTGAACCTGTTTAACTGATCAGAAAACCCAGAATCCTATTTTAAACCGTACGTCGCTTAAAACGGCTTTATACGCGTATTATACGCATAGTTTGGGTTTAAAACTATTTTGGCATATAAGACTTATAACCAAATGTTATAACCTGTTAAAATAAACTATTTTACTGATTTATTCAGACCCGGATCACAGAAGCTTAATTGATCCCTTTTATAATCTTTAAAATGACCAAAATACCCCTACGGGGCTTAATATGAGATTAAACTCGTTATGGGCATAATGGGAGATATCATACTGATATCACAACATATTTAAGGCATGTTAACTTAGGAAACCTGTTTAGGAATCTTATGGTTACCCGTTACGCTTCACACGCGTTCGGTACGGTTTATGTAACTAGTTTACATAAATTAGCCGAAACGGGTTAAACCTTATCGGTTTTATCTCAAAATCCAGAATGTGTATAATATACCCATATTAAGCAAGTCTTCAAACTTGTCGGGTCTAAATCACATTCTATCCGGTCTTCGCTTAATCGTGCGTACGAACCGTATCTTTAAAACTAACCGGTCTAAGCTTAAGCTTAACTAAAGACCCGTTAGGATTCTAATAGGTTGTTATAAACCTTCGTTCCAGATTAGGAGAACCGGTAAAAGATACTTGCACTCGCTGATTTTGATTTATACTTGCTCAGGTAAATACTTTTAACTTATTTTCCCTTATACGGGCTTGGGGTACGGTATATAAAATACCACTTGGTCGGGCATTCGACCTTAATCGTTTTGGGGGTTAAGTATTATCGAGATGACCATTTAAATTGTTTTGTTTGCTTAAAGCCTTTGGGGGGTTAATGACCATGTCCCAGATATCCCTGGCATCATTTTACGAAATGGCCACGACCTTAGCACTCAGGTGTAGGCGTACACCTGTCAGTGTCTCATATACATAATGTGGTGTGTCTATTGATCTTTAACCCGGCACGAACCGGGCTACTAAACGCATAAGAAACATGTAAATCTTTTATAAGTATTATATTCAAATAATTATCCCAAGTTAATAAAATATTATTTGTGCCTTGTGCCTTAAATGCATTTTCTTAAACTCTTTTCAAAATGAGTCGGTTGATTGTATTTACCAGTGTAAACTGACGTATTTTCTCAAAAAGGTTAAGTGCAGGTACTACGCGTAATAGGCTGGCTTTGCTCCTAGCATCCACAATAAGTCTCGCAAGCTTGGATGTCATAAACTGTTGAACATTGTTTCCTTTTGTTTTGATCTACCTGTGGATTTATATTCAACTAATTGTGATACTTAATATTACAATACTGTTTGGTTGAAATGAATCTATATTTTGCTTCCGCTGTGCATTTAAATATTGTGTTATTTGACTATTATGTTGCCAACCACGTCACGATACTCCCCCACCGGTGACACGTGGAAATCCGGGGAGTGACAGGTTGGTATCAGAGCCAACATTGAGTGAATTAAACACTAGCCTTTTGTGTTTAATCTCAATGACACAATTGCACATTCCTAAATCTTCGAGTCTAGACAAAGAACTTAGGAATAATCCAAAATGTTTTTATTTTACTATTAACTTTGTCCTTTATTTTTCCTTGTTGTTACCTTTGTTTATATGGACAGGTTTAACAATGCCGCCAAGATTCAGGCGAGGAAGTCGAGGAAAGGTTTAATGAACTCCTTCTTCTACAAGGAGTGCAGATCCACAAGAACCGTGGAGGATTTATGAGGAGCCTTCCAGACGATCGACGTCGTATAGCTCAACGCCTCCGTATCATCACTCCTATGGGCCTCATTCCGAGAATGAGCCCCACAACCCGCAACCTTCATACATACCTCTACAACAATCAGCATCGCACCGTTCCTTCGACGACCCTACTCCTGTCGTTCGGGGCCAGTTTAACCCGGCGGACTACCTACCAGAACAAGGGGGTTTTAACCCAATAGGACCGGAGGATCATTTTTCAGGTTATCAAGCGATGGACATGGACGAGGACACAGATCCCGTCGAGCCTGCAACCGGAACCCCGAACCATCCTGTAGAAATCTCTGATGGTTCGTCTTTTCACGGAACACCATACCAAGGTCCGGATAGTCACCAGGCACGGTTCGAACGGTGTGAGTGGTACTATACACCATCTTACCACTCATCGCCTCACCAGCAGCCGCAACAGCAGCAGCGAGATCCCTCTGAGGATCCACGTTATGAGGCAGTCACGCCACCGCCTCCACCGCCGCCAGTTAATCTAGCGCCTCCAGCACCACCAAGACGTAGGAGGACTGGCGCACGGATGTCAGCACGAGAAGGGGATTTTCATTTTAGCACCCCTCAACACTCTAGTGGCAGCCCCTACCCGCCACTATATGAAGAGCCACAGGAGGATGGACCTTCAGTTCTAGTATCAGAGGTGAATTCGGCACCTATAGCACCGTCACCATCGGGTTTTGGCAACCCTATCCCTGCTTATACTGCTCCAGTAGCATACAACCCATACGGACCGCCAGCATACCATAACTATAACTATGCTTAGGATCCTTACCAAGTAGCAGCAAACTACAATGCCTTTCACCCAGAAGGACCTTATGGAACCCCTTGGGGAATGGGACATCCAGCTCGTGGGTATCAAGTACCTGCTCAGCCGCCGCCACAGTACCAGCCACCACGGTTTTCTCCACCAGAGCAGGAGGATCTCCGTCAAAGACTGGCCAGGGTTGAGCGAGACCTCCAGAGAGAGCGTAAGAAGAATGAGGGATTCATGAGTGGTTTGGCAAGTTTGCTGAAGGGAAAGAAGAAACGGGATCGTTAAATCCCAATATGTATTATTGTATTTCATTGTTTAAATCAAGTCCCTACGTGGACATTTATTTATGTGTGTATGTAGTCCCTGCGTGGACATCTATCTTTGTACTTAGTCCCTACGAGGACTTGTCTCAATTAGTCCCTGCGTGGACATTTACTTTTGTAAACCGTCCCTGTGAGGACATGTATTATCTGTATAGCTCCTGCGTGGGCAAGTGTTTATGTGAAAAGTCCCGTTTACGGCAAAGTGTACTACTTTTAAATTTTTAAATGGAATGTAAGTTTATAAATTTCATCTTTGCTATGTTATGCATAATTAAATTATATATGAAATAAATAAATCGGAATCATTCCTTTTAAAAATCTATCTGCCTATTTTAATTTTTAATTAAGAATCTTAAAGGTATAACCTAGCCTGCATGTCATATTAAGACCTGGCCAAGATGGTAAAACCCGTTAAAAAGATTCAAATCCCAGTTAACATCTGAAAACATGTTAACACTCCTGGCAGACATGATTCGTTAAAATCACACGTGTTATTATTATATAAGGATCTTTTCAAAGATTCCTAACCCAACTAAATGATCTCTGAATCATGGGTTAAATCATCAATAAGGATGATCAGTTCTTTTTACCAACCATTGGTAATAGAATGCCTACGGGCCCTTCTCATTTTCATATGAGACACAAGACAGTAATAGTCTGTGACCCTGTCTGATAAAGGTAATGAACTTAGTTCAAACCATCATGCCTTGATTCTCTGAAATCATGGCTTATAACTTAAAATTTGTCCCAGTGACTAGGCCTTATGTGCTAATAAAACTGTTATTGTTTTATAATTAGGATAAATTATGATTGAAATCCTAAATAAATGTGAGTAATAAATTAACCATATATGGTCTACGTTTACCACGGTTAATAAATTGCCATAAAAGACAATTCTATAATAAACTCACCAATAAATTATTGTCAATATGTAACAGTTCAGGCTACATGTCACACCCTGGCTTTGCGGAAGCGTGGTTATTTTGGTGTGACTTCTTAATACCATAGCTTAATCATAACAAGCTATATGAAATAAAAACCATGCAAGATCATCCATTAAAATAAGTTTGAAGAGTAAAGAACCACAACATTGTCTTAACGGATATCACATCCTAACAAACATAAACAGTGTTCAAAAGACACAACACCAACAAGAAATAAACACAGTTTAAGAACTGTGACTCGTCCAGGAAAAAGTCACATCCCTTAAACTCGGATGACCTCGAGACTAATGCAGCGGGAAAACGTGTCATACCGCGCCAGATCCTTTAATTCCCTGAAATACATGTAAGTTGAAAAATCAACAATAATGTTGAGCGAGTTCATGTGCAAATAAGGAAAAAGAGATCACCAATGGTTTGCAAGGCCATTGATATGTGTGAAGTGCAAGTAGGAAGACTCAAACCTAGCAGATTTATGCGTTGGGTACAAAGTCACCCCGAGGTCCGTTCTGTTTGGGCCTGGGGCTGGGCTCGCTACACCCAGATAGATCTACCGCTCCTTCCCCTCGGTCCTACCCTGAGGATTAATGGCCTCAAGTTTCCGCCTACACACTCACATGATCTAAATAATAACCCTCCTTACGCTAACCATACCATGTAAAAGTACTCGTAATCATAGTAACATGTATTTCACCCCCGCAGTTTAGAAAACTGAAAACAGTTAGAGAAAAGGGGGACATGAACTCACAGTGGTGCGTCTCTACCAAGTATATCTCCTGATCAAGCAGCTGTGCGACGACCTACACGTACTCAATCTAATAGACGGACGGCCGTGCCTTAGCTTAAGGTTTAAGTTTTTGGGAAATAGTTAGACAACTATTTCGTGTTTATATTTTTGTAAATACCTGGTAATTATTCTCCTTCCCAAGGGTGGGGGATTTAATACATGCGTGTTCGTAAAATTCGAAATACATTATTAAGTCTCACTTAATATATTTTATTTCTTACTTCAAAATATAAATATTCTTCCCAAAATAATACTTTGACAAAAATACACGCTCATAAATATTTTCTTAAAATGCGTAAGTTACGTTTTAAAGATCAGGTGGTAATAATTATACCGTTGTAACTTATTATTAATTATGAAAGCGTATGTATTATTTTTGGAATCATTAGTACTTAGTAATATTATTTTTACTCTAAAAATAATATTCGTATATTTCACAAACTAATCATAAACATTTTACAAGTGACGCTTATGAAAAATATATATATCAAATATATATTTACCCCATTTTTATTTTGTGAAAACCCCACCTCCGATGTTTCATAAATAAAGTCGTGGCGAAACTTACGTTTTGAAAACAAGTCAAAAATAGATTTACAACACTTGTAGTGAAAATATTCCCAAGTGTTAGGTTTTTAGAAAAATTTCGCCAGAGTTTCCCCTGTAACTGGAGGTGGCCACGCTTTCAAGCGTATCATTTTCTTTTATAATTCAAATCAACAGTTTTCTTATTCAACCAAAACAATATCCAAGGCATCAAACTAGTCAAAATATATATAAATCGCATAAATTACATGAACTTGTGGTTTACCCAAAAATATGTAGTAAATCCCATTACTTTTAGTGGATCTTTATATGAATCAACTTCGTTTCTTGAAAGTCTCGTTTTTAAAGGAATTTCATCTTTACAACTTCTTGTCAACTTTTACAAAAATAGTTATTTTGTCGAAACTTTGTGTTACACAAGTGTTTACACACTTGTGTGTTTGCTAAAATCATTCTTGTTCATGTAAGATCCGGCTTTAGAAAATATGATTTCTTTAACACTTGGTCCTTTGAAAGTACCGCTTGTAGATCCGTAGATCTACTAGTTTTGAACACCATTTCATAAGAAAAATCGATTTTACACAAGTTCATGTTTAGTGTGTGGTAGAGTTTCATCATTTAACCCTTTGTACACTTAAACAAACTCTATGCCATGATTCATGATCACGACTAATCCGGGTTAGATGATGATCCGAGCTACCACAACATAGATCGGCACTAATTAATTCCATCAAAACAAGTCTTACAAGATTTACACCATTCTTATGCTTTTAACCAACATTTTGAACATTTTAGTAGACTTTTACATATCATCTTGCAAGTTCTTGAGATTTAACCGTTACACTTCATTTTAACCACTTTAAAATAGATCGAGAGGGCGTTTATAGCAACTTACTACTAGCTCGGGGCTAGGGAAGATTCTAATCGAAAAATGAGTGGATAAAAGCAATGAGAAGAGGTCCTTCACGTTCCGAATGCACCAAGCCTCCTCGTATGTGATCCTTAACACTTGTATGCTCTTGGAATGAGATGATCAAGATCGAAAGATGGATGGATGGGGAAGGGGATGTTCGGCCGAGAGCTTTGGGGAGAGAGGGAGAGAGTGTGTGTTGGTGAGTGCTGAGTGAAAGTGTTAGTGTGTCAAGACTTGATCTTATAGGCAAATGTTATAATCATTATCCAATGGTTTATGTGTCTAATAGATATTAGGCAACTTTGATTAAATTAATCACAAAAGTACAAGGGGTGTCCCCCTTGGGGACGGTTTGGTTAGAGAGGGGGGGGGGGGTAACTTAGTTCAAATCCAACCAATAGTTAAGCATTAGTTAGGTTAAGTGAAGGTTAACTCGGTTACTGATGTGTTATGCGTTATAGCGGGTGTTAGGGTATTCAGGGACCCTAACTGGCTCAGAAAAAGATAAACAATGTTATTGGCAATATTTTTATGTTCCGGGTAAAGTCCGGTTGTTCGGTTGGATAGAGATCCGTTAAAGTGCTTAACAAAGCTTTAAAGTGTCGTTATTATTATTTTTAGTGACACAACTTATTCCCGACACTTTGGAAAGTGTCTAGTAACATTTTTCTCATGTTTTGGCACTTTATTAGGTAGCTTAATGCTGAATTTTGTACTTAGAGTACGTTTTAGGCACATCCGGTCACTGTAATTATCTCATAGTGACGCAGTTCTACAACCCTTATACCCCTACACTCTCTACTAGTGTAGCAAACTATCTCTGGCTCTTACAGGCCTTAGAGGCAGTACCTGCCTGGTGCTAGTTATGACAGCACGTTTAATAGGTTATCCGTTCATTGTGCTACTGTGCTTTTGGTGCATCAAGGTTGTCACAAAGGTGCTGTAAGCAAAACATGGAGTGACAACAAGTAAAGTATGATGCAAGTAAGTACATGTATCAGCATTCAAGTAGCAGTTTATCCACAAGTTCAAGTAAGCACAGTAATTAAGCAGTAATTAATTATTAATTAAGTCATACGGATACCTGGTTTAGTGAGGGTTGTCACATTCTCCCCCCGTTAGAAAAATTTCATCCCGAAATTTTAAGTTCTGCTTCTAGAAGCAGGGTTCTTGGGAAATAGGTGGGGGTATTTCTCTTTCATCCGGTCCTCACGCTCCCAGGTGTATTCAGGACCATGTCTGGCATTCCAACGAACCTTGACGAGCTTGACACTGCTCCGGCGGGTCTTGTTTACTTTCCAATCCGTAACCTCAACAGGTTCTTCAACGAAATGGAGCGTGTCGTCAACATGAATCTCGTCGGTGGGAATGACAACGGTATCTTGAGTTGGACTTTTCTTCAGGTTGGATACATGAAATGTATCGTGAACTCCATTCAGTTCAGCAGGTAAGTCCAACTTGTATGCTACTAGCCCTATTCTTTCCAAAATTCTGAAAGGGCCAATGTAACGCGGATTCAACTTCCCACGCTTTTCGAAGCGTGTCACACCCTTCCAGGGTGAAACTTTCAATAAAACCATATCTCCAACTTGGAATTCCAAATGTTTCCGGTTTGGATCTGCATAGGCTTTCTGTCTTTCGCGAGCTGCTTCGATGCATTTTCGAATCTGCGCAATCTTGTCTGTCGTCTCTTGGACGATTTCGGGACCAACAAGCTGCCTATCACCTGCGTCAGCCCAGCATAGGGGTGATCGACACTTGCGTCCGTAAAGAGCTTCAAATGGCGCGGCTCCAATACTGGTGTGGTAGCTGTTGTTGTATGAAAATTCGACCAGTGGCAAATGCTTATCCCAGCTACCGCCCAAATCCATAACACATGCTCTCAGCATATCTTCCAAGGTCTGAATAGTCCGCTCGCTTTGACCGTCGGTCTAAGGGTGAAATGCAGTGCTCAGATTTAATTGTGAGCCAAAAGCTTCTTGGAAGGATTGCCAAATCCTTGATATGAAACGTCCATCTCTATCAGAGATGATCGAGAGAGGCACTCCATGACGTGCGACGATCTCTCACATGTATATTTCTGCCAGTTTGCTGGTGTTATCCTTCTCTTTGATTGGCAGAAAGTGTGCGGACTTTGTTAGGCGGTCAACTATCACCCAAATAGTGTCATGACCTCTTGGCGTTCTTGGCAACTTTGTAATAAAATCCATGGAGATTTGTTCCCATTTCCACTTGGGAATCTCAGGTTGTTGCAGAAGTCCTGAAGGCTTCTGGTATTCCGCTTTCACCTTAGCACACGTTAGACACTTGCTCACATAAACAACAACATCGCCCTTCATCCTAGGCCACCAATAGTAATCCTTGAGATCTTGGTACATCTTATCCGCTCCTGGATGGATAGAGTACCGCGATTTGTGAGCTTCATCAAAAACAACTTTCCTTAAACCACCAAACAGAGGAACCCAAATCCTTTTCTCAAAACATAACGTTCCTTCCTCGTCTGGCACCAATAGCTTCTCCATCCCACGGAGATATTCTTCTTCAAGATTTCTTTCCTTAAGAGCTTCTTTCTGTGCGGCACGAATGCACAAGGAAAGATCGGTTTGGATAATCATTTCTAAAGCCCTAACCCTTATGGGCTTGATCCTCTCTTTTCGACTTAGGGCGTCGGCAACTACATTCGCCTTCCCTGGATGATACTTTATCTCGCAATCGTAATCATTTAACAACTCAACCCATCGTCTTTGTCTCATATTCAACTCCTTCTGGTTGAATATGTGTTGTAGGCTCTTATGATCTGTAAAAATTGTACATTTCGTACCATATAGGTAGTGTCTCCAGATCTTTAAAGCAAATATCACTGCGCCTAGCTCCAAATCGTGTGTGGTATAGTTCTTCTCATGTACCTTCAACTGACGTGATGCGTAAGCAATAACCTTCTGGCGTTGCATCAACACGCAACCCAATTCTTGACGCGAGGCGTCACAGTATACCACGAAATCGTCAGTACCTTCCGGTAGTGCTAGGATTGGCGCATTGCAGAGCTTATCCTTCAACAGCTGAAACACTTCTTCCTGTTTGATTCCCCAATCAAACTTCTTATCTTTCTGGGTGAGGAGCGTCAATGGTTGAGCGATCTTCGAAAAATCCTCAATGAACCTTCGATAGTAGCCAGCCAAACCCAAGAATTGTCGAATCTCGGTTGGCGTCTTTGGCGTTTCCCAATTCTTGATCGCTTCGATCTTGGTTGGATCCACATGGATTCCATCTCCATTTACCACATGTCCAAGAAATTGGACTTCACGTAGCCAAAATTCGCACTTAGAGAATTTGGCATACAGCTGTTCTTTCTTCAGCAGCTCCAAAATAGCTCTTAGATGCTGTTCGTGCTCAGCCTTTGTCCTTGAATAAATCAAGATGTCGTCGATAAACACAATCACGAACTTGTCCAAGTACGGCTTGCAAACTCTATTCATCAAATCCATAAAGACTGCAGGTGCGTTTGTCAACCCAAACGGCATAACAAGGAACTCGTAGTGTCCATAACGAGTTCTGAAGGCTGTCTTCGGGATACTCTCCTCTTGTATCCTTAACTGATGGTATCCAGATCGCAAATCGATCTTTGAGTAAAAGCTTGAACCTTGCAGTTGATCAAACAGATCATTAATTCTTGGCAGAGGATATCTATTCTTGATCGTCAGCTTGTTCAGCTCCCGGTAGTCTATGCACATTCGAAAACAACCGTCCTTCTTTTTGACAAACAGGACCGGAGCTCCCCAAGGCGAGAAGCTTGGTCGGATAAATCCCTTGTCTAACAACTCTTGAAGTTGTGTCGACAATTCTTGCATCTCAGACGGGGCAAGTCTATAAGGTGCCTTAGCCACAGGCGCGGCGCCTGGGACTAAATCGATGTGAAACTCCACTTGCCTCTGAGGTGGCAGTCCAGGCAAGTCCTCCGGGAAGACTTCCGGATACTCCCTCACGACAGGGATGTCTTCGATCTTCGGTTCTGCAGCTTTCTTGTCTACAATGTGTGCCAGGAAGGCAGCACATCCCTTCTATAAACACTTTCACGCTTTCAGGCAGCTGATGATTCTTAAAGGCGTATCACGCTTTTCGCCATGTACCACAATTGTTTCGCCATCTTCGGTCGGGATACGAACGACCTTTTCGTGACAAACAATTTCTGCCTTGTTGCTTGATAACCAATCCATTCCTACTACCACGTCGAAGCTTCCCAACCTGACTGGTAGTAGATCCAAAGCAAACTCACGTCCTCCCAACTCGATTGCACAACCTCTGATCACTTCATTGGCTTCTACTAACTTCCCATTAGCCAATTCGATTGAGTAGGGAATATCTAACTTACTAGCGGCTAAACCAAGCATATTCTTCAATTCTAACGATACGAAGCTATAGTCGGCACCAGTATCAAATAAAACGGATGCATAGCGTTGGTTTATAGGGAACGTACCAGTAACGACATTGGGATCCTGGCGCGCTTCCCTCGCTTCGATATTGAACACTCTTCCACGGGCTTGGTTCAACTCTGGGCAGTTCCTCTTAAAGTGCCCGATATCACCACAGTTAAAGCATCCAGGTCTTTGCCCGTTTCCACCTCCATTTCCAGCTTGGTTATTCCTTTGGTTATGATTCACAGCGCCCGCTTGATTCACATTGTTGCCTCGATTCCCATTACCTCCATTGTTTCCTTGTGGGCGATTTCTAATTCCACCCCGGTTATTGTTTCTGTTTCCAAATCCTCCTTGGCCTCCCTGGCCAACAGTGGCCCAACAAGAATCCTTCAAGTGGCCAGGTTTCCCACACGCTTCACATACCTTCAAACCACATCGGCCAGAATGGTGACGCTGGCAGGTGTTGCACTTGGGCTGGGTGCCCATATATCCCTTTCCTTTCTTTCCACCACCAGCTGTAACCTGAGCTGGCGCGTTTGGCTCTCCTTTCTTAACAACACCACTAGTGCCTTGTTTGAAGTTCGAGAACTTTCGTTTGTTACCTCCGGATGACTCGACGTGAGTCTCTTTCTTCTTTGTCTCGATCTCATCGAACTTGTTCAGGCGGATAGCCTCCTCAGTGAGAGCCATGCTCAAATCGATTGCCTCAGTAATTGTTGCAGGCTTGGAGGAGGTCACCATGCTTATGATTTGAGGAGCTAATCCCCAAATGAAGCGTTCAATCCGCTTGAATTCTGGAGTGACCATATAGGGTACCACATGCGACAGGTCGTGAAACCTCTGAACATATTACGCGATCTTCGGACCTTCCATCTTCAAATGCCAGAACTCAGTTTCCAATCTTTGGATTTCAGCGCGAGAACAATACTTTTTGCGCATTAGTTCCTTCAGTTCAGTCCGTGTTAGTGCGTAGGCAGCAGCTTCACCAAGTGTCTTCACTTGAAAATTCCACCAAGATAGGGCTCCATCCAAAACTAGCCCAGAAATGTAGGTGACTTGCTGGTCTGGTGCACATTTGCTCATGCGGAGAACAGATTCAGTCTTCTCGGCCCAACGAACACAAGCGACAGCACCTCCGGTGCCATCAAAGTTGACAGGCTTGCAGTCTAGAAACTGCTTGTAGGTGCACCTTGCACATACGTTACAACATATGAATGGCATTAGCATCCTTGCTAGAGATATCCAATTAGATCATGGTATGTCTTAATGACTTAGTATTACCATGAGGTGGATTGTTGTTGCCATTGTTGTTTGAGCTGCTTCCGCTGGGTCCTCCTTGTGAGGCGGCGTATTGCACGATGGCAGCAGCGATGACTTGTTGGAGTTCTGCCTCATTGGTAGGCATCGGCGTTTGACGTTTCGGCGGCATCTTCTAAAAGATGGGTTCACGTCGGTCAGACCATAATAAAGCGTACGTATATAATGATAGTAATAGTACATAACATCTCATGTTATAATCATATTAATCACACAACATCCCTTGTTCTAAGACATAAATAATCAATCAAAACATCACATTTGATGAGAATACTGCGATTACATTGCCAAAATCGGGACCACATGGTAGAGTGTACAAGTACATAATAGTGTCATACATCATCATCGACTAAGGGCTACATCACCCCAGTCCAAAAGAATATCAAATCAGTGTCAATACATCCCATATACAAGATCAACAAAAGTCAGAATCAGAATGCAGTCTCCAAAAATGTTGTGTGGTCAGAGCAATCGCCGTCTTCTCACCAACGTCTACCCATGCTGTACTAAAGATGCCCTAAACTGATGGTGGTGGAGGAGGGGGAAAATGGGTGTAGAACAAACGTCGCAAATGGAGCCAGTCCTCCTCCATGGCTCTCTGGGTACGCAACCTGCTGCTCAAGTGCCAAAAGGCGTGCAACATAGTCAGGTAACAATGGTCGAGGGTGCTGCGAAGAAGCAGGGTGGGTCTGACCCTGACACTGGCACGGCGGTGGCTGAGCTCTCTCAAGCTCCTGAATATGCCGTGTGAGTGCCTCCTGCTGGACAACAAACGACATCAGAACGTCCTCAATAGAATACCCCATATGGAAAGGATGGTAGGGGTCGGTCGGTGGCATAACAGACGGTGATGTCCAGAGAAACGGCTCGCTGGCTGGATCAAAAGGTGGCACAAAGAATGGTGGTGCAGGGGGAATAGCAGATGAAGACTGTGGCATAACTGGAATAGATGTCGGCACATGTCCAAAGGGATGAGCCGAGGAACCCTCTCCAGGTCGAGCTGGAGGTGTGTACTGTGCAAATGAAAAAGAGAAATCAACGTGACGTGCATCGGTGGTATGAGGAGGAATAGGTGGAAGCTCATCATCCGCAGGAATCCACCCATGCTGGGCGTGCTCATCTCGTGGGTCAATCTGTGCCTCAAAAAGTGCTCGATCAAACTGTACAGGCATAGGGTCAAGGTGGGGTGCAACAAGAGGGTCAGCAGGTATATCAGCGATAAGTGGGGGATCAACATGATCAGCAGCAATAACATGGTCACCCTCCAGTAGTGGTGCATCAGCAGGGTGATCATCAATGGGTAGGTCAGCAATCACAGGATCAATGGGCATGCCAGCATGAACAGGGTCATGCTCAAACACTGGGTCAGGAGCAGCTACTGGCTCAAGGGCCATGGCAGGCTCGGGATCAACGAACTCCATATCAAAATCTGCATGATCAGCGAATGCAGGGTCAACTGGGTCTACTGGGTCAACCATAGGCTGATCCAAGTGGATGAACTCTATCTCCTGGTCCGGGTCAAATCCAGGGGGAAAAAGGGTCTGAATCCTCATCGAGGTCATGATCGAAAGCAAATCTAGGAGCAGAGACAGCAGATGATGCCCTGTCAGGATCTGAACCGTGTGAATAGTGTTGTGCGCTCCGAGTGTGTGACGGTGCGGAGGCCACAGACTCGAAGGAGTCTGGAGCGGGTGAGTGTGCAGGTGACTCCTCAGCTGGAGCATCTGCGAGTAACAAAAGACCACCGTCAGCTAGAAGGGCCTCGCCCTCAACATCGTCCTCCAGGGGCTCATTATCAAACAGATCGACGTCGTCGTCAACGTCGGCGTCGAGGAGCATATCGTAAGCAGGATAAACGGCCAAAGGTATGGGAGCAGGGATCTCTACGAGTGGTAGGTACCCAGCAAAAGGGCCATCAGTGGGCTCATCGACAGCGTCAGGCAGCGCAAAGGGCTGAAAGTCGTCCTCGTCTATGCTGGTAACATCTGATGTGTGCTCTGAAGACTCTAAGTCGTCTGATACTATGGGTCTAGGGCCCGTGGTGTTCGAATCACCTGTGCCGGACGAGTCCATGGTGTCTGTAACACAAACACAAATATGTACAAATAATCAATCATACAATAAGATAAGCACATTAGTCACCAAGTAAGCAATCAAATAATTCTCCTAGTCCCACTAGCCTCCCAGCCTCTCAGACTGCTCTTCCTAGTCCTACTAGACAACTACCTCGGTCTCCTAGACCGAGCCTCGGTCTTCCAGACCGAGCCTCAGCCTCCCAGACTGAGCCTATAAATAATAAATAAATGTGCTCAACATTTGTTTGTAAAAAGTTTTGGATTTGGACTTGAGTGGTATGCAGTGTAAAAAAATGTTTTCGTGAGAGCCATAGTGATCATAGTCTAGACTCGAGAAGGAATCCTAGTTCGCTATGATCAGAGCTCTGATACCAAGCTGTCACACCCTGGCTTTGCGGAAGCGTGGTTATTTTGGTGTGACTTCTTAATACCATAGCTTAATCATAACAAGCTATATGAAATAAAAACCATGCAAGATCATCCATTAAAATAAGTTTGAAGAGTAAAGAACCACAACATTGTCTTAACGGATATCACATCCTAACAAACATAAACAGTGTTCAAAAGACACAACACCAACAAGAAATAAACACAGTTTAAGAACTGTGACTCGTCCAGGAAAAAGTCACATCCCTTAAACTCAGATGACTTCGAGACTAATGCAGCGGGAAAACGTGTCATACCGCGCCAGATCCTTTAATTCCCTGAAATACATATAAGTTGAAAAATCAACAATAATGTTGAGCGAGTTCATGTGTAAGTGAGTAAATAAACCTTTGTATGTATAAAAACCCTGGTATGTAGCAAATAAGGAAAAAGAGATCACCAATGGTTTGCAAGGCCATTGATATGTGTGAAGTGCAAGTAGGAAGACTCAAACCTAGCAGATTTATGCGTTGGGTACAAAGTCATCCCGAGGTCCGTTCTGTTTGGGCCTGGGGCTGGGCTCGCTACACCCAGATAGATCTACCGCTCCTGCCCCTCGGTCCTACCCTGAGGATTAATGGCCTCAAGTTTCCGCCTACCCACTCACATGATCTGAATAATAACCCTCCTTACGCTAACCATACCATGTAAAAGTACTCGTAATCATAGTAACATGTATTTCACCCCCGCCGTTTAGAAAGCTGAAAATAGTTAGAGAAAAGGGGGACATGAACTCACAGTGGTGCGTCTCTACCAAGTATATCTCCTGATCAAGCAGCTGTGCGACGACCTACACGTACTCAATCTATTAGACGGACGGTCGTGCCTTAGACCTACACGTACTCAAACTATTTCGTGTTTATATTTTTGTAAATACTTGGTAATTATTCTCCTTCCCAAGGGTGGGGGATTTAATACATGCGTGTTCGTAAAATTCGAAATACATTATTAAGTCTCACTTAATATATTTTATTTCTTACTTCAAAATATAAATATTCTTCCCAAAATAATACTTTGACAAAAATACGCGCTCATAAATATTTTCTTAAAATGCGTAAGTTACGTTTTAAAGATCAGGTGGTAATAATTATATCGTTGTAACTTATTATTAATTATGAAAGCGTATGTATTATTTTTGGAATCATTAGTACTTAGTAATATTATTTTTACTCTAAAAATAATATTCGTATATTTCACAAACTAATCATAAACATTTTACAAGTGACGCTTATGAAAAATATATATATCAAATATATATTTACCCCGTTTTTATTTTGTGAAAACCCCACCTCCGATGTTTCGTAAATAAAGTTGTGGCGAAACTTACGTTTTGAAAACAAGTCAAAAATAGATTTACAACACTTGTAGTGAAAATATTCCCAAGTGTTAGGTTTTTAGAAAAATTTCGCCAGAGTTTCCCCTGTAACTGGAGGTGGCCACGCTTTCAAGCGTATCATTTTCTTTTATAATTCAAATCAACAGTTTTCTTATTCAACCAAAACAATATCCAAAGCATCAAACTAGTCAAAATATATATAAATCGCATAAATTACATGAACTTGTGGTTTACCAAAAAATATGTAGTAAATCCCATTACTTTTAGTGGATCTTTATATGAATCAACTTCGTTTCTTGAAAGTCTCGTTTTTAAAGGAATTTCATCTTTACAACTTCTTGTCAACTTTTACAAAAATAGTTATTTTGTCGAAACTTTGTGTTACACAAGTGTTTACACACTTGCGTGTTTGCTAAAATCATTCTTGTTCATGTAAGATCCGGCTTTAGAAAATATGATTTCTTTGACACTTGGTCCTTTGAAAGTACCGCTTGTAGATCCGTAGATCTACTAGTTTTGAACACCATTTCATAAGAAAAATCGATTTTACACAAGTTCATGTTTAGTGTGTGGTAGAGTTTCATCATTTAACCCTTTGTACACTTAAACAAACTCTATGCCATGATTCATGATCACGACTAATCCGGGTTAGATGATGATCCGAGCTACCACAACATAGATCGGCACTAATTAATTACATCAAAACAAGTCTTACAAGATTTACACCATTCTTATGCTTTTAACCAACTTTTTTAACATTTTAGTAGACTTTTACATATCATCTTGCAAGTTCTTGAGATTTAACCGTTACACTTCATTTTAACCACTTTAAAATAGATCGAGAGGGCGTTTATAGCAACTTACTACTAGCTCGGGGCTAGGGAAGATTCTAGTCGAAAAATGAGTGGATAAAAGCAATGAGAAGAGGTCCTTCACGTTCCGAATGCACCAAGCCTCCTCGTATGTGATCCTTAACACTTGTATGCTCTTGGAATGAGATGATCAAGATCGAAAGATGGATGGATGGGGAAGGGGATGTTCGGCTGAGAGCTTTGGGGAGAGAGGGAGAGAGTGTGTGTTGGTGAGTGTTGAGTGAAAGTGTTAGTGTGTCAAGACTTGATCTTATAGGCAAATGTTATAATCATTATCCAATGGTTTATGTGTCTAATAGATATTAGGCAACTTTGATTAAATTAATCACAAAAGTACAAGGGGTGTCCCCCTTGGGGACGGTTCGGTTAGAGAGGGGGGGGGGGTAACTTAGTTCAAATCCAACCAATAGTTAAGCATTAGTTAGGTTAAGTGAAGGTTAACTCGGTTACTGATGTGTTATGCGTTATAGCGGGTGTTAGGGTATTTAGGGACCCTAACTGGCTCAGAAAAAGATAAACAATGTTATTGGCAATATTTTTATGTTCCGGGTAAAGTCCGGTTGTTCGGTTGGATAGAGATCCGTTAAAGTGCTTAACAAAGCTTTAAAGTGTCGTTATTATTATTTTTAGTGACACAACTTATTCCCGACACTTTGGAAAGTGTCTAGTAACATTTTTCTCATGTTTTGGCACTTTATTAGGTAGCTTAATGCTGAATTTTGTACTTAGAGTACGTTTTACGCACATCCGGTCACTGTAATTATCTCCTAGTGACGCAGTTCTACAACCCTTATACCCCTACACTCTCTACTAGTGTAGCAAACTATCTCTGGCTCTTACAGGCCTTAGAGGCAGTACCTGCCTGGTGCTAGTTATGACAGCACGTTTAATAGGTTATCCGTTCATTGTGCTACTGTGCTTTTGGTGCATCAAGGTTGTCACAAAGGTGCTGTAAGCAAAACATGGAGTGACAGCAAGTAAAGTATGATGCAAGTAAGTACATGTATCAGCATTCAAGTAGCAGTTTATCCACAAGTTCAAGTAAGCACAGTAATTAAGCAGTAATTAATTATTAATTAAGTCGTACGGATACCTGGTTTAGTGAGGGTTGTCACACTACATGGCAGACTCAAACGAGATTAATAGTCACCCTCGGGGAGAGCTTGATAATGCCTGAGTAAATGTAGCGGGTGCAGAATTACAGGCAATGATAGATAATGCCGTTAATCGAGCTATGGATAGACAGCTCCATGAATCAAGTGGTACCCATGCAAGGACCCAATCTGCACCACACTCTAGAACACCCTCCAGGACCCACACTGCCCACAACAGTAATTCTCACGACTCATCAAACCAGAGGAGTGCTCCATCCCAAAGAGTCGTACAGAATCAAGAACCCCGTAATAAGGGTTGCTCCTATAAGTACTTCGTATCGTGCAAACCCAGGGATTTCACTGGGGAAAAGGAGCAGTAGATTGCATGACTTGGTTGGACGAGATGGATACGGTTGTGGACATCAGTGGTTGCAATAATAGGGATATTGTGAAATTCGTGTCTCAGTCTTTTAAGGGAGAAGCATTAGCTTGGTGGAGATCTTTGATCCAAGCTACAGGGAAAGTCCCATTGTACAATATGACCTAGGAACAGTTCATGGCGCTGATCAAGGAAAATTACTGCCCTCAGCATGAGGTTGAGAAAATTGAAGCTGACTTCTTGTCGCTGGTCATGAGAAACCTAGACTGTCAGGCCTACCTGACCAACTTTAACACTTTGTCAAGATTGGTTCCATATCTAGTAACCCCAGAACCCAAACGTATAGCTCGTTTTATCGGGGGTTTGGCCCCGGAGATCAAGGCAAGTGTGAAGGCCTCCAGACCAACTACTTTTCGGTCTACAGCGGACATATCATTGTCTCTTACCTTGGATGCGGTCAGGCTGAAATCGCAGAGGAACACCGATACCGAAAAGAGGAAGCGTGAGGATGACAACTCACGACGTCCAGACAAGAAGCAGAAGGGGAACAATGACCACAGGAAGGGTCAGGATTTAGGAAGGATGGTTAGCAGTCGGGTGAAAAACCCAGATGTAAAATCTGCAAAAGACAGCACTTTGGGAAGTGCAGGTTTGAATCGAATTCAAATTCACAAGCGAAAGCTTTTACATGTGGATTGTGCAAGTCCAAGGAACACAAGACCTTGGATTGCAAAAAGATGAAGGATGCGACCTGCTACGGTTGCAATGAAAGTGGGCACATCAAGACCAATTGCCCAAAATACGCCAAGAAGCCTGAAGAGGCTAAGAAGACCAATGCTAGGGTCTTCAGGATGGATGCTAAGGAAGCCGTAAAGGACGACAATGTGATAACAGGTACCTTTCTCGTAAATGATGTTTATGCGAGAGTGTTATTTGATTCAGGCGCTGATAAGTCGTTCGTAGATAATAAGTTTTGTGAATTGTTAAAATTACCTGTTAAGACCTTAAGGGTGAAGTATGAGGTGGAACTAGCAGATGGCACTTTAGAAACCGCCTCAACCTTATTAGATGGATGTTTCATATCCATTAAGAACCACTCTTTTCCTTTGTCCCTACTTCCTTTAAAACTAGCTGGTTTTGACATAGTTTTAGGCATGGACTGGTTATCTCATAACCAGGCCCAGATTGTCTGCAATAAGAAGCAAGTGATGATCAAGACTCCGTCTGGTGAATCACTTACTATCCAGGGAGATACCCAGTATGGGCTGCCCGAGAAAATGTCTATGCTTAAAGACTCTAAGTGTTTGAAGAAGGGTTGTGTCATCTACATGGCACAAGTGATAATTGATGAGCCGAAGCCCAAGATTGGGGATATCCCCGTCATTTCTGAATACCCCAAAGTTTTTCCAAAAGAACTACCTGGTTTACCACCAGATAGGCAAGTAGAATTCAGAATTGACATTATTCCTGGATCAGCACCAGTAGCAAGGGCGCCTTATAGGTTGGCACCAACAGAGATGAAGGAATTGAGAACGCAGCTAGATGATTTTCTAGCCAAAGGTTTCATCAAACCTAGTTCGTCTCCTTGGGGAGCACCAGTTTTATTTGTCAAGAAGAAGGATGGATCGATGCGTCTGTGCATCGACTACCGTGAGCTTAATAAGGTCACTATCAAGAATAGGTATCCTTTGCCCAGAATCGACGATCTGTTCGATCAACTTCAAGGGGAAAGTTTCTTCTCGAAGATTGACTTGAGGTCAGGCTATCACCAACTGAAGGTTAGAGATGAAGACGTACACAAGACTGCATTTAGGACTCATTATGGTCATTACGAGTTCCTAGTGATGCCTTTTGGGCTCACTAATGCACCGGCCGCATTCATGGATCTCATGAATCGCGTTTGCAAGCCGCACTTAGATAAATTCGTCATCGTTTTCATCGATGATATCCTCATCTACTCGAAGAACCAAGCTGACCACGAGAAGCATCTTCACTGCATTTTGGAACTACTTCATAAAGAAAAGCTTTATGCCAAGTTCTCGAAGTGTGAATTCTGGCTTCGAGAAGTCCAATTTCTTGGACATGTTGTTAGTGAGCGTGGTATCCAAGTAGATCCCGCTAAAGTAGAAGCTGTCATGAATTGGCATGAGCCAAAGACGCCTACAGAAATTCGTAGCTTCCTAGGTTTGGCAGGATACTATAGGCGATTCATTGAAAACTTCTCAAGGATTGCTGCACCCCTGACTTCGCTGACACGTAAGAAGATTAAGTTTGACTGGGGTCCTAAGCAGCAGGAATCCTTCGATATTCTGAAACAAAAGTTGAGCAATGCTCCAGTACTGACATTGCCTGAAGGAATAGAGGAGTTTGTAGTTTATTGTGATGCATCACACACCGGGATGGGATGTGTGCTTATGCAGAAAGGCAAAGTCATTGCCTATGCTTCACGCCGGTTAAAGGTGCACGAAAAGAATTACACCACCCATGATTTGGAGTTGGGTGCCGTTGTATTCGCACTAAAACTTTGGAGGCACTATTTATATGGAATCAAATGTGTGATCTATTCTGATCACAAGAGCCTTCAACATCTGTTCAATCAGAAGGACTTGAACATGAGGCAACGCCGTTGGATGGAAACTCTTAATGATTATGACTGTGAAATAAGATACCATCCCGGCAAGGCGAATGTAGTCGCCGATGCCTTGAGTCGGAAGGAAAGGGTGAAACCCATCCGAATCAATGCCAAGCGCATGGAAATAAAGAATAATTTTATTGAAAGGTTGTTAGCTGCACAGAAGGAAGCTGTGTTGGAAGCTAACTATCCTAACGAAAAGCTAGGGGTAACTGAGGAGCAGTTAACACTTAGCAAGGACGGAATACTAAGATTGAATGGACGAATATGGGTTCCAATTTATGGAGGACTTCGAGATGTTATCCTTCGGGAAGCCCATAGTTCCAAATACTCCGTTCATCCTGGAGCAGATAAGATGTACCAGGATCTAAGGGCGAATTATTGGTGGATAGGCTTGAAAAAGTCTGTAGCTACCTATGTAGCTAAATGCTTGACGTGTGCGCAAGTCAAGGCAGAACATCAAAAGCCGTCAGGTTTGCTACAACAGCCTGAACTTCCCACCTGGAAATGGGAAATGGTAACTATGGATTTTATTACCAAGTTACCTAAGACAAGGAAATTAAATGACACCATCTGGGTGATCGTAGACAGACTGACTAAGTCAGCACATTTCCTACCCATTAAGGAGACTTACAGCTCCGACATGTTAGCCCAGTTGTACGTGGATAAGATTATAACTTTACATGGCATACCTGTGTCTATTATCTCTGACAGAGATACTAGATACACGTCACATTTTTGGAAAATCTTCCAACAATCTTTGGGCACGCGTTTGAATTTTAGTACGGCTTACCATCCCCAGACAGATGGTCAGAGTGAGCGTACTATTCAAACGTTGGAAGACATGCTTCGTGCATGTGTGATTGACTTGGGTGGTAGTTGGGATAACCACCTGCCACTAATTGAGTTCTCCTACAACAATAGCTACCATACCAGCATTAAGGTTGCGCCTTTCGAGGCCTTATACGGTAGAAAGTGTAGAACGCCCGTTTGCTGGGCGGAAGTCGGAGATGTCCAATTATCGGGACCAGAGATAGTGTTCGAAACGACGGACAAGATAGTCCAGATTCGTGACCGTCTCAAAGCTGCCCGAGATAGGCAGAAGAGTTACGCTGATCCAAAGCGTAAAGCCTTTAACTTCAAGGTAGGTGATAAAGTTTTGCTTAAAGTATCACCCTGGAAAGGAGTGATGCGATTTGGTAAGAAAGGCAAGCTAAGCCCGAGATACATAGGACCTTTCGAGGTAATCGAACGTGTCGGGTCAGTTGCCTATAAGCTAAACTTACCAGAAGAGCTCAGTGGAATTCACAACGTATTTCACATCGGCAATCTGAAAAAGTGTTTCGCTGATGAATCACTGGTCATACCACATTCGGATGTGCATATAGATGAGAGCTTGAAATTTGTGGAAAAACCATTGTCGATCGAGGATCGACAGGTTAAGAAGCTTCGAAGGAAGCATGTACCGATTGTAAAGGTCAAGTGGGATGCCCGTAGAGGTCCCGAGTATACGTGGGAGGTTGAGTCCACGATGAAAGAAAAGTACCCTTATTTTTTCAGTAAATCTCGAGGTCAAGATTTCTTTTAAGGGGGTGAGGATGTAACACCTCGAAAATTTACGTCCTATAATGTGTTGACACGTGTCATAGGTTTGAACGTGTGAAAGAATGTTCTTGAAGGACTAAAGTTGACAAACAATGAAACTATGTAAATATAAGGGTTCAAAGTGTCAACAATGAATAAATATGCTTTACAATAACCCTACATGGTGTTTATAACCCTAAATGAATAAATCATGGATCATACGAAGCGAATTGTGAAAGAAAGTGAGAGATTACAAACTACAGGGGTTAAATGTGTCAACATGTAAAGATATACCTCTGAGTGACCTTTTAGCAAACCCGAAGCCTTGTAACGATTAATTATGCTCACTAGATTGCACCATAAAAATTTTACCAAGTTTCGTTACCGTATGAGAAAGTTATGATAAAATTCGTGTGTGAGGGTTAGAATCGTCAACATTAAAATTTAGGGCTTTTCGGGTGATCACAAAGTTACCCGAGGACTTGACAAAGATGGTATAAGCCTTAAAGCCCCATATGTCAATTATAAAGTCTTAGAATGCAAGAAAACCAAGTGAAAACGACCTTTCGGGGGACCAGGGACTGAAATGCAATTAATGAAAACTTGCTGAGCTGGTCATCAACACGCTCGCGTAGCGCGAGCATGAATACCCCGGCAGTCACGCTACGCGACTGCCTTGTCTGATCAGAAAACATGCACAGATGTCCTGCATGCCTGTTAACCGACTTAGATCGAATTTTGGCATACCATGGGCTTCCCTATACTGGTATTTAGGCTGTAGAGGGCACTTGTAATCATCCTTGAACATTAGTAGACCCATTTGGCATCAATCTAGTGTGATCAAAGTCAATATATAAGCTTCATAATGTTGCAACATTCTTCCATTCATCATCTGATCAACTTCTGGAGCATAAGGACCATTCTCAAGCTTCCCAATCATCCATTAGACACATGTAAGTACCCTTGACCCTTCTTAATCAAGTTTTGATTAGTTTATAGCTTAAAAGTCAAACCGTTGTAACTATGGTTTGACTTAACGATAAAACACAAACGGTCCAGTGTTTTGCTGAAATGAAAGTTGTTATAAGTTGGTAATTATGTGGGCTTTAAAGCCTTAAAAGGGCACCCACTGATTTCCATCCTATCTAGGTCGTTTGTCGAGTCTACGGTAATTAGAAAAAGTCAACAGAATCATTAAACGCGTAATTAGCAATATAGAAGGTGTGTAACCTGTTTTATCATTCATATAGCTTGTTAATAAGTATAAAAACTTGTCTACGCTTGTTTGATTCGACAACTTTCTGTTTAAGATCGATTCGGAACCGAAAGGCGCATAGTTTGACTTTTTGCTTTGACTTTGGTTCTGACTCGGTTTTGATAGTTTTAGACATGCCTTAAAGTTCCATTAGGACCTAGTTGCATGTGTGTATAACCCTCTGCGTTTATACCACTTGAAACCTCGATTGTCCGACGTTTCCGTTAAATTGCCAAATGTTGACCATATTGCCCTTATAATCATAAAACGAGATTTTTGAAGATGTGAAAGGACAATAACCTTTGTTACTAATTATTAATCATGTCCCGAAAATTTCACATCAATCGGAGGTCTAGATTAGGAGTTATGCTTAATGACGTAATTATAACGATTCTTAGTAATTAAACGGCGTCATTAGCGTAAAGCCTATGTAAACCCAATCTTTGACACCAAAAATTTTACCCACTGATGTAATATAATATTTTGGGATTTTTGAAGATTTTTGAAGATTTTTAATTATTTTTAAACGGCGTCATTAGCGTAAAGCTAGGTTTATCGCCTTGATTCGGTTAATATCGAATATACCCTTTTCGGTTATAAAATGAGTTTTACAAATCCTTTTGATGCCAATCCAATTGTTACTGATTTTAAATAATAAATGAAGTGTTTTGAACCTGTTTAACTGATCAGAAAACCCAGAATCCTATTTTAAACTGTACGTCGCTTAAAACGGCTTTATACGCGTATTATACGCATAGTTTGGGTTTAAAACTATTTTGGCATATAAGACTTAAAACCAAATGTTATAATCTGTTAAAATAAACTATTTTACTGATTTATTCAGACCCGGATCACAGAAGCTTAATTGATCCCTTTTATAATCTTTAAAATGACCAAAATACCCCTACGGGGCTTAATATGAGATTAAACTCGTTATGGGCATAATGGGAGATATCATACTGATATCACAACATATTTAAAGCATGTTAACTTAGGAAACCTGTTTAGGACTCTTATGGTTACCCGTTACGCTTCATACGCGTTCGGTACGGTTTATGTAACTAGTTTACATAAATTAGCCGAAATGGGTCAAACCTTATCGGTTTTATCTCAAAATCCAGAATGTGTATAATATACCCATATTAAGAAAGTCTTCAAACTTGTCGGGTCTAAATCACATTCTATCCGGTCTTCGCTTAATCGTGCGTACGAACCGTATCTTTAAAACTAACCGGTCTAAGCTTAAGCTTAACTAAAGACCCGTTAGGATTCTAATAGGTTGTTATAAACCTTCGTTCCAGATTAGGATAACCGGTAAAAGATACTTGCACTCGCTAATTTTGATTTATACTTGCTCAGGTAAATACTTTTAACTTATTTTCCCTTATACGGGCTTGGGGTACGGTATATAAAATACCACTTGGTCGGGCATTCGACCTTAATCGTTTTGGGGGTTAAGTATTATCGAGATGAACGTTTAAATTGTTTTGTTTGCTTAAAGCCTTTGGGGGGTTAATGACCATGTCCCGGATATCCCTAGCATCATTTTACGAAATGGCCACGACCTTAGCACTCAGGTGTAGGCGTACACCTGTCAGTGTCTCATATACATAATGTGGTGTGTCTATTGATCTTTAACCCGGCACGAACCGGGCTACTGAACGCATAAGAAACATGTAAATCTTTTACAAGTATTATATTCAAATAATTATCCCAAGTTAATAAAATATTATTTGTGCCTTGTGCCTTAAATGCATTTTCTTAAACTCTTTTCAAAATGAGTCGGTTGATTGTATTTACCAGTGTAAACTGACGTATTTTCTCAAAAAGGTTAAGTGCAGGTACTACGCGTAATAGGCTGGCTTTGCTCCTAGCATCCACAATAAGTCTCGCAAGCTTGGATGTCATAAACTGTTGAACATTGTTTCCTTTTGTTTTGATCTACCTGTGGATTTATATTCAACTAATTGTGATACTTAATATTACAATACTGTTTGGTTGAAATGAATCTATATTTTGCTTCCGCTGTGCATTTAAATATTGTGTTGTTTGACTATTATGTTGCCAACCACGTCACGATACTCCCCCACCGGGCCCACCGGTGACACGTGGAAATCCGGGGTGTAACAAATACCAAACATGGGTCGCTAACCCAGTAATGGTTCAAAAACACAGTGGCGGGTGGCGCATGTGTGTCGACTTCAAAGACCTCAACAAAGCCTGCCCCAAGGATTGTTATGCGCTACGCGTTTTAGACAAAAAAGTCGACTCTCTAGCATCCTTCCGCTGGAAGTGTTTCCTCGACTGTTATAAAGGCTACCATCAGGTAAAAATGAAGGAGGAATATGAAGACAAAACGGATTTCCGAACAGATAAAGGCATCTTTTGTTATACAAAAATGCCCTTTGGTCTTCGCAATGGAGGAGCTACTTACCAATGCCTGATAGATACAGTCTTTAGGGAAGACATCGGGAAAACAGTGGAAGTTTACATGGATGACCTCGTCATCATGTGCGAAGAAGAGGAAACCATGCTCGCAAACGTCCAGCGCACGTTCGACTCTTTGCGCAACGTCAATCTGAAGCTAAACCCAACAAAGTGCTCTTTCGGAATGGAAGAGGGAAATTTTTGGGGTTCATAGTAACAAGAGACGGCTTCAAGGTCAATCCGGAGAAGGTACAGGCCATACAGCTAATGCCGTCACCCGCAACAGTAAAAGAAATGCAGCGACTAGCGGGACGATTAGCAGCTTTGAACATATTCTTGGCAAATCACGCCGCTAAGTCTTATCCATTCATTAGCACACTGCGCAATTGTGCTAAGAAAAGCCACTTCCAGTGGACACCAGAAGCGGAAACAACTTTCAAGCAGATGAAGGAATGTTTAATTAAGCTGCCAACGCTAATAGCACTGCGAGAAAAAGAACCGCCAATCATGTACTTGTCCGCGGCAGAGGTAGCGGTCGGCGCAGTCTTAATGGTAGAACGGGAGAACATTCAGACCCCAATATATTATATCAGCAAGATGCTAACCGGTCCGGAGACGCGCTATTTGATGATAGAGAAACTAGTCCTCGCGCTAGTACATGCATCAAGACGCCTACGCCGGTATTTCTCTGGTCATGTTATTTCAGTTCTTACTAACTATCACTTGAGTTGAATTCTATCTAAGCCGGATGTTGCAGGAAGATTGGCCAAGTGGGCCATTAAACTGGGCGAATACAACATCTTATATAGACCGCGGCCAGCAATCAAAGGGCAAGTCTTAGCAGATTTCATCACCGAAGTTCCCATAGACAAAGTGCAAGAATGTGAGGCGATCCAAAATCCTATTCTAGTCTTCGACGATAGGGTTTGGACGTTGCACACAGATGGGGCTTCTAACGACGATGGAGTAGGCGCAGGCCTTCGGTTAGTCAGCCCAGACGATCACGAGCTTACATACGCGATACGCTTAGATTTCAAAAGCACAAAGAACGAGGCAGAATATGAAGCGTTTCTAGCAGGCCTCCGTTTGGCGCTAAAAATGGGAGCAAGAAATCTCGAAGCTCATGTCGATTCCAACTTGGTGGCCGAGCAAGTTAATGGGCACTATGATGCAAAGGGCGAAGCCATGGCATTATACCTAGAACAAGCACGAATGCTTATCAGCCAATTCCAAACGTTCAAGGTAATTCACATCAACAGAAGTGAAAATAAGCATGCGGACACATTAAGCAAACTGGCTGCCACCAGTTTCAGACATTTAGCAAAAGAGGTGCACATCGAGGTATTGTCCAATCCTTCTGTTCCTCTTAAATAAGTAAACATCGTTGAGATCGGCAACCCATCCTGGATATCTCCTATCATCATGTACCTACAACACGACAAACTTCCTGAGGAGAAAGCAGAAGCTAGGAAAATCCAAAACAAAGCCATAAACTATGAAATGGCGGATGGTATTTTATACAGAAGGTTATTCATGGGTCCGCTCCTACGCTGCATGGACAGAACGGATGCACAATACTTGATAAGAGAAATACACGAAGGGCTTTGTGGAATACATGCCGGACCGCGCATGGTGGTAGCAAAGATAATGAATGCCGAATATTATTAGCCCGGAATGCACGTGGACGCAGTGGAGTTATTATGAAAATGCGCAGCTTGCCACCGTCATGCGCCAAAAACCCTTCGTCCGAAAAACTCGCTCGTACCGGTCACATCCGCCTGGCCGTTCAGCAATGGGGCATCGACCTTGTTGGTCCATTTCCGGATGCACCTGGCGCCGTAAAATTCATTATCCTAGCAGTAGATTACTTCACAAAGTGGGTTGAGGCCAAGGCGTTAGCTTCAACCACCGCAATGGTGATCCGCAAATTTATATGGGAACATATTATTTGCAGATTCGGATTACCATTACGCATCATTTCCGACAATGGCACTAACTTCGCCTCAGAAGACCTCCAAAAGTGGTTCAAGGAAATGAAGATCGAACACAACTTCGCCTCTGTGGTGCACCCACAGGCAAATGGGCAAGTTGAAAGTGTCAATAAACAAATAGTTGATGGCATCAAGGCAAGACTGGGGACAACGCGCAGAGGATGGGTCGACGAGCTCCCTAGCATCTTATGGGCTCATCGCACCATGCCTAAAACCAGTATGGGAGAAATCCCATTCAGTCTGGTGTACGGGTCAGAAGCAGTAATCCCAGCCGAAATTGGCCTTCCGTCACCGCGCATGCTTGCCATGGAAAAAAAATAATGAAAAAGAACGCAGAATGGATTTAGACCTTCTCGAAGAAAGGCGCGAGAATGCCGCCATCGCAGAAGCAAGATATAAATCCAAACTTGAAAAGTACTACAACGCGCGCGTACGCGTGTGTACTTTCGTTCCAGGGGACTTCGTTTTACGCGATAACGAAGCTTCCAATGCAGAAAAACCAGGCAATTTAGCACTAAAATGGGAAGGACCATATATCATCAACGAGGTCCTAGGAAAAGGGGCGTACACCCTAAAAAGAATCGACGGAACATCCGTTCCCCGAACCTGGAACGTGCAGCAGCTGCGCAGGTGTTACATATGATCAAGACAGCGTTATACAGGTCAAACTTAAACAGGCAATGTATCTTCCAATTTTACTTTGTACCCATCGGCCCCTGCGCCTTATTAATGCAAAGAGTATCTTTACATATTTCTATTGTTTATTACAAATTGCATGTAATTCCTTTTGGTACACACGAAAACAACATGGTAAAACATTGAAAACCTTATAAACGGTCTAATGGGCATAAACGTCACGCACAGCCCAGACCTACATGAGATCAATACCATTTTCATTCTCCTTACCTAAACAAAGCAATTATACGCATGCAACATATTGTAATTCAAACATTTTTTAACCAACACACCAAGTGCAACAAACACAAAAATATATGCATCACATTGCATTATAAAAGAAGCTACAGTTTAAACCAGCAGTTCAAACCATTCACAGCAGTTCATAAAAAATATTAGTTACAAACTAAGAAAGCATATCCAACATCCCTAATGAAGAATGAAAAGCTTCACCATATTCAGACAAAGGGAGAGGATTAACAATTCAAGGGTTAGCATCTTCATCAGCAACAACCACCACATCCTCAATAGCCGGAGCTTCAACCGGCAACACAGCACGACGGCGCCGTTGGTAGACAATCGAACAGCTCCCCCTCCGATCAGCCGGAAACGATTGAGTTACAAGGTGAGCTGACAACCTAGTAACTCCACCGTTATTGTCGTCTAAAAGGAAAGAACGGATTCGGTCCAATGACGACCCACAACGGTTTGTACCAGTAGCATCTTCAACAGCAGGAGCAGTCAACGGACTCAAAAGAAGAAGTAAAGCATCCGCTGCCTCAAGCACCCTGTAAATTTCAGAAAATCTTCGTCGTCGGACATGTCGTCTCGTTCTCATCTTTTCCCCAAAATTGGAAAAAGAAATTCACATATAAAGTAAATATATAGACCAGCAAAGACTAGTGTCAACTTTGAAAAAGGAGACTGTGATGATTAAGTGTCAAATCAACTGACTTCACAACGTCGCTGCCACTGCCAATGTCACATCACATTTAAAAAACCCGAGACAAAGTCTACACACATCTCCAGAGCTACAGTCAGACAGAAGACAAAGAGGCAACACAAACCATATTTCTAAAAAATGACGTAAGCAATCATCAGCTCATAATCACAAAGACTCTCCGCCCAAGGAATCAACAGTTCAGAATAAACAAAGGTGCAAAAATCTTCTCCCATAAGATTCTTGTTTTCCTGAAAATATGACTTTTCAAAATAACAAAAATTTTCAACATGAGGAATAAGGAGCAAAGAAGTGTCTTCTCCTAGAAAATTCTCCGTTTATTCACACCCAAAACCCTACAGTAAAAAGCACCTCTCTCATAGTCCAGTGCTCCGCTTATTTGCATAAGTACAACACTAGACTGGGGGGACTTGAAGGGGTAAGGTCCCAAAAACCTCGCTTCGAGTACTTAGGACCTCACCACAACCTCAACTTTTAACCCTCTGTAGACCTTGCACGGCCGCGCACTGGTCTTACAAAGAAAGCTTAGAAGGAAAACAGCAAGCAACACCTGCGCGCCAAAAGGGAACCAATGTATCCTTGCGCCTCTCTCCATATCAAATAGGGATAGAAATTCCAGTTAACACCCCCGCTTAAATAATACACCAAACTTGGATATTATTTACTTCACTGATGCTACATGATAAGGAATCACACCGGATTACGGCTGTAATCTTCTAGAAGACTCAATCGTGCACCACCAGAAGGTTATAACCGTCTGGGCCACGTGTCATCACCCCGGGCTCTCTTGAAGTCACGGTGATAGCATGGAATTAGAGAGAAATCTCTACTTGCCCACTTTCCACGCGGCAATACCCCAGCCATTGATCTAAATAGCGATCCGTGTGCTCTCACGTCGGATTAAAGGTATTAACGGAGGGGAAAATAACTGCTACGGAGTTAGCATCTTCCGTCAACATTTCAATAACAGGTTTTCCCGCCTAAACTCCCGGCTATAAATATAAGAGTAATTAAGGTAAAACTTCAAGTTACACTCACTTCACTTATACTTCTTCTTCTACGTAAACACATACTTATTATCATGCCGGAGTATGGTCACGGAGAGAACCTCCCTTCTCCCCGTAGCGAGACTAACGGTGTTCTGTTTTGTAGTATTAATCGGAGAAGAAGATCCATCGCCCCCTGAATCGAACGAGGAGAAACCAACCATCTTATGCAGAACTTAACCCTCTGGTTTATCTGATCCCGGTCATTTAACCAGTGTTTCTTCAGTGCCTTAAAAAAATTCTTTCTTTATTAGACACATTACTCACATGACGGCTCAAATACGAAATGTCAAACATTAACTAAAAGAAATATACAACATTCACTTTCACTTAACACTTTAAGGCGTTACATAATTAAAGCTATGTGACTGTTCTTTCCGTACAATCCTTGCTCTCGACTCGATCCATGTCCGCTTCCCTTCGTTAGAGGTAGAAGAAATCCGTGTAGTACCTGTGGACATCACATACAACTTAACCATTAGTCGTTAACAATATCATACGACATGATTCTCATATAGTTTAATATTGCATAACATTTAACAGTAGAAGCTTTGATTCATTCAACTATCCTCTCGTATTTTCTTGTTCCGAGTTCCACATCGATACCACATGAACCCGATGTTCTCATACCTGCATTACATTCCAATCTCAAAACACATCATTAGTATTCGTCAATACTCAAACGTATTGAAATCATTCCTATGTACATACATAGCGAATTACATTCATACATGCATAGATTCCTACATTTATATATACTTACGAGCTCTTAATTACCACTTTTGTTTTCATGTACTTATTCTAACACGTCATATTCCCAGCTTTACATTATATAATTTGGTACATATTGATATACATACTTACTCGTTTCTAAACGCGTTCACCTATATATTTCCTTCACTAACACGGAGGTAAATCCATACTTATACTATCCGAAGACCCATAGCATTTACTTACAATCCAAAACCATCTTAATCATTAGTTATGAGGTCTTGAAAACCAATTAGAACAAGTTCCATGACCAAAACAAACAAAATAAAGATTTTTGCCAGTTCTGAAGGCTGTCACGGGCCGCGACAGCTTTTATCTCATCTTTCGCGGGCCGCCACCGGCCGTGGCGGGGCGCGACCGCCTTTACATTCTCCGTCATTGGGCGCGACAGGCTCATTTTGACAGAAGGGTTGTTTTGATGAGCTGCAGATTCCCAGCTCTAAATACTCAATCCTATATTGCATAAGATGTGCATAATTCTCATTTTACAATCCGCTTCTTCCTACGCGATCGTAATTCAGTCCTCTAACGTATGGACTCAAAATCTAATATCCGGACTAAGGAAATTATTAACTTATACGTTTTCAACTTTTACATTCATTTACTAGTTATTTGACCCGGTCGTGTCCTACCAAACAACTCATTCGTTTATACTTATAACTCACAACCGAGTCTTTTAACTATTAATCCGCACCCCCGTTTCTCAATTAGCATACTAATATGCAATTATACTTATTACCCGGTTATAATACCGTAGCCATCACTTAAGCATCATTCTGTCATATCAATAAGACCTCATTTTTGACCCGTTTGGTCTACTTAGCTAAAATTTTCGAATTCATACAACCAAAAACCATATTTAACTTCAATCGTCAATATGTTTAATTAACTAGACATTACCTTACATAAACAAATAAGAAGTGATTTCAGAAATCACTTACCTCGTGCGTCCGAGTTCATGCATAGCTTCCGTATTTACCTTTGACCCATTGCCCTTCCATGCCCTACGCTTTCAGGTTATCATCAACACATTCTTGTTAGCATACATCATTGTACTTGATAACAAGCATACATTTGCATAATTTCATATTCAACTTGCATTAATCATACCTAACAAACATACGAAATGTACCCGATTTCACATCCTTTCAAACCCATATAATCTCTTAGTTACATTACTTTAACTAATCAATCATTCACTAACATGTATAGCTTATTTCAATGAAAATAGGCTGTTTTGGGATGTCTGTTTACTATACTTACGAGCTTGCAAAAATTACAATCTTTTTATGCGACCTGCCCCTCAGAGGGGTTATCCTTGTGTTAAATTTTTAGAGTCTAACTCTTTACCAAAAATTTATAAAAATTCATTTACTAAGCTGCAATCAGATTCGTCACTTCTGACTGCAGCTTACGGAAAAATTCATTTAAAATTCCTCGTTTATCCGATTGACGAAATTCCAGTTGGAGATTTTTGTAATCACCTGAAGCTACATATAGTAAAAATTTGAGATCATAAATAATTTCCTAAATTGAGGTATGACATTCGTAATAGGCTGCAAATTCTGCCAGAAAACGCAGCCAGAACCTTCGATACGGAAAAATTCATAAAACGTTCATTTTTCGTCAAAAAAGGCAATTCCAGTTGGGTTTTAAAGGTTTTTCCTGGGAGTTCATCAAAAACTCCATAAACATCGGTTTCTTATAAGATTTGATCCGGCTACAGCCGATTAAAGTTGGCTGTAACTTTATGGACAGATTTAGTTTTCACAAAATTTTTTCTAAATATCTCACATTCTAACTTCACCTAGACATTTCATCGAATACCTTACGTGCATCAGTTTTCTAATCATAATGTACAAGTGTTTTAAGCATGTTCTTACTAATTCTTCACATAACTTATTAACAATCAATCAAATTTATAACAATCTTTCATCCTAACTATGAACATATGGTTGTAACATCAATTACTTATCAATGTTTCATCAACACATTATTTAAATCATCGATACCACACTAATTAGCATGTAGGGTTACTCAATATCAATTCATATTTTGACATACAAGTGGGTTTTACCCTAATTCATCATCATAGATAAATTCAAGCATGATTTCAACTCCTACATGTTCATATCATCTTGCATTCATGTTTGATTCTATAGAAAATCACAATTTCACATAAACCACTTCATCAAACATTACCAACTCATGAAATTAGACTTACTTTATGTCAAGAACACTTAAGTAATCAAAGTTTTTGATGATTCTTCATGCATAACAATTTCAGCCGCTAAGCCCCTTAATTTGATGATTCTTCTTGCTAGGTTTTGAGAGCAAAAGTTTTTCCCCTGCTTCCCCTTTCTCTCGATCGCACATGACCATGGGAAAAAACACTGGACCTTTTTTTATCAAAACTTCATTCATTATTAACATATTCAGCCCTTCATCTTTTAGAGTGTGCTCATATTTGTAGTTTCTGTACTAACTTGGTTACTTTCCTTTGGTTAACTTCATTTTCATAAAAGGATTTAAACTTACTATTATTTATAAAACTTTCAAAATGGTAAAAGAATCTATATTTACCATTCCTTATTATTTGAGCATCATAATTAAATTATTATACTATGACATACGAAATTTGGGATGTTACAAGTCTACCCCCCTTATAGAAGGTTTCGTCCCCGAAACCTGCTTCATCAAAATTGGTTTATTAAGTAGTAAGGTCATAACTTTAAGAACATCATTTCTAGAAAGTCCTTTCTCAATTTCTTTCAACAAATCAACCTACCCAAATTTGTACGTAACATTTCTTTATCATTAAACGTATAATCTATCTGACCCGTTCATAACGGGTCAAAGTTTTGACCATTACCATATCCCGTCATGCTTGTCTTAACTGACCCACCCATAACGGGTCAATACTTACCTTTTTCATCATTATAATAATTTCATCCTTTGCGACCCATTACAACGAGTCACTACTTTTACAATTTCTTTATTATGATTTCTATATCACATTGACCTGTTCATAACCGGTCAACTACACATACTTTACACTTCCATTATTTATCAATTTCTTCTTAAGTTTTTTTTCTCGTCACATTATCGTACTTAAGCTAAAGTGTGCAAACTAGTAGCAACCTAAAGAATCTAATACCATGTCTTACATTACAACAGTTTGAAGTTCATAACAACCTACTAACACACTTCACCATTAGTATTAGTTCTAATGGTTTCACTTATACCTAGAGCTTTTTTTTCTACCTTTTTACTCATACACACACTGCTTACTACCTAAGCCTGAACTAAAACTCATTTTTTATCAACTTCTAAAAGTCAAGCATTCCATTTCATAACACATTCTACGCTACATTAAATCGTACGGAAGTACACCCATAGCTATATAATTACATTTAGATATTAATCAATTCGCTAACCTTACTTCCTTGGCGCAGTGCTTCGACATGTAAAAGCGAACCAGCCTTCTTCGTTACCATTCATACCATCTCTGGATTGACTTGATTCATCTGTGTGATGAGCTTCCGCTCATGAGCATTCTTTCGCTGTCCTAGATAGATTTATCACATCATGATTCCTGCCACTCTCATTATAAGTTTAGGGGTTTACACATTTCATTCAGACGTGAGGTTTATTACATCACCTTATTTACATATTAGTTCTTCCTTGATTCCTTTCTAAAACATTAATGCGTTCGACCCGTTCATAATGGGTCAATACATGACCATTCCCTAACATATCACTTTCGTTGTTTGACCCGTTCATGACGGGTCAATACATAACCATTCTTTCGCAGATCTTTAATTCCTTTGTCAACTTTTGCAGTTTGACTTTTTAAAGTCAAACCGGTAATTCCTACGTATCATGGACATATCAAAGTACACGTTAATAATTCCTTTCCATTCTTGCATACTTGCAAAGACTTTATTTCATCATTTTAATATTAATTGCAAGATTTTACCCGTTCCCGTCCCTACTTAAATCATTTGTCTAGGTCATAGCCGTCATTCATTCCGACTCCCAAGAGTCAATTAATGATATGTCTAACACGTAACTTATTTCAAAGCTTATTCCTTTCGACTAAGGTTTCTTGCTACTACAATAGTTTTCATCGGTCTTACCTACTTAGTGAATCAAATACTTCATGCTATTTTACAATTACTTGCTTAATAATTATAAACTTACTTTGTTTGACTTTTCGGAAGTCCATTTGTAAATACATTCTGACCTATGTTTACCAATTACCCAGTTCTGACACATCCTTTTCTAGTCGAGCTATAAGCTCCCATTAAAAGCATAACCTTTATACATACCTGGCGCAAGTCAAATCCATTGACTCGTTATCCATACCTTGCGTTGACTGTTTCCTTCCAGTTGTGACATAACATGTCCATACATTGTGCTCACCTACAAATATATGACTGGAGCATTTCAAACATTAAATACCGGGTTTAAACAGCAATCGCCATTTGACCCGCATAACTTATTTGTCCTTTCAACCACCTTGCATACAACGTATTCACTTGAATACATTTTCATAGATAAAAGTTTAAAGCATAACTTGGATAATATCCGCTTTTTAAAGAATATTTATTTGTTTGATCAGTAATTACTTTCAAATTTGAACCTTTCATTCTTATCATTCATTCTTACTTATTCGATTCATACCTACTTACGAATTCAAACTTTTCATTCTATCATTCATTTCCTTTATTCCTTTTATGTCTCGAATCCGTCTCACGGATTCCTTTATTCCTTTTATGTCTCGAATCCGTCTCACGGATTCTATCATATCATTCATATCCTTTATTCCTTTTATGTCTTGAATCCGTCTCGCGGATTCGAACATATCATTCACACTTTCCGTTTCTTCTATGTTTTGAATCCGTCTCACGGATTCAAACATATCATTCATACTTTTCTTTTGTATTTGATACTTTCAATTCCTTGAGAGTCTTACATTTCCCTTCACCCTCACGTCCACCTACTACCTAATTCTAACGGACATACCTGTAACAACTATCACGGTCTCACGAACGTCATATGCTTCTTGTGTACTGGCCAGGTACATAATCCACATACTAATTTTGTGTCTTCGTGTAATCGTCACCTTATGTCCGAAGAAATAGGTTTCGGTACGTGTAACATTTTCAAAACTTCATTACCATACCATTATTATCTTTCATTGAAAATTATACTTCACTTGATAGGTTTTACCATTACATGCACCCACACATTAAATTTACGTACCTGGGGTCAATTTGTCTTATTACATGCCTTGGTGTCGGTCCTAGACCGCATTTGCGGATCATCCTTTCCAAACAATTATGCTTACCTTACACATAACATACTATTAGTTTTTCTTCAAATACTTAAATACATACTTACATTCACTTCTACCTTTAGATCTTGATCGAGTCTTGGATTGTACGGGTTCCTTGTCATAAGAGCACACAGGTTTGAGTTCAAGTATTTACCTCCTTCTGCTTGATTTCTCTCAAACCGGGGCTCTGATACCAACTTGAAACGCCCATAAACGTAATAACTTAAAAACAACACAGCAGAAAAAGTGCCTTAAAAAAATTCTTTCTTTATTAGACACATTACTCACATGACGGGTCAAAAACGAAATGTCAAACATTAACTAAAAGAAATATACAACATTCACTTTCACTTAACACTTTAAGGCGTTACATAATTAAAGCTATGTGACTGTTCTTTCCGTACAATCCTTGCTCTCGAGTCGATCCATGTCCGCTTCCCTTCGTTAGAGGTGGAAGAAAGCCGTGTAGTACCTGTGGACATCACATACAACTTAACCATTAGTCGTTAACAATATCATATGACATGATTCTCAAATAGTTTAATATTGCATAACATTTAACAATAGAAGCTTTGATTCATTCAACTATCCTCTCGTATTTTCTTGTTCCGAGTTCCACATCGATACCACATGAACCCGATGTTCTCATACCTGTATTACATTCCAATCTCAAAACACATCATTAATATTCCTCAATACTCAAACGTATTGAAATCATTCCTACGTATATACATAGCGAATTACATTCATACATGCATACATTTCTACATTTATACATACTTACGAGCTCTTAATTACGACTTTTGTTTATATTCCCAGCTTTACCTTATATAATTTGGTACATATTGATATACATACTTACTCGTTTCTAAACACGACCTATAGATTTCCTTCACTAAAACGGAGGTAAATCCATACTTATACTATCCGGAGACCCATAGCATTTACTTACAATCCAAAACCATCTTAATCATTTGTTATGAGGTCTTGAAAACCAATTAGAACAAGTTCCATGACCAAAACAAACAAAATAAAGATTTTTGCCAGTTCTGAAGGCTGTCACAGGCCGCAACAGCTTTTATCTCATCTTTCGCGGGCCACCACCGGACGTGGTGGGGCGCGACCGCCTTTACATTCTCCGTCGCGGGGCGTGACAGGCTCACTTCGACAGAAGGGTTGTTTTGATGAGCTGCAGATTCCCATCTCTAAATACTCAATCCTATATTGCATAAGATGTGCATAATTCTCATTTTACAATCCGCTTCTTCCTACGCGATCGTAATTCAGTCCTCTACCGTATGGACTCAAAATCAAATATCTGGACTAAGGAAATTCTTAACTTATACGTTTTCAACTTTTACATTCATTTACTAGTTATTTGACCCGTTCGTGTCCTACCAAACAACTCATTCGTTTATACTTAAAACTCACAACCGAGTCTTTTAACTATTAATCCGCACCTCCGTTTCTCAATTAGCGTACTAATATGCAATTATACTTATTACCCGGTTATAATACCGTAGCCATTACTTAAGCATCATTCCGTCATATCAATAAGACCTCATTTTTGACCCGTTTGGTCTACTTAGCTAAAATTTCCGAATTCATACAACCAAAAACCATATTTAACTTCAATCGTCAATATGTTTAATTAACTAGACATTACCTTACTTAAACAACTAAGAAGTGATTTCAGAATTCACTTACCTCGTGCGTATTCAGCTTTGACCCATTGCCCTTCCATGCCCTATGCTTTCAGGTTATCATCAACACATTCTTGTTAGCATACATCATTGTACTTGATAACACGCATACATTTTGTAACACCCCGAAAATTTACGTCCTATAATATCTTGACACGTGTCATAACCTTTCAACGTGTGAAAGAATGTTCTTGAAGGACTAAAGTTGACAAACAATGAAACTATGTAAATACAAGGGTTCAAAGTGTCAACAATGAATAAATATACTTTACAATAACCCTACATGATGTTTATAACCTTAAACGAATGGATCATGGATCATACGAAACGAGTTGTGAAAGAAAGTGAGAGATTACAAACTACAGGGGTTAAATGTGTCAACATGTTAAAGATATACCTCTGAGTGACCTTATAGCAAACCCGAAGCCTTGTAACGATTAATTATGCTCACTAGAATGCACCATAAAAATTTCACCAAGTTTCGTTACCGTATGAGAAAGTTATGATAAAATTCGTGTGTGAGGGTTAGAATCGTCAACATTGAAATTTAGGGTTTTTCGGGTGATCACAAAGTTACCCGAGGACTTGACAAAGTGGGTATAAGTATTAAAACCCCCATATGTCAAATATAAAGCCTCTTAATGCAAGAAACAACTCGAAAACGACCTTTCGGGGGACCAAGGGCCAAAATGCAATTAAAGAAAAATGGGAAACCTGAACATAAGGCTCAGGCGGCCCGCGTGAGTTTTAACAAAATGTGAGGCGGCCCGCGTCAGACCTGCAGATGTAGAAAAAACGGGCAGGTGCCTGTTTGCATGTTGTAACCGACTTTAAACTTAGTTTTTCGATTCTATGGGCTTCCTAAGATGGTTTATAGCCTATAGGGGGCACATGTACTGATCTTGGATCATTGCTAGACTCATTTGGCATCAATTTGTGAAAGATCAAAGTTCTTATAAAGTCTCATATTGCAACATACATGCACATTTCAACTTCTGGACTTTTTGAGGAGCTCAAGACCTGATACAAGACTTCTTAATCATCCATTAGACTTATGTAAGTATGCTTGACCCTTCTAAATTGAGTCTTGATTCGTTTATAGCCTAGAAGTCAAACCGTCGTAACTACGGTTTGACATAGTGTTAGATCATAAACGGTCCAGAGTTTTGTCGAAGCGAAAGATGTTATAAGTTGGTATTTATGTAGACAATTAACCCCTAAAAGAGCACCCACTGATTCAAATCCTAACTATGTCGTTTGTCGAGTCAAACTTATTCCGAAAAAGTCAACATAACCATTAAACATGTAATTAGCGTTACAAAGGGCGTGTAATCTGTTTTAACATTCATATAACCTGAAAATAAGTATAATAACATGTCTAAACTTGTTTGGTTCGACAACTTTCTGTTTTGAACCGATTCGGAGCCGAAAGTCGCATAGTTTGACTTTCTGCTTTGACTTCGATTCTGACCCGGTTTAGATAGGTTTAGACATGCCTTAAAGTTCCATTAGGACCTAGTTACATGTTGGTATAACCCTCTGCGTTTATGCCACGTGAAACCTCGATTGTCCGACGGTTCCGTTAATTGCCTAAATAATGACCATAATACCCTTATAGCCATAAAACGAGATTTTTAGAAATATGAAAGTACAATAATCTTAGTTACTGATTATTGAACATGTCTGCAAAATTTCACGTCAATCGGAAGTCTAGATTAGGAGTTATGCTTAATGACGTAATTATAACGTTTATTATTAATTAAACAACGTCATTAGCATAAAGCCTATCTAAACCAAATTTTTGACACCAAATCTTTTACCCACTGATGTTAAATAATATTTTGGGATTTTTGAAGATTTTTAATTATTTTTAAACTGATCATAAGCTAGGATTATCGCCTTCATTCGGTTAATACCGAATATACCCTTTTCGGCCATAAAATGAGTTTTACAAATCCTTTTGATACCAATCCAATTGCTACTGATTTTAAATAATAAATGTAGTGTTTTGAACCTGTTTAAATGATCAGAAAACTCAGAATACTATTTTAAACCGTACGTCGCTTAAAACGGCTTTATACGCGTATTATACGCATAGTTTGGATTTAAAACTATTTTGACATATAAGACTTATAACCAAATGTTATAACCTGTTAAAATAAACTATTTTACTGATGTATTCAGACCCGGTTCACAGAAACTTAATTAACTCCTTTTATAATCTTTAAAATGACCAAAATACCCCTACGGGGCTTTTTATGAGATTAAACTCGTTTTGGGCATAACGGAAGGTATCCCACTGATATCACAACATATTTAAGGCATGTTAACTTAGGAAACCTGTTTAGGACTCTTATGGTTACCCGTTACGCTTCATACGCGTTCGTTCGGTTTATGTAACTAGTTTACATAAATTAGCCGAAACGTGTCAAACCTTATCGTTATTATCTCAAAATCCAGAATGTGTATAAAATACCCATATTATACAAGTCTCCGAACTTGTCGGGTCTAAAACACATTCTATTCCGGTCTTCGCTTAATCATGTGTTTGAACCGTATATTTCCTTAAGACTAACCGGTCTAAGCTTAGGCTTAATTAAAGACACGTTAGTATTCTAATTGGTTATTTACACCATCATTTCCAGACTAGAGCCTTCCGATAAATTGTACCTACGCTTACTTAAGTGAATACGGCTGAGTTATTAAAATTCTTGCTATTTAAGACAGGAGCTAGCTCAGGTAAATACTCTTAACTTATTTTCCCTATTATGGGCTTGGGATACGGTAATATAAATACCGCATGGTCAGGTATGGGATTCGAAGACCAATGAGTCGGGAAATCCAAATAACCTGTTTTTAATTCGTATTGCTTGACTGAAACATTGGGGATTAATGCGACCGTGTCCTGGATATCCTTGACTCATTAAATTGCAATGGCCACGACTTAAGCACGGGGTGTAGGCATACACCTGACAGATGCTATATGCTAATTAATTAATTATACCCAATAAGGGATTCCCAATAGGGGAATAGTGGTGTGTCGGTTAATCTTGATCCGGCATAGAACCGGGCCCCGTATGTAGAGCAAGTTATGTAAAACTGATAACATGAGATATAGTTTGTCCCAAGTATAAAAGATTAATATTGACTTGAGCATTTTTATCAAAGTGTCAATATATTTTCGTGCCTTGTGCACCTAAACCAATTTTCTTAAACCCTTTTCAAATGAGTCAGTTGAGTGTATTTACCAGTGAAAACTGACGTATTTTCCAAAGTCTAAGTGACAGGTACAAGTACATAATAGGCTGGAAGCTGCTCAGGACTTGTTAGATGAGGAATTTGCAACTCCTCCACATAAGCCATTAGTCTGATAATTTCTTTTGTTGTTTTAAGATCCGCCTGTGGATCCTTACTTCCGTTGTAATACTTTGATGTTACACTATTTCGGATTGTAATAATTATCTTTTGCTTCCGCTGTGCATTTATATATTGTGTTGTTTGACTATGATGTTGCCAACCACGTCACGTTACTCCCCCACCGGGCCCACCGGTGACACGTGGAAATTCGGGGTGTGACAGGTTGGTATCAGAGCCAACATTGAGTGAATTAAACACTAGCTTTTTGTGTTTAATCTCAATGACACATTTGCACATTCCTTGATCTTCTGAGTTTAGACTTAACATAGGAATATTCTCAATCCTTATCTGGAATTTCTGCTTCCAATTTTTCTTATATATTGGATACGTCGCTAAGCGAAGAAGCCGTAATAGGAATTCTCCACACCCGGAGCTTTAAATTTCTGACCTTCGTACAACAGCCAGGATGAAACGTGCAACCAAGGAGAAAGCATTCGGAAATAAAATAAAGAAGAAACTCCTTTTGCTAAAAATCGTTTCCTTAATAGTCCTTATAAGGACATAATTACCTTTCAGTTCCTTCGAGGACAACACTATTCCTTTCAAGTCCCGTCTAGGGCACATCTGTTTTTTTTTTTTAATTTTATAGTGGAATAATTAACTTAAAATTTTTCATTCAAACATTCCTTTTATAAGATCTACCATTATTATAAAATGGCAAAATCTAGAAAGGACAAGACCTAGCCACGTGTCATTTTAAGACCGGGCCAAGATGGTAGTTCCATAATTAGATTCAGATCCATATTTAACACCTCAATTTAGGATTGTTCTGCGTTAAATATTAAGAAGAATCTTAAGAGTGAAACCTAGCCTTCGGGTCATTTTAAGGCCGGGCCATGATGGTAAGACCTGTTTAAAAGATTCGAATCCCTGTTAACATCTGTAAATATGTTAACACTCCTGACAGACGTGATTCATTAAAATCACACACGTCATTCTTATTAATGGATTCTTCAAAAGATTCCTAACCTAATGTAATGATCTCTGAATCATGGGTTTAGATCATCACTTGAGATGATCACATTTTGACCATACGTGGTAATATAGCGCCTACAGGCCCTGTTCATTTCCATATGAACCAAAAGACAGTGGTAGTGATGACTCCCTGTCAGGTAAAGGTAATGAACTAGGTTCAAACCTTCATGCTTTGATTCTCTGAAATCATAGCTTATAATTTACAAATATCCTTGTGACTAGGCCTGTTGTGCCAGCAATACCTTCATGCTTTGATTCTCTGAAATCATGGCTTATAAATTAAACTTGTCTACGCGACTAGGCCATTTGTGCTATTACTAACTTATAAATTAGGATTCATGATAAAAATCCTGAATAAAATAAATATCATTCCTTTCCTGCCAATATAGATATTAAAAGAGAATCTTAAAAGGTTTGACCTAGCTTGAATGTCATTGAAGACCTAGCTAAGATGGTAAAACCTGTTTAAAAAGAGATTCAGATCCTTGTTAACATCTGAAAATGTGTTAACACTCCCGACAACATTGATGCGATAAAAATCACACTTGTCATCCTTATATTAGGAATTTTTCCAAATCCCTTATAGTGTAAATGATCAATAGGAATTATGGCTGGTAAACGTCGAAAATGATGTACGCATCAAAACATCCAATTGGGATGTATATATACGAGTAAAGGCGAAAGAATAGTTCGCTTTGTGCGAGTAGCCCACTTGGTAGAGGCTCTTGCCTCTTAGTGGGAGGTCTTGGGTTCAATCCCAAGCAAGGAGTATATTAGTATTTATTTGGTGTAATTTAGGAGTTTGTAAGGTTTGCCATTCAAAAAAAAAAAAATATATACGAGTAAAGATGAATACATGAAAAAGATAGTTTTATTTCATAACTTCTTGTCAAGACAATGAACTATGAAATTTTCCGACCCAAAGGAATCATCGATTATGTTTTAAAATTTCCCTAGTGACAAGGCCTCTGGGCCATCATAAGTCCTTTGGAACAAGCCCTTGTGCTATATATAATAGATGTCAGTATGACATTGGCAGTCGTGACTTATGTCCCCTGTCTAATAAATATGAAGGATTATATTCCGCTTCAACGCCAGAGATGGTTTATCTAAAAAAAAAAAACCTAGGCCAAGCATAATCAAATAAATTTAATACTATCTATTGGTCTATATGATTGAGCTACACCATGGCTAATTAATCATCAAAAATTCGACGATTCCCTATAATTAAGCAAATTATTACTACTTGGATTAGTAGCCTTCAAAGCTTCACCACGGCTGACTCCTCTGAAGCTCACCATTATCCGGTTAATCAGAATTATGTCCATTGACTAGCCTTTGTGGCAAAATAAATTACCTTCCAAAGAAATGACGGCTGTAGTCTTTGACTCTCTATCCAAAGGTGAAGAACTATGTTCGAACCTTAAGATCTCTAATCCGATAAAATTGCGGCTTATATATTAATGCCTTAAGTGCCATATTCTTATAAGTCCTTTATGACAAGGCCTTCGTGCCTATGATTATTAATGTTCTTCGTGACAAGCCTTCCAAATATCTAAAGATTTTCGTTGTGACAAAGACAATTGTGACATTGAAATTCCCTGTCAAAAGGTAATGGACTTGGTCCAAACCTTAAACACAATTGATGGTCCTTTTGACCTAGGCTAAATATAATTATCATACTTTCTAGTAGCAAACTATAAGGGAGTTATAAACCTAACAGCCATTATGATTTAATAATACCATGGTTTATAAATCATCCAGTACGATGATTCCATACTAGTTTGTATCTAAGCATATGTTATTTTTGGTGTTTAGTACCAAAGCTCCAGAATGGAGGTTTCCGACGAAGCACACAACAGTACTGCGGCTAAAAACAAGGATGCAAATATAAATATAAATGTTAGTGGCACTACTCTTCAGGCCTGGATTAGCGCAACAATTAGTGAAGTTGTGGATAAGATCCTTGAGAATAAAAAGGAACCGAGTGTCACTCACTCAAAGGTCCATACGGAAACACATACAACAGCTCGTAAGGAGAGCTCCGTTCACTCTTCAGATGAAAAGAGCGAACCTCTGGAGTTAGTACTCTATGATAAGCCCCGTTCAACTGAAGGCGGGTGCACCTACAAATATTTTGTCTCATGCAAACCCAGAGATTTCAATGGAGAAAAAGGAGCAATTGATGCTATGGAATGGCTTGAGGAAATGGAAACGGTAGTGGACATCAGTGATTGTGCTGATAAGGACGTAGTAAAATTTGTCTCACAATCTTTCAAGGGAGAGGCTCTTGTATGGTGGAGGGCCATGATGCAGTCCACGGGGAAAATTCCCCTATACCATATGGGATGGTCCAAGTTTGTGGACCTTATCAAAGAGAACTACTGTCCACAACACGAAGTGGAAAAGGTGGAGACAGATTTTCTGACTCTCACAATGAAAAACCTAAATTGTCAGCAATATGTTACCGACTTCAACTCCCTATCTAGACTGGTACCCTATTTAATTACCCCGGAACCAAAACGCATTGCGCGTTTCATCGGTGGTTTGGCACCAGAAATAAAAGGGAATGTTAAGGCTTCAAGGCCAATCAACTACAGATCAGCTGTAGATCTATCCTTGTCTCTCACTCTAGATATAGTGAGACAAAAGTCGATCAAGAATGAAACTAATGAGAAAAGAAAAAGGGAGGAGGATAACTCTCAGAATCCTAAGAAGAGCAAATCCGAGTTCAACAATAACCAACAGGATTCCAACAAAAAGCCTACATGCAAAACCTGCAAAAGAAGACATTGGGGACAGTGTCGATTAAACCAAAAGATAAAGCAATGTGGCATCTGTAAAAGAGCTGGCCACCAGTCCCACGAATGTAGGGACATAAAAGATGCAAACTGTTTTAGCTGTGGCGAAAAGGGGCATATCAGTACTAATTGCCCTAAGGCTGCCAAGAGAGGAGCAGCTAAGTCTGGGAAGAATAAGAAAGGAAACGCCTGGACTACCAGTTGAATGCCAGAGACATTGCACATCGATAATAGCATTAGGTACGTCCCTTACCATTTAGCATTGATAGTGTCTGCTAAGTATTTTATATTAATGCAAGGGATAATAAACCTTTAGCAAACCATAAGCTTAGCAAACTCTTGATTTCATTCATAAGAACTCCAGATATTAAATGTAAGGTATAACTTACCAATGGAATCCATAATGACCATCTCTCCCATCCTCGAAGATAATCCTTTCATAAGAATCTGGAGTACTCTTCCCCAAAAAGAGTACGACAATATATATTATTATTTTATTTTATTTTCTCATTGTTTTCTATCGCCTGCGAATGCCAAACTAGGTTTGATAAAAGTGCCATATGAGGATTGGCGTATCTTAGTGTGTCCCATAGATTGCTTCCATGCCTGATCAGTATGGAGGTTTAATGCATGGAACCCCTGAGACATCCCAATGGTCATATCGTACTAAAGTCGACTAGTAGTATTCAAAGAAGATATCCAATATAAAATGTCCCTATAAGTATCTCTGCTTAGGGCACCCTTACAATTGTAAGGTGAAGGTGTCATTTATCTGACACCGACATCGATAGGTGAACCAAAGCCTGAGAACACGGACAACTATGACATCTCTATGTGTCATGATTATTTTCGTTATAAGAACTACCCTGTTTACCTCCTGAGAGGCAGGTAGAGTTAAGGTTTAAATTCCGTTTAAGGCTGTGTTATTATGAAATCTCCAAGACGGTTAGTACCATCATTGGAAGAATCGAAACCCTGATTAACTAAGTTTAAAATAGAGGGTTCATATAGCCTAACTCAATATCCTGGGAATCCGGTATAGTTAAGTATGAAAGACGGTTCATTTTGCTTATGCATTATCACCGTCACCCTAATTAGGTAACAATTAAGAATTTGCCATCAACTGCACAGGATCGTCGATCTGTTTGACTAACGGCAAGGATTAGCTATTCCCTAAACATTAGCTAAGCAGTGGTTGGAATAACCATCTCACCTTAAAAATAAAGCTTTTCTATAATAATGGATATGTAAGTATTAAGGCTACTCCTTTGGAGACCTTGTATAGATGGAAGGTAAAATGTCTAGTGTTAGATAGAGAATTGGTAAGTCCAATTATCAAGATCTGAAAGTTGCCTGGGGAACAACAAATAAGATTATACAAATCCATAATCGATTGTAGGTTGCCAGTATATGGCAAGAAATCGAGGAGTTATGAAAATAGCAAACTTCCTAAGTTCTTGTTAAGGAATATGGTTTAACAAAAGATATCACCCAGGAAGGGTGTACCAAATTTGTGAAATTATCAGGCTAGTTAAGCTCTGAATATATGGAAATCATTCGAAGGAAATCGAATGTATCAAGATCAAGTAGCTTGTAAGCTAAAAACCTACTTAAGGAGTTTGACGGAGCTCGCAATACATTGCACACTAGTGATTGGAGGATGTGTTCCGCCAATAAGTCAAGAAGCGCTATCACATAATGATATGCAGAATTATGATGTGATGAGCATCCTGTATCGATTGAGGATCGACAGGTCAAGAAGCTCCAAAAGGATACATACGCCTAATATAAGGACCACTTTGGGAGCTTGGAAAGACTCCAGATATGCTATAAAAGTTAAGTCCCTTATGCGACAAAGAGTACTTCCAGCATTTTAACAAATCTCGAGGTCGAGATTTCTTTTAAGGGGGTGAGGATGTAACACCCCGAAAATTTACGTCCTATAATGTCTTGACACGTGTCATAACCTTTCAACGTGTGAAAGAATGTTCTTGAAGGACTAAAGTTGACAAACAATGAAACTATGTAAATACAAGGGTTCAAAGTGTCAACAATGAATAAATATACTTTACAATAACCCTACATGATGTTTATAACCTTAAACGAATGGATCATGGATCATACGAAACGAGTTGTGAAAGAAAGTGAGAGATTACAAACTACAGGGGTTAAATGTGTCAACATGTTAAAGATATACCTCTGAGTGACCTTATAGCAAACCCGAAGCCTTGTAACGATTAATTATGCTCACTAGAATGCACCATAAAAATTTCACCAAGTTTCGTTACCGTATGAGAAAGTTATGATAAAATTCGTGTGTGAGGGTTAGAATCGTCAACATTGAAATTTAGGGTTTTTTGGGTGATCACAAAGTTACCCGAGGACTTGACAAAGTGGGTATAAGTATTAAAGCCCCCATATGTCAAATATAAAGCCTCTTAATGCAAGAAACAACTCGAAAACGACCTTTCGGGGGACCAAGGGCCAAAATGCAATTAAAGAAAAATGGGAAACCTGAACATAAGGCTCAGGCGGCCCGCGTGAGATTTAACAAAATGTGAGGCGGCCCGCGTCAGACCTGCAGATGCAGAAAAAACAGGCAAGTGCCTGTTTGCATGTTGTAACCGACTTTAAACTTAGTTTTTCGATTCTATGGGCTTCCTAAGATGGTTTATAGCCTATAGGGGGCACATGTACTGATCTTGGATCATTGCTAGACTCATTTGGCATCAATTTGTGAAAGATCAAAGTTCTTATAAAGTCTCATATTGCAACATACATCCACATTTCAACTTCTGGACTTTTTGAGGAGCTCAAGACCTGATACAAGACTTCTTAATCATCTATTAGACTTATGTAAGTATGCTTGACCCTTCTAAATTGAGTCTTGATTCGTTTATAGCCTAGAAGTCAAACCGTCGTAACTACGGTTTGACATAGTGTTAGATCATAAACGGTCCAGAGTTTTGTCGAAGCGAAAGATGTTATAAGTTGGTATTTATGTAGACAATTAACCCCTAAAAGAGCACCCACTGATTCAAATCCTAACTATGTCGTTTGTCGAGTCAAACTTATTCCGAAAAAGTCAACATAACCATTAAACATGTAATTAGCGTTACAAAGGGCGTGTAATCTGTTTTAACATTCATATAACCTGAAAATAAGTATAATAACATGTCTAAACTTGTTTGGTTCGACAACTTTCTGTTTTGAACCGATTCGGAGCCGAAAGTCGCATAGTTTGACTTTCTGCTTTGACTTCGATTCTGACCCGGTTTAGATAGGTTTAGACATGCCTTAAAGTTCCATTAGGACCTAGTTACATGTTGGTATAACCCTCTGCGTTTATGCCACGTGAAACCTCGATTGTCCGACGGTTCCGTTAATTGCCTAAATAATGACCATAATACCCTTATAGCCATAAAACGAGATTTTTAGAAATATGAAAGTACAATAATCTTAGTTACTGATTATTGAACATGTCTGCAAAATTTCACGTCAATCGGAAGTCTAGATTAGGAGTTATGCTTAATGACGTAATTATAACGTTTATTATTAATTAAACAACGTCATTAGCATAAAGCCTATCTAAACCAAATTTTTGACACCAAATCTTTTACCCACTGATGTTAAATAATATTTTGGGATTTTTGAAGATTTTTAATTATTTTTAAACTGATCATAAGCTAGGATTATCGCCTTCATTCGGTTAATACCGAATATACCCTTTTCGGCCATAAAATGAGTTTTACAAATCCTTTTGATACCAATCCAATTGCTACTGATTTTACATAATAAATGTAGTGTTTTGAACCTGTTTAAATGATCAGAAAACTCAGAATACTATTTTAAACCGTACGTCGCTTAAAACGGCTTTATACGCGTATTATACGCATAGTTTGGATTTAAAACCATTTTGACATATAAGACTTATAACCAAATGTTATAACCTGTTAAAATAAACTATTTTACTGATGTATTCAGACCCGGTTCACAGAAACTTAATTAACTCCTTTTATAATCTTTAAAATGACCAAAATACCCCTACGGGGCTTTTTATGAGATTAAACTCGTTTTGGGCATAACGGAAGGTATCCCACTGATATCACAACATATTTAAGGCATGTTAACTTAGGAAACCTGTTTAGGACTCTTATGGTTACCCGTTACGCTTCATACGCGTTCGTTCGGTTTATGTAACTAGTTTACATAAATTAGCCGAAACGGGTCAAACCTTATCGTTATTATCTCAAAATCCAGAATGTGTATAAAATACCCATATTATACAAGTCTCCGAACTTGTCGGGTCTAAAACACATTCTATTCCGGTCTTCGCTTAATCATGTGTTTGAACCGTATATTTCCTTAAGACTAACCGGTCTAAGCTTAGGCTTAATTAAAGACACGTTAGTATTCTAATTGGTTATTTACACCATCATTTCCAGACTAGAGCCTTCCGGTAAATTGTACCTACGCTTACTTAAGTGAATACGGCTGAGTTATTAAAATTCTTGCTATTTAAGACAAGAGTTAGCTCAGGTAAATACTCTTAACTTATTTTCCCTATTATGGGCTTGGGATACGGTAATATAAATACCGCATGGTCAGGTATGGGATTCGAAGACCAATGAGTCGGGAAATCCAAATAACCTGTTTTTAATTCGTATTGCTTGACTGAAACATTGGGGATTAATGCGACCGTGTCCTGGATATCCTTGACTCATTAAATTGCAATGGCCACGACTTAAGCACGGGGTGTAGGCATACACCTGACAGATGCTATATGCTAATTAATTAATTATACCCAATAAGGGATTCCCAATAGGGGAATAGTGGTGTGTCGGTTAATCTTGATCCGGCATAGAACCGGGCCCCGTATGTAGAGCAAGTTATGTAAAACTGATAACATGAGATATAGTTTGTCCCAAGTATAAAAGATTAATATTGACTTGAGCATTTTTATCAAAGTGTCAATATATTTTCGTGCCTTGTGCACCTAAACCAATTTTCTTAAACCCTTTTCAAATGAGTCAGTTGAGTGTATTTACCAGTGAAAACTGACGTATTTTCCAAAGTCTAAGTGACAGGTACAAGTACATAATAGGCTGGAAGCTGCTCAGGACTTGTTAGATGAGGAATTAGCAACTCCTCCACATAAGCCATTAGTCTGATAATTTCTTTTGTTGTTTTAAGATCCGCCTGTGGATCCTTACTTCCGTTGTAATACTTTGATGTTACACTATTTCGGATTGTAATAATTATCTTTTGCTTCCGCTGTGCATTTATATATTGTGTTGTTTGACTATGATGTTGCCAACCACGTCACGTTACTCCCCCACCGGGCCCACCGGTGACACGTGGAAATTCGGGGTGTGACACATTTGCATAATTTCATATTCAACTTGCATTAATCATTCCTATCAAACATACGACATGTACCCGATTTAACATTCTTTCAAACCCATATAATCTCTTAGTTACATTACTTTCACTAATCAATCATTCACTAACATGTATGGCTTATTTCACTGAAAATAAGCTGTTTTGGGATGTCTGTTTACTGTACTTACGAGCTTGCAAATATTATAATCTTTTTATGCGACGTGCCCCTCTGAGAGGGTATCCTTGTGTTAAATTTTTAGAGTCTAACTCTCTACCAAAAATTTATAAAAATTCATTTACTAAGCTGCAATCAGATTCGTCACTTCTGACTGCAGCTTACGGAAAAATTCATTTAAAATTCCTCGTTTATCCGATTGACGAAATTCCAGTTGGAGATTTTTGTAATCACCTGAAGCTACATACAGTAAAAATTTGAGATCATAAATAAATTCCTAAATTGAGGTATGACATTCGTAATAGGCTGCAAATTCTGCCAGAAAACGCAGCCTGAACCTTTGATACAGAAAAATTCATAAAACGTTCATTTTTCGTCAAAAAAATGCAATTCCAGTTGGGTTTTAAAGGTTTTTACTGGGAGTTCATAAAAAACTCAAAAAACATCGCTTTCTTATAAGATTTGATCCGGCTACAGCCGATTAAATTTGGCTGTAACTTTATGGACAGATTTAGTTTTCACCAAATCTTTTCTAAATATCTCACATTCTAACTTCACCTAGACATTTCATCGAATACCTTACGTGCATCATTTTTCTAATCATAATGTACAAGTCTTTTAAGCATTTTCTTAGTAATTCTTCACATAACTTATTAACAATCAATCAAATTTATAACAATCTTTCATCCTAACTATGAACATATGGTTGTAACATCAATTACTTATCATTGTTTCATCAACACATTGTTTAAATCACTGATACCACACTAATTAGCATATAGGGTTACTCAATATCAATTCATCTTTTGACATACAAGTGGGTTTTACCCTAATTCATCATCATAGATAAATTCAAGCATAATTTCAACTCCTACATGTTCATATCATCTTGCATTCATGTTTGATTCTATAGAAAATCACAATTTCAAATAAACCACTTCATCAAACTTTACCAAATCATGAAATTAGACTTACTTTATGTCAAGAACACTTAAGTAATCGAAGTTCCTAGCTCATGCATAACAATTTCAGCCCCTAAGCCTCTTAATTTGATGATTCTTCTTGCTAGGTTTTGAGAGCAAAAGTTTTTCCCCTGCTTCCCCTTTCTCTCGACCGCATGTGACCAGGGGAAAAACACTAGACCATTTTTTTTATCCAAACTTCATTCATTATTAACATATTCAGCCCTTCATCTTTTAGAGTGTGCTCATATTTGTAGTTTTTGTACTAACTTGGTTACTTTCCTTTGGTTAACTTCATTTTCATAAAAGGATTTAAACTTACTATTATTTATATAACTTTCAAAATGGTAAAAGAATCTATATTTACCATTCCTTATTATTCGAGCATCATAATTAAATTATTATACTATGACATACGAAATTTGGGATGTTACAAGTCTACCCCCCTTATAGAAGGTTTCGTCCCCGAAACCTGCTTCATCAAAATTGGTTTATTCAGTAGTAAGGTCATAATTTTAAGAACATCATTTCTAGAAAGTCCTTTCTCAATTTCTTTCAACAAATCAACCTACCCAAATTTGTACGTAACATTTCTTTATCATTAAACGTATAATCTATCTGACCCGTTCATAACGGGTCAAAGTTTTGACCATTATCATATCCCGTCATGCTTGTCTTAACTGACCCACCCATAACGGGTCAATACTTACCTTTTTCATCATTATAATAATTTCATCCTTTGCGACCCATTACAACGAGTTACTACTTTTACAATTTCTTTATTATGATTTCTATATCACATTGACCCATTCGTAACCGGTCAACTACACATACTTTACATTTCCATTCTTTATCAATTTCTTCTTAAGTTTTTTTTTCTCGTCACATTATCGTACTTAAGCTAAAGTGTGCAAACTAGTAGCAACCTAAAGAATCTAATTCCATGTCTTACATTACAATAGTTTGAAGTTCATAACAACCTACTAACACACTTCATCGTTAGTATTAGTTCTAATGGTTTCACTTATACCTGGAGCTTTTTTTTTCTACCTTTTTACTCATACACGCACTGCTTACTACCTAAGCCTTAACTAAAACTCATTTTTAATCAACTTCTAAAAGTCAAGCATTCCATTTCATAACACATTCTACGCTACATTAAATCGTACGGAAGTACACCCATAGCTATATAATTACATTTAAATATTAATCAATTCGCTAACCATACTTCCTTGGCGCAGTGCTTAGACATGTAAAAGCGAACCGACCCTCTTCGTTACCATTCATACCATCTCTGGATTGACCTGATTCATCCGTGTGATGAGCTTCCGCTCATGAGCATTCTTTCGTTGTCCTAGATAGATTTAACACATCATGATTCCTGCCACTCTCATTATAAGTTTAGGGGTTTACACATTTCATTCAGACGTGAGGTTTATTACATCACCTTATTTACATATTAGTTCTTCCTCAATTCCTTTCTAAAACATTAATGCGTTCGACCCGTTCATAATGGGTCAATACATGACCATTCCCTAACATATCACTTTCGTTGTTTGACCCGTTCATGACGGGTCAATACATAACCATTCTTTCACAGATCTTTAATTCCTTTGTCAACTTTTGCAGTTTGACTTTTTTAAGTCAATCCGGTAATTCCTACGTATCATGGACATATCAAAGTACACGTTCATAATTCCTTTCCATTCTTGCATACTTGCAAAGACTTTATTTCATCATTTTAATATTAATTGCAAGATTTTACCCGTTCCCGTCCCTACTTAAAGCATTTGTCTAGGTCATAGCCGTCATTCATTCCGACTCCCAAGAGTCAATTAATGATATGTCTAACAAGTTTCTTATTTCAAAGCTTATTCCTTTCGACTAAGGTTTCTTGCTACTACAATAGTTTCCATCGGTCTTACCTACTTAGTGAATCAAATACTTCATGCTATTTTACAATTACTTGCTTAATAATTATAAACTTACTTTGTTTGACTTTTCGGAAGTCCATTTATAAATACATTCTGACCTATGTTTACCAATTACCCAGTTCTGACACATCCTTCTCTAGTCGAGCTAAAAGCTCCCATTAAAAGCATAACCTTTATACATACCTGGCACAAGTCAAATCCATTGACTAGTTATCCATACCTTGCGTTGACTGTTTCCTTCCAGTTGTGACATAACATGTCCATACATTGTGCTCACCTACAAATATATGACTGGACCATTTCAAACATTAAATACCGGGTTCAAACAGCAATCACCATTTGACCCGCATAACTTATTTGTCCTTTCAACCACCTTGCATACAACGTATTCACCTGAATACATTTTCATAGATAAAAGTTTAAAGCATAACTTGGATAATATCTGATTTTTATAGAATATTTACTTGTTTGATCCGTAATTACTTTCAAATTTGAACCTTTCATTCTTATCATTCATTCTTACTTATTCGATTCATACCTACTTACGAATTCAAACTTTTCATTCTATCATAAATTTCCTTTATTCCTTTTATGTCTCGAATCCGTCCCACGGATTCTAACATATCATTCATATCCTTTATTCCTTTTATGTCTTGAATCCGACTCACGGATTCTAACATATCATTCATATCCTTTATTCATTTTATGTCTTGAATCCGTCTCGCGGATTCGAACATATCATTCACACTTTCCGTTTCTTCTATGTTTTGAATCCGTCTCACGGATTCAAACATATCATTCATACTTTTCTTTTGTATTTGATACTTTCAATTACTTGAGAGTCTTACATTTCCCTTCACCCTCACGTCCACCTACAACCTAATTCTAACGGACATACCTGTAACAATTATCACGGTCTCACGCATGTCATATGCTTCTTGTGTACTGGCCAGGTACACAATCCACATACTAATTTCATGTCTTCGTGTAATCGTCACCTTATGTCCGACGAAATAGGTTTAGGTACGTATAACATTTTCAAAACTTCATTACCATACCATTATTATCTTTCATTGAAAATTATACTTCACTTGATAGGTTTTACCATTACATGCACCCACATATTAAATTTACGTACCTGGGGTCAATTTGTCTTATTACGTGCCTTGGTGTCGGTCCTAGACCGCAATCGCGGATCATCCTTTCCAAACAATTATGCTTACCTTACACATAACATACTGTTAGTTTTTCTTCAAATTCATACTTAAATACATACTTACATTCACTTCTACCTTTAGATCTTGATCGAGTCTTGGATTGTACGGATTCCTTGTCACAAGAGCACACAGGTTTGAGTTCAAGTATTTACCTCCTTCTGCTTAATTTCTCTCAAACCGGGGCTCTGATACCAACTTGAAACGGCCATAAACATAATAACTTAAAAACGACGCAGGAGAAAAAGTGCCTTAAAAAAATTCTTTCTTTATTAGACACATTACTCACATGACGGCTCAAATACGAAATGTCAAACATTAACTAAAAGAAATATACAACATTCAATTTCACTTAACACTTTAAGGCGTTACATAATTAAAGCTATGTGACTGTTCTTTCCGTACAATCCTTGCCCTCGACTCGATCCATGTCCGCTTCCCTTCGTTAGAGGTTGAAGAAATCCGTGTAGTACCTGTGGACATCACATACAACTTAACCATTTGTAAAAACTCTCATCAAAAGTCCTAAATATTATTTTATTTGGTTCAATAGGAAACCTTAATTAAGACCCCCAGGTGATTCTGCATAAACCCTAAAATTTTCAGAATAATCAGAATCAGGATCAGGGCCCCTAAAACTCAGGGGGGTAAACCCTAGTTAGTATTATCTCGACAATTTAACGTGTAAATCGAAATTGCATGCATGACCAACTCACCTGAGCTACTAGGACACGAGGCTACCCTGTGGTAGTAGGGTACCCCTCGCGCCACGTGACAGGGCCTCGCGCCACGCGAGGGAGCCCAATTTCAAGTATAAATAGAGGGGGTTGGCAATTGCAATTCTGCGTTCGTTCGACGTTCAAACTCAATACGTACACTGAGATATTGTCCAATTACTACAAAAACACACACAGACACGAAACGCTGCCGCAATAACAGGGTAATAACTCGATCACTGCTACGATTCAATGTCCGATCGATTAAAACTATCCAACGGATGTTTAAGTGCTGGCCACATTAGGGTTATGCTTTGTCATTCGTCGTGAATTGATGGAAGTTTAAGTATCGCACTTTCTCATTCGTTGTGAGGGTTTAATCTCGTGAGTTATCGTAAATGCTGTATTAGTTACTAACCTAGTTTTGTGTGCATTATTATTTAAACTAGGTTAACAAGGCTAATCAGTAGACTAGACTCTGCCCGTGTTAAATCTGCAATGTGAGTCATTCTCTTTTTATCAAATTACTTTCAAAATCATGTTTATTTTCAGAGTTATAATTACAGGGATTAAGTCATTGTAGTCTCCATATTACAGCCGGTATGTGGGGTTTGGTATACAATACTTGATAACCGTCACCATTGGACAACGGGTTAGCCAAGGGGTGATATGACCATAATCACAGACACCATTGGACAACGAGGTAGCCAATAGGTGGTCGAGTGATAAATACCGTGGGTAGATGGTTGATATATAGAAACATTGTAATCGCTCTTAATACTGTAAATTATAACAAACACGTCGTTTTTAGTAAAAAGAATGATTCACGAGTATTTCCCTGCTGACAAAACCTTTTTCAAACATGTTTCAGGTAATTTGTTGTGATCTAGGAAAAGTGCCGTGAAGCACTACAAGCTTAAGGAAGTGGCTCAATATAAATAAAGAAACATGTTTTGTAAAATAAAGATTTCCCCAGTGAAATCACCTTATTGTAAATTACCGGGGTTTTATCCCGAATTATGAAATAAAATAATCAGGCATTTTCAGTTTTAAAAAGATCCTGTTAAAATCTTCCGCTGTCAACTCAATTAAATAAATACCATGGAATTTTCTGTCCCGCGGCTCCTGAACCGGGTTAAACCGGGTCGGGGGCCGTGACAGAAAAAGGTGGTATCAAAGCCACTGAGTTAAGCTAATTATGTATTTGAGAAATACTTAATTTTCCTGATTGCTATTTCGTGATTATGTGTTTTATTAACTGACTACTTGTTAGTTACAGTATGGGTAAGCAAAAGCTTTCGAACATCTATCTTAAATTAGATAGTTCGCCAAAAGAGAAGGGAAGTTCATCCCAATCCTCAAGATACTCAGTAGATACTGAGGAGGGAATATTTGTTCGTAAAGCCCATTATGAGGAACCACTTTCTCCTAATAAAAGAAGTTTGATTATTAGGAAAAGTCAGGAGAAAATAAAGAAATCTCAATCAAAAGAAATGAGAGTTAATCAGGAAATCCAGAAACTAGGCAGTAACCCACCATGGGAAGACAAGTTAGATGAAAAATGGGCAGATCTCTATATGCTAGCCACTGTAGCAGTAAATGCAAATCTTTAAAATAACCTGACACAGTATTAGCACCCTTATTACCTACAAGCCAGAAACTTTACCTAGTAAATAAATAAAGTTACAATAAACCCTAATATGTTTAATTTCCAGTGTCCTTTGTATTAAATTAATCACACGGTATGCAATAATACTTGAAGGTTATCTGTGAAATTTTGTTATAAAATTTTAACTTATTATTTTTACATATATGCTAAATAGCATGAATGAGTTATCTGGAGCCCTAGAGAATCACAACCTTTACCCTGTAAACATAGATGTTTCTGATGTGGAACAACCTATGGAATTTCAAGCTCCACCTTTGGAGAAAGCCAAACCTAAGAAAAGAAGAAGATTGGTAGGCTGGAGACGGGTACGCCGAAGGAAACCAGCAACCAGGAGAATTCCCAAAATAGAGAATACCATAGATAAAGGAAAAGGAATTGTGATCGAAGAAGGTTCTAGGCAAATAGAAATGGAAATTGGGGAAAGTTCTAAACAAATCGAGGAGTTGCTATTGCAAGAGGAGTTGGATAGTATATTGGCAACCTGTGATATCATTAGACCTATCAATACTAACCTTTACCCTTATCCTGCTGAAACTTAAATTCCAATAAACTTAGAACCAGCCATCCCAGAACCTCTGATTCACACCCAACCTTTAGGAATGGATGAATGGTGGACCAATGACTGGCAGTTTCAAAACCTACTAAATAATCCTTATACCTTTTTCCCTCAGTTCGACCCAGAACCTATACCAAATCCACCAATGAGTAATGAAAACTTAGCTGAACTCCGCCATTTTGGCAAGGAGCTGATGGATGCTGGGAATAGGATCCGGGAGATAGGAGGACAAATCTCCTAGAAATACGATGAGAGGGAACATCACTTTTAAAATACCAGCGGATTAGGGATAATGTGGTTGTGAAGTTATGATTGTATAATAATAATCAAAATAAAACATGTAAAATAAACAATAAAACTTCTATAAAATAATCAGTGTGTACGGAAGCATATTATAATATATAAGCAAATGAAAGTTGAGAAATTGACAATTTTGGTTATATATTTGTTTACGTGATTATATGCAATTATTTGTTATATTTGGTTGTCTCTTATTTTATACTAATCACCTATATATATAAATTAATTATCAGATGGAAAATGCTAATAATGAACCAGTTAACGAGGTTAACCAATCTGAGCATTACCAGGAAGATCAATTTATGACTAAGCAAGATATAGAAAATATCGTTACTCAAGGGATAGCCAATGCTATTCCAGCAATCATTGCTGCTGCCCAGAAACCTGTTGAACCTCAACAAATTATTCCTAGTAAACGTACACAAGGCGGCAATTTTAGTAATAGTGTAAACGGAGGCAGCAACCATATTAATAACAACAATGATGAATGGCAAGCTCCACTCCTTAAGAAAATAAAAGCGGCAACACCTGGTTGCACTTACAAGGAGTTTCTTGCCTGTAACCCGGTTGAGTTTGTAGGAAATGAAGGAGAAACTGCCGCACTGCGTTGGGTAGAGAAAACCGAGGCAGTAATTGCAATTAGTAAATATGCCGAGGAAGATAAAGTGATGTACACATCACATTTGTTTAAAGAAGGGGCACTAGAATGGTGGAACACGGTACTTCAAGCCAAAGGAAGAAATGTGGCCTATGCCATGATCTGGGAAGAATTTAAAAGTCTGATGGAAAGAAAATTATGTCCCGAGTATGAAAAGGAACAAATGGCGAATAAGTTCCTGAACCATCGGATGATGGGTGTAGACTGTCGAGGATATACTTCGACATTCTTCAAATATGCTAGAGTGGTACCAACGCTAGCTTCGCCAGAACCGGTACTTATTTCTCGATATATTTGGGGATTGATTAGCGAAATCCGTAATATCGTTAAAGCTGCGAGACCTCGCACTATTGACGATGCGGTAGAATTAGCTAACACCCTAACTGACGAGCTGGTACGAACAAGAGATGAAAATAGGAAAAAGGAACTGGCTCAGAAAATTACCCAAGGATTTCGTGTGGGTAATAATAGCAACTTCAAGAAAAGAGGAACGGGGCAATCTTCAACTCCGCCGTTCTGCAGGAATTGCAGAAAGAAACATTATGGAAGATGCAATATAACCTGCAACTTTTGCAAAGTTGTAGGACATTGTGAAGAAGACTGCAGAAAGAAAACAAGAATCTGCTTTAACTGTGGAGAAGCTAGGCATTTCAAAACAGAATGTCCTAAATTGGCCAAACCGACAGACAACAAAGCCAAGATGGCCGACGGAGCTACTAAAAAGAATGCCAGAGCATTCCAGCTGACCACTCAAGAAGCAGAACTCATTCCAGATGTGATAGCTGGTACGTTCCTAGTTCACAACGTGTATGCAAAAGTATTATTTAACTCTGGTGCAAACCAAAGTTTTATAAATACTTCATTTTGTCAAGCTCTTAATTTACCCTTAACCAACCTTAGGCAGATTTTTACAGTCTAGACGGCAGATGGGAATTCTGTTAAAATAGATAAAGTTTTGCGGGAAGGAAATATAGAACTTTCAGGTCATAAATTCTCTGCAAACCTGTTACCTATGAAATTAGCCGAATTCAATGTTGTGTTAGGAATGGATTGGTTAGTAGCCAACCATGCTCAAATCCTTTGTGATAAGAACTCCATAGAAATTCGTGCACCCACCGGAGAAGTAATCATGATTACAGGAGACAAACCACGTAAACCCATGAAGTTCATTTCAGTAATGAAAATTGCTAGTTATGAACGAAAGCAAGGAATAGTGTATATGATTTCCGTAATCATTAGTACTAAGGATAAACAACTTAAGGAGATTCCTGTAGTCTCAGAATACCCAGATGTATTCCCAGAAGAACTCCCAGGATTACCAACCGACAGGGAAGTAGAATTTAGAATTCATTTAATTCCTGGAACTACACCGATAGCCAAGGCACCTTATCGGTTAGCACCTACAGAAATGTTAGAACTGAAAAAGCAATTAGATGAATTACTAAATAAAGGATTTATACAACCTAGTTCATCCCCTTGGGGAGCACCAGTGTTGTTTGTAAAGAAAAAGGACGGTTCGATGAGAATGTGTATTGATTATAGGGAATTAAATAAGGTTACAATTAAGAATCGATACCCATTACCTAGGATTGATGATCTATTCGATCAACTTCAAGGAGCTAGATATTTTTCTAAGATAGATTTATGCCCTGGATATCATCAATTAAAGGTACAAGAAGAAGACATACCTAAAACTGCTTTTAGGACTAGGTATGGTCATTACGAGTTTACAGTCATGCCCTTCGGATTAACGAATGCACCTGCAGCATTCATGGACATGATGAATAGGATCTGTAAACCGTACTTGGATAAATTTGTAATTGTCTTCATCGACGATATACTTATTTATTCCAAAAGTCAAGACGAGCATTGTCAGCACTTACATGCACTCTTAACTTTGTTAAGAAAAGAGAAGCTTTACGCCAAATTCTCAAAATGTGAATTTTGGCTACAAGAAGTGCAATTCTTAGGACATATGGTGAATCACGAGGGTATTCACGTAGATCCTGCTAAAATAGAAGCAATCACCAAATGGAAGGTTCCACAAACAGCTATGGAAATTAGAAGCTTTCTAGGATTAGCCAGTTACTATAGACGGTTTATTAAGGATTTTTCCAAAATAGTTGTACCATTAACTAAGCTAACCTGTAAAGCAGTTAAGTTTGAATGGGGACCTAGACAAGAAGAAGCCTTTAGGATATTGAAGCAAAAGTTAACAAATGCTCCAATTCTAGCCTTGCCAGAAGGAATTGAAGATTTTGAAGTATATTGTGATGCTTCTAAGCTAGGACTAGGATGTGTGCTAGTGCAACGCAAGAAGGTAATTGCGTATGCTTCAAGACAATTGAAAAAGCACGAAGAAAACTATACGACTCATGACTTAGAGTTAGGAGCCATAATTTTTGCCCTTAAAATTTGGAGACATTATCTGTATGGAAGTAAGTTTACTGTCTATACAGATCATAAGAGCTTAAGATATATCTTTGGGTAAAAAGAATTAAACATGAGACAAAGGAGATGGATGGAAATCCTAAGCGACTACGACTGTGATATTCAGTATCACGAAGGAAAGGCCAATGTAGTTGCAGATGCCTTAAGTCGTAAGTATCATGAGAAACAACGACGGGTTCGTGCTCTTAGATTAAATCTACAGTTAGATTTAATGGAACAACTAAAGAAGGTTCAAGAAACAACAATCCAGGACGATGCTGAAGGAATGAAAGGACGAATCAAAGAATTAGAACAAGGAAGTGATGGAATTTGGAGATTCCATAAGAAGAGAATTTGGGTACCTAAACAAAGAGATTTAAGAGACAATATTTTAGAAGAAGCTCATAAATCTAGGTATACCATGCATCCTGGTAATAATAAAATGTATCAAGATTTAAGGAATAATTTCTGGTGGATAGGAATGAAAAAGGATATAGCTAGATACGTTTCTAAGTGTCTTACTTGTTCACAAGTTAAGGCAGAACACCAGAAAACTTCAGGTCTACTACAACAATTAGAAATGCCTGTATGGAAATGGGAACTTATAACAATGGACTTTGTTACTAAGTTACCCAAAACCAGAAAAGGTAATGATGCGATTTAGGTAATTGTGGATCGATTAACCAAGTCAGCTCATTTTCTACCAATGAAAGAAACCTTTAGCATGGAAAGATTAGCCAAGTTGTATGTAGATGAAGTTGTATCCTTACATGGAGTTCCACTCTCCATTGTATCGGATAGGGATAGTCGTTTCACTTCCCATTTCTGGACAAGTTTCCAGAAAGCAATGGGAACCCGACTAAATCTCAGTACTGCATATCATCCACAAACAGACGGGCAAAGTGAAAGGACGATACAAACCCTATAAGACATGCTCCGGGCATGTGTGATAGATTTTGGTGGAAACTGGGATGATCACCTACCTTTAATTGAATTCTCCTATAACAATAGTTATCACTCAAGCATAGAAGCTGCTCCATTCGAAGCATTGTATGGACGTAAATGCAGAACTCCAGTTTGTTGGGCAGAAATAGGAGAAAGTCAATTATCATGTCCTGAAATAGTACAAGAAACCACTGATAAGATCACTCAAATCAAGGAAAGATTAAAGACGGCTCGAGATCGCCAGAAAAGTTATGCAGATAATCGGCGCAAGCCGTTAGAATTCCAATTTGGAGACAAGGTACTGTTAAAAGTTTATCCTTGGAAAGGAGTAGTGCGGTTCGGTAAGAATGGAAAGCTGAGTCCAAGATATGTAGAACCATTTCCAGTCATCCAACGAATAGGACCAGTTGCCTATCGATTACAACTACCAGAAGAGTTAGCTGGAGTACATGACGTATTTCATATATCTAATCTCAAGAAATGCTTATCAGACGAGTCCCTGGTAGTACCTCTTCAAGATATAGAGGTCAATGACAAGTTAAAATTCGTAGAAAAACCACTTCAAATAGAAGATAGAAAGATCAAGTTTCTCAAGCACAAGCGACTAGTACTGGTCAAAGCTAAGTGGGATTCGAAGAGAGGATATGAATACACTTGGGAGCTAGAATCAGAAATGAAGCGAAAGTATCCTCACTTGTTCCAGTAAATCTCGAGGAAGAGATTTTTATTAAGGTGGGGAGGATGTAACAACTCTCATCAAAAGTCCTAAATATTATTTTATTTGGTTCAATAGGAAACCCTAATTAAAACCCCAAAGTGATTCTGCATAAACCCTAAAATTTTCAGAATAATCAGAATCAGGATCAGGGCCCCTAAACCTCAAGGGGGGTAAACCCTAGTTAGTATTATCTCGACAGTTTAACGTGTAAATCGAAATTGCATGCATGACCAACTCACCTGAGCTACTAGGACACGAGGCTACCCTATGGTAGTAGGGTACCCCTCGCGCCACGCGACAGGGCCTCGCGCCACGCGAGGGAGCCCAATTTCAAGTATAAATAGAGGGGGTTGGCAATTGCAATTCTGCGTTCGTTCGACGTTCAAACTCAATACGTACACTGAGATATTGTCCAATTAACAGACACGAAACGCGGCCGCAATAACAGGGTAATAACTCGATCGCTGCTACGATTCAATGTCCGATCGATTAAAACTATCCAACGGATGTTTAAGTGCTGCCCACATTAGGGTTATGCTTTGTCATTCGTCGTGAATTGATGGATTTTTAAGTATCGCACTTTGTCATTCGTTGTGAGGGTTTAATCTCGTGAGTTATCGTAAATGCTGTATAAGTTACTAACCTAGTTTTGTGTGCATTATTATTTAAACTAGGTTAACAAGGCTAATCAGTAGACTAGACCCTGCCCGTGTTAAATCTGCAATGTGAGTCATTCTCTTTTTTATCAAATTACTTTCAAAATCATGTTTATTTTCAGAGTTATAATTACAGGGATTAAGTCTTTGTAGTATCCATATTACAGCCGATATGTGGGGTTTTGTATACAATACTTGATAACCATCACCATTGGACAACGGGTTAGCCAAGGGGTGATATGACCATAATCACAGACACCATTGGACAACGAGGTAGCCAATAGGTGATCGAGTGATAAATACCGTGGGTAGATGGTTGATATATAGAAACATTGTAATCGCTCTTAATACTGTAAATTATAACAAACACGTCGTTTTTAGTAAAAAGAATGATTCACCAGTATTTCCCTTCTGACAAAACATTTTTCAAACATGTTTCAGGTAATTTGTTGTGATCTAGGAAAAGTGCCGTGAAGCACTACAAGCTTAAGGAAGTGGCTCAATATAAATAAAGAAACATGTTTTGTAAAATAAAGATTTCCCCAGTGAAATCACCTTATTGTAAATTACCGGGGTTTTATCCCGAATTATGAAATAAAATAATCAGGCATTTTCAGTTTTAAAAAGATCCAGTTAAAATCTTCCGCTGTCAACTCAATTAAATAAATAACACGGGATTTTCTGTCCCGCGGCTCCTGAACCGGGTTAAACCGGGTCGGGGGCCGTGACACCATTAGTCGTTAACAATATCATACGGCATGATTCTCATATAGTTTAATATTGAATAACATTTAACAGTAGAAGCTTTGATTCATTCAACTATCCTCTCGTATTTTCTTGTTCCGAGTTCCACATCGATACCACATGAACCCGATGTTCTCATACCTGCATTACATTCCAATCTCAAAACATATCATTAGTATTCGTCAATACTCAAACCTATTGAAATCATTCCTACGTACATACATAGCGAATTACATTCATACATGGATACATTCCTACATTTATACATACTTACGAGCTCTTAATTACCACTTTCGTTTTCATGTACTTATTCCAACACGTCATATTCCCAGCTTTACATTATATAATTTGGTACATATTGATATATACATACTTACTCGTTTCTAAACGCGTTCACCTATAGATTTCCTTCACTAACACGGAGGTAAATCCATATTTATACTATCCGGACACCCATAGCATTTACTTACAATCCAAAATCATCTTAATCATTATGAGGTCTTGAAAACCAATTAGAACAAGTTCCATGACCAAAACAAACAAAATAAAGATTTTTGCCAGTTCTGAAGGCTGTCACAGGCCGCGACAGCTTTTATCTCATCTTTCGCGGGCCACCACCGGACGTGGCAGGGCGCGACCGCCTTTACATTCGCCGTCGCGGGGCCCGACAGGCTCACTTCGACAGAAGGGTTGTTTTGATGAGCTGCAGATTCCCAGCTCTAAATACTCAATCCTATATTGCATAAGATGTGCATAATTCTCATTTTACAATCCGCTTCTTCCTACGCGATCGTAATTCAGTCCTCTAACGTATGGACTCAAAATCAAATATCCGGACTAAGGAAATTCTTAACTTATACATTTTCGACTTTTACATTCATTTACTAGTTATTTGACCCGTTCGTGTCCTACCAAACAACTCATTCGTTTATACTTAAAACTCACAACCGAGTCTTTTAACTATTAATCCTCACCTCCGTTTCTCAATTAGCGTACTAATATGCAATTATACTTATTACCCGGTTATAATACCGTAGCCATTACTTAAGCATCATTCCGTCATATCAATAAGACCTCATTTTTGACCCGTTTGGTCTACTTAGCTAAAATTTTCGAATTCATACAACCAAAAACCATATTTAACTTCAATCGTCAATATGTTTAATTAACTAGACATTACCTTACTTAAACAACTAAGAAGTGATTTCAGAAATCACTTACCTCGTGTGTCCGAGTTCATGCATAGCTTCCGTATTTACCTTTGACCTATAGCCCTTCCATGCCCTACGCTTTCAGGTTATCATCAACACATTCTTGTTAGCATACATCATTGTACATGATAACAAGCATACATTTGCATAATTTCATATTCAACTTGCATTAATCATTCCTAACAAACATACGACATGTACCCGATTTCACATCCTTTCAAACCCATATAATCTCTTAGTTACATTACGTTCACTAATCAATCATTCACTAACATGTATAGCTTATTTCACTGAAAATATGCTGTTCTGGGATGTCTGTTTACTATAGCGACGTGCCCCTCGGAGGAGTTATCCTTGTGTTAAATTTTTAGAGTCTAACTCTCTACCAAAAATTTATAAAAATTCATTTACTAAGCTGCAATAAGATACGTCACTTCTGACTGCAGCTTACGGAAAAATTCATTTAAAATTCCTCGTTTATCCGATTGACGAAATTCCAGTTGAAGATTTTTGCAAATTCTGCCAGAAAACGCAGCCTGAACCTTCGATACGGAAAAATTCATAAAACGTTCATTTTTCGTCAAAAAAATGCAATTCCAGTTGGGTTTGAAAGGTTTTTCCTGGGAGTTCATCAAAAACTCAATAAACATCAGTTTCTTATAAGATTTGATCCGGCTACAGCTGATTAAAATTGGCTCTAACTTTATGGACAGATTTAGTTTTCACCAAATCTTTTCTAAATATCTCACATTCTAACTTCACCTAAACATTTCATCGAATACCTTACGTGCATCAGTTTTCTAATCATAATGTACAAGTGTTTTAAGCTTGTTCTTACTAATTCTTCACATAACTTATTAACAATCAATCAAATTCATAACAATCTTTCATCCTAACTATGAACATATGGTTGTAACATCAATTACTTATCAATGTTTCATCAACACATTGCTTAAATCATCGATACCACATTAATTAGCATATAGGGTTTCTCAATATCAATTCATCTTTTGACATACAAGTGGGTTTTACCCTAATTCATCATCATAGATAAATTCAAGCATAATTTCAACTCCTACATGTTCATATCATCTTGCATTCATGTTTGATTCTATAGAAAATCACAATTTCACATAAACCACTTCATCAAACATTACCAAATCATGAAATTAGACTTATTTGATGTCAAGAACACTTAAGTAATTGAAGTTCCTAGCTCATGCATAACAATTTCAGCCCCTAAGCCTCTTGATTTGATGATTCTTCTTGCTAGGTTTTGAGAGCAAAATTTTTTCCCCTGCTTCCCCTTTCTCTCGATCGCACATGACCAGGGGAAAAACACTGGACCTTTTTTTTATCAAAACTTCATCCATTATTAACATATTCAGCCCTTCATCTTTTAGAGCGTGCTCATATTTGTAGTTTCTGTACTAACTTGGTTACTTTTCTTTGGTTAACTTCATTTTCATAAAAGGATTTAAACTTACTATTATTTATAAAACTTTCAAAATGGTAAAAGAATCTATATTTACCATTCCTTATTATTAGAGCATCACAATTAAATTATTATACTATGACATATGAAATTTGGGATGTTACATTTGTGCTTCTAAGGGAATTATGCATGAGTATAGTGCTCGTTACACTCCTCAACAAAATGGTGTCGCTGAGAGGAAGAATAGAACGCTTATCGAGACGGAAAGAACTATGTTATTGGAGTCGGAGCTTCCTGTTCAGTTTTGGGGGGAGGCTGTGGCTACTGCTTGTTATACTTTGAACAGAGTTCTTACTGTTAAAAGGCACGGGAAAACATGTTTCGAATTGTTGCACAGAAGGAAACCGGATGTATCTTACCTAGAACCTTTTGGCGCTCCATGCACTATGATTGACCCACATGGAAAGTTTGGTTCAAAGGCTATTGAAGGCTTCTTTCTTGGGTATGCTACTCCGAACTTTAGGGTGTGGAATCTGTCAATTAAAAAGATTGAAGAATGGGGTGAAGTCAGGGTTCAAAGGTACACTGAATGTGTGAGAGCTCCGGGTGCTCCTTGGATGTTTGATTATGATGGACTGTTTGATTCCTTTAATCTGCCAACTTTTGATGAGGCGTCTGCAGCAGCACAAATGTTGCTTGAAGGTGATGCAGCAATTGATTCATCATTAGTCCAACCAATTATCGTTAACCGACAAGAGTCTGATTCGGTTAATAATGTTGTTCAAAATGAGGAATTTGAAGATGCAGCGGATTATAATGTTTCCTCGGAAGATGAGGAGTTTCATGATGCTAATGAAACAACTCCAGCTCATGTCCAAGCTCCTGTTCTAGGTGTTTCTGAAGCAACTTCTCAGGTGCAGGTTCAAGACAATGCTGAAGGGAATGCATCCACATCTAACACGTCTCCAGGCATCGATTTAGTTGTTGATTTGAATTTCAATAACTTGGGTATTAATGCTTGAGTTCCTGATGTTCCAGAAACTCGAATTCATGATACTCATCCTCGTCAGAATATTATAGGAGATGTCCAAAGTGGTGTGCAGACACGTAATCAGCTTCGAAACAACCAGAATGCTGGGTTGTATTTGGCAATTAGAGAATCTGGGGAACAAAATGATTGGTCTTTCGCCTGCTATGTTTGTCAGGTCGAGCCGAAGTCATGGAAAGAGGCGATGAAAGACGACTTATGGGTTGAAGCAATGCAGGAAGAACTTCAGCAGTTTCAGAAATTGGGGGTGTGGAAATTGGTTAACAGGCCTCCGAACTATAAGAAGATTGGTACTCGATGGGTTTACAAGTGCAAAAGGGATGACCGAGGTGTCGTTGTGAGAAATAAAGCGAGACTAGTTGTCCAGGGCTTTAATCAGGTAGAAGGCATTGATTATAATGAAGTTTATGCACCAGTGGCACGTCTTGAGGCGATAAGGATTTTCTGGACTTATGCGTCCTACAAGAAGTTCATTGTTTATCAGATGGATGTGAAAAGTGTATTTCTTCATGGTGTGGTCGAGGAAGAAGTATATGTTGAGCAACCACCTGGTTTGAAGATCCAATTCACCCTGACAGAGTTTGGCTTCTAAACAAGGCACTTTATGGTCTTCATCAAGCTCCAAGGGTTTGGTATGAAACGTTGTCTACCTATCTGTTGCAGAATGGTTTTCGACGTGGGTTGATCGACTGTACTCTCTTCATTAAGGAAAGAAACGAGGATTTGTTGCTGGTTCAAGTGTATGTGGATGACATCATTTTTTGGTCTACAAATGATGAAATGTGCAAGGAATTCGAGCGGGTGATGCAAGAGAAGTTCGAGATGAGTGCTATGGGAGAAATGAATTTCTTTTTGGGTTTGTAGGTTCATCAGTCTGAGAAAGGGATCTTCATTCATCAGACAAAGTACGTTGGGATATCTTAAAGCGATTTCAGATGGAAGACTCGAAGCCTGCGGGAACTCCTCTGGCTTAGAATCATGGAATTACTCCTGACGAAACCGGTGAACATGTGGAACCCTCTCTCTATCGTGCTATGATCGGATCTCTCATGTATCTTACCGCTTCAAGGCCCGATATTATGTATCCAACATGTCTTCTTGCTCGTTACCAGTGTAATCCAAAGGTTTCTCATATGATGGCTGTTAAGAGGATTTTTCGTTATCTGAAGGGTTGTCCAGACACCGGTCTATGGTATCCTAAGGATGATAACTTCGATTTGATTGCATTCAGTGATTCTGATCATGGCAGCTGCAAGATTGATGCAAAGTCAACATCAGCGGGATGTCAGTTTTTGGGGAATCGTCTAGTCACGTGGCAATGTAAAAAGCAGACCTGTGTAGCTACTTCAACCTGTGAAGCTGAGTACATTGCTGCCTCAAGTTGTTGCTCCCAAGTTCTGTGGATTCAACAGCAAATGCGCGACTACGGTTTTGAATTCCTAACTACTCCTATTTATGTTGATAATTCAGCTGCTTTACAGATCACTCGTAATCCTGTACAACACTCAAAGACAAAACACATCGTGATAAAGTATCATTTCATACAAGACTGTTATGAAAAGAAACTTATCGATGTTCCGATGACCAACGTGCCGACCTGATTACCAAAGCTTTTGAAAAATGACGATTTAACTATTTACTAATGGTAAACGACATTAAGGTCAAGCCAGATTAAAACTAACATCGGAAAATCATTTTTTGTAAATATTTATTTGTGTTTTCTAATTTTTCGTACTCTTTGCATTTTAGGGGGGGAGTAAAAACGAAAAATACAAAAAACATTGAAAAATTTTTAAAATACAAAAACATCGAAGAATTTCAAAAACACAAAAACAATAGAAAAACAAAAATGAGTTTCCTGGCGAGAAAAAGAGAAAATGATAGTACATTAGTGGTCTGTTGAAACCTCTTTGAACCTAAAATGAAAAACGATTAGCAGCTCTATATAAGATGTATCGGTAGGCTCACAATCATTTTAAAGTGTGCAGGGGATATAAACCTAAATCGACTGAAGACTGTGTGGGAACCGCTCATTGGCATATGGTATTGGTACCGAAATTTCGTTTGATAGATTGCCGAGGTTCTGAGATACGTGGTCTTTATGCTGTTTATCATCTGGGTATCATGGTTGTTTCTTTTACCGGAATAGAACGGGGACGCAAGTCTAGATCTTCCATGATACCATGCATACGTGTAAATATCATACAAACATGTATATAATACATGATGCATTCGACCTCAATAAGTGATAAACAATCACATGTCCCAATCAATAAGTGATAAAATATCACAGTTATCCGAGAGTCAAGTTCGTCTCTTTGTCTGTACGATGGTACTAACCTGTTCACGGACTTGCTCCTGTGCCCTCATGCATCGAATATCAAGTTCCTCATCAATAAGTGATTTTATCACATAGGGCTTGTATTCATCCAAAAATAAGTGAGTATCTCACATCTTATACGTTGAAAATAGATGATAAACGGCATACTCACCAGTAAGATGAACTCTCGTGCATACCTTGATACGGGAATGTGTCGTGTGTGGATGAACACCGGTCAGTAAGTATAAATCATACCTTAACGTATCCCCTAACCGCGATTACATCTGATAAGTTGAGCTTAAGTGGACAACAATACCGATAATCGTTATAAGATGCTTATTTTAATGCTAACTAATTGAACAACAAGAGTGTTTTTGATGTGATCGTACACTGATATGATTCTCTTACCCTCGAAACTCGCAAAAAGAATGTCTGTATATATTTATTTACTGCTTTCCGTCTTTAAAATTGAAATATTCAAAAATACCAAAAAGATTTTAGGTGTGTTTTAATATAAACTTTATAAAAACCAAAAAGATTTTATTTCTATCTTATTTTTGATTGTTCGATGTTGGATCTCAAGTCTTTTCCCACCTGAAACATGATCGAAACCTAAATCAACTGCATCTTCATAAACGGTCAAAATTTGTTGAAAGTTAAAATCTAATATTGATCAAATTTTTATAACTTTCAAGCTGTTGTCGGACGGTGTTTGATTGAGAGTTGGTCATATGTGTGTCGTTGTTTCTGTTGACTATGTTCCAAGCGGTTGTTCTCATTACGCGTTTAGCTTTCTTGTGTGTGCAGATGCGACATTCAACCCAGCTAAAGGTGAAGAGAACGTGTTAGATGACAAACTGCGGAATGAAGACACGACATGGACGCAATCAACGAATCAAGATGATCGATTCGTAGCTGACCTCTCATCAACACCACAAGGATCTAAAATTTGAAGATCAACGTCTCATGAGCGACGTTCAAGTGGGAGTTTGCTGATACACTCCCTGTTCGTGACATGTGAAGACTTTAAAGATTCGATGACATCGTGTAGAATGAACCTCACGAGCAGCATCCAAGGGGGAGTTTGTTGATACACTTTGTGGATGCGGCTCGGTTCGGTTCGACTCGGTTAGTTTCGGCTCAAGACTGTCGTCGCTACATTCCTCCGTCGTGCGCCCTAGAGATCGACACGCAAAGCACGAAGAGCTGGGAACCGTCATCACCATGACATCACCATGATGATGTCATGATGATGTAATGTGTGTAGCTCACCTTTTATACAATATGAACTTTGCATGAAATGGTTGTGCATGAAAGTCTTGAATTGAACCTCACGAAGAATAAATTGTGCATGTTAAAGTCAACGAAGAACATCATGTGACGAAGAACCTTCTTCGTGGCATTACTATTCGCTGATAATTGACCTGACGAAGAATGAATATTTCATGGGAGTTGGGCTTCCTTTGTGGCCCAGTGACATCTTTCGTAGTGTTGCTGGGTCTTGGCCTATATAAATAGAACTTGCAGAACACAGTTAGATAAGAGAGCACACAGTAGAGTTTTGGATAACATTTTCTTGTATTATCTTTGTACTAAAACTCTGCTGGATTTAATACAACTGAGCGTTAAACTTTGAATCCTGTTCTTGTATTTTGTGTTCTTTGCTTGGCTGCATATCCACTTGGATTCCGCACTTGTGGGTGTGTTTCGACAACAAGGAAGTAGGAAAACTTGATCCTCCAAGTGGACCTACAAACTTTATGATGTGCGACTATACAAAATCATTGTCGAGTTAGTTTCACATGGTATAATAATCAATTTTATCTCCATCTAAAAACACACTCTAATTTATTTGCAAATAATTATGTTTCGTTTCTTCGAGTGTTTTGGTTTACACTCCTTATTCAAAAAGGAGATAACCACCAAAATACTCGTTTTGACCATGAAGGATGGCAATGGATCAGGTTTGGGACGGTTTTAGTTAATCCCAACCTCAAACCCAGTTAAATAAGTTTATACCAAATCTGTCCTAAAACCCGTCGGGTTTCTAACGGGTAAATACCCATCAGGTATCGGGTATACAGGCGGATTTCGGGTAAACTCGTTAATTTAAAAAGCTTACCCGTTGGGTAAACCCGACCCAAAACTCATCGGGTAACATTACTAATCGGTTACATTTAGTATTATCACTATAAAAATATATCAAATAACTATAATGTATACGGAACAAAATACCTATATGTAAAAAAATGGATGTATCATATATATGCATATTTGATAATATTAAAGAAATTATATCGGGCAAACGGGTCTACTTTACCGGGTAAACGGGTGTACCACCAAATCCCAAACCCGCGAAAAAAATAAAAATTGTTCCTAATCCCGTCCCAAACCCGATTAATCGACACCAAACCCATCCCAAATGTGTCGGGTTTCAGGTTCAATTGCCATACCTAACTTGAATAGACATCGACTTTTACGTTTGTTTAAGTTGGTTGTAAATGAGCTGGATTTTCAGTGTGCTAATGAAATAGCCTGATTACCAAAGTATCGGCTTTGGAGGAGCCTGATTATAGGATTGTGTGCTATGAAGGAGTCGAATTAGCATAGTGTGAGATGTGATGGAGCTAAATTATAAGGCCCTTGATCGAGCTACATAGAGATTGAACAAAATTATTCGACTCTTTTTATTATTAATCAATGAAAGCACACTAATACAATACCTTCAACTATCTATTTTTACTAACCCATTACTAATTCTAATTCAATTCAAACTCCATTAAACAAGTAAATAAACTAACTAGATAAACATATCTGATAACCGATAATTGAAACTATTTAAACTAATAAACCAAACTATCTTCATCTTGAACCCACTTGAATTATCTTTAACTCGTCTAAAGTTTTCGGACAATCCTCCAAATTAGAATTATCCGTTCACTGTTTGTGCTTACTTGTCCTCCTCTAATTAGTTGTTTTCATTGTTTTTTTTTTTTTTTTTTGATTTTTTTGAACAAGGGAGAGGACCAAATAAGAAGTTTAATTTGGCTAGAAAGGATAAAAAGCAATAAGATTATGACATGTGACAAAATTTAAAAATAAAGGGAAGGGTATTTTAGTCAATTTTATCCAATTTTCTTACTTCTTCTCTCCAGTAACTTCAAAACCCACCATTTTTAAAACTCACTATCTTCAACCTTTTCTTCACTTTCTATCTCAATACTAACTACATTATAGTGCGATTTTCGTCACCAATCAATGATTTAAACACCCAATCAACGTGTTCTTCAACTTTTTTGAAGAAACCCGGTTTAATTTCATACAATATCTTATTTTTTCTGTGATTTTGAAGCGAATCACTCGATTCGTTCGATTCGATCGCTGATAAGTGTTTCTAGCATTCAAATTTCGTTAATCGTTGAAGTAATCTAAACAAATCGGCTTCGATCTATGTAATAATTTTTTGAATTACATTTTTACGATATAAGTTTTTGAATTGAGTCATTTCGTTTTACAAAGTAATGAAAAACACTTTTTTTGTATTTCAGTCCATTGGGTTTTAGAAACAACACATTTTATTGTGTTTTTAGTCCATTGCGTTTTAGGTAAAACACATTTTTATGTGTTTTTAGTCCATTGCGTTTTAGAAATAACATTTTCTTTTATGTTTTTAGGCCATTGCGTTTTAGAAAAAAGACATTTCTTTGTGTCTTCTGACCATTGCATTTTAGAAATAAGACATTTCTTTGTGTTTTTTGTCCATTACGTTTTAGGAAAAAAGTCATTTTTAACGCTTTTTGTCCATTGCGTTTTACGCAACTGAGTTTTCGAATTTTGTTTTCGAAAATATAGAAATAGTATACTCGTTTTAAAGATAAAAAAACGCTCGTTTTTTGTGCAATTTTTATAAAAAAAATATGTCGTATGAAAGAGTTATTAACGTTTAAAAAATGGGTAGAATTTGAGAAGATGGAAACTATTGCCTTGGATTGACTAGAATGCCCCTAGACAAACCCACACGTCTTTTTTTTCTCTTCAATTTCACTCATTTAATCTTAGCACTTGATTAAATAAATAGATGGTCAAGATTAATTTATAGCTTCCTACCCAAATAAACTTCCTATTATATCTAAACCCTTTTGAACAAATGTAAAAATCCAAGCCTAGCGCCCAGAGAGAATACCAAACTTTTTTGCAAAAAAAAAGATAAAAATTCGTTCTATATATAAATAAACTAGTATTAAGCCCCTGCATTGCAGCGGTTTTCATAAAACTGTTTTAAGTAGCAGCAATACTATACCATTGTCAGCGACCACTAACACCGGAAAAAAGCTCGTAAAAACAAAATAAATAATATCGGGAAAAAATAACGCTGAGCGAAAAGCAGACGTAAAATCTTTGAATCACGCACACTCGTTGCTGAGAAATTAAACCGAAATTTAAAACATAGAAAAAATAACTAAGTCCATTCAGGACACACATGTTGGACGAACTTATCAAACGCAGAAAAATAGTTGTGACGCGACAGGCCAGTAAAACGGGAAAAAATATACGAAAAATGTTGAATCCCACACGCACGTTGTGGTGCGTTAACTCACAAAATTTAGAATGAAACGAAAAACTTGGGAAAGATGAAAAGTATGGTGGACCAAAATTGAAAATAAAAAAGAGTTGGGATTAAATTGTAAAAGATGAAAAACTTTGGGTTAAAAGTAAAAAAACAAAGGGTTTAAATTGTAAAATTGAGGTTATTTATTAATTTTAAATAAAGATAAAAATAAGTGATATCTATATATTGGTTATTACTTATTAAATAATATAAATCTTAAAAGAAATTTATTAAAAAAATGTAAATAAAATTTATGAGGTTGAAGGAGAGAATGACATGTGTCATTATTTGAAATCTTTTATTATATGTTAGATTATATACAACCCCACCAATCTCAAATGGTTTAGCCAGACTATTGATTAGACTATGGGGTATGGGGCTTGGGTTGGGGCGTGGATTAGGGGAAAACGTCCAAGCCACCATCTCGGGTGGGCTTGGGTTGGGGCGTGGCCCTTGGGGCTTGGGTTTCAAGCCGGGCGTGGGGCGGGTCTAGGAAGCTGACATGGCGGGCTGTGAATGGCCAAACCAAACTAGCCGTTTGGGGCTATTTAAAAAAAATTTCCTTTATAAATACCTTACCATATTTATCATTTTTCTCACACAATATCAAACACATAAAACACAATCTTGCCATGAGTTCTTCAAGTTATACTGAATCGTCATCATCATCTGACGATGGTGCGGAAATATTTCTACAAACGATCGCGACGGTGGTGAAAGCTATCGTGGAAGACGAAGAGGAGGAGGAAGAGACTCAACAACCTAAACGCAGGAGAAGGTACATCGCTCGTGAACGGCACCCGCTAACAATTTGTTGGTAAGCGATTACTTCTCAGCGGAACCTAAGTATGATGAAAAAATGTTTAGGCGTCGTTTTCATATGAGTAGAAACTTATTTTTAAGGATATCTAGAGATCTTGAGGAGAAGTATGTTTATTTCCAACAAAAACCCGATGTAACCGGGCAATTAGGATTTAGTACGTGGCAAAAGGTCACGGCCGCACTTAGGCAGTTAGCGTACGGCAATAGTTCGGACAGTATGGATGACTATTTAAAAATGTCTGCACGTGTAGGTAGAGAAAGTCTTCACAACTTTTGTTGGTGTATTCTAGAACTTTATAGGAAAAGATATTTGAGAAAGCCCTCGTTCAGTGACATGCAACAATTATTGGAACATCACGCAGATTATCATTGGCTACCCGGGATGCTAGGTAGTTTAGATTGTCTGAAATGGGCTTGGGAACTTTGTCCTACCCAATGGCAAGGCGCTCACACTAGTGGATTTCACGAGATGCCAGCCATCATGCTTGAAGCGGTTGCGTCCCAAGATCTTTGGATATGGCATGCGTTCTTCGGTATGCCAGGTTCACATAATGATATTACCATCATAAACCACTCGCCCCTTTTCAATGATCGAGTAAATGGTATAGGACCCAAAGGAACTTTCTTTGTAAACGGGGTTGAGTACGTGTATGGGTACTACCTAGTTGATGGGATTTACCCAGAGTGGGGGGTTTTCGTAAAATCGTTCACAAAACACTGTACCACAGATTCAAAGAGATTAAAGTTTAACAGGGTCCAGATGGCTGCACGTAAAGACGTTGAGCGAGCATTCGATGTTTTGAAGAAAAGGTTGCGAATATTAACAATGCCTTGTCGACCATGGGACAAGGATCAGATTGGAAACATGATGTACACATGTATCATTCTTCACAACATGATTTTGGAGGATGAAGGTAGAGCGGTCGTTACCTACTATGATGACGATGACCCCCAACCAGGTAACGTAACAGACCAAGATAAAGCGGCAAATGAATTTTTGATCAAGTCAAGGGATATACATCACAACCTTCGATCTGATTTGGTGGAGCATGTTTCAACGATTCCTGGGTTCGAAACCAACGAAGATGACGAAGAATGATTGTTTTTTATTTTGATAATTATTATGTATGTTTATGTAGTTTTAAAAAAAATATGTATGTTTATTATTTATGTAGTTATAAATATATATATATATATATATTAAAAAAATGTTGATGTGGCTTGGCCACGCTAGCCCAGCCACGCCCAACCCAAGCCCCACCATACCCCTTAAAACTTGGCTTTGGGTTTGTTCATCTTTAACATCCACGTGTCAACTAATGCCCCAATCCAAGCCCCACCATACACCACGGTCTTAACATAACCCATCTCGTAATTTACTTTTTGAGTTTTTTCAAATTTATGTCTTTTCTGCATTTATATACCATTAATTTGCAATATTTTTGTGTATGAGGATGTTATATCTCATCTTTTGAGGGTTTTTCAAAAAAAAAAATATGTTTTTTTACTTTTTAACATAAAACTTTTTCATCTTTTGTAATTTTAACCCCATAAAAATTAGTTTTTTTATTTTCAACCTAGAACTTTTCATTATTTGTGTTTTGCAATTCTTACACCTAATACTTCAAAAATTTATGTCTGATTTTACATTGTTCCAAGTCCACACTAAAACACTCAAAAACAAAGTCATTGGAGCTAATATCACCTCTCATTCTTTGCTCTTGCAGCATTACAGGTGCTCACTGTTGCCTCTTCCTTAGTCGAACATGTAACCCATTTTTCATATTCAAAAGAAGAGACAGACTATACGGCGGCTCCACCATCTTCTCTGGCGTCCCTCCACCACCAACCACCTCAATCTCAAACTCATGCATGACAGCCACAACCACAGACTTCATCTGTAAGTAAGCCATCTCTTTCCCTAAACACATTCTAAACCCCCCATGAAAAACCGGATACTTATACTGATCTAACTGTTGGTACATCCCATTATCATCCAACCATCTTTCGGGTTTAAATTCCCTACAATCGGACCCCCACAATCTCTCCATTCTCCCCATTGCATAAGCCGAATAATCAGCAAACCACCCTTTTCCTACGAATGTACCATCGGGTAGTATATCATCATCCACCGTCAATCTAGAGTTTATTGGCACTGGTGGAAACAGTCGCATAGACTCTGATAGAGCCGCATGTAGGTAATGCAAATTTTTCAAGTCGTCGAATGTGAGATTTAACGGATGATGAATATGGTGGGTTGAGGTCATTAACATAGATATTTCTTTGTGGATCATGTGTTTACAATGCGGGTGCCCGTCTAATAGCCAAAAGAACCATGTGAGTGCAGTTGAAGTTGAATCTTTACCTGCAAGTATGAAGCTGATGATAATGTCTCTCAAGAACTTCCTCCTTTCTTCATCTTCAAACCCCATATCCCAACTTGAAGCCATGAATCTCGATAACAAATCTTCGTTAGTTTTGTCACCAACTTGTGTCTCTTTCGATTTGATTACTTCCATAGCGAATTCATTCACTGTTTCGATTGCTTCTTTGTACTTCCTCTCGCTCCCGATGTTGAAAAACCTTGTAAAATAATGAAACACGGCGATACATATTTAACAGAAACTAAGGAGCTACAAAAACAAAGTACTTTTTAGCTAAACCCAAACCACCATACTAATAGTTTTGTGGTATTTAGGATAAACTGTGATCCAAACCATTTGTAACAGTTTTTCATTATGGTAAACCGAAACCGAATCGTTAAACATTAAATCAAACCAACATCAAACCAAATCGCGGTAAATAAAAAACAAATATCTAAGAAACTTTTAACATTTTTATGCTTAGGAAACTATCTTTCTTCTATATACCCCATCATTAAACATATCTTGTGTTCTACCCGATGAAAAAAAGTCTTTACCTATCAACAATAAAAAACAAACAAACAAACTCGTATTCATACTGTTTTAAATACTTATCCTAGTTCTATTTTTTTAGAGTAAAATGCACGGATAGTCCCTGTGGTTTGGTGAAACTTCATCTTTAGTCCTTAACTTTTCAGAATTACACTCTTAGTCCTTGTGGTTTGACAAGTTGTTACTCGGATAGTCCCTAATTAGTCCCTGTGTTTTGACAAGTTGTTGCTCGGATAGTCCTTGTGTTTTGACAAGTTGTTACTCGGATAGTTCTTGTCATTTCACATCCACTTAACCAGAAAAACTAACCTCCATCCGCTTTGGGGACAATCCGAGTAACAACTTGTCAAACCACAGGGACTAAGAGTGTAATTTTGAAAAGTTGGGGACTAAAGGTGAAACTTCAACAAACCGCAGGGACTATCCGTGCATTTTACTCTTTTTTTTTACTAAGGGTATGTTTGGCAAAAGTAGCCAGTGGCTGGAAGCTGTTAGCTGGTGGCTGGAAGCTGGTAGCTAGTGGCTGGAAGCTGGTAACTAGTAGCTGTAGCTTTTTAGATATATCTGGTTTTTGGCAGAGTAGTTGGAGCTTTTAATAAAATGTATAAAATGAACAAAATTGACATAATTAATTTAAAAAGTTTGTGCAGTAAAAAGTTCATTATCTTTAAAGATTAAAATAGTCATTTTTTTTCTAAAAACTTGTAGCTCCTTCTAAACTCTACTAATAGGAGCGTTCAACCAAAAACTTCGAGCTTCTAACCTTAAAAGCTTCAAGCTCCTTCAACCAAACAAGTGTTTTTATTGAGTGAAGCTTAAAGTTAGAAGCTTCTAAAATTCAAACTACTTCAACCAAACAAGTCTTTTTATTGAGCATTTTTATTGAGCAGAAGTTTTTTCTTAAAACCAAAAGTGCTGCCGTGACAAACATACCCTAAACATACAAACAATGAAATCTACACAATATTGTACAAAAATAGATGCATTAAAATTTCACACTCTGGTCAGGTTTATACGGTTTGAAATTTTAAACCAATCAACCAATAAACCGACCATTAAAATCAAACCGGTGAGGTGACCGATTTGAACGGTCAGAATTTCAAACAGAATTGCACACATATATCGCTAACATACCTCTTTAACTTCCAAACCACCGGCAACGGAGACATGAACCGATAGGAAGTATGTTCAACAGCAACATCAAACGCTTGAACAAACAAGAAACACTTAGAATCCTTAACAGCTGAAGTCAACAAACACGGGTCAACCCCAAAGGCAACGTTACATATATTATCAAAACCAAACTTCTTCAACACAAGCTGCAAGTCAATTGTACAATCTCCAACAGACAAAAGATAAGGAACCAAAGAGTTTGATATCTGCAATCGAACCGTATCCGATATAAACACTCTTAAAGCTTTAGTTTTGAACTCATGACTAGCAATCTTTCTTTGAGACGACCACATGTCACCGTCGGAGTTGAATATGCCGTTGCCGAGGAGTTCATGCAAGACGGTGGTGTAACGGTGGCCTTTGATGTAGTTAAGGAAGTTGTGGCGGAGGAGGTGGTGGAGGTTGGCGGTGCAGATGCCGTGGGAGAGGTGGAGGAAGCCGTTGACTTGGAGGGTGAGAGATGGGGTGGTGGAGAGCATGTCGGTGACCCAGTCGTGGAAGCGGTGGCGGTTGCGGAGGAAGCCGATGAGGTTGCCGATGAGTGGGTAGGATTGGGGACATGGTGTGGTGGTACGGTGACGGGTGAGGTGGTGGAAGATGGTGGAGAGGAGGAGGATTGGTAGAGAGAGGATGAGGAGATAGAGGAAGTTGTCGGTGATGATGTCCAACATTTTTGTCGATGGTTGGTGGATAAGTGGTGGTGGATTAGAAATGCCATATTTTAGTCCATTTGTCATCTTTGTATGTTGACATGTTATCTTCTTCTATTTTTTTATTTTTATTTTTATTAGAGTTAAATCTTAAATGCCATAGTTTAGTCCATTTCTGTTTTGAGTCATTTTGCTAGTTCAAAAAAGTTTCACTGTTTCTATTTTAGTCTACTTCGTTAGCTTCATTCATTTTTTTGTTAACGAGAAGGACAATTCGATTATTTTATATGTAATTCTGTAAACTAGAAGGGCAATTCGGTCAAATAAAATGACCAAACTGCCTTTCTCATTAACAGAAATAATGGATGAAATTAACGGAGTGGACCAAAATGGCAACGGTGAAACCTTTTTAGATCCATAAACGAAAAATGAAACCTTTGAACAAATTGGTAAAATGGCCCAAACCACATGAACTAAATGGCATTTAACTCGATCTTTTTGTTATGAAATATGTTTTGGAAGAAACTAGTATCTAAGACTTCTACTTTGCGATTAGACCGTTAAACCGAGCAAAAAGTAAACATAAAACATTGAACCACGTATGCGTAATGCGGCGTGTTAACTCGCAAAAGTTAGAGCAAAATGTAAAATATATAAAACAATAACTAATTGGATCAACGCATTACGACGGAGCCGTTAAACAAAGAAACAAATAACATAAAAACGTTGAAGCATGTATGCGCATTGCAACGCGTTAAATCAAAAAAATTAGACGGATACGTAAGATGGAAAATTTGTAAAATACAAAAGGTATAAAGAAGCAAAGTTGAAAATGAAAAAGTGTTGAAGTAAAAAATGATTGAAAAGGTTTGTGAAAAGTTGTTAAATAAGCAAACTATAAGAATTGAATATGTAAAAAAACTGAATAGTGATTCTTGCGTGAAAAGTTGAAAATTAACGTATGGTAAATAGATATTTTGATGGAAAAGTTTTGGCATATTCAAAGTTACTCGATCATATTCTTTTCTGTTTTAGTATGCTACCAACTATTATGGCTTAAACGTCAAAACAAGCTTCATTTTAAAGAAACTTTACGTTTAAAAATTTGGGAGTTTAAATTCAGTATAAGTATTGGTTCGATTTCAGTACTTGATATCATTTACTCATCCTTACCAAGAACGTTTGTAGTTATCATGTATGAACGTTTGTAGTTATCATTTACTCATCCTTGTTATGTTAGTCATATCGTGGAGTCATATGGCATGTAAAGTGTCATATCAATCGTATGTTATTAACATACTAGTTATATGTAATTATTTTTTTTAGTTTAGTTATGAAAAGTTGTAAAATTTAATTATTTTTATTAGAAAAATAAAAGAAAATATATCATACGGCCCATGTGACTTTGCTTAGATTTAGATGTGTAAAGATTTAGTAATATTATTGTTCTGATTATTTTCAAACTAGTTGATGCCCCGCCCGCGTTGCGGGGCGATGGCCGAATAATTCTCAAAAAAAGACTACTATAATTTTGCTAGAAAAAAAAACAAAAACGATGATAAGACCGTAATTTTGAGCTAAGGGCAAAACTGTAATTTTTCAGGACTAATGAGCCAGTGTTAGGCAGCTCCTTGACACGTAAATATTAAATCGAGTAAACCAATTAAAACAAAAAACCTTTATAGTTTTGGTAAAAAACTAAAACGATGGGAAAACATAATTTTTAACTGAGGGCGAAATCATAATTTTAATTCAGGGATAAATCGTAAATTAAATGGACCAATGGGGGAGTGCCAGGAAACTGCCGGCATGACTGCAATGTTACACTGGGGGCAAAATTGTAATTTCACCCGGAAAACAAACAAAAACGATAGGCAAAATGTAAATTTAAGTTAAGGGCAAAATCGTAACTTGGCTGTGAGAAAAAAACTAATGGCAAAACTATAAATTTATACGGGGCAAAATCATAATTTTGAACCGAGGGCAAAATTGGAATTTTTAGCTGGGAGCAAAAGCGTAAATTTATTTTTAAGTGTGGGTAAAAATATAATTTTGAACTGATGGCAAAATCGTAATTTTAAGGGAAAAAAACTAATGGCAAAACTGTAAATTGAAACGAGGCAAAATCGTAATTTTTAACCGGGGGCAAAATTGAAATATTTAGCTGAGAGCAAAAGCGTAAATTTATTTTTAAGTTGGTGTAAAAACATAATTTTGAACTAATGGCAAAATCGTAATTTTAAAGTGGCATAAAATTGTAAAGTTGTTAGGCCAATAGGAGAGTGCCAGGTAGCTGTCTGGCACTATTCCCCTGCCGCCCATCTAGCCCAATAGAAGGCAAGTACTATTGCCCCTATTGGATTTTGTAGGTATTGAATTGAATGAATACGATTTAGTGACATGTATATTTCTATTTCTATACACTACAAAAACCATGAGGGGAAATAGTGCCTATCACCTCCTCTTGGTTGTTTTTTTTTATATAACATTTAAACTTTCAGCTTCGTTAATATACGTGTTTAGTTTCTCTGTTTTTAAAAGAAGATTTTTTTTATATTGGTTAACTTTGTTTATATGAGTGTTTAGTCCCTCTGCTTTAACTTTGGTTGTGTACATGTTTAGTATCTCAAATTTTATTCTTTTAAATAATTGATTGTCACATTTTGTATTTTACTTTTAAACCTTTAACTTCGCCAATATAAGTGTTTATCCCCTCTAGTTTTAGAAAAAAAAAGTTTCTTTTTATTGGTTAACTTTGTTTATACATGTGTTTAGTCCCTCTGCTTTAACTTTGGTAGTGTACATGTTTAGTTCCTCTACTTTTATTTCTTTTAGTATTTCATCTTTTCTCCTTTTCCCCTTGTTGCCGTAATGAATCAACCCGCAAGGAATAGTGACCGTTAGCTACTGGCGGGCACTGCTACTATTATTGGACTTTAATAAAGTTACTTTATAATTCATAAACTTTATTAAAACAAAAATTATTTGACATGCGTATTTTTATGTTTGTCTCGGTGTAATTTTTATTGAGATCGTGTTATGAGTAGTATGTACAAGTAAGCGAAACACAGATCTGCATATTATTAAACTGAGAAATATTCCGTTTACCGTCCCACAACGCGGACGGGGCATAAACTAGTTAAAATATATGTTGTCTTCTGATATAATATAAAAATGATAGATGATATTATTGAATTTCCATTTATTTTTATGAAATTTAAATTTATGTATATGTTTATTTTTTAAAGTAAAGTAAAACTAATTTAAGTTTATAAAAGCTCTTTAAAATGAAATTTAAATTTATGTATATGTGTATATGTTTATTTTTTAACGTAAAGTAAAACTAATTTAAGTTTATAAAAACTCTTTAAAAACGAAGATAATGAAAGAAACACCGCATGGTTGCGGTTGGGGTGGGTTTCTGAGCCATGTTAATAATTAATTACGTATCAAGTTGTAGAGCATTAAATAAATCAATTTTTTTAACAACAAATCCGATATATTCTAGAATAAATAGATCACAATCAAGTCTACTATGCAAGATTTAAACTCTCAATACTTTGAAACTTACATTATATAGTTGGTAAACACGATATAACTATATCACTTTAGTGTTGGACTTTGGAATGTCGGAATGTGCAAATTGATCAACTGCATTCTTTGATGCTAAAAAATGATCGTGTTTGAGACATTTCAGTCCAGAGTTTCTAAGACCGTAAACAAAATATTTAGAGAAAATATTTTCACAAGAAATGTGCAATAACCAAATCCAAACTACACCAATCCAAACTTTCTAAGGCAAGTTAATCTATCCTAAACAATTGTCAAGAAAGAGCAACACATTTTGATTGGGTAGATGGTTTTGGAGGAACGAATGTTTGAGAAATGAGTGTTTTTATGAGAACGAGTGATTGAGGATAAATGGTTTTGATATCTTTAATAATTTTTTTTACTGAAAAAGCCATGTAATTGCCATATATAAGCATTAGGAATTTAAAAAAAAAGTGACATGACATGTCATTAAGGTAATTTCGCAAGATTAAATGATTTTAGTGAAATTGAGTGGAAATTTGATTATTATTGGGTGAGGTGTTCACAATAATAACAAATTGTTATGAATCACTGTGGATGACAACTAGATACACAGTAAAAGCGCACAGTAAAGGAAATAATTCATTCGAAATATTGACACAGTAATCAAATAAATAAATGGGCATATGTCTAAGGGGGAGTATTATGAATTATTAGACATAGACACCACTAGTTTTGTTTTATTTCTTTTTATTATTAGACATAGACCCCACCAGTTTTGTTTTATTTCTTTTTCTTTTCTATATAACGAAGTGTACATGGATTCGATAGATAGATGATTTGTGAAAATCTAGAGAGAGAAAGCTTCAAACATATGGCATTGACACTTCATGCTCTTCTTGCAATTCTTCTTTCTAATCTTCTAATTAAAGCTTTTAGGCTAGTTTTATAACACGTTATCAGCACGAGCGCTGTCAACCAACCAAATCAACAAAAGCAAAGGAGCTATTACCATACTCAATGTAAGAATTTCATACATATGTGTGTGTGTATATATATATATATATATATATAGGTTGAAAGCCTAAGGGTGCACCAGTGGATTGTAAAACCATATACCTTTAGGATGATCTTTTAGATCTCGTTTCTCCTTTATATATATGTATACTAATAATATAGTTATTTGATAAATAAAAATGAGTACAGGGTACCTATTGCTATGAGAATATAATAATATTGGGACTACTAACCATCTAACATTTATTTATGATTTTAACATTTATACATCTAACGTTTATTTACACATCTAACATTCATTTATGCAAGCTAACATTTATTTATGTACCTAACATTTTTGTTTATGCATCTAATATTTATTTATGCAATATAACATTTACTAGCTACAGTGAACTGTTTCAAAAAGTATCATGGAAGCCTTAACCAAACGTATGGTGTAAGCTTAAATTTTCTTATCTATATAAAAAACTCACTCCTAGAGCTAATCTACACATAAGCTACAACTTCTGATATAATTCAACACATACCCAAAATAACCCGTACCCAAACTTTTCTTAGTTTCAACAAAACCAAATATTCAAATGGAAAATCTTCCAGTAGCATATGCTGAATCTTCAAATGCAGCAAACATTCATTGATTCCTTCGGTTTACTGATTTACCCAATCGTGAGAGGTATCAAAAACTCAAGAATCTTGAAGTTTTTTCTATTAGCGGTATTGATTGGTATCAAATGGAAATGTTTGATCCAAGTGGTTTACTGGCGAGATTACTACCACGTAATACGCCCTGGCGTCGTTTCTTCGACATCCTAGAACCGTCATACGATGAACTTGTATATGAGTTCTTGTCCACTTTCTATTTCAAATATGATAAAAGTCTTACCGATGAATCTATTCATTTTCGACTTTGTGGACAATCTCATAATATGTCATTAACAGAATTCGCAGTTCATCTGGGCATATATACAGATGAAGAAGTTAAACAACCTATTTTTACGGAGGCATCAACCTCTTATTCATATGAGGAAATGAAAGAATATTGGCGAGGCCATTCATCGAAAGAGTGGTGTAACAATAATAATTCTATGAAATTCACAGACCCTCGTTATCAATATATGCACCGTGTTTTAGCCTACACTATCACGGGGCGCAAGAATAATCAACATAGGGTTAGTACTACCTGTCACACCCCGACCACGATAAAACAACAATCGTGGCGGAAACATCGGGTAGTGTTGTAACAGAATCATTGTTTCAAAACACACGGAAATTTGAAGTTTCGTTTTATTAAACATTAAACATTTACATCGTCTTGAGATCTAACAAACAAGTTACACATAGTCTATTATTGTTATTAAGTCACTAAGGCCTCGTCCAGTCCTATGTGAGTATGCATCCTAGCAATCAACATCATTCAACATCATTCAATAATACCTGAAACATATGTGAAAACAAAGTCAGCAAAGAAATGCTGGCGAGTACATAGGTTTTATGAGAGTGTCGGATTCATGGCTAGTTTACATGCTGCAATACTTAACTAAAACCTTGTTTTGAAAAATATAGTATTGCGACATAATTAACCAACTCAAATCAAGTTGGTTATAATTTATAAAATCTCGTAGCCATGATTCTTAACCCAAAACATTTATTTAATCAAATCAAATTGTGAAACAACTCGTAAAAACTCGTTAATAAAACTCGTATGGTTTATATCATTTCGAAAACCTCGTTGTGTGACATCGTTTTAAAATCGTTTCCCCATTGAACTTAAATAATGACACAAAATGTAATATGATAAGAGCATTTATATATAAGATGTACCAGCGGCGTATCTACCATGCTTTTATCATGCTACACCTGTCCCATTATCTAATCACATCCCAAAACCAATCGTTTAACCAAATCGTTTATCTCGTTAAGTCGTTTCAAATCGTTTAACTTCTCCCAAAATCGTTTAACTCGTTTTAATAGTGAAACTACTTTTGGTCGTCTCGCTAATAACATTCAAACCTTCGTGACTCGACTATCTCGCCTTTCGCATTAATAAACCACCAAAGGATAAATTAACAATCACAGATTCGGTCGCTACCCACCTAAACCACACATAACCATGGGTGCAGTCTGATAACGGGATTTGTCAGATCCTATGGTACCATAACCTAATACTGGTCGGTTCGGCCAAAATTAATGAATGTCATTCGTTATGTAATTACAACCAACAAGTTTGTTCACTTTATCAAAATCGTTATTAATTTAATATAAACCATTTTAATCGTTTTCAAAAACTATCGTTAAAACATCAAAATCATTTAACATATATGAATCACCCCAAAACATTGAAAACAGTAAAAGAGGGGAACTATGTACTCACCTGAGAATGCTTAGTGGTCTTTGAACAACAACCAAGCAAAGCTAGAGGGAGCACGGAATCAATCGGCAACCTAATAACTATATAAATAAACCGGACCTAAGTCGGAAGATCGGATAGGATGAGGTCTTGTAAACCAAATGAGTTATTGGAACTCATATGACATGGTTTAACAATGCCTACATACTAAATCGAAACCTAACCTAAGTGCTTTCGACCCGTTACGACCCATTAAGGTAGCTTACGCTACTTTAACGCGTCGTTCGCTCAAATGCGCGTTCGAGATGTCTAACTAGTCCTATGACAAGTATTATATGCCTAAATATGTTTAAATATGTTGTATAATCAGTTAAGTGACAAAAGTTTAGGTTACATATGCTTTAAGTCCAATTATGCATGAAAAGGGCATTTTGGTAATTTACCTAAGGCATATAATCTACATATCATACAACTAATTAAACTAGGTGACCATTAGGTATAACCTCGGAAGGTTATTCCCTATGCAACTATGGTCACTAACCATGCTTGGTCGGATCCTAATGATCGACCAAACGGGTCGAGTTCGAAAGTCTAAGCGGTGGTTTAGACCGCTTGACTTACGACTCTAAACAAGCACTAACTAAATGTGACGAGCTAAACATGTCAAAACATGTTTAACCTACTGATTTGGTATCAAAACAAAGTGTTTTGATACCTAATAGTAGTTCCGCTGCAAAATGCGTGCTAAAACGCATTTTGACCGAAACTTTGACTCGTCACTACACCTAGTTAACGTGGTAATCAGCGGGTATAATCACTAAGGATTATAACCAACGTGATTACAATCACGTTGCAAAGTTCAATTGAACTTTGACTTGACCAATGACTTGGTCAAACTGAAAGTCAACCAATATTTGACTTTCAAACTAGGAAAACAAATAAAAAGAATTAAAGAATGCTCACTATGGGTCCTTGCTATCTTTTCTACAAGAAAACCAACTTCCAAATTAGATTGAGAAAGCTCCCAATGCAGATTGTAGAGAAGAGAATGAGGGAATGAGCAAGGAACAAGTGAAAGATGGATGGCTATATATAGTTTTCACAAAACCGTTAGGATCGTTTCTTGGAGAAGAAGGCATGATCTAGGCCATACAAGTGTTAAGGACTGATTGGGGGGACTTGTTCTCCACACAAACCAGCCCCTAGCATTGAAATCCACTGATCAAAACCATCAAAAACGAGCTAAAAGACCAGATTCAATGTTTTTGTTTGATAGGCTCTCGCTCCCCGCGTAAGAATTAAGCTTGGGCTTACGTCCCAGGCCTGGCCAACTTTGACAGATTGTCAAAACAGGTCCCTGAACTTGCAAAACATGCGTTTCGGCCCATTTTTGACACGTTTAAGCCCCGTTAACCTCATTTCAAGGCTCTAAAATGAAGTTAAAGTATTGGGAACTCAAAACATGCTCAAAAATATCTCGGATGTCGGTTCGTTTGGTCGTACGGTTGCGTTGTTCGGTTAATTACGACGGAAGTCGTAACGAACGCAATAACGATCCAAATTAAGCGATGAATGAAATTTTATCATGCCAATCACTAAAATAATATATTTTAATGATTACATAAATTTTTGGGTGTCCGGATATATTCAGAACGTAAGATATGCGTGAAAATGCAAACTTATGCACTTTTTGACGCTTTTAGTCCCTATTGATCAAATAAGTTTGTTTTAGCATACCGAACCCCTCAAAGCCTATTTCTAAGCTATGTAAAGGATATTTAGGGTATTTTTAACTTATGATCAAGTTCCGGAATGTTCGTTACTATACAAATCGGTATAGTTTCGCAGTTTGACACAAATAGTCCCTGCGATCGAACAAACTTGTTTTCGACACACCAAACCATCCGAAACTTATTTCTAAGTTATGAGAAGGTTATTTAAGGTATGTTAAGCCTATTTCACTATTCCGGAGTGTTTTTCGTGTTAAAGTGATTACGTTTACGCATCAGTTCACGTATAACTTCCCAGAAAGCGATTTAAAGCTTGAAATCAAACAAGAATTGATATGTGCAAATGATACACATATTTATACAAATCCCAAGTATGAAATACAATATTTCATTGATTTGGTATTTTTTTGATGGCAGTGGAGGCACAGATGTCACAGTCTCCCCTACTTCAGGAAATTTCGTCCCGAAATTTAATCAGAGGAAACTTGTGAGAGCTCGAAACATGAGGTCGAAAAGATAAGACAGCACCGGTTAGGGTTCTGAACTTCTAGTAACTTTAATAACATTATGCTTGCAATGTAAGAGGGACACTTATATAAAAGTATATGAAGGCCATTGGTGCGTCCGCCGTACCTCCATTACATTGTTCACGTTCCGTTATTGTTGCCACTATCGGTTCTTACACATGATAAATCTTACTGTGGTTTCTGTGCACTGAATTTCATAATTATGTATGCATCCATAATTACGCAATTCCTTGCATAGTCCACAAAGTGCATTTTATAATGTGTAGGGGAAAATGTAATAAACAAACCTGTGATGAGTGTGATTAGACCACCATAGAGTCCTTTAGATCAATAAATGATCTTTTAAAACAGACCACCAAGGAGTCTTTCCAGCTATATCATCACATGTCATTCCTAACCAGATTCTGAATCAATCTTTTAACTAGACCACTCAAGGGGTCTTTTTCGAATTAAGAAATGGTACTATATAATCCAAGGGTCTTATCTACCACGTAGAAGCCCATTAAGGATTTAAGGTAGTACCTTTGGATATCCTACTATGAATCCCTCATATGAAGATATGGAAGATTCTACGAGGATTTGGATAACGAATAACTCGGATTACACAAAAACATAAAAGAAACACATAATCACATAATCGTTTAACTTGACCTTTAATTTGTTATCTTTGGACACGGGTATTTCAAGCATACCAGGAATCCAATCCGTGGATTTCATTTGGCACTTTAAAGATCTTCAAGAATCTAACTATGAAGATAGAGAGATCTTAATAAGAATTCGGCTTTGTCCTTATTGGATCATAATGTACGTATTAAAGCGTACAAAGTATCCAATCAAGGGCTCCGATTTGAGCGATAATCATCCACATGGATCTAATTGCGAAGATAATAAGATCCTATATGGATTTCGGAATTTGAATAGCAGGAGACGCTTCGAAACCTTGCACTAGACGTGCTTAAGTCGACGCACGAGGTAGAATCCTCATGAAGTTGAGGTGCTAGATCGGCCAAGGTGACATATGAAGCAGAATTTGGAGGTTGGGTATAAGATCGAAAAATACTCTTAGTTATCTAACAAAGGATTTAAAGTGATTACTCAAAATGTCACTTATATTCGGTACTTCGTTTTCTTGAAACGAGTACTTAGAATTTTTGAGGAAATCATGAGCGATCACATGAATGGAAGAACTACAAGAGTAGTTTGTAAAGAACATAGTTCTTTGGTGTAGGTGTTATAGGGGTATGCCATACACACATGTAACTACACTTGTACATCAGAATTGTGAACAACGATTTATTTATAAACTAAACAGGTTGTTTCAGAGTTCAACAAAAGAAACAAAAGCATAAGTTTCCAATTATTTCAAGCAGCAGCTTCTGCTAATCAGCCCAATGCTCATCCGTGGGTCAGATTTGCATTGACAACTTTGGGTATTCGTCCCTGAAATGACTCGTCTCGTTATAGAAGTAGCAAGTTCCAGGAGGAAAACGAGCTTGTGCTGGATCTGCTTGAAGTTGAACAGGGTTCTGAATAGTTTGGTTTAACATAGCGACTGAACGACAGTCTCTTGCCAAATGACCAACAAGTCCACACTTGAAGCATCTTTGGCATTTGACACTAGCATGGTGATGGAGGTTACACTGATGGCACAAAGGGGTTGTTCCTTCGTATGGTGCTCGAGCAACAGTAGGACCTGCAACAGCTTTGTTTTGGATGACAAAGCGGCACATGTTAACCAAATGTCCCCATCGTCCGCAGTGGGTACATTTGAAACAAGGTGCTTGATTCGGATGATGGCCATTGCATCGATTGCAGAAAGGAGCAGTTCCCAAGTACCGCTTCTTGGCTGGTGGTGTTGCCACCTGACCAGGTCCTGCTTGATTTGGTGCAACGGCTGGAGGATTCTTTGAGGTCTTACGCTTCTTTGACCTTTTCAAAGGCTTGGCTTCTGCTTCCTTTGATGCTTCTCGGGTGGTTTCATCCTGGAGACGGGACATGGCAACAGCTAATTCAGCAGTCTTCAGGATTACTTCGCCTATTCGCTGGGCAACTTTAGTAGCCTGTTCGGACATCTGAGCGTCGTTGCGATGAAGTGACATTCTAGAGGAAATGGAAGACATAGGAAGAAATGAATGAAATGCTATCGGGTAATCAAAACAGAATGACAACGCATAAAAAATTGCGATCATTTGTTTGTTACCTAAGGCAAACAAATGAGACGGTGACTAATCAAAGTAAATGGATCATATTAATGTATCACTGAAGACATGCTCGCCTATAAGTGAACACTCACCCCAAGAGTTCCCAGGTAAGAGTGACTGGTCTGATACTGCGGATTTGTACGAACACTCTAGCCTTAGACAGAAAATTCAGGGTACAGGTATTCACTCTTCCAGTTTGCACGTGTTCACATTATTTAGACCCAAACTTTGACGAGATTTTAAAAACTCAGAAGGCATAAAGCCAAAGATGAATCAAACTGGAAGGGTTCAAAACCTTATAACAGAGGGTTCAAAACCTAGTAATCAATCATCCTAGAACATATGATTGGTTTTCAAAGCGGATTCGAAATTTATGTTCTTATTGTGGTTGTCACCTAAGGATAAGTGACGGTATTGTTTTAAGATCTAAATACAAGAATCTTGTGTTAGGGTCCTAGGAAGGTTATAGACTAGGTCAAAGCATTACTAATAACCTAATTCCCTATAACCATGAGCTCTGATACCAACTTTTCTGTCACACCCCGACCACGATAAAACAACAATCGTGGCGGAAACATCGGGGAGTGTTGTAACAGAATCATTGTTTCAAAACACACGGAAATTTGAAGTTTCGTTTTATTAAACATTAAACATTTACATCGTCTTGAGATCTAACAAACAAGTTACACATAGTCTATTATTGTTATTAAGTCACTAAGGCCTCGTCCAGTCCTATGTGAGTATGCATCCTAGCAATCAACATCATTCAACATCATTCAATAATACCTGAAACATATGTGAAAACAAAGTCAGCAAAGAAATGCTGGCGAGTACATAGGTTTTATGAGAGTGTCGGATTCATGGCTAGTTTACATGCTGCAATACTTAACTAAAACCTTGTTTTGAAAAATATAGTATTGCGACATAATTAACCAACTCAAATCAAGGAGGTTATAATTTATAAAATCTCGTAGCCATGATTCTTAACCCAAAACATTTATTTAATCAAATCAAATTGTGAAACATCTCGTAAAAACTCGTTAATAAAACTCGTATGGTTTATATCATTTCGAAAACCTCGTTGTGTGACATCGTTTTAAAATCGTTTCCCCAGTGAACTTAAATAATGACACAAAATGTAATATGATAAGAGCATTTATATATAAGATGTACCAGCGGCGTATCTACCATGCTTTTATCATGCTACACCTGTCCCATTATCTAATCACATCCCAAAACCAATCGTTTAACCAAATCGTTTATCTCGTTAAGTCGTTTCAAATCGTTTAACTTCTCCCAAAATCGTTTAACTCGTTTTAATAGTGAAACTACTTTTGGTCGTCTCACTAATAACATTCAAACCTTCGTGACTCGACTATCTCGCCTTTCGCATTAATAAACCACCAAAGGATAAATTAACAATCACAGATTCGGTCGCTACCTACCTAATCCACACATAACCATGGGTGCAGTCTGATAACGGGATTTGTCAGATCCTATGGTACCATAACCTAATACTGGTCGGTTCGGCCAAAATTAATGAATGTCATTCGTTATGTAATTACAACTAACAAGTTTGTCCACTTTATCAAAACCGTTATTAATTTAATATAAACCATTTTAATCGTTTTCAAAAACTATCGTTAAAACATCAAAATCATTTAACATATATGAATCACCCCAAAACATTGAAAACAGTAAAAGAGGGGAACTATGTACTCACCTGAGAATGCTTAGTGGTCTTTGAACAACAACCAAGCAAAGCTAGAGGGAGCACGGAATCAATCGGCAACCTAATAACTATATGAATAAACCGGACCTAAGTCGGAAGATCGGATAGGATGAGGTCTTGTAAACCAAATGAGTTATTGGAACTCATATGACATGGTTTAACAATGCCTACATACTAAATCGAAACCTAACCTAAGTGCTTTCGACCCGTTACGACCCATTAAGGTAGCTTACGCTACTTTAACGCGTCGTTCGCGCAAATGCGCGTTCGAGATGTCTAACTAGTCCTATGACAAGTATTATATGCCTAAATATGTTTAAATATGTTGTATAATCAGTTAAGTGACAAAAGTTTAGGTTACATATGCTTTAAGTCCAATTATGCATGAAAAGGGCATTTTGGTAATTTACCTAAGGCATATAATCTACATATCATACAACTAATTAAACTAGGTGACCATTAGGTATAACCTCGGAAGGTTATTCCCTATGCAACTATGGTCACTAACCATGCTTGGTCGGATCCTAATGATCGACCAAACGGGTCGAGTTCGAAAGTCTAAGCGGTGGTTTAGACCGCTTGACTTACGACTCTAAACAAGCACTAACTAAATGTGACGAGCTAAACATGTCAAAACATGTTTAACCTACTGATTTGGTATCAAAACAAAGTGTTTTGATACCTAATAGTAGTTCCGCTGCAAAATGCGTGCTAAAACGCATTTTGACCGAAACTTTGACTCGTCACTACACCTAGTTAACGTGGTAATCAGCGGGTATAATCACTAAGGATTATAACCAACGTGATTACAATCACGTTGCAAAGTTCAATTGAACTTTGACTTGACCAATGACTTGGTCAAACTGAAAGTCAACCAATATTTGAATTTCAAACTAGGAAAACAAATAAAAAGAATGAAAGAATGCTCACTATGGGTCCTTGCTATCTTTTCTACAAGAAAACCAACTTCCAAATTAGATTGAGAAAGCTCCCAATGCAGATTGTAGAGAAGAGAATGAGGGAATGAGCAAGGAACAAGTGAAAGATGGATGGCTATATATAGTTTTCACAAAACCGTTAGGATCGTTTCTTGGAGAAGAAGGCATGATCTAGGCCATACAAGTGTTAAGGACTGATTGGGGGGACTTGTTCTCCACACAAACCAGCCCCTAGCATTGAAATCCACTGATCAAAACCATCAAAAACGAGCTAAAAGACCAGATTCAATGTTTTTGTTTGATAGGCTCTCGCTCCCCGCGTAAGAATTAAGCTTGGGCTTACGTCCCAGGCCTGGCCAACTTTGACAGATTGTCAAAACAGGTCCCTGAACTTGCAAAACATGCGTTTCGGCCCATTTTTGACACGTTTAAGCCCCGTTAACCTCATTTCAAGGCTCTAAAATGAAGTTAAAGTATTGGGAACTCAAAACATGCTCAAAAATATCTCGGATGTCGGTTCGTTTGGTCGTACGGTTGCGTTGTTCGGTTAATTACGACGGAAGTCGTAACGAACGCAATAACGATCCAAATTAAGCGATGAATGAAATTTTATCATGCCAATCACTAAAATAATATATTTTAATGATTACATAAATTTTTGGTTGTCCGGATATATTCAGAACGTAAGATATGCGTGAAAATGCAAACTTATGCACTTTTTGACGCTTTTAGTCCCTATTGATCAAATAAGTTTATTTTAGCATACCGAACCCCTCAAAGCCTATTTCTAAGCTATGTAAAGGATATTTAGGGTATGTTTAACTTATGATCAAGTTCCGGAATGTTCGTTACTATACAAATCGGTATAGTTTCGCAGTTTGACACAAATAGTCCCTGCGATCGAACAAACTTGTTTTCGACACACCAAACCATCCAAAACTTATTTCTAAGTTATGAGAAGGTTATTTAAGGTATGTTAAGCCTATTTCACTATTCCGGAGTGTTTTTCGTGTTAAAGTGATTACGTTTACGCATCAGTTAACGTATAACTTCCCAGAAAGCGATTTAAAGCTTGAAATCAAACAAGAATTGATATGTGCAAATGATACACATATTTATACAAATCCCAAGTATGAAATACAATATTTCATTGATTTGGTATTTTTTTGATGGCAGTGGAGGCACAGATGTCACAGTCTCCCCTACTTCAGGAAATTTCGTCCCGAAATTTAATCAGAGGAAACTTGTGAGAGCTCGAAACATGAGGTCGAAAAGATAAGACAGCACCGGTTAGGGTTCTGAACTTCTAGTAACTTTAATAACATTATGCTTGCAATGTAAGAGGGACACTTATATAAAAGTATATGAAGGCCATTGGTGCGTCCGCCGTACCTCCATTACATTGTTCACGTTCCGTTATTGTTGCCACTATCGGTTCTTACACATGATAAATCTTACTGTGGTTTCTGTGCACTGAATTTCATAATTATGTATGCATCCATAATTACGCAATTCCTTGCATAGTCCACAAAGTGCATTTTATAATGTGTAGGGGAAAATGTAATAAACAAACCTGTGATGAGTGTGATTAGACCACCATAGAGTCCTTTAGATCAATAAATGATCTTTTAAAACAGACCACCAAGGAGTCTTTCCAGCTATATCATCACATGTCATTCCTAACCAGATTCTGAATCAATCTTTTAACTAGACCACTCAAGGGGTCTTTTTCGAATTAAGAAATGGTACTATATAATCCAAGGGTCTTATCTACCACGTAGAAGCCCATTAAGGATTTAAGGTAGTACCTTTGGATATCCTACTATGAATCCCTCATATGAAGATATGGAAGATTCTACGAGGATTTGGATAACGAATAACTCGGATTACACAAAAACATAAAAGAAACACATAATCACATAATCGTTTAACTTGACCTTTAATTTGTTATCTTTGGACACGGGTATTTCAAGCATACCAGGAATCCAATCCGTGGATTTCATTTGGCACTTTAAAGATCTTCAAGAATCTAACTATGAAGATAGAGAGATCTTAATAAGAATTCGGCTTTGTCCTTATTGGATCATAATGTACGTATTAAAGCGTACAAAGTATCCAATCAAGGGCTCCGATTTGAGCGATAATCATCCACATGGATCTAATTGCGAAGATAATAAGATCCTATATGGATTTCGGAATTTGAATAGCAGGAGACGCTTCGAAACCTTGCACTAGACGTGCTTAAGTCGACGCACGAGGTAGAATCCTCATGAAGTTGAGGTGCTAGATCGGCCAAGGTGACATATGAAGCAGAATTTGGAGGTTGGGTATAAGATCGAAAAATACTCTTAGTTATCTAACAAAGGATTTAAAGTGATTACTCAAAATGTCACTTATATTCGGTACTTCGTTTTCTTGAAACGAGTACTTAGAATTTTTGAGGAAATCATGAGCGATCACATGAATGGAAGAACTACAAGAGTAGTTTGTAAAGAACATAGTTCTTTGGTGTAGGTGTTATAGGGGTATGCCATACACACATGTAACTACACTTGTACATCAGAATTGTGAACAACGATTTATTTATAAACTAAACAGGTTGTTTCAGAGTTCAACAAAAGAAACAAAAGCATAAGTTTCCAATTATTTCAAGCAGCAGCTTCTGCTAATCAGCCCAATGCTCATCCGTGGGTCAGATTTGCATTGACAACTTTGGGTATTCGTCCCTGAAATGACTCGTCTCGTTATAGAAGTAGCAAGTTCCAGGAGGAAAACGAGCTTGTGCTGGATCTGCTTGAAGTTGAACAGGGTTCTGAATAGTTTGGTTTAACATAGCGACTGAACGACAGTCTCTTGCCAAATGACCAACAAGTCCACACTTGAAGCATCTTTGGCATTTGACACTAGCATGGTGATGGAGGTTACACTGATGGCACAAAGGGGTTGTTCCTTCGTATGGTGCTCGAGCAACAGTAGGACCTGCAACAGCTTTGTTTTGGATGACAAAGCGGCACATGTTAACCAAATGTCCCCATCGTCCGCAGTGGGTACATTTGAAACAAGGTGCTTGATTCGGATGATGGCCATTGCATCGATTGCAGAAAGGAGCAGTTCCCAAGTACCGCTTCTTGGCTGGTGGTGTTGCCACCTGACCAGGTCCTGCTTGATTTGGTGCAACGGCTGGAGGATTCTTTGAGGTCTTACGCTTCTTTGACCTTTTCAAAGGCTTGGCTTCTGCTTCCTTTGATGCTTCTCGGGTGGTTTCATCCTGGAGACGGGACATGGCAACAGCTAATTCAGCAGTCTTCAGGATTACTTCGCCTATTCGCTGGGCAACTTTAGTAGCCTGTTCGGACATCTGAGCGTCGTTGCGATGAAGTGACATTCTAGAGGAAATGGAAGACATAGGAAGAAATGAATGAAATGCTATCGGGTAATCAAAACAGAATGACAACGCATAAAAAATTGCGATCATTTGTTTGTTACCTAAGGCAAACAAATGAGACGGTGACTAATCAAAGTAAATGGATCATATTAATGTATCACTGAAGACATGCTCGCCTATAAGTGAACACTCACCCCAAGAGTTCCCAGGTAAGAGTGACTGGTCTGATACTGCGGATTTGTACGAACACTCTAGCCTTAGACAGAAAATTCAGGGTACAGGTATTCACTCTTCCAGTTTGCACGTGTTCACATTATTTAGACCCAAACTTTGACGAGATTTTAAAAACTCAGAAGGCATAAAGCCAAAGATGAATCAAACTGGAAGGGTTCAAAACCTTATAACAGAGGGTTCAAAACCTAGTAATCAATCATCCTAGAACATATGATTGGTTTTCAAAGCGGATTCGAAATTTATGTTCTTATTGTGGTTGTCACCTAAGGATAAGTGACGGTATTGTTTTAAGATCTAAATACAAGAATCTTGTGTTAGGGTCCTAGGAAGGTTATAGACTAGGTCAAAGCATTACTAATAACCTAATTCCCTATAACCATGAGCTCTGATACCAACTTTTCTGTCACACCCCGACCACGATAAAACAACAATCGTGGCGGAAACATCGGGGAGTGTTGTAACAGAATCATTGTTTCAAAACACACGGAAATTTGAAGTTTCGTTTTATTAAACATTAAACATTTACATCGTCTTGAGATCTAACAAACAAGTTACACATAGTCTATTATTGTTATTAAGTCACTAAGGCCTCGTCCAGTCCTATGTGAGTATGCATCCTAGCAATCAACATCATTCAACATCATTCAATAATACCTGAAACATATGTGAAAACAAAGTCAGCAAAGAAATGCTGGCGAGTACATAGGTTTTATGAGAGTGTCGGATTCATGGCTAGTTTACATGCTGCAATACTTAACTAAAACCTTGTTTTGAAAAATATAGTATTGCGACATAATTAACCAACTCAAATCAAGGAGGTTATAATTTATAAAATCTCGTAGCCATGATTCTTAACCCAAAACATTTATTTAATCAAATCAAATTGTGAAACATCTCGTAAAAACTCGTTAATAAAACTCGTATGGTTTATATCATTTCGAAAACCTCGTTGTGTGACATCGTTTTAAAATCGTTTCCCCAGTGAACTTAAATAATGACACAAAATGTAATATGATAAGAGCATTTATATATAAGATGTACCAGCGGCGTATCTACCATGCTTTTATCATGCTACACCTGTCCCATTATCTAATCACATCCCAAAACCAATCGTTTAACCAAATCGTTTATCTCGTTAAGTCGTTTCAAATCGTTTAACTTCTCCCAAAATCGTTTAACTCGTTTTAATAGTGAAACTACTTTTGGTCGTCTCACTAATAACATTCAAACCTTCGTGACTCGACTATCTCGCCTTTCGCATTAATAAACCACCAAAGGATAAATTAACAATCACAGATTCGGTCGCTACCTACCTAATCCACACATAACCATGGGTGCAGTCTGATAACGGGATTTGTCAGATCCTATGGTACCATAACCTAATACTGGTCGGTTCGGCCAAAATTAATGAATGTCATTCGTTATGTAATTACAACTAACAAGTTTGTCCACTTTATCAAAATCGTTATTAATTTAATATAAACCATTTTAATCGTTTTCAAAAACTATCGTTAAAACATCAAAATCATTTAACACATATGAATCACCCCAAAACATTGAAAACAGTAAAAGAGGGGAACTATGTACTCACCTGAGAATGCTTAGTGGTCTTTGAACAACAACCAAGCAAAGCTAGAGGGAGCACGGAATCAATCGGCAACCTAATAACTATATAAATAAACCGGACCTAAGTCGGAAGATCGGATAGGATGAGGTCTTGTAAACCAAATGAGTTATTGGAACTCATATGACATGGTTTAACAATGCCTACATACTAAATCGAAACCTAACCTAAGTGCTTTCGACCCGTTACGACCCATTAAGGTAGCTTACGCTACTTTAACGCGTCGTTCGCGCAAACGCGCGTTCGAGACGTCTAACTAGTCCTATGACAAGTATTATATGCCTAAATATGTTTAAATATGTTGTATAATCAGTTAAGTGACAAAAGTTTAGGTTACATATGCTTTAAGTCCAATTATGCATGAAAAGGGCATTTTGGTAATTTACCTAAGGCATATAATCTACCTATCATACAACTAATTAAACTAGGTGACCATTAGGTATAACCTCGGAAGGTTATTCCCTATGCAACTATGGTCACTAACCATGCTTGGTCGGATCCTAATGATCGACCAAACGGGTCGAGTTCGAAAGTCTAAGCGGTGGTTTAGACCGCTTGACTTACGACTCTAAACAAGCACTAACTAAATGTGACGAGCTAAACATGTCAAAACATGTTTAACCTACTGATTTGGTATCAAAACAAAGTGTTTTGATACCTAATAGTAGTTCCGCTGCAAAATGCGTGCTAAAACGCATTTTGACCGAAACTTTGACTCGTCACTACACCTAGTTAACGTGGTAATCAGCGGGTATAATCACTAAGGATTATAACCAACGTGATTACAATCACGTTGCAAAGTTCAATTGAACTTTGACTTGACCAATGACTTGGTCAAATTGAAAGTCAACCAATATTTGAATTTCAAACTAGGAAAACAAAAAAAAAAAATGAAAGAATGCTCACTATGGGTCCTTGCTATCTTTTCTACAAGAAAACCAACTTCCAAATTAGATTGAGAAAGCTCCCAATGCAGATTGTAGAGAAGAGAATGAGGGAATGAGCAAGGAACAAGTGAAAGATGGATGGCTATATATAGTTTTCACAAAACCGTTAGGATCATTTCTTGGAGAAGAAGGCATGATCTAGGCCATACAAGTGTTAAGGACTGATTGGGGGACTTGTTCTCCACACAAACCAGCCCCTAGCATTGAAATCCACTGATCAAAACCATCAAAAACGAGCTAAAAGACCAGATTCAATGTTTCTGTTTGATAGGCTCTCGCTCCCCGCGTAAGAATTAAGCTTGGGCTTACGTCCCAGGCCTGGCCAACTTTGACAGATTGTCAAAACAGGTCCCTGAACTTGCAAAACATGCGTTTCGGCCCATTTTTGACACGTTTAAGCCCCGTTAACCTTATTTCAAGGCTCTAAAATGAAGTTAAAGTATTGGGAACTCAAAACATGCTCAAAAATATCTCGGATGTCGGTTCGTTTGGTCGTACGGTTGCGTTGTTCGGTTAATTACGACGGAAGTCGTAACGAACGCAATAACGATCCAAATTAAGCGATGAATGAAATTTTATCATGCCAATCACTAAAATAATATATTTTAATGATTACATAAATTTTTGGGTGTCCGGATATATTCAGAACGTAAGATATGCGTGAAAATGCAAACTTATGCACTTTTTGACGCTTTTAGTCCCTATTGATCAAATAAGTTTATTTTAGCATACCGAACCCCTCAAAGCCTATTTCTAAGCTATGTAAAGGATATTTAGGGTATGTTTAACTTATGATCAAGTTCTGGAATGTTCGTTACTATACAAATCGGTATAGTTTCGCAGTTTGACACAAATAGTCCCTGCGATCGAACAAACTTGTTTTCGACACACCAAACCATCCGAAACTTATTTCTAAGTTATGAGAAGGTTATTTAAGGTATGTTAAGCCTATTTCACTATTCCGGAGTGTTTGTCGCGTTAAACTGATTACGTTTACGCATCAGTTCACGTATAACTTCCCAGAAAGCGATTTAAAGCTTGAAATCAAACAAGAATTGATATGTGCAAATGATAGACATATTTATACAAATCCCAAGTATGAAATACAATATTTCATTGATTTGGTATTTTTTTGATGGCAGTGGAGACACAGATGTCACACTACCGACCTTTTCCATCTGCATAGTATTTTTGAGCAAGTTCCTTGTAATATTGCCCACGAGCTTGCTACATACATTCTATTTTGTGTTTTCTGGAAGGATCTGTTAGTTCTTCAATACATTTCACATTATCATTTTACTCGGTGTGGTCTAACCGGTCATGCCAACTGATTATGATTCATAAACTTCTTATTTATGATCATATATGTATTACTTGTAGGTAAAAACACAAAATAGAATGTATGTATTAAACAATTTAATCATAATAATTTGATAGTCTATTATGATGTGAACAAACTTACATTTGAAATTAATCATATAATGAATCAAATTCAGACTCTAAATCATAAGGTGGTGAAGGAGGTAGAGTTAGTTGCATTCTATTAGCTATTTGTTTTAGCATGTCTTCCAACCATTTATTTCTTTCTGTCAGCCGTTTTATTTGTTTAGACAAATTTCGAATCTGATCGTTTAACCTAGCCACTTCAACTCCTATTGGATCTGAAGGTAGATTCATTTGAGGTACCGTACATGGTTCTGTTATATTAATTGGTGGCAGTTGTTGTTCTACTTCGTTTAATAGTGATTGGAAAAACTGTTGTGGTAATGGTGATTGCAAAAATGATTCTGATGCTAACAGCTCTTGGAATATCATGTTTTCATAAAACAAAGTTTGTTGCATCGTTGAATCTTCATCGAAAACTAAGGGTGAGATGTTTTTTAAGATGTTCGGTGCTAGTGGTTGAGATAGGTTAGTTGTAAAATGTTCTTGTACGGGTGGCAGCTGTGGTTGTAGATCAAATCGATAAAAAGACGGTTGAGGAAGCTGCAACAATGATTGTTGTAAATTTTGTGTTGAGGTACTTTCTAAGATAACCTGAGCTTCCTCCGACTAGAATGGTTGATTTAGTGTATAATTATGAACAGGGGTTAGCCTAACAGTGTTAAAATTTACAATCCCAGATGCCTTTGGTGGGGATAATCCTTGGATAATCTGATTACTTAAGATACCTAATGATTTTGCTATTTTTGTAATGTAAGACCCTCCCATGAGACTTCTCAGAGGATTTGTTTGTTGATTTAAAAGATATGTAGCAAGCTCGTGGGCAATATTACAAGGAACTTGCTCAAAAATACTATGTAGATGGAAAAGGTCGGTAGTACTAACCCTATGTTGATTATTCTTGCGCCCCTTGATAATGTTGGCTAAAACACGGTGCATATATTGATAACGAGGGTCTGTGAATTTCATAGAATTATTATTGTTACACCACTCTTTCGATGAATGGCCTCGCCAATATTCTTTCATTTCCTCAGATGAATAAGAGGTTGATGCCTCCATAAAAATAGGTTGTTTAACTTCTTCATCTGTATATATGCCCAGATGAACTGCGAATTCTGTTAATGACATATTATGAGATTGTCCACAAAGTCGAAAATGAATAGATTCATCGGTAAGACTTTTATCATATTTGAAATAGAAAGTGGACAAGAACTCATATACAAGTTCATCGTATGACGGTTCTAGGATGTCGAAGAAACGACGCCAGGGCGTATTACGTGGTAGTAATCTCGCCAGTAAACCACTTGGATCAAACATTTCCATTTGATACCAATCAATACCGCTAATAGAAAAAACTTCAAGATTCTTGAGTTTTTGATACCTCTCACGATTGGGTAAATCAGTAAACCGAAGGAATCGATGAATGTTTGCTGCATTTGAAGATTCAGCATATGCTACTGGAAGATTTGCCATTTGAATATTTGGTTTTGTTGAAACTAAGAAAAGTTTGGGTATGGGTTATTTTGGGTATGTGTTGAATTATATCAGAAGTTGTAGCTTATGTGTAGATTAGCTCTAGTAGTGAGTTTTTTTATATAGATAAGAAAATTTAAGCCTACACCATACGTTTGGTTAAGGCTTCCATGATACGTTTTGAAATAGTTCACTGTAGCTAGTAAATGTTATATTGCATAAATAAATATTAGATGCATAAACAAAAATGTTAGGTACATAAATAAATGTTAGCTTGCATAAATGAATGTTAGATGCGTAAATAAACGTTAGATGTATAAATGTTAAATTCATAAATAAATGTTAGATGGTTAGTAGTCCGAATATTATTATATTCCCATAGCAATAGGTACCATGTACTCATTTTTATTTATCAAAGAACTATATTATAAGTATACATATATATAAAGGAGAAACATGATCTAAAAGATCATCCTAAAGGTGTATGGTTTTACAATCCACTGGTGCACCCTTAGGCTTTCAACCTATATATATATATATATATATATGTACACATATGTATGAAATTTTTACATTGAGTATGGTAATAGCTCCTTTGCTTTTGTTGATTTGCTTGGTTGACAGCGCTCGTGCTGATAACGTGTTATAAAACTAGCCTAAAAGCTTTAATTAGAAGATTAGAAAGAAGAATTGCAAGAAGAGCATGAAGTGTCAATGCCATATGTTTGAAGCTTTCTCTCTCTAGATTTTCACAAATCATCTATCTATCGAATCCATGTACACTTCGTTATATAGAAAAGAAAAAGAAATAAAACAAAACTGGTGGGGTCTATGTCTAATAATTCATAATAAAATGTAATTTTTGTTCTCAAGAAAAGTTAATCAATGAAAGTAGGGTGTGAATCCCTAAGTATTCTGGAATAAGCAAAGGATATACATATCCAACATGATACCATTTAGTGTTTTAAATCGATGCATCGTCTAAATGGTTATCAAATCCACAACCTGAAGTTTGTGTGATTGTGACTTAGCGAATGTGATAGCAAGCATATTATTCCAGATTGATATAATGATTTTGATAATAAATCAATTTCACATAATGATCATTGCAATACACATAAAACTTCATGTAGTTTATACATGATTTATTGAGATAATCACTGGATGTGTTTGCTAAGTGTATGATCATGAGAGCAAAAGTTCATATAATGCCAATATATTGTAATATTTTCTCCCCATTATAATTGGGTTTTGGTCAGAAACCAAATATGATTTTGATTGTGCGATATATATTGAAATTGATCCACCACGACGCACAAATATGGGACCTTAAAAGGTGATTGGAATATAGCATTTAACGAAAGAGTTATTTATAGTTCAGTTTATTAATATCCATCTAAATGGACTGACATTCCCAACATTAGGGGGAGATAACAAGCAGTTGAAAAGTGAAAAGTGAAATATATTATCATGTCATCTTGATCCTCAGACTATAAACTATGAACTAGAAGTTTAAAGTATAATTCATTTACCAATATTAAAGAACAAATTACCAGACAAGTTCACTGACCTAAATAGAGTGACTAAGTAAGTCACATAATCAACTGCTTGTGCTCCAGTTATATTTGTGTCCCAAGAGGACAACCACATATTTTTGTAAAGAGTTTATTGCACGCCTAAAGCGTGGTAGACTAGTTGATTCCAATAATAAAATTCCTCGAAAATTGGAGCAAGTAATTAAGATGGTCAAGTCGAGGTTATAGTAATAAGATCTCCTGAAGAGACAGTAGACATGATGGTTCAAGAAGAACCTCAGGTACCTGAAAATAAAGAGATCTCGATAAGTTGTATCATGTCTAAGATATGTATGGAATCGAAATAAAAATCGACGTCGTTATACTTTTGTATATAATGTAGCGCTTAAAATGATTAAATGATGAGGATCAAGATTTAAGATCTGCCTATGAATGAATATTAAGAAATGATTAGCCAAAAATAGAAAGACGCAAATAGGCAGAGTTTAGTTCTCTAATGGAATGGAAAGTTTCTGGACCAACAGTCCATACAACTAAAGTTGTAAAATATGTTGGATACAAAATTGTCTTTTACGCGAATCATGTGAAAATCAAATTAAGAGATATAAGTCAAAATTGGTGGCACAATAATTTTCACAAAGACCTATGATTGATTATGAGAAAACGCATTCTCTAGTGGTGGATATAACAACTCTCCAATATCTGATTCGTCTGGTAATATACTAAGAGAAAATTGACATGCAGCTTATGAATATTTATATATCATATGGTACTACAAAATACATAAAAATTCATGAATAATTTAAATTAACAAAGTCATGTAAGGCGAGATCTCAAGAACATTATAAGATATGAATATGCTTAAATTATTATAAATGCTGAAAAGAAATGGAACTCTCGATGAGTTTCCTAAGGCTGTTGAGTACATGAAAAAGTTAATGAAATTCGATGGTTATGACTTATGATAGCTATTGATTAATGTATAAGCATGGTAAACTATGGATTGTATGAATGAAGTAAGTATTCAAGGCATCTTTTGCATATGATATAGAGAACAATGAGGAAATCTACATGATAGAATGAATATACATTCATAGTTGGTAAAATCGAAAAGATGTATTTCAATGAATGTAAATGCATGAAGCAATAATTTCAAAACCTGTAAATACATCTTCTTAAAGTAATAAAGATTGTATGGACTATATGATGAATATGGTATAACGAACTTTTTAATGAAGTTAGAAAAGATAAATGCATACGGTATAGTTGGACTATATATTTTTCTTTGGAAAACCGTATGAGGTTTTATAACTATTAAAACATATTAACAAATCAAATATGAAATATAAATTTATGCCTTGACATAGAAACTAGCATTTGCATCATTATTCATAAATTATTACACATATAGAGAATGATGGATTATATTGATATATTTTGCTAGTTATACATTACCATCTCTATCATATTACTCGTGTACAAAGAAGAGATAATATAATCGGATGTAATAAATTAACATCTAAGGTATGAAAGATAAAAATTTTTATATTACTAACCTACCAAAACAAGTTTTATTAGCTTTGTAAATGCAGGGAATGTAACAACATATAGTTGTGGATCATATGGTATTTGTTTACATAAAGCACCAGGAATCTCATATAAAGACCATATAACATTGATCAACACAAAGGACTATACACATCAAGGAATGAAGTGGCAAAATATTAAATAAAAGATCTACGCAGAAGGCTTAAACGATACATAATGAAATCAGGGGGAGTATTACAAGTTGCACTCTTATATACCACCAAGATTTTTTGAATATACTCGAGACCTTATTAAAGACAATCAAGTCGAGATGATATATGTCCAATCCAGCAACAATTCAACCGATCTTTTCACAAAAGCACTACCTACAGCAACTTTCAGGAAACACGTTCATGACATTGGTATGCGTCACGTACGGAGAATGTGATGCCTTACAAATTGCAACTTGAGGGGGAGTTATAGACTGCACTCTTTTTCCCTTAGCTAAAGTTTGTTTTCCCACTGGGTTTTTCTTTAGCAAGGTTTTTAATGAGGCAGTACTTAATTACCCCAAAGTTTGCAAAGTGTCATCCAAGGGGGAGTGTTATGAATCATTGTGGATGACAACTAGATGCACAGTAAATGCACACAGTAAAGGAAATAATTCATTCGAATTATTGACACAGTAATCAAATAAATAAATGGGCATATGTCTAAGGGGGAGTATTATGAATTATTAGACATAGACCCCACTAGTTTTGTTTTATTTCTTTTTAGAGTAAACTGCCATTTTGGTCCCTGTGGTTTAGGCACTTTTGCCATTTTCGTCCAAAACTCAAACTTTTTAAATCTGGGTCCCTGTGGTTTCACTTTTATTGTCATTTTAGTCCAAAATTAAGAGTAAACTACCATTTTGGTCCCTGTGGTTTCACTTTTATTGCCATTTTAGTCCAAATCTCAAACTTTTTGGAACAGTAAAAAAAGGGGGATTTTGAATTTTGGACTAAAATGGCAATAAAGATGAAACCACAGGGACCCAGATTTAAAAAGTTTGAGATTTGGACTAAAATGGCAAAAATGCCCAAACCACAGGGACCAAAATGGCAGTTTACTCTTCTTTTTATTATTAGACATAGACCCCACCAGTTTTGTTTTATTTCTTTTTCTTTTCTATATAACGAAGTGTACATGGATTCGATAGATAGATGATTTGTGAAAATCTAGAGAGAGAAAGCTTCAAACATATGGCATTGACACTTCATGCTCTTCTTGCAATTCTTCTTTCTAATATTCTAATTAAAGCTTTTAGGCTAGTTTTATAACACAAATGAGTGTTTAGTTTGCATTTTAAAGTATGACCTTTAACAATTTTAAGGTAAGCGCCTACTTATATGCTAATATCACAATATTAGATGATCTGTAATGATTAATGCTTCTTAATGGGTATTTTTCGCTACGTCGGCATTATAATGTTCCTTTAGAAAATGTGTAATTGTTAATTCTTCTTAATGACTTTCAATTGTTACTTTCCATATTTTTCTTCCTCATTTGGCGTTATACTAGAAATGTCACCCCCATTTCATGCCCTTGTAACGCCTAAGGGAGACGATGTTAGGGGTGTTATCAAACTCCTTCACACACGTATAATGCTCGTTACGCATGATCTTATAGATATTGGATCTTGTACAAGAAGGAAATTGTGTACGAAGTGTAGGGAAGAATGAGAGCCATTGATCTCTCAAGATCAAGGGTTCAAAATCAAGCGATGACACTTTGGTAAATATCATGTTCAAACAAATGAACAAAACAAGCAGAGAAAGGGTATTCTGGTCTTTTATCACTTGAACTCATTTCCCTTTGTTCTCAAACGGCTATAACTTTTTCATACGTTAATATTTTTCAAAAAATAGTACACCTTCATTCTTTTTAATTCGAACAAACTATTGCTATAGTTTTCTAAAAAAATTACAGTATACGTGATTACACATTCAATATAAATCGTTACATGATTACACATTCAAATATAACTCAATACGTGATTAGACATTCAATATTAATCCATAACGTGATTATACATTCAATATGATTTGTTATAATTATGTACGGGAACATAATCAATGAATACATAAATCACATACCATATGTGAAAAGCAGTAACAAATTACGTGACTACGTGATTTTGAATACCCAATATGTGATTACGTGATTTCACTATTGTATTTTATGCTAAACCCCACTAATTGATTACATAATTATGTAACAATAGTTGACTGTGTATTATTACGTGACTATGTGATTTTGAATACTCATTTCGTGATTACGTGATTTCATTATATTATTTATGTGAAACCTCACTGAGTGATCACGTAGTTACGTACTAATCATAATTCTAATATAAAACAAAACATGTAATACATAATATTACCTAATATTTTAGGTCTAATCATGTATAAAGTATAAATGTAATGTAATACAAAACATTAGCCAATCAACCTATAATAACCACATAATGTTGTATATTAGAGATTTAATCACGTAATAAAGCATAAACAATTAAGTTCTTATTATTGAATATGTGATTACGTAATAAGCATAATTGCAATAACATCAATTATAACAAATACTATTGAATGTGTAATAACACAATGGATCATATTGAATGTGTAATTATGTAATGATTTATGTTGAATGTGTAATCACGTAAAAATTATATTGAATGTGTAATCACGTATCCTGTCATTTTTCTAAGAAAACTATAGCAATAGTTTGCTCGAATTAAAGAGAATGAAATACTCGTTAATACGGTGTAATTTAAAACAAATATTAACATGTTAAAAAGTTATAGTCGTTTGAAAATCAATAAAGACAATAATTCATTTGAGAAAAGACTTCCTGCTTCACAATAGAAATGACACTTGTCACTCGTTGGGTCTCATGTATAGTTCGCATGAAAATTTGTTCTTGTACATAATTTCTTATCTGGTGTTATAATCAAGTAAGCTATAAATCGTTTAGCAATTATACAATATGAAGTTGTTTTTTATTTATCTTTTAGGTATTAAACATATTCTATATAATAACAAGACTTGAAAGGGCTTAGGAACAGTACCTGTTTCTAGGTTTTCATAACCCACACGTGGCAATTATTTATATAGTTATAAGTATTTGATTGAATGGTGCCAAATGGTTTTTGTTTTCCTTTATTCTTGGTGGATGTATTTTACTTTGTTGCTTTATTGTAATAAAATTAACAGCATATTACATAAATTATGGAATGATTTCCTCTGTATTTATTATGTATTATTTGTATTATAGGACCCGATTGTATTCTATATATTGTACTCATTTGTTAATAATAAAGTGGTGATTAAGAGTTCTTACATGGTATCGGCCAATTAGGCGATCCCCACCCTCCCTCCTCTCTCTTCTTCATCGGCCCACCCCCTAAACCCTATTTTTCTTCTTCTTCTGCCTTCTGTCGCCGCCGTGACTCTCATGGCTGCCTCCTCCATTTCCGATGCCCTTCATCTCCTTTCCCTCCTACACTTCATCCCTCTAAAACTCACCTCCACAAACTATCTTGCATGGACACAGCAGGTTAGCCTTGCTCTTTCCATGCAAAATCTCCTTGGCCATATTGAAGGCTCTGCAACCATCCCAGCCGAAACCATCACTGAATCCGAAAAACCCGACAAACCCGTCCCCAATCCTGCCTATGCGACCTGGTTAACCAGTGATCGTTCCGTCTGCCTTATTCTCCAATAATCTCTTTCTGAAGAAGCCATGTCTGAAATCATTGGTATTTCCAATGCTCGTCAGATATGGCTTGCGTTAGAGATTGCCTACAGTCAACGCTCTACTGGTCGCATGCACATGCTTCGTGATACCCTACGGCTATTACAGAAGGGATCCTCCTCTGTCACCGAGTTTGGTCGCAAGTTCAAAAACATTTGCGACCAACTCGCGGCCAACGGACACCCTGTTCCTGAAAACCGACAAATGCCATTGGCTCTTATCTGGTCTTGGCACCGCCTTTGAACAGTTCTCCACCACTCATCGTGCTTTAGGCACGGCCTCCTTCCGGGAGCTTCTTGGTAAAGCCGAAAATCAGGAGACTTGGATAGCCTCCCTTCACGACCAACAAACACTATCAGCAACCTTTGTCGCTCAACACTCGCATCATGGTAACTATTCTCGCAACTCTTCTAGTTCATCTTATGCTAACCGTGGACGTGGCCGTGGTCGTAGTGCAGGTCGTGGCAGAGGTAAACGATAGCCTCATTTCCAATTGTGTAGGAAATATGGCCACTATGCAAATATGTGTCCAAACCTTGCCTCTTATGCACCACAGGCTGCTCCTACTGATGCCAATTTGGCTCAAGCGTTCCATGCTCTGTGTAATCTCACTGAGGAATATCCTGACTGGACAGGTGATACAGATGCGTCTGCCCATATGACACCCTCTGAAAATGACCTTACCCATACCTCGGGCCTTCTCAGGAATGACTTTGTTCGGGAATGGCCACACGTTACTGGTCACCCAAGTCGGCACTGCGCCCCCCTCACCCCTAATATCTCTTTGAAAAATGTTTTAGTTGTGCCCCAACTAAAAAAACGGCTCCTTTCTATTAGTAAATTAACCAATGACTCACTCGTTGATGTTTTATTCTCTAATAAAATTTTCCACATTCAGGACCGAACGACCAAGGAAATCCTGGCAAAGGGAACATGTGAAAACGGACTCTATATCCTCCATGAAGGAAATCAAGCGTTTCTTGCTTCCTACTCGAGTCATCATCTCAAAGCCTCCTTTGAACGCTGGCATGGTCGTCTGGGTCATGTGTCTTTTGATATTATTTCTAGATTACATAAACTTGGTTCATTATGTGTAACTTCTTTGCTACCTAAACCTGGTATTTGTTCACCTTGTCAGTTATCTAAAGCACATCGGTTGCCCTTTGATTTAAATGATAAACGTTCTTTGCATGCTTTAGATATGGTTCATTGTGATCTTTAAGGCCCTTCACCTGTCACCTCTACTAATGGTTATCGCTACTATGCTATATTTATTGATGACCATTCTCGTTTCACATGGTTTTATCCACTTAAACATAAATCTGACTTCTATGCAATATTGTTAATTTTTATCCCCTTCGTTCAAAATTAGTTATCTAGAAAAATAAAAAAAATTTAAAGTGATGGTGGCACTGAATTCACAAATAATAAAGTTCAATTTTTTTTTCAAGAACAGGGTATCCATCATCGCCTCTCGTGTCCTCATACGCCTCAACAAAATGGCCATGCTGAACGTAAACATCATCACATCACTGAAACTGGTTTAGCCATGTTGTTTAATTCCCATGCACCTGCTACTTTGTGGACATATGCCTTTGCTTTAGCTACGTTCATCATCAACCGCCTACCAACTCCGTTACTTGATTTCAAGTCTCCTTATTAAATCTTGTATGAAACTCCTCCCACATATTCCACCTTTCGTGTGTTTGGCTGCCGAGTTTTTCCTTACTTATGAGATTATGCGAAGCACAAACTCTCACCTAGATGCTCCGAATGCATCTTCATCGGTTATGATGCGAGTTACAAAGGGCATCGTTGCCTAGACCCGAAAACTCATCGTGTTTACATCACTCGACATGCTCAGTTTGATGAGGACACCTATCCCTTTAGTGGCAACACAAAACCTGTTGATGAAGCCACTTTAGTGTTCTCTAACTTTGATCAATCCTTACCACCAATCACCTTACCCGATCCGCCATATGTTCCTTTAGTGCCTTCGCCCGACGCCCAACCTGTTCACTCCACCACCACATGCACCTTATGTCCTGCCCACTCTACTCCACTCATCCCAAATCCCCACCCACCTGCATCGGCCCAAACCCAGCCCTCTCCCTCGGTTCCCTCTCACTCGGCCCAACCAGCCAACTCTTTGGCCCAACGACCACCTCACTCGTCCGCGTCCCACTCCCCATCTCCTCATCCACCCGTGACCCATACCCAAACACCAACTCCTCAACCGGCCCAACCTACACCTCCCAGCCCATTGTCTACGGCCAAACTTCCCACCCTACCCACTGCCACTGCCACTCCAACCGAACCTAACCCGGGACCGTCTGATGAGCCGATTCCATCCCATCCAATGAGGACTCGATCAAAAAATGGGATTTTTAAACTCAAATATTATGCTAACTTGTCTTTATTTTCAGGACCATTACACTATGGTTTACTTGCAGCTCATGATCCTCGCGGTTACAGATCTGCCGCAAAGCACACTAAGTGGGTTAAGGCTATGGAAGAGGAGCTCGCTGCCCTGCGTTCTAATAACCCCTGGGTACTTTTTCCTCGTTGTAACAACCTGATTTTGGAAGTCAAAGTACAAGTCAAAGTCAAAGGAAGAAAAGATTGCTAATTGGAATCTTTCATTCCTTGTTTAACCATCACTTGTACCTTCCAAATCGTTGATCGATATTTGAAATTATGTTAACTTAGTTGTATTATGTGGATTATTATGCAATAATCGCAGTTTATCGCTTATCGACTTGTCGCTATCTCATCGCTATCGCATCGCAATACGAATTATGTGTTCTGGATATTGTTTTATGTGTGTGTGTTTTTATGTGTTATTTGTGCATGTTTAATTATGTTTGTGGTGACTATTCGAACACGCAATCGCAACTCTATCACATCGCAATCTCATCGCAGCACAAAACCAAGAATGGGTATGTTTAGGTTTATGACTGTTAGTTAGAGTAATTGTGTAGTTAATAGGTAACACTATCGCATCACTTACACGCATCGCAACGCTCAACACACGAAACGAAATGCCAAAACTAAACCCGCCGGAGACGTCCGACCGAATGACCATCCGATTGGATGGCTATCCGATCGGACTGCCCTCCGATCCGCACACCTGCACCACCTTTCCCTTTTTGGAATCCTATAAATAGCACATGCCACACCACAAACAATGATGTGACAGCTCTGGTGCGACTCTTCAACTTCTCAGGCCTTTCTTCTTCGATTTCTCGCGATTCTTTTAAGTTTCTACCTCAAATCTTGTACATCTTTGATCTACACACACTTCTTCATCATCTTCACCCTTGAATCTTAACTTTTCACCATGAAATCCACTGATTTGAGGTGTTCTAAGATGATGTTATCATGGAGTTCTTATGAACTTCAAGTTTTGGCCTCATTCCACCAAGAACAACTCAGATCTAGAGGATTTCAACATGATTCAACACTATTTTCGCATAAATCTAAACGTTTTGAAGAAGTGAAAGATTGGAAGATGTTTTCATAACATTCTTTCAACTCTTTTACACTAAATGTGTCACACCCCAACCGATGGCGGAAACATCGGGGCACGGCACTGAGCGAAACAGATTGTCCAGGAGAAATCCATAACAACTAAATTACCAGATATTTAATATTATGTCCCATACCATAACATACCAAAGTAAAACAGTTATTACAGACCAAGTATCTCAAAGACAAATAAATGTTTCGACAACTCAGATTTAAATTGTTCGTTTGTTTCTAGACTCATCCTACTTGATTCCATAAAAGCAAGCATCCTAGCATCTCAAACACCTGTCACATACGTTAAAATAGAGGTCAATACACATAGTGTAAAGGTGAGCATACAAGTTTAATAGTATAATAGTAGCGAAAGCGAGTTTACGCATAACCAGCATGTAACACGCAATAATGTGAAGCTAGTAGGTTATCGACAATGAAATATGCACAGACATGACTACGAGTTATAGAATGCGCAACACATATCACCACTATGATGCGTGAAGAAATAACCTTAACAACCCCTATCCACGACAGGTGCTGAGTCCAAACTATAGTACTATCGTTGCAAAGGCGTCAGGCAACAATCACTGTGTAAACATAACATACAAGCATTCATCGAATAACACGTACAACATGCGAGAGCGGTTAGCGTATAAAAGCAGTAGCGTTGTGTGATAGTTGTGATTTGATATAAGTAACGTATGTAACACCCAAAAGTGCGTAAAGTAAAAAGGGATCGAGTATACTCACATCGATGGTAGCTAATGGATTGAAGGGAGCCCTAGATAGTCAGCCTAGTTACAGAACGATAGCATAAGTGATAAGTGGCATGTAAAACGATGCAAGTGAAAGAGTGTCGAAGTGTCATCCAAACGGATGGCAATCTGATCGGATGGTCATCCGATCGGTTGGCCATTCGGTCGGTGGGCCACTCGTTTGAGATGGATGTGTTTGTGTATGATGGATTTGAAGTTTTCGTTGTAGCATTTTGAAAACAGAGAAGTATCTCTACCCTTCAGGTCGTCCGGTCGAACGGTCGGTCGGTCGGTCGGATGGCGATCTATCGGTTAGGTATTTCTTAGAGAACTAGTTCACAGTAGGATTGTCATTCGATCGGATGGCCTTCCGATCGGATGGCAATCCGTTAGAAACTGAAGTTCTTTGAAAATTATTAAAAAGTTTAGGTGTTGAAGATTAAGTGTCGTTCGATCGGATTGTCGTTCGATCGGATGGCAATCCGTTCTAGGACTTGCTCATTTTGTAAATTTGTTAAGTTTTGATAGTTTTGTGGCTTGATCGAGACGGTATGACAACGTGTTAAACAACGGGTACTCCACCAAGTCCAGGCTATCTGATCGGATGGGAATCACCCCAGTCCGACCAGTTAACTATTCGTGACAGTTTGTTCTTGTTCAACCCGTAATCGGTTGTCTCTTCGATAGGAATCAGATCTCGAACCGACACTTCACTAGGAGATGAGTAGAAGGCCTGAATGAGCTCCGATTCTATCGGTTTTGAGTGCATTGAGTGTAAAAGAGTTGAAAGAAAGTTGTAAAACCATCTTTCAATCCTTTTAACCATGAGAATGTTTAGATTTATGGGAAAACAGTGTTGAATCAAGTCGAAATCCTATAGATCTGAGTTGTTCTTGGTGGAATGAGGCCAAAACTTGAAGTTCATAAGAACTCCAGGATGACATCATCCTAGAACACCCCAAACCCGCTGATTTCACGGTTAAAAGTGAAGATTCAAAGGTGAAGATGATGAAGAAGTGCGTGTAGATGATAGATGTACAAGATTTGGGGTAGAAACTTACAAAAATCGCGAGAAATCGAGAGAAAAGAGAGCTTGAGCGTGCTGGTCGAGTGAGAGAGCTGTCACATCACTGTTGGTGATGTGACAGGGGTATTTATAGGATTCCAAAAGAGGAAAGGTGCGCACAAGTGACGGATCGGATGGCCATCCGATCGGATGGTCATCCGTTCGGATGACCATTCGATCGAATGGTCATTCGATCGACTGGTTGTCGCGAGTTGGTTTTCGTGTTTTCGTTTCGTGCGTTGAGCGTTGCGATGCGTTTCGAGTAAGAGATGCGATAGTATTACCCATTAGTTACACAAATAACCTAATTACTAATTATCACAAAAGTAATTCATAAATCTCGAGTTTGCGATGAGATTGCGTTGCCATAGAGTTGCGGTTGCGTTTGCGATTAAACACTTCAACATAAATATAACATGCACAAGTAACACATATTAGCACACACACGTAAAACAATATCCATAACCTATAATTCAAGTTGCGATGTGATTAGCGATAAGTCGATTAGCGATTAAGTATCGATTTATTAACATGTACTCCACATAATAAAACTAAAGCGATTAAAATAGAGTATTGATTACAAGTCAAAGAGTTCAATCAGTAATTAAGCAAGGAGAGACAGAACGCAATTAGCAATCTTTTCTTCCTTTGACTTGTACTTTGACTTTCAAAACGCGGGTTGTTACACAATGCATTCAAAACCGATAGAATCGGGACTCATTCAGGCCTTCTACTCGTTTCTAGTGAAGTGTCGGTCTGAGATCTGATTCTTACCAAAGAGACAACCGATTTCGGGTTGAACATGAACAACCGTCAAAGAACAGTTGACTGGTCTGATTGGGGTGATTCCCGTCCGATCGGATAACTTAGGCTTGATGGAGTTCCTGTTGTTCAAATCGTTATCATACCGTCTCGATCAAACCACAAACTTTTAAACTTAATAAATTTCAAAACGACTAAGTCACCAAACGGACTGCCGTCCGATCGGATTGCCATCCGATCGAACTACAATCCGATTGGATGACATATGGTCTCCAACACTTTAGTATTTACTGCGAAATACCTCGCTGGATGGATCACCATCCGATTGAATGACCGTTCGATCGGACGACCTGAAAGGTAGAGATACTTCTCTGATTTTAAAATGCTACAACGAAAAATTCAAAGCCATCACACACAAACACATCCATCTCTAATGAAGGACAATCTGACCGAATGGCCGTCCGACCGGATGACCATCCGAACGGATTATCATCCGATCGAATGACCATCCCTTTGGATTGTCATCCGACCGGATGACCCTTCGTCACTTCAGCTCACTTGCACCGTTTTATGCACTTCTCACCGTTTATGCTATCGTTCTGGTCAGGCTAACTCTCCAGCGCTCCCTTCAATCCAAGAGAGTGTTTATTTATTAAGCACGATCCATGAGTATACTCGATCCCTTTTTGCTTTAAGCACTTTTGGGTGTTACATACGTTACTTATACTAAATCACAACGATCACATAACGCAAACACTTTTTATGCTCTAACCGCTCTCGTATGTTATACGTGTTATTCGATGAATGCTTGTATGTTATGCTTACACAGTGATTGTTGCTTGACACCTTAGCAACGATAGTACTATAGTTTGGACTCGGCACCTGTCGTGGACGCGGGTTGCTAAGGGTATTTCTTCACGTGTCACGGTGGTGATATGTGTTGCGCACTCTACAACTCGCAGTCACGTCTGTGCATATTTCATTGTCGATAACTTACTAGCTTTGCATTATTACGTGTTACATGCTGGTTATGCGTAAACTCACCTTCGCTATCTATTATACTATTAAACTTATATGCTCACCTTTACACTATGTGTATTGACCTCTATTTTAACGTATGTGACAGGGGTTTGAGATGCTAGGATGCTTGCTTTTGTAGAATCAAGTAGGATGAGTCTAGAAATAAACAATTTAAATCTGAGTTGTCAGAACAGTTTTTATTTGTCTTTGAGAACCACTTGTCTGTAATAATTGTGTTGCTTATTATGCCATGGTATGGGACGTGAAGCTTAAATAATTGGTAATTATAGTTGTTATGGAAACTCTTGGACAATCTGTTTCGCTCAGTGCCGCGCCCCGATGTTTCCGCCATCGGTTGGGGTGTGACAGATTGGTATCAGAGCCATAACTATAGGGAATTAGGCAAGAATCGACCTAGTCCGGGTCGATGACTTAGAAATGACCTAGTCTATAGTCTAAGTACCAACAGACCGACTTGTGCAAACCCAGTAGGGGTCTTGCACGAGCATACTTGCTATTCTCGCTCAAACTTGCTGTACACTACACTCTTGCGCGAACATCGCATACTACAGTTCCGCGCAAGGTCAGCCTTTCCTAAGGCTGGCAACCCACACAAACGGGCGATCTGGTTGAGACTAGGTGTGAAAACCATAAACTCTCGATCAAATCATCCGTTCGACACGCATGCATTTTCATTATAAACACAAGAATTTGCGTTGAATCAGGAGTGAAATCCATACTTCGACGCTGTTCTCCCTATCTATCTCATGATTCTATCACACAAACAGGAATGTAGTCGCTAAGTTAGGGGTGAAACCCGAACCTTGATGACCTAATCCGCTCTCTATTTTGGTATTACAAAACTCTCACGAAAGTCTCGATGGGTTCCAACGACTAGGGTCACGTAATGGCGCAATGGATGTGTGCCGATCGCCCGGATTGAGGCGAGAGCACAGTCTACTAAGCCAAAATGTGCACCCAAGGTCCTTGAGAACAGTCGAATCACTTTGGGTAGTCAACGTCTATCAAGCCGAGACAACCTCTTCACGATTTTATGTGTTTCGATTCTGGAATCCGCCGCCGCCAACTCTGTGATTTATCGATTTTATGTGGATTCTTGTGATTTTATGTGTATATGTGTTTTGATTTTTGGTGATTTACTCGCTTTTCGCTGTTCGCTTTGATCAACACACACGACTCGCACTACACATCTACCTCAAAACGCTAACAAATCGCTTGTGTTATTCGCAATCGCTACTCGCTAATCGCACTCGCAATACTCGATCATCTTACGCTGCTGTCAAAGATAGGTGAATACGTGCAATATATGTAGGCCAATACGTGCAAAATATAGTGTGTCCTCGTGTGTTTCGGTGCCCTACGTGCTTATGTGTTTTGTGCCTATGTGATTACTTGCTTTTGTGGTTTATGTGCCTATGTGAATACGTGCTTATGTGTTTACGTGTTCCTTGGCTTTATATAAAGTCCCATTCGATAAGATAGTAGACTATACTCGACTTAATCGAAATTGTGTTTGAGTCCTGTGACGATGTCTGTTGCAGACAATGTCGTCATTCGGATCTCACACTGCTCGCTCCGCTCGACGAAACCATGAAGACAAACGCATTGCAGCACTAGTCGCTAAGCAGATGGCGAAAGTCATACCGCAAATTGTTAGCGAGCTAAACGAAAATGCCAGCAAGTCTTTAGAAGAATCCAGGACAGATTCTCCTAAAACGACTTTTAGCTTCAAGCAGTTTAAAGCCTGTGGTCCAAAAGAATTTACCGGAGAAGACGGGCCAACGGCCATGTTTCAATGGTTTGATTCAATCAAAGTCACCTTGCGCCAGATTGGCTGTCCGGAAAACCTTCGCACTGTTAAAGCCACCGGCGTCTTCCAATCCCGAGCTCTAGATTGGTGGACGGCCGAGAGAAACAAACGAGGGAATGATGCAGCTTACGGGCTGACGTGGGATGAGTTGAAGGACATCATGATGTGAGAGTTCTGCCCTCCCCACGAGCTCCAAAAGTTGGAGGACGAGTTCTGGCATATCAAACAGGAGGGTAGCGACAATGCTGGTTTAACTGCTCGCTTCAAGCAGCTGAGTCTCATATGTCCGGGTCAAGTTACTACCCCCGAGATTTCGATCAAGAAATACATCCGCGCTCTGCCGGATTGTGTTGCAGACTTTGTGCAAGCTGCGAATACGACAACTATTGAGGAAACCTACCTGCTCGCCGCTGAGATCAATGATAAGCGAGTCAGGGCTGGTTATTTCGATAAAGCTGCCAAGAGTCTCCACCAAGTTACCGCTACTCCCACCGCTGAAACCGCCGCACCGCAGTCTTCAAAGCTCTCACGCCACAAAAGAAAGAACAACAACACCAGCAACAAGAACTGTGCAGTTACTGCCGCACCACTCCAAGCTGCACCTGCCCAACCGCAACCTCAACACCGCCAAGTAGCGGCTCATGTGGCCAATGCACCGTCTACCAAGCGTGCATACACTGGCCCACACCCGCTGTGCCCTACTTGTACTTATCATCACCCGGTTGGTATCACATGCCGGTTCTGTGTTCACTGCAACCTGTACGGCCATTTCACCGCTAACTGCGGTACCGCTCCACGCAAAGCTCCAGTTCCAGTTCAAGCTCTTGCTCTACCAGCTCCCCATGCCCAGCAAGCAGCTCATGCACCCGCTGCTCACACAAAACCTGCTTTGCGTGTGGTGATCCCAACCACTTCGCGAACGTCTGCCCAAACAGGGTAGTGAAGCAAGAGCCCCAACAGGAGCAGCCAGCACCGCAACAACACCAGCAGCAGCAGCAACAACCAGCTCAGCAAGCAGCCCGCGGGCGAGTCTTCAACGTCCGTCAGGCTCAAGCAGACAACAACGTGGTTAATGGTACGTTTCTCGTAAATGGTATATATGCTTCGTGTTTATTTGATACTGGAGCCGATAACTGTTTTGTATCGTTCGAATTCGAAAGGCTCCTAAACCGTAAACGCGTTAACCTCCCATCAATATTCGACGTTGAAGTTGCCACTGGAAGAACCGTCACCGTCAGTTCTGTTCTGCGTGACTGTACTCTTGATCTCAACGGTCACGTTTTCCCGATTAATCTCATACCGATGCAACTCGGTAGCTTTGATGTCATAATAGGTATGGATTTCCTTCGGGAAAATCATGCTGAAATTATTTGCTTCGATAAGATGATTTGTTTCTCTCTCGCGAATGGTGATCAATTGTGTGTCTACGGCGAAGTCGCTTCGAAGAAGTTACAACTCATGTCGTGTGTCCAAGCTAGCAAGTATCTCCGCAAGGAATACCAAGCTTTCTTGGCACACATCATAGTAGTGGAGAAGGAAAAGAAAGGAAAGACAATGGGAGAAGTACTTGTGGTTCGTGAGTTTCCTAACGTCTTTCCTGATGATTTACCTTATTTACCTCCTACTCGTGATATTGATTTCCGAATCGACCTCATTCCGGGAGAAAATCCTGTTGCTAGAGTGCCTTATCGTCTCGCTCCTTCCGAAATGCGCGCACTCTCGAGTCAGCTCCAGGAACTACTTGATAAAGGCTTCATTCGCCCTATCACCTCTCCTTGGGGCGCGACTGTTCTTTTCGTCAAAAAGAAGGACGGATCATTCCGGACGTGCATCGACTACAGGGAATTGAATAAGCTTACCATCAAGAATCGCTATCCCTTTCCTCGAATCGATGATTTGTTTGATCAATTACAAGGTGCTACATGTTTCTCGAAGATCGATCTACGCTCAGGCTACCACCAGCTACGAATTCAGGAAGAAGATATACCTAAAACCGCTTTTCGAACTCGTTATGGTCATTATGAATTTGTTGTTATGCCCTTTGGTCTTACTAACGCCCCCGCAATCTTCATGGATCTAATGAATCGCGTGTGTAAACCCTATCTAGACCGCTTCGTCATCATGTTTATCGATGATATCCTGATCTATTCCAAATCAAAAGCCGAACACGCGCAACATCTCAGTTTGGTTCTTGAACTGCTCCAAGGAAACCGCCTTTATGCCAAGTTCTCCAAATGTGAATTCTGGCTCGAGGAGGTTCAATTCCTCGGTCACATCGTCAGTAGTCAAGGTATTCATGTTGATCCTGCGAAGATAGAAGCAGTTAAGAGTTGGGTTACACCAAGGAACCCGTCTGAAGTCCGTTCTTTCCTCGGACTAGTGGGCTACTATCACCGATTCATCGAAGGATTCTCTAAAATCGTTGTACCACTTACCTCCCTCACGCAAAGAGACAAGCCTTTTGTTTGGGGAACTGAACAAGAGGAATCCTTTCAAACCCTCAAACTTATGCTTTGCAACGCTCCTGTGCTCGCGTTACCTGACGGAAACGACGACTTTGTAGTCTACTGCGATGCCTCAAACCTCGGTCTCGGTTGTGTTCTCATGCAACGAGACAAGGTTATCGCTACGCCTCTCGACAGCTCAAGATCCATGAGAAGAACTATACAACCCACGATCTCGAGCTTGGTGCAGTTGTTTTTGCGTTGAAGATTTGGCGACACTACCTGTATGGTACCAAGTGTACGGTCTTCACCGACCACAAGAGCCTTTAACACATCTTTCACCAAAAGGAACTGAATATGCGCCAACGCCGCTGGGTTGAACTTCTTAACGATTACGATTGTGAGATTCGTTACCACCCTGGCAAAGCAAATGTCGTTGCCGATGCTCTCAGTCGACGAAGCTATCTGCATAGCGTTCGTAATACTCAAGCCCAGCACAATCTCGAAGCTCTTATCCGTGATGCTCAACATGCTTGTTTTACCGAACGCACTTTCAAGAAGGAAAGGATTATCAACAATGGCGAACAATTAGTGAATAAATCGAATGGTATATTCCATTATCTGGACCGAATTTGGATTCCCAAACGCACCAACTTACGACAGATTCTGCTCAACGAAGCCCACAAGTCCAGATATTCTATTCATCCCGGTGCAGACAAGATGTACCAGGACCATCGCTATAAGTACTGGTGGCCGGGCATGAAAAAGGATATCGCCGTCTAAGTTTCGAAATGCCTGACTTGTTCAAAAGTCAAGGCCGAACATCAACGCCCCTCTGGCTTACTCGTGCAACCCGAGATCCCTATGTGGAAATGGGAGAGTATAACTATGGATTTTATAACGAAACTTCCGCGCACGCCAACAGGTCACGACAACATCTGGGTTGTCGTTGATCGCCTTACTAAATCTGCTCATTTTCTGCCGATACGAGAAGACTTTAAGGTAGAACGATTAGCCCGAATCTACACCGACGAAATTATATGTCGACACGGGACACCTCGTGACATCATCTCTGACCGCGATGGTCGGTTTACCTCATGTCTTTGGGAAACGTTTCAATCTGCTCTCGGTGCTACTCTTAATCTAAGTACCGCTTTCCATCCCCAAACCGACGGTCAGACTGATCAAACGATTCGTACCCTTGAAGACACGCTTCGCTCGTGTGTCAGAGATTTCGGTGGTAATTGGGACGCGCACTTACCTTTAGTCGAATTCTTGTACAATAACAGTTATCACTCTAGCATCTAAATGGCACCATTTGAGGCATTATACGGAAGAAAATGTCGATCGCCTATTGTATGGCACGAGATCGGGGACGCGCAAATTACCGGTCCCGAGTTATTGCAAGAAACGACTGACATGATCCTCCAAATCCGAGACAATCTGCTGAAAGCTCGGAGCCGTCAGAAAAGTTACGCCGATAGACGCTGCAAGCCCCTTGAATTTGACGTTGGCGATCACGTACTCTTAAAGGTATCACCTTGGAAGGGGGTGATCAGATTCGGAAAGAAAGGAAAGCTCGCGCCTCTATATGTTGGACCCTTTAAAATTCTGGAAAGAATTGGCAAAGTGGCCTACAGACTCGAACTACCAGAGGAACTTAGCAACGTCCACCCGACTTTCCACGTCTCGAACCTTAGAAAGTGCCTAGCTGAGCAAGATTTACAAGTACCACTTGAGGATCTACAAGTGGATGAAACATTACACTTCGTGGAAAAGCCTGTCGAGATCATGGACTGAGAAACCAAGACACTTCGACACTTACGCATTCCTATTGTGAAGGTTCGTTGGGAAGGCAAATGCAGCGCCGAGTTCACTTGGGAACTCGAAAGTGACATGAAGGCTAAGTATCCACAGCTCTTCGATACGCCCACTGCTTAAAATTTCGGGAAGAAATTTCCTAAAGTAGGGGAGGCTGTAACGACCCGATTTTGGAAGTCATGGTACAAGTCAAAGTCAAAGGAAGAAAAGATTGCTAATTGGAATCTTTCATTCCTTGTTTAACCATCACTTGTACCTTCTGAATCGTTGAACGATATTTGAAATTATGTTAACTTAGTTGTATTATGTGGAGTTATTATGCAATAATCGCAGTTTATCGCTTATCGACTTGTCGCTATCGCATCGCAATACGAATTATGTGTTCTGGATATTGTTTTACGTGTGTGTGTTTTTATGTGTTATTTGTGCATGTTTAATTATGTTTGTGGTGACTATTCGAAAACGCAATCGCAACTCTATCACAACGCAATCTCATCGCAACACAAAACGAAGAATGGGTATGTTTAGGTTTATGACTGTTAGTTAGAGTAATTGTGTAGTTAATGGGTAACACTATCGCATTACTTACTCGCATCGCAACGCTCAACACACGAAACGAAATGCTAAAACTAAACTCGCCGGAGACGTCCGACCGAATGACCATTCGATCGAATGGTCATCCGGACGGATGACCATCCGATCGGATGGCCATCCGATCAGACTGCCCTCTGATCCGCACACCTGCACCACCTTTCGCTTTTTGGATTCCTATAAATAGTACCTGCCACACTACAAACAATGATGTGACAGCTCTGGTGTGACTCTTCAACTTCTCAGGCCTTTCTTCTTTGATTTCTTGCGATTCTTGTAAGTTTCTACCTCAAATCTTATACATCTTTGATCTACACACACTTCTTAATCATCTTTACCCTTGAATCTTAACTTTTCACCATGAAATCCACTTATTTGAGGTGTTCTAAGATGATGTCATCATGGAGTTCTTATGAACTTCAAGTATTGGCCTTATTCCACCAAGAACAACTCAGATCTAAAGGATTTCAACATGATTCAACACTATTTTCGCATAAATCTAAACGTTTTCAAGAAGTGAAAGATTGGAAGATGTTTTCATAACATTCTTTCAACTCTTTTACACTCCATGCATTCCAAACCGATAGAATCGGGACTCATTCAGGCCTTCTACTCGTTTCTAGTGAAGTGTCGGTCTGAGACCTGATTCTTACCAAAGAGACAACCGATTTCGGGTTAAACATGAACAACCGTCAAAGAACAGTTGACTGGTCCGATTGGGGCGATTCCCGTCCGATCGGATAACTTAGGCTTGATGGAGTTCCTGTTGTTCAAATCGTTATCATACCGACTCGATCAAACCGCAAACTTTCAAACTTAATAAATTTCAAAATGACCAAGTCACCAAACGGACTGCCGTCCGATCGGATTGCCATCCGATCGAACGACAATCCGATCGGATGATATATGGTCTCCAACACTTTAGTATTTACTAAGAAATGCCTCGCTGGACGGATCGCCATCCGATCGAATGACTGTTCGACCGGACGACCTGAAAGGTAGAGATACTACTCAGATTTTAAAATGCTACAACGAAAAACTTCAAAGCCATCATACACAAACACATCCATCTCTAACGAAGGACAATCTGACCGAATGGCCGTCCGACCAGATGACCATCCGAACGGATTGTCATCCGATCGAATGACCATCCGTTCGGATTGTCATCCGACCGGATGACCCTTCGTCACTTCAGCTCACTTGCACCGTTTTACACACCGCTCACCGTTTATGCTATCGTTCTGATCAGGCTAACTCTCCAACGCTCCCTTCAATCCAAGAGAGTGTTTATTTATTAAGCACGATCCGTGAGTATACTCGATCCCTTTTTGCTTTAAGCACTTTTGGGTGTTACATACGTTACTTATACTAAATCACAACGATCACACAACGCAAAGACTTTTTATGCGCTAACCGCTCTCGCATGTTATACGTGTTATTCGATGAATGCTTGTATGTTATGTTTACACAGTGATTGTTGCCTGACACCTTAGCAACGATAGTACTATAGTTTGGACTCAGCACCTATCGTGGACGGGGGTTGCTATGGGTATTTCTTCACGTGTCACGGTGGTGATATGTGTTGCGCACTCTACAACTCGCAGTCACGTCTGTGCATATTTCATTGTCGATAACTTACTAGCTTCGCATTATTACGTGTTACATGCTGGTTATGCGTAAACTCGCCTTCGTTATCTATTATCTATTAAACTTGTATGCTCACCTTTACACTATGTGTATTGACCTCTATTTTAACGTATGTGACAGGGGTTTGAGATGCTAGGATGCTTGCTTTTGTGGAATCAAGTAGGATAAGTCTAGAAGTAAACAATTTAAATCTGAGTTGTTGGAACAGTTTTTATTTGTCTTTGAGAACCACTTGTCTGTAATAACTGTGTTGCTTATTATGCCATGGTATGGGACGTGATGCTTAAATAATTGGTAATTATAGTTGTTATGGAAACTCTTGGACAATCTGTTTCGCTCAGTGCTGTGCCCCAATGTTTCCGCCATCGGTTGGGGCGTGACACTCGTCCTACAGGTGCAAATATTGTTGGATCTAAGTGGATTTTCCGAACAAAGTATAAGGCGAATGGCTCCATTGATCGCTACAAAGCTCGTCTTGTTGCACAAGGATTTACACAGGTGTCCGGTCTTGATTTCTCTCATACATTCAGCCCAGTCATTAAAGCTTCCACCGTTCGTGTTATTCTCTCTCTAGAAACTATTTATAACTGGCCTCTTCGACAACTGGATGTTCGTAATGCTTTTCTTAATGGCAACTTGACTGAAACAGACTACATGGAACAACCAACTGGATTCATTGATCCACATTTTCCAAATCATGTTTGTTGTTTAAAGAAGGCTCTTTATGGTCTGAAACAGGCACCTCGTGCCTGGTTTCAACGTCTTAGCACCTTTTTACTTGCTAATGGTTTTGTATGCAGCCAAGCAGATACATCTTTAGTTATCTTCAAGAAAGGAACTACTTTGATTTATCTCCTTGTTTATGTTGACGATATTATTATCACCGGCAGTGACTCATCGCTTATTGCCACTTTCGTTTCTCGTCTACACAAGGAATTCTCGGTTAAAGATTTGGGCTCCTTGGGATATTTTTTTGGGATTTGAGGTCACTCACTTGCAGTCAGGACTTTTTCTTAGTCAGGCAAAGTACGCTCATGACATTCTTGCTCGGGCTGGCATGTTAGATTCTAAACCAGTTGCTACTCCACTTGCCACCACTGACACCTTCCTCAGTCAAGGTACTCCTTTTCATGATCCAACTTTCTACAAGTCGTTAGTTAGGGCCCTTCAGTATCTCACCATTACGCGCCCGAATCTCTCCTATGCTGTAAATCAAGCCAGTCAGCACCTGCAAGCTCCTACCCTCTCTCACTTTCAGTCTGTTAAGCACATCCTACTCTATGTCAAAGGCACCATGTCGTTTGGCTTAACTTTCTCCAAACCGACCACTACAAAATTAGCGGGTTATTCTGATGCGGACTGGGCTCGTTGTATTGAAACAAGGCGATCAACTTATGGTTATTTGATTTACTTTGGTGAAAATCTTGTGTCCTGGAGCGCAAAGAAACAACCCACTGTCGCTCGATCCAGCTGTGAATCTGAATACAGGGCTATGGCAAACACGACTGCAGAAATTATTTGGCTCACTCATCTTCTTCGTGAGCTTTATGCTCTTCCAGCGGTTCGACCAACCTTGCTTTGCGACAACAAGAGTGCCATCTTCTTGAGTCAAAATCCAGTTTCTCACAAACGCACCAAGCATATTGATATTGATTATCAATTTGTTCGCGAGCTAGTCTCTTCCGGGTGTCTCAACACGAAATTTGTTCCGTCCAATCTCCAGGTTGCGGACATTATTACCAAAAGTCTTCCGCAGCCCTTATTTGAAAAGTTCCGCGGCATGCTACGAGTCGGTCCACCACCAGTTCGATTGGGGGGGGGGGGTAACAGCATTACATAAATTAAGGAATGATTTCCTCTGTATCTATTATGTATTATTTGTTTCTTAGTATAGGACCCGATTGTATTCTATATATTGTACTCATTTGTTAATAATAAAGTGGTGATTAAGAGTTCTTACAAAAATGATTTAATTGAATTGAGTGGCAAAAATATTGATATATTAAATCGTGTATAGTATGTTAATTTTCATAGCATTTAACTAATTTGTATTAATCAATACCTTTTTTTCTAAACAAGTTAGCATTTTAATTATGGTTTCATTAATCAGCTTATGATAAATTATACAAAATATTAATATATTAAAATACTTATACTAAGTTAAGTTAATTATCAATATTGTTAAGGTTTATTACTATGTAATATTGAAACTGATGGACTCGTGTTTGTTATTGTTTTAAAAGCTCAATACACGCACGTGTTTAAACTATTTAGACGTTCATTACTATTGACGAAGGAGTTGCATTAAAGATAGAGTATTTTTTTTGGTATCGTAGGCTATAGATGAGTGCCGGTATGTTCACAAACCGAACTGGTATTCGGTTTCAATGTTTTCGATCGATATGAAACACGTGACGATATCCATTTGAATGTCTGTAACATAACGAACATAACCGATACCGACCGAGTTCCGGCCGCGTAGCGCGAGAAATCCAACTAGTTGTTAACATCGAATGTGTACTCATATAGACTTTATCCTAGTTTGAATTTCGGCCTACCTACGAAATGAAACCCAATTATTTATTGTGAGCTTTATACACAACAAGACCATGAACGACAAGGTTTAATTACAATTTTGAAATGTGAAATCAAATAAAACTCTCAGAGCAAACAATAGTTGGTTTTGGGTGTTTTGAGGTCACATGAAGGAGAGAGAGGAAAGGAAGGGGAGGGGTTGTTTATGGTAGAAAAATCTCGAACGGCCTCTCTAAGATGAAGAGGGGGAAGGGAAAATAAAGGGTGTTTGATGACTATTTTGGAGTCTGAAGTTCAGGCAATGCCCCGCAATGGTGACTTGGAGCTGGTTTTGAAGTCTCTTTTTTGTAAAGGAACGTAGCGAAAAAGACCGTGGATCGCATCCCCGGAGACACGTGACGAAAGATCGGCAGTACAAAGTTAAATAAGCATCACACTCTCTACCTTACGGTGGTCCCGCGCCCAACGGATTACCTCCCATGCACATCGTGAGTGTGGACCCCCTTCCCACCAATCAGAGCAAGGGTGGCGTCAGCACACCCATGCACACCTAGGCATGGAATGTGCTCCACCAACAGGAGCATGAGAGGTGTCACAAAGACAATTAGAGCCGTGGGGACCCTGTCACCTGGTGGATACTCTCTCACTCTCTTACTATACTTTTTTTTTTGAAAGGTGAACTTAATGGTGACCATTGTCACATCCGCAAATCGCGGACCCTCGCCAAGAACGTGGGCCCAGATAGCAAGGACAGCGCTGGGTTAACCAGTCTTGGGTCGAAGGCTTTCCCCTGGAAACCGTACTGCCTCTACACGAGTTGCCTCGCTAGAGTAACAGCCGGATGAAAACCGGAGTGACGCTCAGGATCAAACCCTTCTCGGTAGGTTTTTCACCATCATTGCGCACGGGTGTCCTACCCCCTTTCGCCACAAGCTGGAGTCGAACCGGTGACCTCTAGGAGGACAAACCGGGCCCCAACCACTGGGCTATGAAGGAAGGACACTCTCTTACTATACTAAAAACCCTAATTCCTCAAACTAATACTTATTTGCACGCTTAAGGATGATCACAAGGAGGATTCCTATCCTGTGGTAAGCCTAACGGTCTTTTTCTTTTGTAGGTTTGCTATTAACAAGGAATCAATATTGTGGACTGTGAACGCTCTTTTATTTGTAAAGAAACTTGAACAGACAACTAATACAACAACAACAACAACAACAACCATACCCAGTATATCCCACAAATAGCAGACTATTGGTAGGGTCTGGGGGAGGTGGGATGTAGGCAAACCTTTCCTCTATTCAAGAATAGAGAGGCTGTTTCCTGAGAGACCCCCGGCTCCAAAACAACCAACAGACAGACAGACGAGAAACGGGTAAATAAATCACGCAGCAATAGGCAGATAAGTCATCAGTAAGCAACATATATGCAAATATACAAGAAAATCATCATATGTTGGTCTACCTAAATCGTAAACGAAATCTAAACCCCCCCCCCCCTCCGCACAGATAGGACACGTCTATACCCTCACCTACTAGTCCTTAACCTTAATCCTACGTCTCCACGAACTCCTATCATGAACCATGTCCTCAGAGAGGTGCAATTCTAACAAATCTTGTCTAAGTCTTTCATCCCAAGTCAACTTGGGCCTGCCTCTACTCCTCTTTCCTTCCACTGTCATGGTTTCCACTCCTCTAACTGGTTCTGTCAACTGCCTCCTCTTCACATGCCCAAACCATCTCAACCTCCCCTCTTTTATCTTGTCCGATATATTAGCTACTCCTAACCAATCCCTAAAAACCACACTTCTAATTCGGTCTAACATCGTGTGGCCACACATCCACCTAAACATCCTCATCTCCGCTACCTCCATCTTGCGCGCTTGTGTTTTCTTGATGGCCCAACAATCTGTCCCGTATAACATAGCCGGTCTAACTGCTACCCTATAAAATTTTCCCTTTAATTTTGTTGGGAACCTCCTGTCACACAAAATCCCAGTGGCTGCTCTCCACCTACACCAGCCAACTTGGATGCGGTGAGATACGTCACTATCTATCTCCCCGTCCCCTTGCACAAACGATCCTAAGTACTTGAACTTAGTCGTTTGTGGGACCTCTTGACCCTCAATGGTAACCTGAGTGTCCTCGTTGCCACATGCACCGCTGAAATTACAATAAAGGTATTCAGTCTTAGATCGACTAATCCTTAAACCATTGCCTTCTAAGGCTGCTCTCCATTCCTCTAACCTGGCATTTAGGGCTTGTCTAGTTTCAGCCACTAACACTATATCATCCGCAAAAAGCATGCACCACGGAACTGTCCCTTGAATGGACTTGGACAGCTCATCCAAGACAACCGCAAAAAGAAACGGACTCAACGCGGACCCCTAGTGGAGTCCTACTTCCACGGGGAAGGACTCTGTATCTCCTACAGGCGCACGAACCCTAGTCACAGTCCTATCATACATACCCCTGGTGGAGTCCTACTTCCACGGGGAAGGACTCTGTATCTCCTACAGGCGCATGAACCAACAACTAATGGCCAATATATTCGGTACTAGAATCACATTGCATTTGGTACTGATCCCCTCACTTGTGGCCTAGTGGTAGGAGACTTGTGTTTTCCAATGGAGATTCAAGTTCAATTCCCACTTGTGTCATATTGGGGTGGATATTGGGCAATGATGGTGACGAACCCACCGAGGGGGGTTCGATCCTGAGCCGCACCCCGGTTTTCATCCGGCTGTTACTTCAGCGAGGCATCTCGTGTGGAGGCAGTACGGTTTCCGGGGGAACGCCGTAACCAAGTCTGACCAACCCAGCACAGGCACGATTAAGACAACGTAGTCTGGACAGATCTTGGCTAGGGCTGCCGTTAAGGCGGTGTAACAAAAAGAAAGTCGCCGTTCAAAAAAAAAAACATTGCATTTGGTACTTTTGGTTCAGTTCTTAGACCAAGAATTTAAGTCTTGTCATGACACTTTTTAAATATCACACGATTGGGTATAATACATTTATCCATATAATTATTACAAATTTTAGTTAAAATCTCACTCTTTAAGATATAATTAACTAAACTAGTTTGTAGTTATATAGTTGATTCCATATTGTGTTTCTTCTGGCTTCTAACAAGTACACACTTAAAACAACAAAGATAGATCACACATCCATCCTCAACTCTTGCAACATTACTGGTGCAACTTGTTGTCTCTTCTTTACTCTTACAGGCAACCCATTTTTCATATTCAAAAGAGGAGATAAACTATACGGCGGATCCACCATTCTCTCCGGCGTCCCACCGCCGCCAACCACCTCAATCTCAAACTCATGCATAACAGCCACAACCACCAACTTCATCTGAAAGTAAGCCAAGTCTTTCCCCATACACATTCTAAGCCCACCATTAAAAACCGGATACCCAAACGGATCATACGTTTGCTGGTATACCCCATTATCATTCAGCCATCTTTCGGGTTTAAATTTTCTACAATCACACCCCCACAAACTCTCCATTCTTCCCATTGCATAAACCGAGTAATCAACAAACCACCCTTTTCGTACGTATGTACCATCAGGTAGTATATCATCATCCACTGTCGATCTAGAGTTTATGGGCACGGGTGGAAACAATCGCATGGATTCCGATAGAGCAGCATGCAGGTAATTCAGACTTTTCAAATCGTCGAAGGTGAGATTTAATGGACGAATATCGGGAGATGATGTCGTTAACATAGATAATTCTTTGTGGATCATGTGTTTACAATGCGGGTGTCCGTCTAATAACCAAAAAAACCATGTAAGTGCAGTTGAAGTTGGATCTTTACTAGCAAATACAAAGTTGATAATAGTGTCTCTCAAGAAATTTCTCCTTTCTTCATCTTCAAACCCCATATCCAAACTGAAAACGATGAATCTCGACAGTAAATCTCTGTCGGTTTCACAACCATTTTGCGCGTCTTTAGAATCTATCACATCCATAGCGAATTGATTCAGGGTTTTAATTGTTTCTTTGTACTTCCTCTCGTCCCCGATGTTGAAAAACCTCTTTAACTTCCACACCACCTGAAATGGTGACATGAACCGGTTGGATGTATGTTCAACCGCTTCATCAAATGCTTGAACGAAAGAAATATACGGGTCAGCCCCAAAGACGACGTTACATATGGTATCAAAGCTGAATTTCCGAAGGACATGTTGTAAGTCAAAAGTATTTGATCCTTCGGATAAAAGTAAAGGGATTAATGATTTCGAAAGTTGCGATTGGACGCTGTCGGAGATGAAGGTTTTAAGTGATACGACGGCGAATTCAGGACCAGTGATTTTGCGATGGGACGCCCAGAGGAGGCCGTTAGAATTAAAGATGCCACTACCAAGGAGTTCTTGCATGACAGACGTGTAACGGTTGTTTTTGATGTAGTTACGGAAATTGGATTCGAGTATGTGTTCGATGTTGGTGGGGTCAGCGGTGCAAATACTTTGGGAGAGGCCGAGAAAACCGTTGACTCGGAAAGTGAGCGTAGTGGAGGCGGAGAGCATGTCTGTGACCCAATCGTGGTAGCGATGGCGGTTGCGAAGGAACCCAATGAGGTTTCCAATGAGTGGGTAGGATTGGGGACATGGGGTTTTTACGGCGGAGTAACCGCGGCGGGTGAGCCGGTAAAAGAAGGTTGATAGAGTGAGTAATGACAGAGAGAGGATGATGATATTGTAGTTGTTCTCACCCATAATTTTTATCTACCGTTGGAAGATACATGATTGAACGCATTCTTAAAGTCTTATACTATTAATCTTATGTTAACTCATCATGTGCTTCTTATTTATGAACATGTTACATGTATGTATTGCCCATAAAATCCTCCTTAATTTCATCAAAAAGAAGAACTTTAAAGTCAAATTAACATTACTACTCCACATAACGTATCGCAGTTGAATTAATGCAAGTCTCCAATAATATATAACTAATGTAGTCTGTATAGAACTTTTTTGGTTTCAAATAAGTTATGGTAGAGTAGGATTCACGAGTAAAATTTGTGGGTTGAATCCGACACAAACCCGAAAAGTTTATATGAAGTGTCAGAGACGTCAAACCAAGCCCCGAACACCACCTTGTCTATCATTTTGGAGGGCGTTGCCCAAGCCCAAAGGCAAAACTTCCACCGGTGTTGCCCCTCTCACTCCCTCACTTGACTTTACCCCTTGCCTTTCACCACCCCTTCCCTTTTGTTTTTGGAGGGCAAAGCCCCCAAAGTCTAGGTGGCGCCTACGTGGAAGCCTTTCTCTTGCCCACCACACCATGTAGTCTTAAGGGTGTCCGACAGACGACAGTTCTTAATAACATTTAAGTAACCCGAAATTCCTGTATAAATTTAAGCATACATGAAGACCATTTATACACATGAGGTTGCCTAAAGTTTATGTTATAGATCCCACATGTAACTTGCATATAATCCTCTCAGCTTGTGCCAGACGGGTCCGGGGATCCTCCTGTTTTTTTACTTTGTAGTGTCAATTATACCGAAAATTTCTATATTTTCTTTTCATTTTAATTCACTCTTAAACACCATAAATAATATAATAAAAACCAAACACAAAATTTAGATTTCAAATCTCTATTAACGACACATGGAAACACAATATTAAGCCAAACACTACTTTTTGTGTTTTTCTGCTTTTAATACTTTTTTTTTCCACAGGAGACCCAAACTTATATCTCTCTTTTCTTTATAAGTTTGTTCTTCAAAGTCATAGTGAAAATACAATAATGAGAAGCTATTTTTCTCTTCTTTCATTCTCTCTTGCCCATCTCAACCTTAGCCCGCCACAATATTCTACCGACCGACTACCCCTATGATCTCTCTTGAGGGTGATATAAATCTAAAAGTTGCATCTTAATACATCTAATCTAACCATCTATACACGAAACGCCTAAGCCGAAAGCAACCTCTCTGGCAAAAAGTGACAGCCTCAGCCCCCTCATAAGATCACCACACTCGTATGTGGTGAAGCCATTTGTTCAAGAGCTAGACCACCTTGCGCCTCAACTCCTCAAGCGCGCTTTAATGTTAAATGATCAAGAAACAAGAGAAACAAATACAAATCACCATCAACCAAAAAGATATATAGCCAACTTAATCACAACACTTAAATGGGCAACGAAAGGTATCACTAAAATCCACTTACCAAGTACATGAGTCGATTCATGTTTTGATAGTCTACACGATACACCCACGCAGCAGAAAATTTATTATCGGAAAACAAAATAAACTAAATATCATATGTTTGCTTTAACATTATTAGCCAAAGGCATGTAAAAGTTAACCTTCTTCATGAGCACATCAAAAAATCTTTCAGACAGCCATGAAAAGTTGGTCTGGAGATATACCCTAAGGCTTTATTTTGTAAGAACGGTTTGGAATGGAGCTAAAACGAATCCAGCATGGCTTTGCAGTTCCATAGAGACGAACAAGATCAACACCTCTTCGCTTTAGATAACTTTTCTCCAACACCTGTCACACAAACCGTTACGTTAATCTGTTTAAAAGTGGAATAAAGTGATCTATATGTTCAAAAACGTACCTCAACACGAAATCCACACAGTGAGAGTAATACAGAACCTCCACCAGCATCCACGAGAACTCGGGCCTGATGCACGATTCCTGCACCAGCATGTAGAGGATTATTGATTGCTATTCGGAATCTCCATACAACTCATCATCAGAAAGCTCATCAAAAGACCGAATATCCAGCTGGTAACGAAGAATCCCCCCTATTCCACCAAAACCCCTGCAAAACTGAGATCCCTCTTGCGACTTATTCGTAACAAACTCAAGTGTGCAACCGAACTTTCGGTATTCATTAGCAAACCACTCAAGCAACGATATCTTTTCCTGAACTTCTAATTCGGCATTTGTAGTCGGATCCCGAAAGTTTTTCTGATCACCCTCTTGCTCCTTGTTCAAATGTTTTGTAGTCACTTCACCTGTCGTAACATTCTTAAGCGTAAACCTGTTAATATCGAGATTCTCCCAAACGATGAGTATATCAACCGCACCCATTTCAAGACCCTTCAACGTATCATCCACACCGAAAACATATTTCCCGGTATCTTGACTGATTTCCTCAAAGTACTTACCGATCAAGCGTTTTTCTTGTATAAACTTAACATTCGCAAGAATTTCAGAAGACAACTCTATGGCTTGATTAAACCCGTTTTCACCTCCATACGAAACATCAACCACATTCAAGATTTTTGCCTGCAGACGCGGGTCAAACATATCGGATTGACTAAGCTCGGTTTTGAAGTCAGCGGACCCAGCGAGTATGAGTCCCGAAACATTCGGCTGACTAGTTGACGGATTGATGTAGAACTGTGTTGCTAGCTCAGCAGTCTTCCTCACATAGTTATGTCGCTTCTCCATACGTAAACGCGCAAATCGTAAAGCGGATTGACCTCCTCTTCCATGTTTCTTCGGGAGATCAACACTGAACTTGTGAAGTACTTCTCGCGTATTACCACTCAACGTTCCAAACAGAGTCCCGTTACCATCCATGATTATAAAACCGAATTTGTCATCAGACTCTAGCAGTTCGTTCAACGCTTCGGTATGGAATTTGTTATCACAAAGATATAATGACGCGTTAATGGGCCGAAAAGGCTCAAAATCAATGGTGACCTTTTTTTCCTTTCCTTCTTCAGTCACAATGGTTCCGGTGTAGAGCACGAGCCCATTTGGAGGAACCTTATTGTAGAGCTTGAGTCTTTGTTGAGCAGATGTGATTGCACCCAAAACGGATTGACGGTTCACTCTGCTTTTGATGTTTGAAGCGGTTCCGAATTCATCTCCGAGCATTTTCGTAACCCTAGATACTTGATCACGTGGAGGCATAATAAGAGAGATCATGCTGGTACCGTTACCACGAGCAGCTTCCAGTGCCTTGATAAGTTTCTTGATTTTCCATATTTCGATGTTCTTGTCGGTTTCATGAGCATCGGCCATTGTGTGTTGAATTGAATTGAGAGTGTTGTGTAAGTAGTACAACTAACAACGCTACCTGCAATCGTTAATTTAACCTTGAGTTCAGAAGAAATGTGTTTAATCAAATAACACTGTTAAATAAATCTCTTTATGCATTAAAACACATCAAAGACCTCATAACAAATCATAATAAAAATGAACTCTAAATAAACAAATTTCTCATGTTCTACAAAACCACATTTCAACATTTCCAGATCAAAATCATAAGATTTGTCGAATAAATTATTTGTACACGTTTGATATACATAATATCCGGCTCAAATCAGCTAATTCCGAGTGGCGATGATCACAGCAAAACAGAATTTCGAACCAGATCATAGTTTTAAAAGCCAAAGTGCAACAAATTTAATCAAATAACGAAACCCTAAAACAGAACATACACGCAATTATCTTACTTTCTTCACAAAATCAGAAGATTAATAACAACAAAACACACATGCAGAATAATATCTGATCAGAAAATCAATAAAACAACATCGTCTACACATTTGGAATGATTTATATGAATAATATAAATTGCATACGATTGAAATGATGAACGTAAGAATGTAAAATAGAACTGATTACGTGAATCACCTGAAGGAGAATTTGGTTTTGGATTTATGCGGATGTGAAAGAAAGGGATTTATGGTGGTTTTGAGGTGAATTTGCAGTTACCGATCAGCACGGATTTGAATGGATGTTCCAGAATCCATGAATTCGTTTTTGGATTCGGGTTTGATATCAACGGTTGTTGCAACGGGAAATTAAATATTATATACTAGTCTAAGTTCCCGTGTGATACACTGGCTAATAAGAAAAAGAACTACTTTAATATACAAATTCAAACTCATTAAAACAAAGTGATCATTATTTACTTTAAAAGGACTTAGCGCATTCAACTAATTATCTAATACTAACCGCATGAGCGCGACCGGTTCATGACTCGAGTAAACGGAGTTATATTGATGGATCAGCTTTATCAAACACAACATAATTTCATGTCCAAAACTGAATAGAATTACTACAAACACATATACACCAAATCACACATGTAAACAACTATACCATTGTTTTACGGTTTCAGGTCTGATTTTAGTTGATACACAACCCTTTGACCAATTTTGTTATTCCAGTCTCTCGCCAAATTCTCTGTCTCCGGCCAACTTCTCCGTCTCCTTCATCCCATCATCCCTCCACCACCTCCGGCTGTTCCTTAAACAAAACACCTACAACAAAATAAAAGAATTGGAAAAGTGATTAAAAAAACATGGTTGATAGACTGCCAAACAAAACCGTAGGCCGCCACTCTGTTAACAAAAACCAAAAAAGAAAAAACTCTAACTTTAAACACAAATCATATAATGAGGATGTTAAAATATATCCGTTATATTTTCCTTTTTTTAGTCCCAATTCAATCCTCTCATTTATTTCTCTTATTTTTTCCTTTTTTGTTTTGTCCCGGTTTGTGAGATGGGCTTTGTGTTTCTTCTTGGGCTGCATTTCGTGGGCTGCTCCTAGGGATTCCTCGCCTACATATTCCTCCGCTCCCTGCTGGTTATTCATCCCATAATAAAAAAAGAGTAAAAAGGTTGCAGCAATTAGAGGCTCTCTAGAACAATCCAAAGGCTGCCGTGTTCTGATCCTTGTTCGAGTTCATCCTACTGCTGCTGATCAAAAGTGTTTGTGCAGAATCTTCGGTTGAAGACCTGCTGTTTATTGTGCGTTTGTAATCGGTGGTCCGTGTCACCGAATTTGATATTATTTGTATTCAGCGATTTCTGTGAATCTTTCGGTTGAAGATCTGTAACTTCAGTTTTGATTATATCAATTTCCTCTTTTCACATGGTATCAGAGCCACGTTCGGCTCTCTGATACTTGTTCATCTCCGCTGCTGCTACATATTGTTCTGTCAGATCTTTTTGGGATCTAGGGTTGTGGATTAAGGAATATTGGCGGTACCTGTGAATCTGCCGATTCCTGTCCATTTGCTTAAAGGTCATCTTCGATTGAACGTTGGAACCCTAACTCAAGGGTTTGGGGTCAGGTGTTGCTGATTCTTCGGATCGCTGGTTTTGGCTTGTGGCTGGTTGAAGGACTGAACCCTTCCTAGGGTTTCATTTTTGCTTCTGAAGGGGCTCTTGTTGGTCTCTGTTACAACAGAGCAAACCAACAGAGTGTTTCATTGGTCTTCTTTGCTTATAATCAGACTTGCAACCCTAAGTGAAGGTTACAAGTGTGGTTATCCGGAGTTATACGCACTCACTGTGAGATTGTTCTATCTCAGTATTTTATTTCTTTTTTTTCTGCATCACTGAGTCAGTGTGTCTAGGCATCCCAGTTTACCGGACTAGTCGGGCCGGCTCTTGATCGAGTCCTATTTGCTTATTTGCTGCATTTGTTTTTGGTTTGTTAGATATCTGGTTCTTGATTGTGTTTGCAATATGTCTGGTGATGATTCTGCTATTCCATCCCCTAGTGCTACCCTAGTTAGCAAAATAGATGCTGGTGACCCCTTGTTTCTACACCCTAGTGACTCTGCTAACTTGTCCATAGTGAGTGTTAAACTCAAAGGGTCAGAAAACTATAGGATCTGGTCCAATGCTATGTATCTTGCTTTACAAGTAAAAAACAAGATAGGGTTTGTTGATGGTTCTTGTCTTAGGTCTAAAACTGATGAGGTCTTGGGTAGACAATGGGATAGATGCAATTCTATTGTTCTTACATGGATTCTTAATTCTGTATCTGAGGAATTATATCTTGGTTTGGTTTATTCTAAAATTGCTTCTGATGTTTGGAAAGACCTAAAAGAAACATATGATAAGATAGATGGCTCTGTTGTGTTTAATCTATATCAAAAAATCAACTCGTTCAGTCAAAATGGTATGCCTGTCTCTGAATATTATCATAAGCTGAACTGTATGTGGAAACAATTGGATCAATTACTTGCTTTACCTGCCTGTTCTTGTGATGCATCTAAACAGTTTAATGACTTTAATCATCTTATAAAACTAATGCAATTCTTGATGGGTCTCGATAGTTCATACCAGTCTGTGAGAACAAATTTATTAACTCGAGAAACTCTTCCCTCCGTGAAAGATGCCTTTGCAGTCATCTCTAGAGAAGAGTCTCATTTACACTCAAAGAATTTTTTTGATAAAAACCCTAATGGTGTTGTTGGTTTTGCTGCTAGAGCAAATCAAAATGTTGATTTAAAGAAAAAAGGTGGAAAAATTCTTAATCCTAATCTCAAATGTTCTCATTGCAATAAAACTGGTCATACCATTGAGAAATGTTTTGAACTTGTTGGATATCCTTCTTGGATGAAATCTAAAACAAGTGGGAACAAGGGTAATAGGGTAAGTAATAACGTCACTACTGATACTACTGATTCATCTTCTGTTATGAGTTCTTTAACCAGTGATCAGGTAGCCCAATTGCTTAGTCTCTTGAATGATAAACCAAAGGGTGACACTCAGAGTAGTAACTTTGCTGGTATGTGTGCAAATTCTATATGTCTAAATAGCTTTGTCAATATTACATCCAAACCCACTTGTGATTTTAAACCTATCTATTGTTTTTCAAACTTTGTTAACAATGGGGAAAAGGTTGGATGGATAATAGACTCTGGTGCTAACCAGCACATGGTTATGACCGATGATTGTCTTATTAATCAAAAGGATGTCACTGAATTCAACATCAAAGTTAAACACCCTAATGGCACAAGTGCCTTGGTAACTAAAATTGGTGATATAAAATTAAGTGACAAGGTCATTCTCTATGATGTGTTTGTTGTTCCCAATTATTGTGTTAACTTGATATCTGTTCATAAACTTGCTAGAGATTGTAAGCTCACTGTTTCATTTGATGAACATAATTGTTATATTCAGGATTCTCATCTAAAGAAAGTCCTGGTGACTGGTAATCAGTTTGATGGTCTTTACTTCTGTGGTAGCTCTTCTGTTTCAAATAAGGTGTGTAGTGCTAATTGTGATGTTAATCTCTGGCATGCTAGGTTAGGACATCCTGCTCAACCTGTTCTGCATGTTTTAAAGAATAAATTAAACATTAAAACTAGCTCTAAGTTAGCACCTTGTGAAACCTGTCATAGGGCTAAACAACATAGGGAACCATTTCCCTTAAGTGAACACAAATCAAAATTATTGGGTGATCTTGTTCATCTAGACGTCTGGGGTCCCTATAGAATTCCAAGTAGGGATGGTTTTAGATACTTTCTTACTATTGTAGATGACTTCACTAGAGCCGTATGGGTATATCTCATGAAGTCAAAGGAGGAAGTGTTTTACCATATTAAAGGTTTTTTCAATATGCTAAAAACTCAATTTAGTAAACCTGTTAAAATAATCAGGAGTGACAACGGAACAGAATTCATTAATAAACAAATGAATAACTTTTGCTATGAAAATGGTATCCTCCATCAGACTTCATGTGTTCATACCCCACAGCAAAATGGGGTCGTTGAAAGAAAACATAGACATCTATTAAATGTAGCTAGAACATTACTTTTTCAAGGGGGTTTTCCTCTCAATTTCTGGTCTGAATGTGTTCTTACTGCTGCTTATCTGATTAACAGGACCCCTTCGTCTGTTTTAAATGGGAAGTCTCCGTATGATCTAGTGTTTGGTTTTGCCCCTGTCTTAAGTCAACTTAGGGTGGTAGGGTGTCTTTGTTTTAGCACTGTGTTAAATAACTCTGATAAATTTGACATACATGCTGAAAAATGTGTCATGATTGGATATTCAAATGAGAAAAAGGGTTATAAACTTTGGAGTCTTGATCAAAAGGTGATGTTTTATTCTAGGGATGTTAGGTTCTATGAAACCGTTTTTCCTTTTAAAGAAAAGAAAATGTCCATTGATCTTGATACCTTTTCTGAAGTCAATACCCTAAACTTTTTTGACTTATCTGATTTAAACTACACCCAAAACCCTAACGTTGACCCAACTCCCAATGATGAGAGTATTCAAACAAGCACCTCATCAGGACATGGGTCTGAGCAGTCGACTGATTCAAGTGCTACTTTTGGGATGGCTGACAATCAGCAACCCAGTAGTGAAGAATCAGGACCAGACAGGGCTGAGCATGACACTGAATATGAGGACAACAACAATTCTGAGGGAGGAATTCAGGATCAACCAAACATTAATCTTAGGAGGTCTTCTAGAAATATCAAATTTCCTTCTAAACTTGATGATTTTGTGGTAGATGGGAAAGTTAAATATGGTCTAGAAAGGGTCCTTAATTATGCTAATTTATCTCCTGAAGGGATGTGTTTTGCTGCTGTTCTTAATAAAAGTTGTGAACCAAAAAATTTCTTTGAAGCTAAAACCGATAGCAACTGGGTTGATGCTATGAATTTAGAAATCGAGGCTTTACATAAAAATGACACATGGGAAATTGTTGACTTACCTCCTAATAGAAAAGCTATTGGATGTAAGTGGGTATATAAAATAAAGTACAAATCTAATGGTGAAATAGAAAGGTATAAAGCTAGACTTGTTGCTAAAGGTTTTAGCCAAAAAGAAGGCATTGACTTCTTTGACACGTTCTCACCAGTTGTAAAAATGGTCACTATTAGATGTGTTTTGTCCTTAGCTGTCCACTTTGACTGGGAAGTTTTTCAACTTGATGTTAATAACGCTTTCCTTTATGGTGAGCTCAATGAAGAAGTATTTATGTGCCTACCCGATGGCTATGATCAATCTAACGGGACTAAAGTTTGTAGATTAAAAAAGTCCCTTTATGGCTTAAAACAAGCACCTAGGATGTGGAACGAAAAACTCGTTTCTGTTCTACGTAATCTAGGTTTTGAACAAAGTAAGTGTGATCATTCCATGTTTACTATGACAAAAGATTCTAGTTTTATTATTCTCCTCGTCTATGTAGATGATATTATTATAACTGGTAATTGTCCTAAGCATGTTAGTGAAATTAAGTTATTACTAAAATCCAAATTCTCAATAAAAGACTTAGGCAATCTACAATATTTTCTGGGCCTTGAAGTTGTTAAAAATTCTGCTGGCATTTGCTTAACTCAAAGAAAATACTGTTTAGACTTACTTGCTGAATTTGGTATGACTGGTTGTAAGCCAGTTAGTTACCCCATGGAACCCAATCATGTTTTAAACCATTTGTGTGAAAAGGATAACCAACCGTTAGCAAATATAACTGTTTATCAAAAATTGGTTGGAAAACTAATTTATCTTTCTCACACTAGACCGGATATTGCATATCCGGTTCATTATCTCAGTCAATTTATGCATTCCCCCACTCAAGCTCATTTTAAAATTGCTATGAGATTATTAAGATATCTAAAGGGTGCCCCTGGAAAAGGAATTTTCTTTGCAAAAGGGGACTCCTTGGAAATGAGGGCCTTCTCTGACTCAGATTGGGCTAAATGTTTGGCAACCCGAAGGTCTATCACCGGGTTTTGTGTTTTTTTAGGAAATAACCTTGTTTCATGGAAAAGTAAAAAGCAGTCCACCGTCTCACGATCTTCTGCCGAAGCAGAATATCGTTCAATGTGTGCTGCAACATGCGAAGTTATGTGGATATCAAACTTATTAAAAGAATTAAAGGTTGATGTCAAACTGCCCACTCAGCTTTTTTGTGATAACACGGCTGCTATATCCATAGCAGCCAACCCCGTATTTCATGAACGCACAAAACATTTCGAAATAGATCTTTATTTTTTGAGAGAAAAAATATCTAAAGGCATTATTCAAACGGTGGGAATCAAAACGGAGGATCAAGCTGCCGATATCCTCACAAAAGGCCTATCTGCAGGTCCGCATGAAAAGGTATGTTCTCTTCTTAACTTGTGTGATTGTTTCAAGTATTGAATTGAGAGGGGGTGTTAAAATATATCCGTTATATTTTCCTTTTTTTAGTCCCAATTCAATCCTCTCATTTATTTCTCTTATTTTTTCCTTTTTTGTTTTGTCCCGGTTTGTGAGATGGGCTTTGTGTTTCTTCTTGGGCTGCATTTCGTGGGCTGCTCCTAGGGATTCCTCGCCTACATATTCCTCCGCTCCCTGCTGGTTATTCATCCCATAATAAAAAAAGAGTAAAAAGGTTGCAGCAATTAGAGGCTCTCTAGAACAATCCAAAGGCTGCTGTGTTCTGATCCTTGTTCGAGTTCATCCTACTGCTGCTGATCAAAAGTGTTTGTGCAGAATCTTCGGTTGAAGACCTGCTGTTTATTGTGCGTTTGTAATCGGTGGTCCGTGTCACCGAATTTGATATTATTTGTAATCAGCGATTTCTGTGAATCTTTCGGTTGAAGATCTGTAACTTCAGTTTTGATTATATCAATTTCCTCTTTTCACAGAGGAACAAAACAATAGATTATGATACCGAAATTAAGGCATAGAAACCCGTCGCTAACCTGAACAAAGAAAACCGCAGAAGAAATGCCCAAAACCATCGTAGGCGGCCATCGGAACACGAATAGACGACTAAAGAAAAATAAGCGCCACATAAAACTAAACATCAAGATAAGTCACGCATCACACACAAGAGGCACAACGGGGCTGGGTGTTTTCAGCGGTGAATGTAAGTATTGAAGACCGACAGATGCCGGTCACGAGAAACCTAGAAACGCAAATTGTTGATAAGTCCTTTCAACATTTGTTATTATATCAAGCAAATTATTTTGATAAAAAGAATAGTTCAAGAGACAATCAAACAAACCTGATTGCAATTGACGGTGGTAAAGCGGGTAGCTTGTTGTTCTTAGGTTTGGACACGATCTGAGAGGATATCTAAAAACCTTAGACGATTTGCCCCCTTTGCTTCCTAAAATAACAAAATTAGTAGGTTTTAAAACGGAATTGGGACGTCGAGTGAAATAACAGGAGTTAAATTGATTACCGGAAGCAAAATGATATTGTTTTACCCAAATCCATTTGAGCACAACCCATCAAATCTCGACCAACTAAAAAAATGGTTGAGTGTATAATCAAATCCGGTGCTTGGAATTGACATAAATCTATAAATAAAGTAAGAAACAATCCCTCGCCTCATCAAGAGCATGTAGAAAAACTAAAATCTCTTATTTAATATAAAAACCACGAAAATCCATTACAATAAAATGGATGTAAGGTTAACTGGATGTAACAGGTTGTAACTAAAAGGCTAAGTACGAACCAAAAACAATTAAAACAAAGAAAAACCTAATTCCGGGTACTTACTCTTTGCCTATTATTGACAGTTGCTGTTGCATGATCATGATGAAACAATGGTTGATAGACTGCCAAACAAAACCGTAGTCCGCCACTCTGTTAACAAAAACCCAAAAAAGAACCCTAACTCTAAACACAAATCATATAATGAGGAACAAAACAATAGATTATGATACCGAAATGAAGGCATAGAAACCCGTCGCTAACCTGAACAAAGAAAACCACAGAAGAAGTGCCCAAAACCATCGTAGGCGGCCATCGGAACACAAATAGACTACCCAAGAAAAATAAGCGCCACATAAAACTAATCATCTAGATAAGTCATGCGTCACACACAAGAGGCACAATGGGGCTGGGTGTTTTCAGCAATGAATGTAAGTAATGAAGACCGACAGATGCCGGTCACGAGAAACCTAGAAACCCAAATTGTTGATAAGTCCTTTCAACATTTATTATTATATAAAGCAAATTATTTTGATAAAAAGCATAGTTCAAGAGACAATCAAACAAACCTGAATGCAATTGACGGTGGTAAAGCGGGTAGCTTATCGTTCTTAGGTTTGGACAAGATCTGAGAGGATATCTAAAAAGCTTAGACGATTTGCCCCATTTGCTTCCTAAAATAACAAAATTAGTAGGTTTTAATACGGAATTGGGACGTCGAGTGAAATAACAGGAGTTAAATTGATTACTGGAAGCAAAATGCTATTGTTTTACCCGAATCTATTTGAGCACAACCCATCAAATCTTGACCAACTAAAAAAATGGTTGAGTGTATAATCAAATCTGGTGCTTGGAATTGACATAAATCTATAAATAAAGTAAGAAACAATCACTCGCCTCATCAAAAGCATGTAGAATAACTAAAATCTCTTATTTAATATAAAAACCATGAAAATCCATTACAATAAAATGGATGTAAGGTTAAATGGATGTAACAGGTTGTAACTGAAAGGCGAAGTACGAACCAAAAACAATTAAAACAAAGAAAAACCTAATTCCGGGTACTTACTCTTTGCCTCTTATTGACAGTTTCTGCTGCACGATCATGATGAAACAATTGATGCTATAATAAATCTGCATCAAAATACAAAAACATTACTTCAATTTTTAACAAATATCATAACCTCATCCTTGAGCGAAAAAGCAAATCAGATTTAAAACATGTAAACGCACATCTAGTTCGCATAAAACAACACCATTGAAGCTTTGACCAAACTTCATGCCAATAGATCAGCCCAGCCTTGAACTTCTTTTCTCTCAAATATGTAACCTGCACCACATATATCTGCCAACAAATCCTAAACAGAGATCACACAACAATATGGCCAATAAACAATGAGCAACAAAGATGGTTTAAACATTGAAGCATTTTGAAGTCTACTTATGCTCATACAAAATCTTAATTGCAGATGTTCTTACCAATTAACAAAGTAAATGACATCAGATATTAGAAAACAAACCTTCAAATTAGTTTTTGTGAGGCAGTAAACCTTCAAGCATGTGAAGTACAATAAACACACAAACCTGACTTATAAAAATCATCCAAAAGCAATGACACTCCAAAACAGCTAAGTAGCCTCGTTAAAACCAATAATTAGGCAATCCCAATCAGCATACATAACCACAAATAAATTATACTATCGCCAATCAAAGTGGCATTCAAACCCATACTCATATGCAGCTTTTAAACTATCATCATGCAAAAATTCAGAATAATTTATACCAAAACCAAATAGAATTACTACAAACAAACACAAACACAAATCATATCCAAAGTACCATGAGAACTGCACCATCATCAAGCCAGTGATTCTCATTGGGTGCAATTTGAGCTGATGTAGTAAGCAAAAATTTCATGGTTTTTTGTCAACTTGCACGATTTGCTTGATATCTACTGAAGTAACTGAGAAAAAAAAGTAACAAAGAGATAAGTTTGGTGGGACTACTTTTGTATTTGTAATCAGTAATAATAACCTCTAAGATCAATTAAGCCACCTTTATTATCCTAACATTAAAAAACAAAAAGGAACTATAGCTGGTAGTTTTGCCATTTACTATGAATGGGTCAGCACAAAATAAAAACAGTTTTTGTGACATCAAACTTAAGAAAACCTTCAAACATGTTTTTGTGACATCAGACTTAAGAAAACAAACCTTCAACTCAGTTTTTTGTGAGGCAGTAAACCTTCAAACATGTGAAGTACAATAAACACACAAACCTGACTTATAAAAAGCCTCTATAAGCAATGACCAGAAATCAAACACAAACCCTAATCAATGAATTGCAACAAAACATCAATCAAATAGACGCAATAAAGAAAATCGGCATAAAAATGGAAATCCCCAAACCTGTGAAAAATACTCGTCGGCATTAAGGGTTTTCAGCATCTGTATTCATTCAGCGACATCATGTAATCGTAAAATCAATCATGCGGATAATACATGTACTCAGGTAGCTCATATAACATGAAAAAACCACATGAAAAAGTCTAATTTAAGGGTCTTTAGTTAACTACCACTTATAAGTTTAAAAGCTAAAATAAAAATTATGGAACCACAATGACCTTTCTCTAGTGTGTCAAAGATAGATTAGGGTTGGAGCATGACTACCGTTTTCATCACAGTCATCTTCTTCGTCTCATCTTCAATTATCTTCTTCTTCTCATCTTCCTAATAATGATCCATCAACCTGTATGGAACAAAGTATTAATCACATACCGGATTATTTAAAAAAAATAAAAGAGATTTGCATAGCAGATTATTTAGAGATTCAGATTTTGCATTGAAAAGCATTCCATTTGAAGCGTACTCGTAAGCAAGTATTCTCGAACCACCATCTGCACAATATCCTAGCATCTCAACGACATTATCATGATTAAGCCTCGATGCCATAGAAACCTGCAATGATACACCAATATGTATCATATTGATTTTCAATTGACATTATTATATAAAGATGTTAGCAACAATAAGTCAGACTTAAGCCAAAAAATTGGTCTGGTTGTTCACTTGATTATAAAATTTTAATGGCTGTAGCTTGGCCACTTCTTAAGACACCATGGTACACTTTCCCAATCAATATAATTCTTTGTGTCAAATTCATTAACTGTAACCCCAAAACATGACCTTTTTTTAACTTTTTTTACTTTGTAATCAAGCTAACATAATCACAACCTATTTGCAATAATTATAATCCAGGTTATTTCTATACATTAGCTTTATTTATGTACAGAGACCAGTCACATACCTTCTTGCACTAACACAAAAGCTAAGATCCCCACTATGCATTCACACCTTGTAAACCCTAATTTGCCATGTCAACGCGAGTTTATCAAGGTCCAAATCAAGCATAAACATGAGATTAAAAAACAAACAGCAACAACATGATTGTAGCACCTGAATCGTAATCATCAGATCTGAAGACGACTACGGCCACAGTTTGATTATTATAAAAAATTATTAAAAAAATCAAACAACAAATCAAAACTTAAATTCAAAAGATTACTAACCTGAATCAGATATGGAACAACAATGATAAAGATGGGAGGTAGCTTATATGAGAATAAACAAATTAACATCAGAAAAAGCAATCGAAAGACTAAAATTAAAACCTATAATACATACCGATTGATTGTAGCACCCGAATCGTAGAAGAATCAAGAAGAAGGAACACAACAAGGGTAGAAAGAATACATACCGATCAATTGCAGCACTCGACGTAGAAGAAGTAACACAGGTAGATTTAGGGTTTCTCAAAGAAGAAGAAGGAAATGAGCACCGAATCATAGAAAGGTATTCATAAATTTAGGGAAGAATTCAACTGAGTGAGAATTGATTGGGGGTTTCCATATTGAAGAAGAACATAATAGGCGGTTTACAAATGAAAGAGAATTGAGGAAAAACATTTTGTCGCCCAAAAAAACAATTCTCTGGCCAAAGAGCATTGCCACATCAAGGTCAAAAAGTCAAACATTATTTTGCTTTAATATAAGAGATAGATTTGTTTCTTTTTTTAATTCTTTCGTACTTGGTATGTCATGTGTCATGGGTGTGTGTTAGACCGCGGGCTATGGGGTTAGGTTTGGGGCATTGCTCAACACGTGGTGAGTGTGGGCTTCACCAGACCACCTAAAAAAAGTGAGGTGTAGAAGCAGCGTAGCCATGCAGACGTGGGGTGACATGTGGATTTTTTTTATATAGTTGACATTTATATAATAAAACATGTTTCGTATATTAATTTAAAAAAGTTACATAAAAACCTAAAAAATTTAAAAGAAGTAGTTACTAAATCCTAAAAAAAGAAAAAAAAATATAAAGTTTGTTAAATATTAAAGTGGGGAATCCACTTAAAATCCGAATTCCCATCGTGCCTATACTCGATCTTCGTGATCTTCACGATCTTCACTCGATCGTCGTAGGTCAAGTCGCCCGCAGGGACACGATCGAATCAAACTTTAAACCGATCAAATTTCGGTTTGAGCTCACGCCACTTGTGTTGGCACGTGTTTAAATTGTGACGCGTGTTCCCAACGTGTTGTTGGTATTGCTGAAACGCTCGTCCCTAATACGTGGTTTGACCGCGTTGTAGGGTTCGTTGTGCGTCAACAATCGACGTCACTAGTGCTAATTCCTCCTCCTCTGTCCAATGCACCATTATCGTTTTTTTGGTGTGGGTTTGGTTGAATATTTGTTATTTGTGTTTGGTTTTGGTTGAAGAAGATAGGGCTGTAAACAAACCGAACAAACACGAACAAGACCTTGTTCGTGTTCGTTTGTTAAAAAATATATGTGTTCGTGAATCGTTCACGAACACTTATCGAACGGGATTTTATGTTTGTGTTCGTTTGTTAAGGAAATGAACTTGTTCGTGTTCGTTTGTGTTTGTTTGTTAATTTTAAGCAACGAACATTGACGAACACAAATGAGCACAAACTAATGTTCATGAACACAAATGAAAACAAACGAACACAAACAATCATTCATGAACAGAATATATAATACACTGACACTTAGTAGATATTTAATTTTTCAGAATTTTGTTATATTTAAATAAATATAAAAACTAAAAACACTAATGAACTATCGAACACAAGCGAACATGTTACCGAACGTTCACGAACATAAACGAACGAACGTGACCTCTGTTCATGTTTGTTCATTTAACTAAACGAACGAAATTTCTTGTTCGTGTTCGTTTGTTTAATAAACGAACGAACACAAACGAACTTCCCGCCGAACGGTTCACGAACTGTTCGCCGAACGTTTGGTTCGTTTACAGCCCTAGGTAAAAAATTGTAATTTTTTTTAAATTTGATTTTTACTAACCAAAACTGTCATCCCCAACGGCTAGACCAAACGACTAGCCCAATCGGTCATCTCTTACCAGCCAATCCAAGCCAGCCACCTCACCTCTCCCCCCGCCCCACGCCAGGCTTCAAACCCACGCCATCGGGGCAACGCCATGGCCAACGCTGGCCCGGTATGGTTTAGCTAGCGTTGCTTGGCAACCCCCGCCCCAACCAACGCCCCACACCCCGTAGCCTTATATTAGGTAACGTTTGGTATGTATGTACGGGAGAGGTAATAAAATTGACCACTAGGACGCAGCATATGGTTGAAGCCTCTAAAGACTTTATTGTGTCACTTCAGCATCACATCACTAATAGAGCACCACCTTTAACAACCAAGTTATATGATAAAGCCCTCTTTTATCAATAGCGCCATCCACTCATCAACACCCTCGAGCCTCGCACACACATAACCTCGTTATTGTTCGCTATTGTAACAACATACCACCAATAGCACCCCCATGATAGTGCGGGTGTGTGTGGGGGGGAGGAACTATTAGCCTTTTTTGGTTGAGGTGGCACCTCATACTGCATAGCCTGGGGGGGGGGGGGGAGGGAGGTTACGTAACCCCCTTACCCCAAGTTCCGTCAATCTTCTTTCGCCACATCACTTAGACCATCTACAACCCTCCCTTACCCTATTTAATGGCGCAACTTAGACTGCGTTAACGTTTCATTTTTCTTTTTTAACATAAATAAATATAACATATGAATTTAAAATAGAGAAAAATGCCCGGATAGTCCCTGTGGTTTCGCCTTTTTTCACCTATAGTCCCTATCTTTCTAAAACTACTTGAATAGTCCCCAAGTTTTCAATTTTTGTTCCCGGATAGTCCCTGGGTCTAACTTCAGTTACTTTTCTCTGTTAAGTGGGTGTTAAGATGGTGTGAAATGACAAAAATACCCTTTCCTTAAAAGCCAAACCATAGGGACTATCCAGGCATCTTCTTCATTTTTATTTATAAAACCCCACCACCACACTTCATCTTCAAACTCCACCCACCATCACCCTCCTCCGCCCTCCACCATCTCTCTCTCTCTCGTTCACCCTTTCCGCCGCCACCGCCGGCGGCGGAGCTCCAGCGACCGATAGTGGCAGATCTGATGTACCCCCCCTAAACCACACCTTCTGAACTCATTTCTAGTGTCGGTTTCTTGATCTGAGGCGCGATAGTGGCAGATCTGATGTACAACAGCCGCAACGTGCGAGGTTTCTCTCCGGTAAGAACCTACAACCCGTCTTCTTCATCTTTTCTTGAGGATCTTTGTAGATCCGTTCATATTTCCGGTCAAAACATCTGGTTGCAGGAGGTTGGCAGCGACGAGAGACCGAGAGAGACCGAGAGAGAGAGATGAAGGAAATCTCCGGCGGTCGTTGCCGGCTCCGCCAGAGCTCCTCCGTGATCCGACACACCTGGCCGGTAGGAGGTTTCTTGAGGGAGAGAGCAACCGAGAGGGGGGTGCAGCTGGGTTGGGTTTGCAGGTGTGGATTCAATATTTCCGGTCGAACCTCGATCCCGGTCGTAAAAACACTGTCACAACAGAAGGAACCTTATCAATCTGTGGGCCGCTAAAATTAGTTGATGAATTAGATGTGGAGATCAGTTCATTAAAGGAGTTGGAAAAATCATTTTTCGATTGGTTGACTGCAAGCCTTGATTCATTATGCATTGCTTCTATATTGATTGTTGTCAGTGAGTTTTGCATCAGAGAGAGAGAGACAAAGGTGATGAGTGGGTGTGAGGTGAGTTGGGTGTTTTAGGGTTTCTTCAAAGAAAATTGCAGAGAAGAAGGTGATGTTGGAGGGTGGAGGAGGGTGATGGTGGGTGGAGGTTGAAGATGAAGTGTGGTGGTGGGGTTTTATAAATAAAAATGTAGAAGATGCCCGGATAGTCCCTGTGGTTTGGCTTTTAAGGAAAGGGTATTTTTGTCATTTCACACCCTCTTAACACCCACTTAACAGAGAAAAGTAACTGAAGTTAGACCCAGGGACTATCCGGGAACAAAAATTGAAAACTTGGGGACTATTCAAGTAGTTTTAGAAAGATAGGGACTATAGGTGAAAAAAGGTGAAACCACAGGGACTATCCGGGCATTTTTCTCTTTAAAATATAAAAAATAAAATTTAATATAAAACTTACATAAATAAAAATATCAAAAACCATAATTAAATTAAAAAATATACATTTTAGATAATTAAACGTGGATAACCTACATAATTAAACAGCCACAAACTAAATAGTAAAACTTAAAAAAACTAACCAGTTAAACGTAAGCAGACTTAAGAGTAATAAATGTAAACAAACTAGAGAAATAAACTAATCATCAGCGTCTCAACGTCTGAAGAACTGTCAGAGTTGACATCCGGATGCACAGGTGGTTATGGTATACGAGGATGGTTTCTAGGTGATCGCCAAAGTTTGATGTATGCAAAAAAAAAATTGTGTCAAATCTGGTATTCATGACAGGCCTAAGAATTCATTTGCGGCTCCGTAGAGCCTTGACCGTTAGCCACCATCACGTTGTAGACTTGATGAAATTTGCAAACCTCATTGAAAATAACACACCACTTTGAGTTAACTTGGTCATAAGTGAGATTGGTCTCAACTACACGTTGACGAAATTCTTCAAATAAGGCTACTTCTTCATCTACGTTCCACAGTCGTCTAGCCATTTTTAAGGTATTTGAGGGTGTATGTATGGTTGGGTATTTGTTTGAGAAGGGTATGTATTTATAGTGAAGTAAAGATTTAAATAATAATAAGAGTTAATTGCCCGAATAGTTCCTGTGGTTTGCCATTTTTTACCTTTAGTCACCACCTTTTCAAAATAGCATATATAGTCCCTGTGGTTTAACAAACTGCTACTCAAAATTGTCCCTGTAATGGATGGGCGTTAAATAATTCAGTTAAGTGGGTTTAAAATTACAAAATACCCTTAGAATTACACTAAAGTGAACCTGTTATAATATAACAAGGATTAACACAAGATTAGTGCTAAAACTTTAAGAACTTTAGAAATGTTATAAGAGAAAGAAGAAGAGAGTTGTATAACTTATAAAAGTGTATACATGAGGTGCATTTTTCCTTCTATCTTGAGCTAGTATTTATACTACAAAAAGATTAACTATTTGGTGGAGAAGGTTAACTATTTGGTGGACAAGATTAACTATTTAGTAGACAAGGTTACCCATAAGTTTGACAAAGAGTTCATCCACTTGCTTGGGTAAAATCTTAGAGGTAAATCTTGATCTACATGGTAAACTCTATGTGATATTCATAACATTCCCCCTTGGATGACACTTTGCAAACTTCGGGGTCTTTAAGTACTGCCTCATTAAAAACCTTGCTAAAGAAAAACCCAGTGGGAAAAAAACATTAGCTAAGGGATAAAGAGTGTAGTCTATAGCTCCCCCTCACGTTTGCAATTTGCAAAGAATCACATTCTCCGTACATGACGTATGCCAATGTCATGAACATGTTTCCTGAAAGTTGCTGTAGGTAGTGCTTTTGTGAAAAGATCGGCTGAATTATTGCTGGATTGGACATATCTCATCTCGACCTGATTGTCTTTAATAAGGTCCCGAGTATATGCAAAGAATCTTGGTGGTATATGTTTTGTTCTATCACTTTTGATATACCCTTCTTTCATTTGAGAGACACAGGCGGCATTATCTTCATGGATAGGAGTTGGACTTCGATCTTTCTCTAGCCCACAAGAAGTCACTATGTGTTGTGACATAGATCTTAGCCATACACATTCTCTTGAAGCTTCATGTAGTGCAATGACTTCAGCATGATTTGAGGATGTTGCGACAAGTGTTTGTTTCTGAGAACGCCATGAAATCGCAGTTCCTCTGTTCATAAATACATATCCAGTTTGAGATTTTGCTTTATGAGGATCAGATAAATAACCTGCATCTGCATAACCAACTAACCCTTCTTTTGAATCGTTAGGATAAAACAAGCCTAAATCAACAGTGCCTCGAAGATATCGAAAAATATGTTTAATCCCATTCCAGTGCCTTTTAGTAGGAGCTGAACTAAATCTTGCCAACAAGTTCACTGCAAAAGAAATGTCAGGTCTCGTATAATTCGTAAGATACATAAGTGCTCAAATTGCACTGAGGTATGGTACTTCTGGACTGAGAACTTCTTCGTTGTCCTCACAAGGATGAAATGGATCATTTTCGACATTAAGTGACCTAACGACCATTGGAGTGCTTAAAGGATTTGCCTTGTCCATATTGAAACGTATCAACAGCTTTTCAGTATAATTCGTTTGATGCACAAGTATGCCATTGCTCATATGTTCAATTTGTAAACCAAGACAATATTTGGTTTTTCCAAGGTCTTTCATTTCAAATTCTTTCTTTAAAAGAATAATTGCTTCATGAATTTCTTTTTGCGTCCCAATTATATTTAGGTCATCAACATATACAGCTATGATCACATATCCTGGTGTTGTCTTCTTAATAAAGACACATGGGCAGATAAGATTATTTGTATAACCTTTACTTGTCAAATAGTCGCTCAAACGATTGTAGCACATCCTTCCAGATTGTTTCAACCCATATAAAGATCTTTGTAATTTGATCGAATACATTTCTTTGGGTTTTGAACTTAACGCTTCAGGAAGTTTAAATCCTTCAGGAACTTTCATATAGATGTCACTATCAAGTGATCCATACAAGTAAGCTGTAACAACATCCATAAGACGCATTTCTAATTTTTTAGAAATTGCTAAGCTGATTAAGTATCTAAAGGTTATTGCATCCATAACGGGAGAATATGTTTCTTCATAGTCAATCCCTGGCCTTTGTGAAAAACCTTGAGCTACAAGTCTCGCTTTATATCTTGTAACCTCATTTTTCTCATTTCGTTTTCATACGAAAACCCATTTATACCCTACAGGCTTTACAGCCTTAGGTGTAACAACAATAGACCCAAAAACCTTTCGTTTGTTGAGTGAATCTAATTCAGCTTGCATAGTGCCTTTCCATTTATCCCAGTCATGTCTATTTTGACAATCATTGACAGATTTTGGTTCAGGATCATCATCTCCACCCATGATGTCACTTGCTATAGAATAAGAAAATATCTCATCAATATTTTCCATTTCATATCGGTTCCATATGATATGTGTATGACCATAGTTGATTGATATCTCTTTGTTAGTATCATCAACATCTTTCTCATGAGATGTTTCGCTATTTACTGTTTTATTAAGATCATTCTCTTTGTGGTCAATTTCTTTTACAAGTGCTTTTCTTTTTCGTGGATTCTTATCCTTTGAACCGATTGGTCTTCCACGTTTTAAACGTTTTTGAGATTCATGAGCTATCTTATTATCTATTGTCTTACTTGGGATCTCAACTCGAGCTGGAGCATTAGCAGCTGGTATATGAGATTTAGTAACTCTATTTGTATCAGTAAAAGCATCATGCAATTGATTTGCAATGTTTTGCACGTGTATTATCATTTGAACCTCTGTCTCACATTGTTTTGTTCTTGGATCAAGATGAGACAATGAAGGCACACACCATGAGACATCATTTTCTCGTTTTTTATTTTCTCCCCCTAATGCTGGGAACATTGCCTCATTAAAACGGCAGTCATCAAAACGGGCTTTAAATACGTCACCTGTTAAAGGTTCAAGATATCGTATGATGGAGGCTGTTTCATATCCAACATATATTCCCAACCTTCTTTGAGGTCCCATTTTTGTGCGTTGTGGTGGTGCAATTGGAACATAAACTGCACACCCAAAAATTTCAAGGTGGGAAATGTCTGGCTCATTGCCAGAAACAAGTTGTAATGGGGAGTACTTATGATTTACACTTGGTCTCACATGAATCAGTGATCCAGCATGTAAAATTGCATGACCCCAAACTGACACAGGAAGTTTTGTTCTCATTATTAATGGTCTAGCGATTAGCTGTAAACGTTTGATCAATGATTCAGCTAAGCCATTTTGTGTGTGTACATGAGCAACAGGGTGTTCGACAACAATTCCCACAGACATGCAATAATCATTAAAAGCATGTGATGTAAATTCACCAGCATTATCAAGTCTCACCCTTTTAACAGTGTAATCAGGGAAATGTGCTCGTAGTTTGATAATTTGAGCAAGAAATTTTGCAAAGGCAATATTACGAGTTGATAATAAAGAGACATGAGACCATCTGCTGGATGCGTCTATCAAGACCATGAAATATCTAAACGGTCCACATGGTGGATGAATTGGTCCACATATATCACCTTGAATTCTTTCAAGAAACATTGGTGATTCCTTGTCAACTTTTAAGGACGAAGGCCTTGTAATTAGTTTTCCAAGTGAACAAGAGGTACATAGAGGCATTTTATCTGATTGGGGGATCTTTTGATATTTCAATGGATGTCCATGTGTTTTTTCAATAATTCTTTTCATCATTGTAGATCCTGGATGGCCTAGTCTGTCATGCCATAAGTTAAATGTCTCAGGATCACAAGAACTTTCCTTTACTGCCATATGTGCTTGAGGCACAGTAATGTGTGTATAATGCAAACCAGAGTGAAGCATTGGCAGTTTTTCCAATAAATGGTCTTTGCTCATGATGTGTAAATATTTCTTATTATCAACAGTCCTTGACTGAGTATCATATCCGTTATGATACATGTTTTTGAAACTCAACAAGTTTCTTGTTGATTTTGGGGAAAATAAAGCATTCTCTATTAAGAGCTTTGTACCATTTGGTAATATTAGATTAGCTTTTCCCACTCCTTCTATCAAGTTTGTAGGACCTGATATTGTATCAACGGTTCCTTTTATTGGTTTCAACTCATAAAAATATTTCTTAGATTTAAGTATAGTGTGTGTGGCTCCACTATCCGCTATACATATATCTGCATCATTTGTCTGCTCTTGTACTCCAGTGGTATTCATTTTAATCTTGAAAATATAAAGAGAAATAATAATAAGTGTATAACGAAGGCATTGTGAATTATTTTATAATAAGAAGTTTATTTATTAGTTGAAAACGTTACATGAAAAGAAAGACTACTGAAACATAATAAAGATACTTATAATAAAGGAAATTACATAATTGTTGCATATAATTATTATGGTTTAGCAACATTCGTTTCAGAGTTCCATGTTATTGTTAAAGTCGGCGACATTCAGTTCGACGTTGATATCATTAAAATTATCCACATGGTTCATCTCATTTTCTTTTCTTTTGAGAGAGGCTTGGTAAAGTTCACATAAATGTGAAGGTGTACGACAAGCCTTTGACCAATGGTTTGCACTTCCACATCTGAAACAAGAAGTGCCATTGTTTTCAGACCTACCAGCTTCATTCCTTTTGTTATACTGGTTGGGATTGGTATTTTGTGGAGTGTGGTAATTGGGGGTTCTTTGATTTCGACCACGACCACGACCGCGACCACGTCCACGACCATGGGAATTAACTCGGAAATTATTATTTCTTTTGAAGGAATAATTGCGACCATTACCTTTACCAAAATGGCCACGGCCACGGCCTCGTCCCCATTTTCTTCCAGAGTCTTTAGTATCATCATTAATAACAGCATTTGCTTCTGGAATGGCTAATGATCCAGTGGGACGAGCTTGATGATTTTTCATTAGTAGCTCATTGTTTTTCTCTGCTACGAGGAGAAATGAATTTAGATCAGAATATCTTTGAAACCTTTGCAACCGATATTGTTGTTGCAAGTTTATATTTGATGCATGAAATGTAGAGAAAGTTTTCTCCAACATATCTTCCTCCGTAACAGTTTGCCCACAGAATCGGAGCGTTGAGCATATCCTGAACAAAGCAGAGGTGTTTTCATTCACATTTTTAAAATCTTGGAACCTGAGATTGTTCCATTCATCTCTAGCAGTGGGAAGTAAAACTTCCCTTTGATTATCAAATCTGCTTTTTAAATCTTCCCACAAAACGTATGGATCCTCAAAATTTGAATATTCAAATTGCAACATCTCATCAATGTGTTTATGGAGGAAGACATCGGCTGTTGCCTTGTCTTGATCGCTACATTCGTTCCACTCCGTTATCGTTTCCAAAACACCCATTGACTTGAGATGTCGCTTAACATGTGCCGTCCACGGCAAATAATTTTCTCCGGTGATATTAAGAGGCGGGAATTCAATTTTTGCGATGTTTGCCATTTTGTTGCTAAACATAAATAAGATAAATATTAAAATCTAAATACTCATTAAAAATGAGATAACATACAAAGGTACAGTTATAAACAAATAAATGAATACATAAGCACTAAAAAGATGAGGTGGAAGCTCATATATTAAGGTCGGCAATAATATTAATATTATGCCGGCCAATATTAAAACTGAGTGAATCATCTTCGAAATTTTTTCTTGAATAACTTTGAGAAGAAGAGTGTTTGCTGTGGAAAAAATGAGATTGATAATTGGTTATTTATAGTGGTAAATTATAACCGTTTTGTAACGGTTATATTACCGTTTTATAGCCGTTGTACAACGGTTATATATATATATATATATATATATATATGTATATGTATATGTATATGTATATGTATATGTATATGTATATGTATATGTATATGTATATGTATATATAATAAATGATGTATCAAGGAAATGTTATTTTATAAGATATAAAATTAGGATGTATAATAATAAGAATAAAAATGTTAGTATACATGAATGTAAACTCTAAATTAAATGTTAGTATGTGCGTATAAATAAAAGTTAGATGCATAAATAAATACAAGTGCTATCAAGTCTTTCAGTCTCTTTATTTTATTTTTCATTTTTTAAGTATGGGACTTAATTGTTTTTATGATAGGAGTGTCTGGATAACAGGGTCTCCTAAAGGAAAACAATCCCACGATACATAAAAAGACATGTTACGTTTTTGTAGTCCAACAACGATCGTATATCCATCGTAAGATACATCTGCACTGGTATTAGTTTATCATAACAATTATAGTTATATATTAATCAAATGCTTACTTTGATTATAATTGCTTGAACGTTTCCTTGGCTAGAGCCTCGTGCTGATAATGTGTTATAATATAACAAGGATCAACACAAGATTAGTGCTAAAACTTTAAGAACTTTAGAAATGTTATAAGAGAAAGAAGAAGAGAGTTGTATAACTTATAAAAGTGTGTACATGAGGTGCATTTTTTCTTCTATCTTGAGCTAGTATTTATACTACAAAAAGATTAACTATTTGGTGGACAAGGTTAACTATTTGGTGGACAAGATTAACTATTTAGTAGACAAGGTTACCCATAAGTTTGACAAAGAGTTCATCCACTTGCTTGGGTAAAATCTTAAAGGTAAATCTTGATCTACATGGTAAACTCTATGTGATGTTCATAACAGAAACCACCTATTAAAAAACAAAATAAAATAACAACCCCAACCTCACCCCACCCCACCCCACCCCATCCCATCCCTTTCTTCTCCATCCAAATCTTACACTTTCTCTGTTGCTCTTCATCAACAGGTTACTTTCAATTCCTTTTCATTTTTCTAATTGTACTATTTCATTTGGTCTGTTTGTTTATCGTTTGTCAGCCATCTATTTTGTTCTTGAATGGATTGCTAGTCTAATTTCACCAGTTATATGTCAAGGGCCGATTTTAGCTTTCATATTTCATCTTCTTGTTAGGGTAATTCGGATGATGCGTGTTTAGATTTGCGATATTGTTAGGTTTTATGAGTTTATCTTGGTTTTGAAACTAATAGATAGAAAAATAATATCCCCACCCACACCCATTCCCTTCTCCGGCCCAATCACCGTCATCCCTTCTTCGTCGGCGAAACACTAGCCTGAAAACGATGTTGAACACCACCATAACTCTGACTCAATAGAACTAAACGATGTTCATCGCCACCACTCTGAATTTAATAACAATATTGGCAACACCAAACTAGTTCACCGATTCGTTTTCCGGCAATGCCAAATTTGCAGGTCCTAGTTGCATATTAGAGTCCACCGGCGATTCCGCATCTAAACCGATGATAGTTACACATGTGGTTCCAATAGGTTCATCTTTGAACCTCGGTGCATCATTGGATAACGTCCAATTCGGTAAAAGTTCTCGTGCTTTCGCACATCTTCCGTTCTACTCAACGTTGACGTCAGGCATGAGGAAACATCCGATTCATTCAGGCTGAATAAGTACCGGCGTGTGGTAAAGAGTTTGGAGTTGTTTGGTTGATGAAGGGGAATATATGTTTGGTGGGCCCATTGAGTTTAAAACTTCTATTTTTATTTTCATTTTTAAAAGTAAGGGTATCTTTGTAATTTTTTACATATTTAATTGAATAACTTAATGCACATCTAGTGTAGGGACTAGCCGAGTAACAAGTAAGTAAACCACATGGACTATACATGCTATTTTGAAAATATGAGGACTAAAGGTGAGAAAGGGCAAATCACAGGGACCATCCGGTTAATTATTTCTAATAATAATAATAATAAACAAATATAACTGTTGAACGATTAAAAAAGTAAATAACAATCAACATCACACACAAGATAGATCGGTAACATGTTAATCCAATCCATACTCGCCCCCTACCCGCACCACCAACGACGATGTCTCGTAGTGAGTAGGGGTTACCCACCCTCATATCCGCGAGCGTCACGAGTGCCCTTATGAGGTAATGAAGAAAAGGGTGTTTGGTTGGTCAATGGAATGAAATCGCCCATTACGAAAGACATCCTATTCGCTCAAATTCATTCCATTCACCCACTTTATTTTTTCATTCCATCCCCTCTTTTACCCTTCATTAACAACACCACAACCCACCATCACCACCCACTACCATTGTCACCATCCATCACTGTTGTCATCACTCACCACCATCACCAACCATCCATTGCCGCCACCCACCACCGTTGTCACCACTCACCACCGTCAACACCACCCACCACTGACGCCCACTACCATCATAAAACTGCCGCCACCGCCACCCTCCCGCCACCACCATCGTCGCTGCCATCTGCCTCTGCTGCCCACCGTTTCTGCCACCATCGCCACCCACCACCATGACCACCCGCCACCACCATCAAACGTCACCCATCACCTCCACGCCACCATCGTTACCGCCCAACACCACCGCCACTCACCATTGATTTTATTCCTTCATTTTTTCTTGCTTACCAAACAACATAAAATAATGATTGATGTTATTCCTGTATGATAACTAAACATGATATGGAATAGTAATGATCCATTCTATTATCTCGTCTATTCTATTACCTCATACATTCCATTTCCCTGTTCATTCCATTGACCCATACCAAATAGACCATTTGTATTGGGTCTACCTTAACACCTAGACCGTTAATGGTGACATAGCGTGTTGATCGGCATTGTACATCACTTTTTATGTTAAGGGGCGTTGAAGGGATTGTTTGTTGACATGTTAACGGGATATTAAGAGATTGAATTAATTTTTCTTTTTTTAAACAAAAAACCACCAAAAAATAAGGTTAGATAGTTAACGGGGTTAAACCATTCCCTTGGAATGAGACGTAGTGAAATGGAGAAAAGTGAGTGTTGTGGCACCTAGATGGAGTTAAAATATAGCCGAAAGCCTTATATGGTAATGAAATGGAAGGATAGAGTTAGGAAGTCGTTAACCGAAACCGAAGTTTTGCAAGACTTGAGACAAACTCAAGTTACCGTGTCGTAATCCTTCTCAAAATCCACCTTGAAAATCATGACCTCCTTTTTAGCTTTTTTCCCCCAAGATATAACCTTGCTAACGATTAATGCCCATACAGAATAGATATACCTTCCATGAACGCCGATTGAATTGGAGAAAGAAGATTGTTTATCATAGGTTTCAATCGATTTGTGAGAACCTTCACGACTACCTTTACACGACACTGATTAAGGAAATGAGTCTGAATTTCTTAATGCTTTTGGGATCATGTACTTTTGGAATTAAAGAGATAAATGAGGAGTTTCTGCCAATGTCAAGCATTGGGTTTTTGTGAAACTTGTTAAGGGCCAATAGAAATAAAGGCTACAATAAAGACCAATAGTTTTTCATGGACTTGAATGAGAACCTATCCGGGCCAGGGCACGGTCTCCACCACATCCCTATACCTCCTTTCAGACCTCATCACTTGAGAATTCTGCAATAAAAGACAAGGATTGATCCTTGGATAGTTTGGCGAAACCCTCAGGGGCAAGTTTTGTTCTTCTGTTCCACTTCTCCACTTCTCGGTAAACTGCCTCTGAAAATCCACCTTCACCTTTTTCTTGATCATGACAAGATCCCTGATTGACTTACCTTACTCCTATAGAATTTTAATTCTGCTCTGCGCCTTTCGTTAATTCACATATGTATGGAAATTTTTTTAGTCTGTCTCCTAGTTTAGCCCAGTTAAGTTTGACCTTTTGTTTCGCATCTTTAACCTTATGTCTTTCAATACTACTAATCTTCCTCCTACAAATCATACGTGTTTATTTTTCGTCTTTAGAAAGAGGTCTTATGGCTGAAAGTTTTTCAATTTCCTCAGCGGTATCCATAGCCTCTTTTAAAGCTTTATTCTCCTCCTCAATCAACCCCACTCTCCATTCTCTGATATTGGTTTTAAGAGCTTTTGAAAAGACTAACCATATCCCCAATCTAGTTATCAGGAGTCAGGTGCCCTTACAGCGTTTTGTTAACCACTTCCCGTAACCCTTTTTCTCCGGCCAAGAATTATAAAATCTAAATGTGGGAGGCCTAAAATCAATGTTGGTGCAAGATAATAATGGCGGAGAGTGGTGGGATAAACACCTGTTTAAAGCCATGAATTTGGTGCGTGACCATTTCTTCATGAAGGAATCACACACCTAGGCCCTATTAATTTTACTAAGACTTATCCTGTCTTCTGGTATAAACATGAACTTAGATCCCCCATCGAGTATTCCAAGAGCCCTGCTTTGTTAATGAATTCGTTGAAACACACTACACCAACCAGATCAAATTTAGAAATCTTTCGGTCCTACTTCACCCTTACCTCTTATAGTCCAGATAAAGATTCAGTTCATTTCTTTGGTAGTTTGAACCAACAGAAGCGTTCCCCATAATTATTTCCGATCAACGCTAAGCCTTGGGGTGTACACATTAACTAGGTTGACCAAGTCTCCCGTCCCCACTGATTTCACTAGAAACCACAATGAATAATTCGTGCTTTATTATATCCCTAAATTTATTATATCAACAAAAGCTGACCCAAAATCGTCGACGCCTCAAAACCTCCTAGCAATGCTTTCCGGGAGTCCTACTATTTGAGTTACCTTGACACATAGAAAAGAAATTTTATTTTCTCAGACTAGGCGATTAACCCAGCTGACTTTGTCTTGCCCCGCTGCTCCATGGATATTAATGTATAAATAGTTCATGAGGAAATATTCTCCCCTGAGTACCGATTGCAATTGCCTTTGAAAATCATTCAATTGGACCCATACGGTGTTGCCCAATGTTGTTATTGCCTTTGTTTTATCGTGGGTAGCATTCGCCTGGATTTTTCTCGTGTCAAGAAATTCGCCAACTCATCTACATCCCAATTCAAGTACACAATTAGCCCTTTTTCTGGTGGGTCTTCAGTGTTGACATTCTGATCTGAATTCTCTCTAAACTTCTTGACCGATAATCTTTCATGAGGCAAAAAGGTGAAAGAGCAATCACCCTTCTTCCTTTTTGTGTTGTTGATAAATGTGTCTATATTGAAAGTATCTCCATCATCCTCTACTAGTCCCTTTAAGTTTGTACGAGCTCTCTTGGTTTATCAGGCCTCTGGGCAACCCAATATTAATAATATCCGGCCCAAAAGACACCAAGTCTACCTTATTACCTTTCTTTGCAAAAAAACGCCATTTCTCACTAGCCCCACTTCTAGAAGCACCTTTAAGGGTTTGCGGTGTATATATCGTACCTCTATTGCCTGTCTGCTCAGGCTTCCCATCCTCATTATTTAAACCTCGATACCCTAGACTACCTCATCCCTAGGGTTCTCCATGCAACCCACACCCCATGCATGTTAGCTGCTCCAGAAAAGTTTTCCTCATCCACTTCTATCACAGTTTTGACGCTTCACATTCATCCATCAATGAAAGGTTTCCGATGCACCAAAATTGCAAGAATAACGGAGCCTAATCTTCCTCTACTTTTATTATCCACACCGAATGGAGCTTTCCTTCTTCCACTAGATTAACCTCTTCATGGATTCTCATGCCATGATAAATAAGCACCCCAACCTTTTCATTTGTGAGCATGCCATTTTGGCATGATGTATCACATTCATGTAACACTCTCTCGAACATCTTCCCAATATTGTTAAAAACCTTCGAGCACCAAAGACATACCATAATGCCTAAAATTAATAGTCAAGCTATTCTTTGAAATTCTAAATCATGCCCTTCCCAGACCGATAGACTCGCAAACCAATTAAACTAAAGAATTTTGGGATACTAGAGGAATTCAGAGGCTATATTAGTATCTTGAAAGATAAGTAATACTCTCATGCCCCCAGGTAATGAACTATGATATTCTATCAAAATCCCATTTTGTAGCTGCCGCTCAGCTCCTTATTTTTGCTGTGATGTTCATAAATGGTTCAGAAAATTCTAAAGATTTCCATCTATAGACCGTGGGAGATGGAATAACTTCCGTGGTTTGTACAAGTTTTTTTTGTTTCACTAATTACTACTATTCCAGATACGTCATGGTACAAGATTATTTGGACTACAAAAGCAAACCATATTATAGAGAAAGATCTGATAAAAAATAGTCAACAAATAGGGACTCTTGTATGGCCTTCTCAGTAATGTTCTTCATATCAATCAACATACTTGTTATGGGCCATTTTCTGAGTATGCATGCTGACTAATATCCTGCTTTTTAGTTGTTTATCTATGATCAGGATACTGGACGGGGATATTGCTGACATCCTGGGTGATATCCTGATGTATATCGAATTAATCACGTGCAGGTTAAAGGCTGGGACTTTCTAACGGTCAAGTGGACTTCATTTCCTCAAGACTCGGGCGTGTTTGTTAAAGGAGAGACGTTGAGTCCGAAAGACCAGGTCTCCAACGTTCAACTAAGGAATATTCGTTGGATCCCGGTTATGTAGGATAGTTAGTTACATTTGTTTTACTATAAATAGATGGGGGCGGATCAGATTAAGGCACGCAATTTACACACTTTAAAACACTTTCTCTCTAGTTCATCGCAAACACTACACACAACACTTGTACTCAAATTACATTGTAACACATAGTCGATCCGCACCACATCCTGCACTGTATCCTGATATTTGAAGCAATAGAAGAACAAGGCAGCTGCGATTGTCAGCTCCCGAGGTTTTATGCCGGCGATCTAGATTAATCAAGGGCTTTCCTCGTACATCACGTGTCAACCTTTACTTTTTTGCTCATTGTTTGATCATAGATACAGCTTTATATCCTGAGCTGTATCCTGAAACTGTTTTCATATCTAACTTGGTTAGCATATTTTTTACACATAATTTTAGCACACTACCTCACTTAACTAATTTGATCACTAAATTGCTTAGGTAATTTTTGACCAATACAATTTGACGCCCACCGTGGGGCAAGTGGTGCTACTTTTACTAAAAATCTTTGTAAAATCATTAATCGGTTTTCTATTTTCAAAACTTTTTGCCACATTGTTTACAATGGCCTCAAGATCAAGCATGAGCTCTTCCACTATGTCTGCTACAACCTCTGCTACTACTGGTTCGGTGCTTCCACCACCTCCTCCAAGGATGTCGTTTTCTTCACAATCTCAAGATGTTATTCCTACTCGGAGTGTCCAGGGATCTACTCCCGTTTTAGCCTCTAACGATGAAATTTTGACTTTGTTTGGAAGTGTGCAGGAACAAATGAGGCAGCAACAGGAGACTAACCAAATGCTGTTAAGAGAAATACAACTCTTAAAAGCTAGCTCGAGTAGACCCGCTGAAGAAACTGTCACTCCTATACAGCCCAGGGCTTTGAACTTCAGTTCTGCAGTTTACACTGAGGATAATAGGGGGAATGTCGTCCCAAGCCATTCTCAGAATCATACCCCTGAGATACCCTCTTCGGTCAGGATATCGACTGTGAGAAGTTCAGGATATGCTTCAGGATTTGGCCAAAATCCTCAGAACGGTAATGTGTCAAATAATAATATTATTGCTACTAACAATAATGGCTCTTTGCAGGATGTAGGTATGACGTCAACATTTACCAGGGAGCTCCAGAAATTGAAGGACATGATATCCAGTGTACCTGGAGTGGTCCAGCCAATTCCGGAAGTATCCCAGGACAGCCATAGGATATCCCGCTTTGCATATCCCATCTGTGATGCTGAAATCCAAAAAAGATTTCAGACTCCCAACATGAAGCTGTATGATGGGACTACGGATCCTGAAGAGCATATTGCCCAGTATAGGGAAAGAATGGAGATTAACCCTATCCCTCCGGAGCTTAAGGAAGCATGCTTATGCAAGGGATTTGGTTCTACTCTGACAGGATCAGCCTTAAAATGGCTGTTAAACGTTCCTCCTCACTCAATTACTTCGTTTGCTCATTTGGTTAATTTATTTAACAGTCAATTTTCTTGTAGTCGGAGTTTTGAGAAACTAACCAGTGACCTTTACAGGATAACTCAAGGGCCTCAGGAATCCTTGAGGGATTATGTGAACAAATTCAGTCAAGAATCCTTGGATATCCCACATCTTGATGTTGCGACAGCTGTGCAAGCTTTTAAGATGGGATTACAAAAGGATTCTCAGTTTTATCAGGATCTTGTAATGAATCCCTGCAGGAATCTCGACGAAGCTCGTAACAGGGCTTTGAGATATATCCGTCTGGAAGATGACAAGAAGATGCAGGAGAGGATGAATTCTACCTCAACCTATGAATCAACTAACAGGAAATCAGAAACCTCATATAAGCCATATCGCTCCCGGCCATATGGCAGAAATGATAACAAGAAAGTGAACGCTGTTGAAGACGAGGATCCTGAAGAATATCCTAATTTTTCTGAATACTGCTTTTCTGTTAATATACCAGAATTAATGTATGCTATGCAGGGCTTAGGGGACAAAGCTAGGTGGCCTCGAAAGAACCAGCAGAAAGCTGATTGGAAGGATAAATCCAAATGGTGTGCCTTCCACGAAGACTTCGGACATATGACCGAGGATTGCATTGCTTTAAGGAAGGAGATAAGTTACCTGTTAAGCAAGGGGTATCTGAAGGACTTGCTGGGAAAAAAGAAGAATAAAGGGCAGGATCCCGAGAAGGATCCTGAACGAGCAGCATCACCCCCAGCAGATGCCAAGATAATTAACTTTATTTCAGGAGGATCCGACATTTGTGGGACTTTGTATTCGGCGGCCAAGAGACATGCAAAGGAAGCTAAGAGCGAGAGGGGAGACAGACCAGTCAGAATGACTACCCTCACAACTGATAAAGTGATCACTTTCGATAGTGATGACAGGGATACTGTTCAGGATCCTCACCATGATGCTTTAGTAATAACATTATATGTGGCTAACCATTTTGTACGCAGGATACTGGTAGACAACGGTAGTTCTGTCAATATAATTCAGCTCGAAACATTGAAGAGGATGAATGTATCTCCGATGGATATCACTTCGAAGTCCACTGTGCTCGTTGGTTTCAGTGGAGAAGCTAGGAATACCGTAGGGGAGATAAAGTTACCAGTATATGTTGAAGGGGTCAACTCAATACAACGCTTCTATGTGATGGACTCCTTATCCTGCTATAACATCATACTGGGAAGACCATGGATTCACGATATGAAGGCTGTGCCATCAACATATCACCAATGCATCAAGATCCCTACCCCTTGGGGGGTTGTCAAGGTGGAAAGTGATCAACAGGAAGCGAAAGAATGCTACTCATCCTCGATGAAATCCTCAACTAAGCCTAGTACAGCATAGCAATTAAAGATGCGGGCCCAGGATATCGAGGAGGATTCGGAGCAGGATGTGAAGAAAATTATCCTGGATCAGGATAATCCTGATATCTCGGTGCTCGTAGGAACCAATATCCCTCAGGATATTGAAGAACAGTTAACTAACTTTTTGAAATGTAGGATGTCAACGTTTGCATGGAAGCATGAGGATATGACAGGCATATCCAAAGACATTATCACTCACAAGCTTGGAATTGACAAATCATTCAAGCCTGTTCAGCAAAAAAGAAGAAAATTCGCTCCTGAGCGGAATGCGATTATCCAAGAGGAAGTTGAAAGATTGTTGAAGTCCAGGATGATCAGAGAAGTCAAGTTTCCAAGATGGCTAGCAAACGTAGTTGTGGTACAGAAGAAAAACGGGAAATGGAGAGTCTGTGTAGATTACACGGACTTGAACAAGGCTTGTCCTAAAGATCCATTTCCTCTCCCTCATATCGATGCAATGGTAGATGCTACTGCCGGACATGAAATGTTAACATTCATGGACGTATCCTCAGGATTTCAGCAGATTCAAATGGAGCCTTCGGATCAGGAGGATACTGCTTTCATGACACCAACAGGTATATATTGCTATACTGCTATGCCTTTCGGTTTGAAAAATGCAGGTGCAACGTACCAGAGATTGGTAAACATGATGTTCAAAGATAAGCTGGGGGACACCATGGAGGTAAATATTGACGATATGGTGGTAAAATCTAAAAGAGCTGAGGATCACCTCCAGGATATCAAGGGAGCATTTGATATCCTGGATCAATACAACATGAAGCTGAATCCTGCTAAGTGCCATTTCGGAGTGGGACAGGAAAGTTTCTTGGATATATGGTGACAAAAAGGGGATAGAAGCAAGCCCAGAGCAGATCAAAGCTATCCTGGATATAAAATCACCCTCAAATATGAAGGACGTACAAAGGTTGACAGGCCGAGTAGCAGCTTTGAATAGATTTATTTCAAGATCCTCAGAAAAATGCAAGGAATTTTATGATATCCTCAAAAAGAATAAGAAATTTGAATGGGGAGCAAAGCATGAAGCAGCCTTGCAGGATTTGAAGCGATATCTCTCAACCGCACCTCTATTGATGAAGCCTGAAAATGGTGAACCACTATCCCTATACCTCGCTGTATCAGGGAATGTTGTAAGTGCCGTTCTTATAAAAGACCATGAAGGTCAGCAATATCCTGTATATTATGTTAGTAAAAGCTGGTTAGATGCTGAAACTAGGTATTCTCATTTAGAAAAATTGATATTAGCTCTAGTCATGGCATCGACAAAGCTTAGACATTATTTTGAGACACATAGGATCCATGTTAAAACAAATTATCCTGTCAAAAATGTGCTTAGGAAACCAGAGATGTCAGGCAGGATGGCCAAGTGGTCAGTGAAGTTAAGTGCTTATGATTTAGTATATGAACCTAGAAATGCCATAAAGTCTCAGGCTTTAGCTGACTTTGTGGCTGATTTCAGTAGTGATATTCAGGATGAGGTAGACCTAGAAGTTCAACAGTTAGGAGAATCTTCAGGATCCTGGACATTATATACTGATGGTGCATCCAATATAAGAGGTGTAGGTTTAGGTATACTACTAAAATCGCCACAGGGGGACATATTACCCCAGGCCATTAGGTGTGAATTTCCTGCTACTAATAATGAGGCAGAATATGAAGCTTTAATTGCAGGATTAGAATTGGCTAAGAGTATGAGTATCAAGAATTTGCGAGTATATGTTGACTCCTTGTTAATTACTAACCATTTTAATGGATCCTATGCAGTTAAGGGTGAGAAATTAATCGAATACCTCGATATTCTCAAAAAATTAGCAGAATATTTCGATGTTTTTACACTTGAACAGGTACCAAGGGAGGATAACGCTGAAGCAGATGCCTTAGCAAATCTGGGATCATCGATCAGGATACCAGAAGGAACCCAAATACCAATATTACATGTCTTGTATCCTGCAATGAATCCTCGGGATAAAGAAGTAGCGGGTATTCAGGATCCTGGAGCAGAGTATCCTGAAGAGGATCCTAAATCTTGGACGGCTCCAATAATGAGATATCTCAAGGAAGGACACATCCCCGAAAATGAAAATCCTAAGGCATTTAGGATGAAGGTATCACGATTCACTATTATAAATAATGTTTTATACAAGAAATCTCTTGCAGGACCGTATTTGAGGTGCTTGGAGGATCCTGAAGCCAAAGAAGTACTTCAGGATATACATGAAGGGGATTGTGGTAACCATACTGGGGGCAGGTCATTATTCTCAAAAGCATTAAGGACAGGATATTATTGGCCAACAATGAGAAAAGATGCCGCAGAATATGCTCGAAGATGTGACGCATGTCAAAGACATAGTAACATATTACATCAGCCTGCTGAACCGTTGTATCCTATTGTTTCCCCTTGGCCGTTTATAAAGTGGTGTATGGATATAGTGGGAAAGCTTCCAAAAGCTCCAGGAGGAAAGGTTTTCATGTTGGCAATGACGGATTATTTCTCCAAGTGGGTTGAAGCAGAAACATTTGTTCAAGTTAGAGATCAAGAAGTAGTATCCTTCATAAAGAGAAATATCCTGACCAGATTCGGAGTACCAGCCGAGATAATCTGTGACAATGGTTCTCAGTTTATAAGCAAGAGAACTACTGACTTTTGCAAGAGTTGGGGAATCAAAATGATCACATCTACTCCGGTACATCCTCAAGCGAATGGACAGGCAGAATCCTCAAACAAGATAATTGTCAATAACTTAAAGAAGAGGCTTGGAGCCAAAAAAGGAAGATGGGCAGAAGAATTACCCTTTGTTTTGTGGGCTGATAGGAAAACAGTAAAGAACGCAACAGGCCAAACCCCATTTTCCTTGGTATTTGGAGCAGAAGCAATGATTCCAACGGAAATGACAATACCTACTGCAAGGTTTACCCTAAGTGATCCTGGACAGAATCCTGAAGCCTTGTGTCAGGATTTGGATACTATAGATGAAAAGAGAGACGCAGCAAGGCTAAGGATGTCAGCATATCAACAAAGAATATCCAGAGCATATAACAAGAATATTAGGACCAGAAGATTTAAGGTTGGAGATTGGGTGTTGAGAAAGGCTTTTCAGAATACTACTAATCCTGCCGATGGCAAGTTAGCTCCAAAATGGGAAGGACCATATGAAGTTGAATCAGAAGCAGGGAAAGGAGCATATAGACTCAAGAATATGGAGGGGGATATGCTACCGAGATCTTGGCATGCTATACACCTTAAGCTTTATTTCAAGTGAGTTTAGAATTTAATTTCTAACTCAGGATGGTATGAATCCTATCTTTTTTAAATATGTTTGGTTTAATTTATTCTTTGAAACCCAATACTAACTTAAGCATCGGAGGGGTGTTAGCCAAGCTAACACCCACCTTAGTTTAAGGATGTTTTGCAGTATATGCTCCAGGATATAGCTCCAGGATGCTCACTCAAGATACTTCGGAAGATTAGAGGATTGGCCCCCTCTCTCACGTATAAGGGATCCTGATCCCTTCACAGGTTTAAAGGTATTCACCTTTCTTCCGAATTGGGTTTAAACACTCCGCCTGGAGCGCAAGTTATTCAGGGATAGTTCAAGGTGGCGGGACCAGTTCATGTAAAAGTGGCTGACAATTTCGTTACTGTTGGCTATATCCTGAATCCTAAAGGTATATGAGGATTGATCACCCTCTCTCACGAAAGGGTATTTTCATACTCTCTAAGGTTTAAAGGTTTTCACCTTTCTAAGTCTTGGAGTTTATACACTCCCGCCTGTAGCGCACGAAAATTTGGGATTTTCCCCAGAATACAAGGAATTTATATAAGACATTTTTGGGTTTTACCCCTGTGACATGAAAAATTGTCTATACAATGGAAGCTGATATTCAGAAGATTTCTAAGAAGACATTGTACACAGGGGACATTCCTATCGAGGGAATGGTGTAAAGCTAAAAGGATAAGGCTCGGAACTAATGCACTAAGTGTCTCAGACAGGGGACATTTCCATTGGAAGAGTTGAAAAGGGATTGAAGTTTGGTAATAGGTTTATACCCTATTCCTGGTATGATCTTTCCTTTATAAACAATGTTTAAATTTTTAATACTATGTTTGGTAAAGGAATAAATATCCTGATATATTCTCAAAATATGTTTTTAAATACTTTTCGGGATATTTGGTTAAAATATTTGAAACTAATACTAGTTTGAAATTAAAACCTTGATCAAACAAGTATTGTCAAAACAGTTTTTAGAAGGTGGACTATCTTTTATTCCTTTAGAAGTTTTCTCTAAAGTTGATTGAATTTTTAGAAATTATATTTATTAAAAGTTTTCATAATATATCACTGAGTATATTTATCAGGATATTTTCAAAAGATAGTTGTACAAAATTTTGCAAAGTTAAAATCTACATTAAGAAATGCATGACAGAAGTTAAAAGGGAGTTATATTATTAACATATCAAAAGTTGTGCTTTTGGTTTCACCTCAAACCGAGGCCCATCCACCAAAAGCACAATTAGTCTTTACCATACTTATGTAACGGTTGAAGGTTCTATCTCAAAATGGGACCTGTCCACCTTCAACCGATACGACATTCAAAACAGGTTATACTAACCGATGACCAAGGGCTTCATCCTGAAAACCCAGGACCCATCCACCTTTGGTCATCGTATTGTTCTAGTGCAGGAAATATAAATTGTTCAACGACAGGAAAAGTAAATTGTTTCTACAAACCATAACCATGAAATTTAAAAAGTGGGCTCCGGCCTTGGCACGTATATCCATCATCGCCCACTTCGCCGCCTAAGGGGCGGCACCTTCTTGATCAACAACTTCCTTTCCAGCATCTGCACCAGCATTCCCCTCGGGATTTTTCTCGGCATCATCACCAGCATTGGCCACTTCCTCTGCCGCCTTAGAAGGCTCTTCACCAGCATGCTTTGCAGGATGAGTGACGGGATGACCTCCAAGATCCTGTAGTTTCGCTTCCCAAGCCTTTACATTCCAGGAGGGGCATTCGAAGCCCAAGTCCTTGGCCTCGTAAGCCATCCTTAACCTGGCTTGGAGAAGGGAAATAACAACGGATGCTTTGAGACTGTCCCGATATGAACTCATATCCTGCTGGTATTGGAGAAGGGCGGCATCTAGTTTGGCTTGAGCATCCTCATTGGCTTTGTGAAGGGCAGCTTGGTGTTCCTGGATCATTGCCATGTATTTGTCTTCGTAATGCTGGGATTGGCAGCCGCAATGGTTCCTTGATCAGCTATGGTGGCTTCAGCTTTCTCCAGCCTGATCTCCAACATCTTGTTAAGCCCGCAGGCGTCTTCATACAAGTGCATAAGACGATCCAAGCCCTATCGATAAGGACACAGGTATCAATGTAAAAATAAGCAGGATAAGGACTAACATACTTGTGCAGGATATCGAGAGGAAAATTTTACCTGTTTGAGGAATGAGGTGGCTTCGTTAAACCCATGATTCTCGAGAGAGAATGTCTCAGAAACAGCTGGAGAATCCGTCTCCTTTTTCTTCCGAGAGCTAGATGCCCGGGTCCTGGATGCCGGAGGGGCTTTGGAAGCAGAAACAGTCCTTGAAGAGGTAGGCTTTGACGACTTTGGCTTGGATTCTTGTTTGATGGGTGCAAGGCTAGAGTAGCAATCCAACTCGTCAAGCTGGAAACCTTCAAGGTTGACAACTGGTACTGCACAAGGGAAGATATTCTTAAACTCATCATACTTTTGAAAAATAATTGATTTAAAATATATGCTGAGAATGTGCTTACCAGACATTTCTGAGCTTGATTTCTGGCTTGAATCTGTGAGAGACAGGGAGAAAGTTCTTTCACTGGCAGGAAGTCGGTAGATTTCCTTGATCTTGGATTCGGATTCTGCATTGGGAGGCACTAAATCTCTGAAGTTCGCTGCACAAAAACATCAGGATAGAAGTCTGGGATATAGTTTGAGGATATAATTGGGGATATTCCTAAAACCCTAAATCCTACCCTTGGTTAACCATTTAACCGGCAGATCGAAACCCTTATCAATAGAGTCTCCTTTTACAAAAAAGAATTTTCGTCGCCATCGATCCTCGTTCTTGGTGGCCTTAAGAACCAAAGGGTTCTTGGAGGTAGAAAACAGAAGAAAACGGTGATCGCCGTGGGATCTCAACCGGTATGCTATAGGGAGGTCTTTAATAAACAGGTCAGGAAAATGACGAGACTTGATTTGATCCAGCACTATCAAAACTCGCCAGACCATTGGCATAGTCTGGGCATAGCTAAGGCCGGTGAGTTCAAAAAAGCGAGAGATGAAGGGTGGAAATGGGTACCGGAGTCCAAGAGAGAAAGGGTAGGCGAAGAAACAAACCCACTCGTCAGATGACGTGTCTGATCGGGCTTCCCGATCAAAAGGGCGAAAGACTGTTCCGGTGGGGAAGGCGCCGGAATCTTTAAGAGCAGCGATGTCGGCGTTGTTGAAGCAGCAGATTTCCTTTGCTGGATCACGGATGAAATTTTGACTTACAAGGGTTGAGGCCGGTCCGACCGATCGAGATCTTGTTCGTGATGCCATGAAGGGTGTTGGGCAAACTAAAAGAAACTCAAGAAAAAAGGATAGAGGATGAAGAGAAAAATGATTACCTGAAAATCGCTTGAAGAATGATGATAATAAGCAGAAATGATTTGGCTAAATATAGGCTGAATATAGGGGGGTAAAGAGTAAATATTGCATTGAAAATGGCACAATGTCATTTCAACCATCGTTTCATTTTAATTGCCTCGATCGACGAGATAAAGTTTTTAAAATATATCCATTGGATTGGTATACCAACCGATATATTTGGGGACAATTGTTATGGGCCATTTTCTGAGTATGCATGCTGACTAATATCCTGCTTTTTAGTTGTTTATCTATGATCAGGATACTGGACGGGGATATTGCTGACATCCTGGGTGATATCCTGATGTATATCGAATTAATCACGTGCAGGTTAAAGGCTGGGACTTGCTAACGGTCAAGTGGACTTCATTTCCTCAAGACTCGGGTGTGTTTGTTAAAGGAGAGACGTTGAGTCCGAAAGACCAGGTCTCCAACGTTCAACTAAGGAATATTCGTTGGATCCCGGTTATGTAGGATAGTTAGTTACATTTGTTTTACTATAAATAGATGGGGGCGGATCAGATTAAGGCACACAATTTACACACTTTAAAACACTTTCTCTCTAGTTCATCGCAAACACTACACACAACACTTGTACTCAAATTACATTGTAACACATAGTCGATCCGCACCACATCCTGCACTGTATCCTGATATTTGAAGCAATAGAAGAACAAGGCAGCTGCGATTGTCAGCTCCCGAGGTTTTATGCCGGCGATCTAGATTGATCAAGGGCTTTCCTCGTACATCACGTGTCAACCTTTACTTTTTTGCTCATTGTTTGATCATAGATACAGCTTTATATCCTGAGCTGTATCCTGAAACTGTTTTCATATCTAACTTGGTTAGCATATTTTTTACACATAATTTTAGCACACTACCTCACTTAACTAATTTGATCACTAAATTGCTTAGGTAATTTTTGACCAAAACAATACTAATGTTTAGCGCCTCCCCCACCAAAGAGTTACCTTACAAATGCTTGATCGGTAAATTCTATTTCACATGCACAAAGACTGATTGTTTCTCTTGTTTGTCACCCCGATTTTCGGTCAACGCATCCATGAAAGAGTTTCTCAGCCTCCGTTCTTCCCTTTGGTCGTCTTCCCTATGGTTATCCTCAATGCCTGCAGGTGCTATTGGCTCCTCGCTTTGTTAGCAGGGAGGTTTGACATAGCTGGCATTATTCGCTCTCCCCCCGAACCGGTTAAATTTCAATTCGCTACGCACACACCTATCTTAGTCAAGGGCATAGCTTTGTGAGGGTGGGAGGGGGCGTCCGACCCCCCTAACTTTTCGCTCGTTAATGGAGAGTTTGTAGTTTTCGTATAGAAATTTTTTGTATATACGTTTTTAACCCCCCCCCCCCCCCCGGTTTTATAGAAATTTTTGGTATATACGTTTCGACCCCCGGTCGGAAATCTCAAGCTTCGCCACTGATCTTAGTGCCATCGATCTTTATTTTAGACAATTCCAGAATTCAGTCTCTGGTATTCACCACACATCTCAACCTTTAGAACTCAAATTTGTTGCTGCGGGCATCCCATTTGGCTGGTACGAAAGCATCACCCATGTTTTTATACTCCTAAAAAGCTATCTTGGTGTTGTTGCAGCTTTCTGGTAAGTTATAGATGAAGAAGGTGGTGGCATTCTCCATTGAGCTTGTTCCTAGGCATGTTGCTTGTTGAGTTGTTTTCTCTTCTGCTCTCTGATGATATCTGACCATTCCTTATCCATATTCTTCTCATATTTGTTCTTTCCTCTGTTATTTATTCCGTCTTGTTCTTCCTTCTTGAGTCTCCTTAGGTATTTTATGTGGTCGTAGTACTCATTCCTAGGTGTCTTCCTTCTTCGCCTCCTAGTTCCTCTTTCCATCCCTCATATCTCAGCTTTGAGTGGTTTAGTTCCAATGCCCTCCACCTGTCCTTGCAAATTCTTGTAAATTTAGAGGGTGTTTGGGTTGAGTTTTGAAGGAGATTTTTAGATTATTGAGTTTTGAAATCGTAAATAATCAGTTTTGAGTGTTTGGGTAAAAAAATTAAAAAAAAAATGATTATTTGCGTTTAGAATGTTACAAAACGCAGTTTTCCAAAAGCAGCTCCTCCCTACTGCAACAAAACACAGTTTTCCAAAAATTGATTATTTGCGTTTAGATAAGGATTTTCAGTTGTTTATTTTTTTTAAATATATATTTGCCAAACACTCAAATAGTTGATTATCTGATTATTATGATATCAAGCAACATAATCAAATCTAAACACTATCTTTCAACATCACGTTTTCTTATAATTAATTGTTATCTGATTCTGATTATTCAAAACGCATAATATATTTTCAAAACTAAACCCCAAACACCCTCCTAGTGATAGCTATGAAAATATGTACCACACTTTAAGCAGAGGTCAATCACTTTCAAATATGCTTTTGACTTTCAAACTTATTATCTTCTCAATTTTCGAGAGAACAATTTTAATACTTTCCTCCTCACAAATAGTTCAACAAAAACCTTTATTCTTTTTCGAGTGAATTACAAGTTTTGTCCTTTATTTTTATATCAAATTTCAGACCGTGTCTTTTACCTTTAAAACTGATGTGTTTTGTACTTAATGTTAGAAAATAATACGCGGTTTGTCCTTTAACCCTAACATAGTTAATCTTAAGTGTTAAGTGGAGGGCAAATTAGTCTTTTTACTTATTTAATTAAAAAATCATTTTAATATTAAAACTCTCTCCCCCTCTCTCTCTCTTGTAAATCCCCACCCTCACAACCACAACCACAACCTACCACCGCCAGCACCACCATACTCCATCAGTTGCCACCACCACCCCTGCACGTTCACCAATCACCACCAACAACCCCTAATTTCACAAGCCATCCCTACCGATATTCTCTCCTCGGAAACAACCTTGGTGGCTTTTTAATTGGATTTCACATAAAAAAAACCCATTGATTTCACTAATTTAGAAGTCAAACAAATCCATTGTTTAGTGGCCCATTCTTTTCACCTTTTATATGCTTCAAAGATGCTATAGTGTCAGTTTTTTTACCTCAAATCTGATTCTAATCATATCGGAGCTTGACTCAGCTGCCGCCCCTTTGTTTGGTCTGCGAGACCCAATCAATCCACCCCAAAATCATGTTATTCCTCTTAAAGTTCCATCCTATACGTACAAGCAACCCAATTAAACCTACAACGACGAACTTGGGTTTGAGTAAAAACCTTCAACAATTAAGAAACAAAGATCCCTTACTGGGTTTTAAAATTCATCCACAACTTAAAGATTTTGTATAACACATCGATTATTTCCTTTACCAGTTTGAATTCACAGATGGAGTCGAAAAGAGGAGTTGATGGAAATTAGTTTAAAGATGGTTCTCTGATGCTACAGTGAAATTAATATGAGAAATTGTATCTATATCGTTGTCGTTAACCTTGGGAATCGGTGGGGCTACGGTTTAGGGGTGGGTGGTGGCAACTGATGAGCAGAGCCGTTCCTACGTTTTCGGAGGCCCTAAGCAAACTACAAAGTTGAGGCCCAATTTCGTTATTGACTAACATTAGAGGTGCAAAAATCGGGTTTTTCTAATACCCAATTTCGGGAACCAAACCGTGTTTCGGTATGATCGGGTATTAGAAAATCGGGTTTTTTAGATACCTAGACATTAATACCCTATTTTCTATTTTTTACACAATATAAATCCATTTTATTTTTTTAATTTGCTTTGTATTTGATAAAAATACTTGAAATAATTACAGTATCACAACTTTATAATATATATCAGTCTTTCGATTAATGTCACTAGAAGGATGCGCCAAAAGGAAAAAAATTATATTGCTTATGAGTCTTTCGTTTAATGTCACCAGAAGGATGCGACAAAAGGGAAAAAAATATTTTGCTTATGAGATTCGAGCTAGGGTCTTTACAAGACTAGGGCAGGACTAATACCACTACACTAGCAAAGTTAGTAGATTTATAGATTCAAAACAATTATATAATATATATCATTTTTATATTAAATGGAGGCCCTAAAAGTTTGGAGGCCCTAGGCCCGAGCCTAGGTTTTGATAAACATTGGGCCGGCCCTGCTGATGAGTATGGTGGTGGTGAGGGTGGGGGTTTCCGCTAGAGTGTGTCTGTGTTTAGAGAGGGATGGTTTTTTAAACAAAATAAGTAAAAAGACCAAGTTGCCCTTCACTTAACATTTAAGACTAACTGGGTTAGGGCTAAAGGACAAACCGTGTATGATTTTCTTATATTAAGTCCAAAACTCGTCAATTCTAAAAGTAAAGGACACCGTCTGAAATTTGGTATAAAGATAAAGAACAAAACTTGTAACTTACTCTTCTTTTTCTTTCACACGACCCACAAAAACTGAATACTAGCCTTCGTTCACCGGCTAAAATATCCTCAAACATCACAACTCTTCTTGTTTAACGGCATACACTCTACATCAAGAATACTAGTTCAACTCAATGGGAGTGATTGGAAAATTTTATGGGGTTCGCTCTGAATCCTCACACGTATATAACACTGTGATTTTTTAAGGTGGGTGGCCGCCCCCCTCAGGCACTAGTAGGTCTGCCCCTGCCTGACAAGTCATCACACTAACCTTGTTGACAATTTATTTTCTCTTCAACTTTATCATAAACCATGGATTAGTCCTAAAATCTAGAAAGATTTCAGTTTAAGACAAACCACATTTGTTATTAGTTTCAATCTTCTTATCCCAAATGGATTCTATCACGTATCTAATTACATAAACAACTAACATAAAATCGGTTTTAGTAGTATCTTTTAATAATCCACCACTTTGTTTAGGTGATGTTTGTTTTTCTAAACAAGATTTACGCAGGCTCTTTTCTCTGCGCCGCGCAGACCACACGCAGACATTGTTATCTGTAGACTGTTTGTTTTTCCAAAAACGTTTCATTAAAAAACGTCTGCGTGAGCTCTTCTGTCACACCCTGAATATTGCGGAAGTGTGATTATGGTGTGACTTTCTTAACATCATTGCATTCAATCATAACAACATCTATATGATGAAACTGAAGATGATCATCCATTAATTAAGGTTTAAAAACATAGCAACAACATTGTTTTTAAGACATACCAATTCAAATTCGAGTACAAACCATGCAACTTGTTTTAAGAGTTCACAAAGACTCGACAAAAGACATTAAAAAAACCAGGATTTGGAAGACGTGTCTCGTCCAGGAATAAGACACACTGACCAAACCCTAAGACCATGGATGACATCTTTTATTCTTAAACCACACTTGGAACTGCCGAACGCCCGCCAGATCCACATCTAATTCCCTGAAATACATGTAGCTTGAAAACATCAACAAAAGTTGAGCGAGTTCATGCGTTTGTTTGTGTGTATGAATAAACCTTTGTAATCATTGAAAGTATGTATGTATGTATGTAAGTCCTGGTATGAAAACAACAAGGAAAACAGATCACCAATGGTTTGCAAGGCCATTGATATGTGTGAAGTGATGCAGAAAAACTCAAACCTAGCAAATTTGTCTCCGGGAATAAGACATAGTCATCTCATGGGCCACCCTGGTCCACATGGGTGTGGGCTCGCTACACCCAAATAGATCTATCACTCATGTCCCTCGGTCCTACTACGAGGATTAATGGCCTTAAGTGTTATACCCACCACTCACATGATCAAGTAGTACCCTTCCTTAGTTAACCATACCATGTATAAAACGTTTGTAAACAGTTGTAACATGTACTTCACCCCCGAAGTTATAAAAACTGAAAACAGTTAAAGAAAAGAGGGACATGAACTCACAGTCTTGCGTCTTCGATCACCGTAACTCAAGCTTCTTCGGACAAACACGACTACCTACAACGTACTATGATCTATTAGACGAGCGGGTCGTGCCTTGACTTAGTATTAATGTCTTTGAGTTACGTTTCTTCGTATATTCAATACTATTCCAAGTTATATAATTATTTGTTAAAATAATTAATATTTTAACTTAAATTATATTCATTAAATTTTGGAATAATTGTTAAAACAATAAATTTCAACTTAATACTTCTCAAGTATTTATACTTGTATTTCCTTCCCAAGGATGGGTGTATTTGTATTCGTATTCTTATACTAGTATGTTTTTGCCATGTATTTGGGACGTATTCCGGTGTGTATTTATACGTATAAGAATACGTATTTTTATTGTATTCATTAAGTATTCATATACTTATATTCTTGGAATTTTGGTAATATTTTGGATTGTAATTCTTGGTATTTTGATGTGTTATATTATTTCATGTCCTAAAATAATATAACTAATACACAAAATATACAAATAATCACACACATGGTGTCTTCTAAATATATATTTCCTAAATACATATTTAGTCACTTTTATTTATAAAAACCAACCTCCAATATATGTAATTTTTGTAACAAAAATTATGGCAAAGTTTATGTAACAATTTATGGTCTAAAATACACTTGTAAGTGCATGTTTATAAATATTTTTCTAAGTGTTTAGATTTTTAGAAAATTTTGCGATAGTTTCCTCTAAAAATGGAGGTTTCCATGCTTTCAAGCATATCATTTTCTTTTGTAAAAATCATCAAAATCAATTCACAATCACAATAAACAACTTACACTTACCAATTTTACCAAAATCAAGTAATAATCTACTACTTCATGAACTTGAATCTTTGTAAAAATTTGTAGGAACTTACTAGTGTTCTTAGTAAGCCTTGTTATGCTTTAAAGTGTGATTAGTTCTTTATAAACTTCATTTTTAAAGAATATAGATGTTTACAACTTGTGATCATCATTTCTAAAAATGTTTCTTTATGAAATTTCCTAGTTACACAAGTGTTCCTACACTTGTTTAACCACCAAAAATAATGTTTGTTTATGTAAGAACCAAGATTAAATGAAACTCATATTTTTAACTTGGTTTCTTTGAAAAACCATTCATAAATCTTTAGATCTACAAGTGTTACTACTCACTTTGATCATTATTTTTCAAGAAAACCATTTGTTCATTCAAGTTCATGCTTCATGTGTGGATGATCTATCATCCTACAATATTTCTACTTTCTCATCTTGCTAGATTATGTTTTTAATCATGATCTAGCAAGATCATATGATGATCAACATCAAATATATGAACAAATAACAATCAACACATAAACAACTTAGTTTCATCATTAAACATGCTTATGTTCAAGTTTACATATTGTGATTCTTAGTGTTCTTCAAAGTTATGAGTATGATTCTTCTTTTAACCACTTAAAATAGAAGTAAACTAGCAAGATCAAAGTTCTTACCACTAGCACAAGGCTAGGGATGATCAAGTGAAGAAAACAAGTGGGTAAAAGCAAACAAGAGAGGTCCTTGATCTTCCACAAGCTCCTAGCTCCTTTGTATGATCTCTAGCACCTTTGTATATGCTTAGATTGGATGAGAATGGATGAATGATGGTGGTGGTGTGTGTGCTTGGGGTCGGCTGAGAGCAAGAAGAAGGAGGGGAGGGGAGAAGAAGTGTGCTTTCTAGTGTGAGTAAAAATGAGCTCTTGATCTTACATGTTTACTTATAACCCATTCTAACACTTTAACCCTTGTATAACATGCCACACAAAGCACAAACATGTTCCAATAAAAAATTAAAACAAATCTTCTTGTGGGGGCCATGTTGGGGCCGTAACTAGGTGGGGGGGGGGGGGGGTAGTAGCATAGGTTAAAACTAAACTAGTTTGTTTAAGGTTAAGTTGTAAGTATCTAGTTAGTTTTGTTAGTTACTAGATATTTAGGGGGGGTGTTATGATGTTCGGGGATCATAACTAGCTTGGTAATGTTAAAACAACGCTTCTAGTGTAAATTTGATGTTTCAGGTAGTGTCCGATTGTTCGGTTAGATACTGGTTCGTTAAGGTGCTAAACTTTGCGGTTTGGTGTGCTTTATGTACTCTTTTGTGACACTTTTGATTCCCGACCCTTAGGAAAGCATTCAGGACCATTTAAGCATATTTCTGCATAAAATTAGATTGTTAAAATGCTGATTTATGCTGAATTTTGCTGAATTCAGCACTTTATGTGAGTTTTAGGCACTTTCCGGCACCTAAACTATCTCTAAAAAGGCAGTTTTGTGATCCTTACTTTCCTACACACTATACTAGTGTAGTACTTAGTTTCTGGCCCATACTGGGTCTCAAAACACTTGTCTGTCTATGTGCTGAGTTCTGTCAGCATTTTGCTGATTTATCCGTTTACTATGCTAACTGTGCTTCGTGCATCATTTATGTCAATAAGTTTGCATGCAGTAATGATATGACATTATGCAATATGTGATGCACATGTAAGAATAATGCAGTAATCAGAAAGCAGTTAATTGTAATTCAGCATAGTCATTAAGCACTAATCATGGTTACTTAATTGTACGGATACTTGAATTTTTGACAGTTGTCACATTCTCCCCCTGTTAAGAAAATTTCGTCCCGAAATTTTAAGCTTTACTACTAGCAGCTGGGGAGTTGGGGAATAAATGCGGGTACTTAGCTTTCATGCGGTCTTCACGCTCCCAAGTAAACTCTGGGCCGTGACGCGCGTTCCATCGAACCTTGACGAGTTTAACACTACTCCTACGAGTCTTGTTAACTTTCCAATCAGTAACCTCAACGGGTTCTTCTGTAAAGTGGAGTGTGTCGTCAATGTGAACTTCATCAGCAGGAATAACCACTGTTTCTTGTGTTGGACTCTTCTTCAAATTAGATACATGTATCATGAACACCATTTAGTTCTGCCGGTAGCTCTAACTTGTACGCTACAGTACCAATCCTTTCTAGGATTCTGAACGGTCCAATAAATCATGGATTTAACTTTCCACGCTTCCCAAAGCGTGCCACACCTTTCCAAGGTGAGACCTTTAACAAAACCATATCTCCTACTCCAAATTCCAAAGGTTTCCTTCTTTGGTCCGCATAGCTCTTTTGTTGATCACGAGCCGCCTTAATGCTCTCTCGGATCTTTATGATCTTATCTGTCGTCTCTTGGACCAATTCAGGACCAACCAGGTGTCTATCGCCTGCATCTGCCCAGCATAACGGCGATCGACATTTGCGTCCGTAGAGTGCCTCGAACGGTGCAACTTGGATGCTTGTATGGTAGCTGTTGTTATAGGAGAACTCAACCAAAGGTAGGTGAGTGTCCCAACTGCCACCCAAGTCCGTTACGCAGGCTCGTAACATATCTTCAAGCGTCTGAATCGTTCTCTCACTTTGACCATCCGTTTGTGGATGAAATGCAGTACTCAGATTCAACTGAGAACCAAACGCTTCTTGGAAAGATTGCCAAATCCTTGACACAAATCTCCCATCTCTATCTGATATAATCGAGATAGGCACTCCATGACGTGCTACTATCTCTCTTAGGTACAGCTCAGCTAGCTTACCTGTGTTATCCTTCTCTCTGATTGGCAAAAAGTGTGCAGATTTTGTCAGACGGTCTACGATTACCCAAATCGTATCATGACCTCTGGGTGTCTTTGGAAACTTCGTTATGAAATCCATTGAAATCTGCTCCCATTTCCACATGGGTATCTCAGGTTTCTGCAAAAGACCTGAAGGCTTCTGATACTCGGCCTTCACTTTGGCACAAGTCAAGCACTTTCCAACGTAAGTTGCAACATCACCTTTTAGTCTTGGCCACCAATAAAAATCCTTCAAATCTTGGTACATCTTGTCCGATCCTGGGTGGATCGAGTAGCTCGATTTATGAGCTTCATTGAATATAACGTCTCTAAGACCACCAAAGAGGGGAACCCAAATTCGTCCCATGAAACACAAGGTTCCTTCCTCATTGGGTACCAACTTCTTCTCCATCCCACGGAGATACTCATCCTTAAGATTCTCTTTCTTAAGAGCTTCTCTCTGTACAGCACGAACACGCAACGAGAGGTCTGTCTGAATAATCATCTCCAAAGCCCTATCCCTTATGGGCTTAATCCTCTTTTTTCAACTCAAGGCGTCGGCCACCACATTCGCTTTCCCTGGATGATATTTGATTTCGCAATCGTAATCATTTAGCAACTCGACCCATCGTCGATGTCTCATATTAAGCTCTTTCTGATCGAATATGTGTTGTAGGCTCTTGTGATCTGTAAAGATCGTGCATCGGGTGCCATACAAATAATGTCGCCAGATCTTCAAAGCAAAAACCACGGCGCCTAATTCCAAATCATGCGTGGTGTAGTTCTTCTCATGAATCTTCAATTGGCGCGAAGCATAAGCGATAACCTTCTGTCGCAGCATCAGCACACAGCCCAATCCCTGACGCGAGGCGTCACAGTATACCACGAAGTCATCGGTGCCTTCGGGTAGGGATAAAATAGGTGCATCGCAGAGCTTGTTCTTTAGCAGCTGAAAAGCTTCCTCTTGGTTATCTCCCCACTCATACTTCATGTCCTTTTGAGTAAGGGAGGTCAGCGGTTGAGCGATTTTAGAAAAATCCTAAATGAATCTGCGATAATATCCAGCTAAACCCAAAAACTGTCGGATCTCGGTTGGCGTCTTTGGAGTTTCCCAATTCTTTATCGCTTCGATCTTAGTGGGATCCACATGGATTCCATCTTCGTTCACTACATGACCGAGGAATTGTACCTCACGCAACCAGAACTCGCACTTCGAGAACTTAGCATACAATTTCTCCTTCTTGAGCAGCTCTAAAATGGTTCTAAGGTGTTGTTCATGCTCTTCCTTCGTTCTCGAATAGATCAAAATATCGTCGAAAAATACAATCACGAATTTATCGATATAGGGTTTGCAAACTCGGTTCATCAAATCCATAAACACTGCTGGCGCGTTTGTCAGACCAAACGGCATTACTAGAAACTCATAATGTCCATAACGAGTTCTAAAAGCAGTCTTTGGTATACTCTCTTCTTGTATCCGCAACTGGTGATAACCTGATCGAAGATCGATTTTGGAGTAGTAACTCGAACCTTGGAGTTGATCGAAGAGATCATCAATCCTCAGCAAAGGATACCGATTCTTGATGGTTAACTTGTTTAGCTCTCAGTAGTCAATACACATACGAAAACTACCGTCCTTTTTCTTGACGAACAAAACTAGAGCTCCCCAAGGCTAGAAGCTTGGTCTAATGAATCCCTTGTCCAATAACTCCTGGAGCTGCGTCGACAACTCTTACATTTCGGAAGGCGCAAGTCGATAAGGTGCCTTGGCTACAGGCGCGGCGCCTGGAACCAAATCAATATGGAATTCGACTTGTCGTTGGGGTGGTAATCCTGGCAAGTCTTCGGGGAAGACTTCAGGATATTCACTTACCACCGGGATATCTTCCAACTTCGGCTCTTTGGCTTCTTTATCGACAACGTGAGCCAAAAAGGCAACACACCCTTTCTGCAAAAACTTTTGGGCCTTCAAACAACTGATAATCCTCAGAGGCGTATCATGCTTTTCTCCATGCACTACAATCGCCTCGTCATTCGCCAACGGGATGCGGATTATCTTCTCATGACATACGATCTCAGCTCGGTTACTCGATAACCAATCCATTCCAACTACCACATCAAAGCTTCCCAACTCGACTGGCAGAAGATCAAGCGTAAACTGACGCTCTCCGAGTTCTATCACACAACCTCTAATCACTTCATTCGCTTCTACTAGCTTTCCATTAGCTAGTTCTATTGAATACGGGATATCTAACTTACTGGCAACTAACCCAAGTATATTCTTAAATTCTAGGGATACGAAGCTATAATCGGCACCGGTATCAAATAGCACAGATGCAAAGTGTTGGTTGATAGGGAACATACCAGTGACTACGTTCGGATCTTGACGAGCTTCCCTAGCTCCAATGTTGAAGACTCTTCCCTGGGCTTGATTGTTCTTCGGACAATCTCGCTTGAAATTCCCAACATCACCACAACTAAAGCATCCTTGTCTGTTTCCAGTTGCGGTTTCCATTACCAGCTTGGTTTCCAGAACCACCACGATTTCCATTTCCTCCCTGGTTGTTTCTATCACCATTACCTTTTTCCACCACGGTTTCCATTGCCATTTCCTCTCTGACCACCATTCCCACGACCAGTACCAACCCAGCACGTCTCCTTCGAATGACCGTTCTTTCCACAAGATTCACATTTCCTAACTCTACACTGGCCGACATGATGGAACTGACATACATTACATTTAGGCAAGGTGCCCATGTATCCTTTTCCTCTAATCTCAGCACAAGTAGCAGTAGCTTGTGCTTCAGCTGGTGGGTTAGCGTCTTTACGCTTGTTGGCATTACTGCTCGCACGAGTACTCTTCTTGAAGTTGGAGAACTTTCTTTTGTTCTCTCCTGACGACTCGAAATGAGTCTCCTTCTTCTTTCCTTCAGAGTTTGAAAACTTGTTCATCCTAATCGCTTCTTCAGTCAATGCCACGCTCAAATCAATGGCCTCGGTGATCGTTGGAGGCTTCGAAGTAGTCACCATGCTCATTATTTGGGGTTCCAATCCCCAAATGAAACGTTCAATTTGCTTGAATTTTGGTTCTACCATGTAGGGGACAACACGAGACAGGTCATGGAATCTCTGTACATACTCAGCAATCTTTGGACCATCCATCTTTAGATTCCAGAACTCGGTTTCCAACTTCTGAATCTCAGCTCTTGAACAGTACTTCTTGCGCCTCAGTTCTTTCATCTCATCCCAAGTCAAACCATACGCTGCAGTCTCACCTAGGGTCTGAACTTGTAGGTTCCACCACGATAGAGCTCCGTCTAGGAATAATCCAGAAATGTTAGTGACCTGGTGCACTGGCGCACACTTTCTCATTCGAAGCACAGAATCGGTTTTCTCAGCCCATCTAACGAAAGCAACAGCACCTCCAGTGCCGTCAAAGTTCAGAGGCATGCAGTCAAGGAACTGCTTGTAAGTACAGCCTGTACAAGCAACATCATTCACAGAAAGCATTAGCAAACGCACATGGAACGTCCAAACGTATCGTAATGTGTCTTAAGTGACTTAAACATTACCGTGAGGTGGGTTATTTCCTGAGGTACCTCCGCTGTGTTCAGAGTGTAAGGCCTCATGTTGTGCGATTGCTTGTGAAATCCGTTCATGCAGTTCTGCCTCTGTTGTGGGCAACTGAGTATTTCTTCGAGGAGGCATCTTCTATAAAGAAGATTGTATTGTTTAGGTCTTAAATAGTATAATAAGTATATGGTATGTATATGTAATAGCATTTATCAAAGCAAGTAAGCTTATAACATTTCAATCATAACACAACATGTAATTCAACAACGTATATAATAAGAACATTACGATTGAGCTTTTCATTAATCATCGACCACAAATACAGTTACATGTTCTACAAATGTATCGTATCAAAAGGGAACACAGGGTCACACTACCCTTGCCCAAAGTGTCTATCAATCTACCATAAGTCATACAGTCAAAAGGTGGTCTCCAAAAGGATTCACAAGCTAGGCTTAATAGCGGTGCTCTCATCAAAAGTAAGCTACCTACATAAAACCAAAAACCGGCTATGCTGATGGTGGTGGAGGAGGATGTGGAGGAACAAAAAGCAAGCTGCGCACATGCGCTAGCTCCTCCTCAAGATCATAAACATGAACCAACAGATAGCTGATGTGCTGCTCAACGGTAAGAAATCGAGCATCAAAATCTGGAAAAGGCATAAGTGGAGCAGGTGGAGTCGCAAAAAGGTGACTGACAAGGACAAGGTGGGGGACGTGGAGTCATCTCAAGCTCCAAAACTCTACGACTCATGATCTCATACTGAAGCTGCAATGCTAGAAGTAACTCATCCCGTGTGTAACCAGTAAAGTGCGAGGGATGGTAGGGATCAGAAATCGGCATGGTGTACTGTGGGAACCATCTAAGTGGCTCATCCAGTGGTGAAGAAGTAAAATGAGCAAAAGGTGCAGACTGTGGTACGTGGGGAAATGCTGCTGTAACATGAGGATCGTGGCTAGGCTGCTGGCTAGAAGTGCCTTCCCCTGGACGGGGTGCGGGTATATCCTGCAAGAAAACAATAGGCAGGTCGCCACGGTGAACATCAGACTCAACTGGGTGAAAAGGAGCAACATCAACAGGTGCAGGTGCTAATGGAGGAGTGACTGACTCAATAACAGGAGGGTCTATGGGTGTAGGAACTGGATCTGGTATGAGTGGTGCAATTTCAGGTATCCCAAATGGGATAGGATCATGGTCGGGCAAAGGCTCAGGAGCAGGTATCGGCTCAGGATCAGCAGGTGCATCAACAAGCTGATCGACAGGAATAAAATCAAGCTCAAGTCCAGGCTCAAAGTCATGTGGAGGAATTGGTGCAGCTGTCATGGCTGTATCGTCATCAGTATCAGTGGCGTACCATCGCAAACCAACTGCCTGTAAGGCGGAAGATGACACAGACTCAAAAGAATCTGGGATAGAGTGCAAACTGGAATCAGAGGAAATCTTAATAACAGGAATCTCAATGAGTGGGACAACAATAGCATCTCCAGCTAAGTCTCCATCATCCTAGGCATCATCAGGGGGACCATCAACAAAAAGATCAACATCATCGTCAAACAGGTCGTCAAAAGGCAAATCCTCGAAAGGAATGGCGCAAGAGGCATAGGGGCGAGGATCGGTGCCACGACATGCTTACCATCGGGATGTCCGAGGATGAGATGGCCCTGGACAGGAATATGAATAAGAAAGGGATCCTCGTCGGGGATACCATCAGCATGCGGTAAATCATCGCCAAAGTCGGGCAGCGCAAATGGCTAAAAATCGTCGTCGTCATCTGACATCATCTCCGGGTTACTCTCAGTATCGGAGGTAAAGATCTATGGCTCTGGGACGATCTCATCGTCAGAAACAATAGCCATGGGATCATGGTCATCGGATAATCCACTCTCAGATGATGACATGGTGTCTGTAACATAACAATCAGAACATATGCACATATATTAACATCTATCACTTAATATGCAATCAAGATAATGTGTCATGTAATCATGTACTTTCACAATCCTTTCTATCCTTCCTAGTCTCCCAGGCTAACCAACCAGTCTCCCAGACTAAACCACCTAGTCTCTCAGACTGAACCACCCAGTCTCTCAGACTGAACCACCTAGTCTCTCAGACTGAACCATCCAGTCTCTCAGACTGAACCACAAACATAAACCTTGAAATGTGTTTCATGTCTTTTCTTTGTAAAAATGTTTGTTTCCTGGATCTGGGCGTTCTGTGTATGCAATGAAAACATGTTGTAAAAGTATTTTCGTGAGAGCCCTAATGTTGTAGTCTAGACTCGAGAAGGAATCCTAGTTCGCTACAATCGAAGCTCTGATACCAAGCTGTCACACCCTGAATATTGCGGAAGCGTGATTATGGTGTGACTTTCTTAACATCATTGCATTCAATCATAACAACATCTATATGAGATAATCATCCATTAATTAAGTTTTAAAAACATAGCAACAACATTGTTTTTAAGATATAACAATTCAAATTCGAGTACAAACCATGCAACTTGTTTAAGAGTTCACAAAGACAAGACAAAAAACATTATATAAACCAGGATTTGGAAGACGTGTCTCGTACAGGAATAAGACACACTGACCATACCCTAAGACCATGGATGACATCTTTTATTCTTAAACCACACTTGGAACTTCCGAACGCCCGCCAGATCCACATCTAATTCCCTGAAATACATGTAGTTTGAAAACATCAACAAAAGTTGAGCGAGTTCATGCGTTTGTTTGTGTGTATGAATAAACCTTTGTAATCATTGAAAGTATGTCTGTATGTATGTAAATCCTGGTATGAAAGCAACAAGGAAAACAGATCACCAATGGTTTGCAAGGCCATTGATATGTGTGAAGTGATGCAGGAAAACTCAAACCTAGCAAATTTGTCTCCGGGAATATGACATAGTCACCTCATGGGGCACCCTGGTCCACATAGGTGTGGGCTCGCTACACCCAAATAGATCTATCACTCATATCCCTCGGTCCTACTACGAGGATTAATGGCCTTAAGTGTTATACTCACCACTCACATGATCAAGTAGTACCCTTCCTTAGCTAACCATACCATGTATAAAACGTTTGTAAACAGTTGTAACATGTACTTCACCCCCGAAGTTATAAAAACTGAAAACAGTTAAAGAAAAGGGGGACATGAACTCACAGTCTTGCGTCTTCGATCACCGTAACTCAAGCTTCTTCAGAACAACACGACTACCTACAACGTACTATGATTTATTAGACGAGCGGGTCGTGCCTTGACTTAGTATTAATGTCTTTGAGTTACGTTTCTTCGTATATTCGATATTATTCCAAGTTATATAATTATTTGTTAAAATAATTAATATTTTAACTTAAATTATATTTATTAAATTTTGGAATAATAGTTAAAACAATACATTATAACTTAACACTTCTCAAGTATTTATACTTGTATTTCCTTCCCAAGGATGGGTGTATTTGTATTCGTGTTCTTATACTAGTATGTTTTTGCCATGTATTAGGGTCGTATTCCAGTGTGTATTTATACGTATGAGAATACGTATTTTTATTGTATTCATTAAGTATTCATATACTTAAATTCACATTAATTATTTCGGAATATTATCTTTAATAAAAGTTCACCAACATATATTTCTAAAATATATATTTAAGAAATACTACTTAGAAAAATTATTTATAATTTTTCCTTTGGAAAAAATATTTGTATTTTCATATAAGTTCCAAAAATAATATATTTTCATGTCTCACTTAGAAAATATATATTAACTTATTTTTATCCAAAGTAATGTATTTCAAGTTTACTCAAGAAAATATATATTTTTCCCCAAAAATAATATATCTTCTAATAATTCCGAGAAAATATATTTTTACTTCAAAAATAATATATTTTCTTCTTGTAAAAAATATGATATATTCTTGTGATAATCATAAAAATCATATTTTCATTTCCTTGGGTCCAAAATATTATTTACCAAAATATACATGTGAATTAAGTTCCGGAATATTTTGTAAGTTATATTCCTTGTTCGGATTCGCCAATATTTTGTGTACAACTTGTATATTTATATTCTTGGAATTTTGGTAATATTTTGGATTGTAATTCTTGGTATTTTGATGTGTTATATTATTTCATGTCCTAAAATTATATAACTAATACACAAAATATAAAAATACTCACACACATGGTGTCTTCTAAATATATATTTCCTAAATACATATTTAGTCAATTTTATTAATAAAAACCAACCTCCAATATATGTAATTTTTGTAACAAAAATTATGGCAAAGTTTATGTAACAATTTATGGTCTAAAATACACTTGTAAGTGCATGTTTATAAATATTTTTCTAAGTGTTTAGATTTTTAGAAATTTTTGCCATAGTTTCCCCTAAAAATGGAGGTTTCCATGCTTTCAAGCATATCATTTTCTTTTGTAAAAATCATCACAATCAATTCACAATCACAATAAACAACTTACACTTACCAATTTTACCAAAATCAAGTAATAATCTACTACTTCATGAACTTGAATCTTTGTAAAAATTTGTAGGAACTTACTAGTGTTCTTAGTAAGCCTTGTTATGCTTTAAAGTGTGATTAGTTCTTTAAAAACTTCATTTTTAAAGAATATAGATGTTTACAACTTGTGATCATCATTTCTAAAAATGTTTCTTTATGAAATTTCCTTGTTACACAAGTGTTCCTACACCTGTTTAACCACCAAAAATAATGTTTGTTTATGTAAGAACCAAGATTAAATGAAACTCATATTTTTAACTTGGTTTCTTTGAAAAACCATTCATAAATCTTTAGATCTACAAGTGTTACTACTCACTTTGATCATTATTTTTCAAGAAAACCATTTGTTCATTCAAGTTCATGCTTCATGTGTGGATGATCTATCATCCTACAATATTTCTACTTTCTCATCTTGCTAGATTATGTTTTTAATCATGATCTAGCAAGATCATATGATGATCAACATCAAATATATGAACAAATAACAATCAACACATAAACAACTTAGTTTCATCATTAAACATGCTTATGTTCAAGTTTACATATTGTGATTCTTAGTGTTCTTCAAAGTTATGAGTATGATTCTTCTTTTAACCACTTAAAATAGAAGTAAACTAGCAAGATCAAAGTTCTTACCACTAGCACAAGGCTAGGGATGATCAAGTGAAGAAAACAAGTGGGTAAAAGCAAACAAGAGAGGTCCTTGATCTTCCACAAGCTCCTAGCTTCTTTGTATGATCTCTAGCCCCTTTGTATATGCTTAGATTGGATGAGAATGGATGAATGATGGTGGTGGTGTGTGTGCTTGGGGTCGGCCGAGAGCAAGAAGAAGGAGGGGAGGGGAGAAGAAGTGTGCTTTCTAGTGTGTGTAAAAATGAGCTCTTGATCTTACATGTTTACTTATAACCCATTCTAACACTTTAACCCTTGTATAACATGCCACACAAAGCACAAACATGATCCAATAAAAAATTAAAACAAATCTTCTTGTGGGGGCCATGTTGGGGCCGTAACTAGGTTGGGGGGGGGGGGTAGTAGCATAGGTTAAAACTAAACTAGTTAGTTTAAGGTTAAGTTGTAAGTATCTAGTTAGTTATGTTAGTTACTAGATATTTAGGGGGGTGTTATGATGTTCGGGGATCATAACTAGCTTGGTAATGTTAAAACAGTGCTTCTAGTGTAAATTTGATGTTTCAGGTAGTGTCCGGTTGTTCGGTTAGATACTGGTTCGTTAAGGTGCTAAACTTTGCGGTTTGGTGTGCTTTATGTACCCTTTTGTGACACTTTTGATTCCCGACACTTAAGAAAGCATTCAGGACCATTTAAGCATATTTCTGCATAAAATTAGATTGTTAAAATGCTGATTTATGCTGAATTCAACACTTTATGTGAGTTTTAGGCACTTTCCGGCACCTAAACTATCTCTAAAATGACAGTTTTGTGATCCTTACTTTCCTACACACTATACTAGTGTAGTACTTAGTTTCTGGCCCATACTGGGTCTCAAAACACTGTCTGTCTATGTGCTAAGTTCTGTCAGCATTTTTCTGATTTATCCGTTTACTGTGCTAACTGTGCTTCGTGCATCATTTATGTCAATAAGTTTGCATGCAGTAATGATATGACATTATGCAATATGTGATGCACATGTAAGAATAATGTAGTAATCAGAAAGCAGTTAACTGTAATTCAACACAGTCATTAAGCACTAATCATGGTTAATTAATTGTACGGATACCTGATTTTTTTACAGCTGTCACATCTTCTTGGTGCAGACTTGGCCCAACCACTTCTAAGATCTTTTAAGGTCTGTAAAGGGTTAAACACCACTACTCACCACCACCGTCCACCACCCACCACCGTCCATCACCACCACCACCACCATCCATCACCATCATCCACCACCCACCATCATCCATCACCACCACCAACATCCACCACCCACCACCGTCCACCACCACCCACCAATACCATCCATACACCACCACCAGTTTATTTTTGAAGTTTGTATAGGTTAAAAAACAAACAGTCTTCTTCTTGAAGACTCCAAAGGTTTGGTCTACCTTTTCTTCTACATATGTCTGCTGATATGATACGCAGACTGCAAATATTTTTCCTCATAAAAAAAACACTACCTTAGTGTCTATTTGTGTTGACATAAATACCTTCCTATAACTCATGAATTAAGAAGTCTTACAACAAGGTGTCTACTTGGCATGAATGAGGTGTTAATCAAACTTTTTACAAGAACCTTTCAAAAAAAATTTCAACTAACAGTAATATTATCAACTAAACAAAATGCTTGATTATTAGAACATGGTATTTGATTCGAGAAATGTAGCATTATTTTATTTTATGAAAGCCCAACAATCACTATAATATTGTGAAATTTCCCATTTTAAATGATTTATATTATATTCTACAAAAGGGTGAAAAAAAAAGATGATATAGTTGATGATATACATACTAAATAGAGTTCAGGTTCGATTACAATGATAATATACATGAGATTGGGTTAGTTGAATTTGAAAATTCAAGCATTTAAATTGGATAAGTAAAAGATTAAATTGGATTTGGTTTGATGGAATTAACAAAATCGTGTGCTAAATCTCATTTTCTTATTGAATGAACCCATGAATTTGTCATGTAACCTCTATTCTAGATTCATCATTGGTACCCAATTTGAATGGAACACAATCTCCCATCAGATTATTATTGTTACTTTTCAGGCTCTCTAAACTTTTTTTTTTTGAACGGCTAATATTATCCCCTTTACACAATAATTCTAAATATTTCCATTTGCCTAGGTTTGAACCTAGAAACTCCTTTATAAGACTGCCCGTAATGGGGCGTGTTTTGTAAAAAAATTTCGAAAAAAACGCCGGAAAACGCCCGATAACAACTACATACCGGCGTGATTGGGCGTTATTTTGGACGATTTGCTATTTGGCGTTTTTTAAATCACGCTTCAAGGGGGGTTTGACTGGCCAATCAAATGAGGGCATGTGGGTTTAGAGAGGGAGATGGAATGTGGGGTTTGTGTTGGATCAGTTCTATTTAATCATAATGGAAAACATGAAAACATACTTGTTACCGCAGACAGTGCAGTGGAGAATCCAGTGAGAGAAGACGACATGGAGTTCGACATCTTTGTCAAGGTGATCTGGTTCCTCCTTAGGGTGCTGACTGATGATGGTGACTGATTAAACCGAAAAGGGTATCGGCTATGGAGATGAAGGTCGAATGTGATGTTATGCTTATGGGGTATGTCTAATGGTGTAACTGTCTAACCCCTTAACCTCCACATAAGTCTCCCTTATATAAGCACCCAGGAGGTAACCTAATTAGTTAATAAGGGTAATATGGTCCATCAACAATTACCAACTAATTATTTAATAGGTTATTATATATTTTGATCTTTATTATGTAAATGGTTATAATGGCTATAGATTAAATATTAATACATAATATATTTAATCTTACATTCTCCCACTTAGCCGAGTAATCATTTACTATGAGTATTAGATAAGCCTGATCAGGAGTTAACACTCATTTTAGCCTTAAACAAGTACTATAGCAGAGAAATACAGCCGTTGAATCATTATGCGACTCAGGACCCCCATTAATCATACTATAGCCTTAATTTAAAACCTAATCGTTATGATCAAAATACGCATAAGCCCTTTGTTTGATTTGTAACTTTATTTGTCTATATGCCATTATACCGGTTGAACATATTCTAAGAGACATACAAAATCAAACTGAGGAAATTTCATTAACATAAAACATAAGCTAGTAAAATATGCTCAAATAAGGTCTTTACTAAATCCCATATTCCGAACATGTTCTTCATAAACCTTAGGAGGGAGACCTTTAGTCATCGGATCCGCAAGCATATCTTTAGTACTAATATACTCGATACAAAGATTATTTTCCTCAACTCGTTCACGTACGAACATATATTTTGTATCGAGATATAAACCAGCTCCAGTCGAACTGTTACTGTTCGAGAAACTAACGGCAGCTGAATTATCACAGTAAAGCTTCAATGGTCTAGAAATGGAATTAACAATTTTGAGTCCAGTGATCAGATTTCTAAGCAACATTCCATGACAGGTTGCGTTATAAACAGCAATGTACTCTGCCATCATTGTGGAAGTTGTGGTCAACTGTTGTTTATGACTCTTCCATGAGATAGGGCCGCCTGCTAACATAAAGATATAGCCCGAAGTGGATTTCTTGTCATCTTTGCACTTGACAAAGTCAGAATCAGAATAGCCCACCACTTCTAAATGATCACTTCTTCTATAAGTCAGTTTATAGTCTTTCGTCCCTTGCAGATATCGAAGTACCTTCTTAGCTGCTTTCCAGTGATCTAGGCCAGGATTAGTCTGATAACGGCCTAGCATTCCAGCAATATAAGTGATATCTGGGCGAGTACAGACTTAAGCATACATCAAGCTCCCGACTACTGACGCGTAAGGTATCTGGCTCATTTGCTCCTTCTCAACCTCTGTTGTCGAACACTGGAATGAACCGAAAACATCTCCTTTAACTACTGGAGCGACGGAGGGTTTGCACTGTTGCATGTTGTAACGTGTAAGGACACGATCTATGTAAGCCCTTTGGGACAATCCTAAGATCCATTTGCGTCTGTCTCGGTGAATTTCGATGCCAATGACGTAAGAAGCATCTCCGAGATCCTTCATGTCGAAGTTATGCGAGATTAACCGCTTCGACTCATGCAACATGTCTAAACTATTACTTGCCAATAGAATATCATCTACATAAAGGACAAGTATAGTAAAGTTGCTCCCACTCATCTTGAGGTAGGTGCATTGATCCACTTGATTCTTCATAAAACCTTGTTTTTTCATGACTTCATCAAACTTGAGGTACCATTGACGTGATGCTTGTTTCAACCCGTAAATGGATTTCTTCAACTTACAGACTAGATGCTCCTGACCTTCAGGTTTAAAGCCTTCAGGTTGCTTCATGTAAACATCTTCGTCTAAGTCTCCGTTAAGGAAAACGGTTTTAACGTCCATCTGATGCAGCTCTAAATCAAAATGAGCTACTAGGGCCATGACGATCCTTAATGAATCTTTACGAGAGACAGGTGAAAACGTCTCTTGATAATCAATTCCCTCTTTCTGAGTGTAGCCCTTTGCAACCAATCTCGCTTTGTAGCGTTCAACGTTCCCATTCGGATCCAGTTTTGTTTTGAACACCCATTTGCATCCTACGGGTTTGACACCGTTGGGTAATTCTACCAATTCCCAAACGTCATTTTTCTTCATGGATTCAAGCTCTTCAATCATTGCTTTATTCCATTCAGAAGACTGATCACTGCTAATGGCTTCATTGTAAGAGATAGGATCATTAAGCTTTCCAGATCTAATTCAGTCAGGTAGGTAACATAATCATCCCAATTAGTAGGTCTTCTTTGCCTAGATGACCTCCTGAGTGGATTATCGGGTTCAGCGTTGTCTTGGTTTTGAGTGTTTGATGTGCCTTCGTCATGTGGTATAAGAGGTTCTGATTGTAGAGGTGAATTTGGAGTTGGTGCATTAACTTCAGGTACAGTAGTTGCATTGGGTACAAGAGGAGTAATCGGAGTAATGGCTTCATTGTAAGAGATAGGATCATTAAGCTTTCCGGGATCCAATTCAGTCAGGTAGGTAACATAATCATCCCAATTAGTAGGTCTTCTTTGCCTAGATGACCTCCTGAGTGGATTATCGGGTTCAACGTTGTCTTGGTTTTGAGTGTTTGATGTGCCTTCGTCATGAGGTATAATAGGTTCTGATTGTAGAGGTGAATTTGGAGTTGGTGCAGTAACTTCAGGTACAGTAGTTGCATTGGGTACAAGAGGAGTAATCGGAGTAATGGTAAGCGACGAGTCTCTCCCCCCCGCGTCTTGTACTTCTTGCAATTCTTCGTAAGGGTTGGTACGGCTCCCACTGACCTTGAAATCCTCCCGGAACGCGGCACACTTGGTTTCAACAATACGGGTGACATGGGAAGGACAATAGAAACGATAACCCTTTGAATTATCAGGATACCTGATAAAGAAACAGGTAACTGTTTTAGGGTCAAGTTTCCTTAGGAAAGGATTGTAAAGTTTTGCTTCAGCAATACAGCCCCATACTTTCATATATTTAAGACTCGGTTTCCTTCCTGTCTAAAGTTCATAAGGAGTTTTAGGGACAGACTTAGAAGGAACTCTATTGAGTATATGAACAGCTGCTTTTAACGCTTCAGTCCAGAGGCATAATGGTAAATTAGTGTTGGCTAACATACTGTGCACCATGTTCATAAGGGTACGGTTTCTTCGTTCAGCTACACCGTTCTGCTGAGGTGTACCAGGCATGGTGTATTGGTTCACAATCCCCTGGCCCTTACAAAACTCATAAAATGGACCAGGAGCCTGACCCACATCAGTATGTCTTCCATAATATTCATCGCCTCTATCTGATCTCACAACTTTAATCTGACGATCTAATTGCTTTTCAACTTCAGCCTTATAATCTTTAAAAGTTGTAAGAGATTCAGACTTTTCCTTAATTAGATACAAGTACATGTAACGAGAATAATCATTAATAAAAGTGATAAATGAAGTATGTCCTGTTATGCCAGCGATTTGGTAGGGACCACTAATGTCAGTATGAATGAGTTCTAATAAATTAGAGCTCCTAGTGGAACCTTTCTTATTCGCTAATGTCATTTTACCTTTAAGACATTTGACACATGTTCCAAAATCAGAGAAATCAAGAGGAGGTAAGACTTCATCCTTTATGAGACGATTTAATCATTCTTTTGAAATGTGGCCTAAACGCTGATGCCACAACATGGATGAAGTCTCTAAGTCTCGTTTCTCTTCCATCTTTGTGAGTGATTCATTAATATTATATGACAACAAAGATTTGGAAAAGCCATCATCTAGTTCTAATCTATAGAGACCACCATCCAGAACACCAGTACCATAAAGAACAGAATCATAGAGGATAGAGAGTTTGCGATGACCATGGGAAACAATAAAACCGTCCATGTCTAACTTTGGTCCTGATACAAGGTTCCGAGTTACCTCAGGAACATATAAGGTATCATAAAGTTTAATACATAAACCAGTTTTCATAACTAATTGTAATGTTCCAATGGCCTTCACTTCTAATTCTCGATCATCCCCAACCTTAAGCGTTCTTTGGTTTCTTTCCAGCTTTCGGATTGAAAGGAATCCCTGAGTTGAATTGGTAACATGAACCATAGAACCAGAATCAAACCACCAAGAATTAGCAGGAACACTTAAATTATAGGACTCAAGTATCATAAAATAATCGTTACCTTTCTTAGCCAGCCACTCCTTAAAGTCAGGGCATTCCTTCTGCATGTGTCCTGTCTTTTTACAGAATTTGCAGCGGATACTGCCTAAGGAGTTCTTAGAGCTGGAAGGTGCACTTGTATTAGGATTAGGCCTTTGGACTTTTGAAGCATCCTTCCTCTGATGATTGTTCTTCCTTTTCTTAGAGTTGGAGGTGGTGAAGTTAGCAACATCGGTAGTGCGATCCATCCTCATACGCTCTTCCTCCTGTACGCACATGGCGACCAGCTCACTCATCGTCCATTTGTCCTTCTGATCTTGAATGCTTCAAAGGACGAAGGAAGCGAAGTAATGATGAAATGAACGAGGAAACCATCACTGATTTCCATTTCCAGCCCCTTCAGCTTATTGGCCATGTCATTCATCATCATGATGTGCTCGCGAATGCCGCTCCTCCCATCATACTTAGTTGTCACCAGCTTGAGAATAAGAGTACTAGTGTGTTCTTTAGACGTCCCTTTGAATTGCGCCTCCACATGTTCCAAGTAGGTTTTAGCATCTTCAGAATCAGGAATGGCTCCCCTGATTGCATTGCTTATGGGCTGCTTCATAAACATGAGAGACATGCGGTTACACCTAGTCCACTTTTCATGAGTTAACTGCTGAGCAGCAGTACTTTGTGGAGTAAGGTCCGCTGGCTTATCCTCTCTTAGAGCATAGTCAAAGTCCAGCAATCCAAGTGTAAGCATGACAGCATCCTTCCATGCAGCAAAGTTATCACCAGTCAAAGGTGGAATCCCGCAATTTGGCGCTGATAGTGGAAATAAGATGAGCAAGTTATGATACTAAGAAAGAAGTCCTAATGTGATCTAAGGGCACGTTAAACTAAGGCAGGCATAAATAATGACCATTTTACATTATGGAGCTGTGATATTGTCTATTACTAACATCAAAATAATAGACTTAGTTAAAATTCTACTTAAACGAAGACAAATCAGTTTTGGCCAGAAGTGTAATCATTTAAGCATGTGTGCAAAATGATTGTAACAAATCAGCTTTGGCCAGAAATTGAGACAATCACTTTAGTTACGCACTTGTTAAGTATGCCATCTATGAAGGAATTAAATCAGCTTTGGCCAGATATTAAGACATTCATGTTTATGATGCACACTTAACATAGCTTTCGTAATACTTGAACGATAAGTAGATGTATCAAGTCAGCTTTGGCCAGAAATGATACATCAAAAGCTCATTCAAGTTAAGCTATTTTGGTTTTGTAAAACATTATCTGATTCTGATTAATTAACTAAGTAATTACAAAACCAATTATTTAATAGCAAACCACCCGTTAGCGCGGATCAGTCTAAATCTTAGTTCACATTAAACAGCCTAAAATAATGAGGTTTCGAGTCAGGTCTCGACTGAGTTATGAGATCTTGAGTCAGTTATGAGGTCTCGAGTCGCAACCTTATTGTCTCGAGTCGGAACCATGGTCTCGACTACTATATCTTATGAGATCTCGACTCATGATGAGGTCTCGAGTCGCAACCACGGTCTCGAGTCGCAACCTTATGGTCTCGAGTTATGACCTTATGGTCTCGAGTCGAGACCTTATGGTCTCGAGTTATGAAGGTTTAAGGATTTGATGATTTCGAGTCGAGACCTTATGGTCTCGAGTCGAGACTGATGGTCTCGAGTCGTAATCTGATGGTCTCGAGCCCACTGTTGATAGCTGTTTATTGTGATAATAAGTGAAAACTCGAAATTTTAGGGATTGTGAGATATGATTTCCTGTTTTAAGATGATCTAATTTTATCAAAATATTTCGAAAAATTATAACTATATATCTTTTAACAGTTTTCGAATAAACTTAAAAGATAAAATTGGATCAAACATGGAAAAAACACTCATCAATCCTAAATACATTCCAAAACATAACAGAATTTTCGAATTTCCCTAAGAACATGATGAACCCTAAAAAATAAAACATAAATTCTGGAACCCGAAACCTGAATTTTTTTAAGGTTTCTTAAAGCAGATTTCGGTCATAAACATAATCCAGTTGATTTCGAATGAACATGTGATTAACCTTTTCCGAAAACAGTGATCTCGAGTGGACATTTCCCACTCAAAACCGGCTGTTAGTTTATTAAGTTAAAAATTTCTGTTTTCATGATTTCAATCCCAGAATTATGGATACGAAAACAGAACTGACTAATCAACATATGCTCTGATACCACATGTTAGATCAGTTCTGTTTAATCATAATGGAAAACATGAAAACATACCTGTCACCGCAGACAGTGCAGTGGAGAATCCAGTGAGAGAAGACGACATGGAGTTCGACATCTTTGTCAAGGTGATCTGGTTCCTCCTTAGGGTGCTGACTGATGATGGTGACTGATTAAACCGAAAAGGGTATCGGCTATGGAGATGAAGGTCGAATGTGATGTTATGCTTATGGGGTATGTCTAATGGTGTAACTGTCTAACCCCTTAACCTCCACATAAGTCTCCCTTATATAAGCACCCAGGAGGTAACCTAATTAGTTAATAAGGGTAATATGGTCCATCAACAATTACCAACTAATTATTTAATAGGTTATTATATATTTTGATCTTTATTATGTAAATGATTATAATGGCTATAGATTAAATATTAATACATAATATATTTAATCTTACAGTTTGAGTTTGCCGGATTTTTGGCCAGAATTTCTGCCGGAGGTTGCAGGTCACGAAGAAGAAGAAGGCCCCTGTAGGTTTGTTTTAAAACTTTGATGTTGACACATTAGGCCCCTATAGTTTTAAACTTTAATATCTTTAATATTTCAAGTTTTAAAAATGCTATATCAGTCCCTAAAGTTTTGTTTATTAAATGTCTTATTTGGATCTTTTATAAAACTTAAAATTTTGCAATGTAATTTTTTAGTATTGTATTTTTTTTTAATTTAATGAAGTATTTTAAGTTTTTAATTTAAAAAAAATAAATAATTGTGTAATGATTGGATGGGCCGTTATTGAGCATTATTCCACTACGCTACTTTTGCAAAAACGCCCAATAATGCCCCCATGCTGACTGGACTGTCACATGGCAGAAAACACCCATGGGTGGGGGCATTATTGCTCAAACCACTACGCATGGTCTAAGTGGCATGTGCCTCTACTACCAAGTGGGCTACCCCACATTGGCAAGCTCTCTAAACTTATATTCATCTCCTATTTTCTCAGTTCTTCTTCAATAAGAATAATGGAGGAATATTTTTCGCCTAGCGATACCAAGGTGCAATGATCTTCACTAGGTTAAAGGTTCATATCCAATGATAAATGAATGTGTAGATTTAGAAATAGAATTAGGGGGTGTGTAAGTTAGCCATGAATAAAGAAGTTAAGGCAGCTATACATGAAACACCTAAATCAAAAGCAGCCTCTCATGCAAAAAGTTACCGCCTTAGCGCTGCTCATCAGATCACTACATGCGCCTAAAGCACACTTTAATGTTACATGATCTTGAAGTGCTACCTTTGCACACATTATAGCTCAAAACAAGAACATGTACAAATCACAATCATCCAAAAAGATGTTAGCCAACATAATCACAACACTTAAGAACCGGTAAGGAAAGACGGATAGCATTAGAATGCACTCTACAGGTACAGAGTCAATTCATGTTTAGATTGTCCACACCGTATCAAATTTATCATTATTCATTAGCAAACAAAATAAACTCAACATCATATGGTTGGCTGTTTGCCTAACATTATCAGCACATCAAAAAATCTTTCAGAAAGCCATGAAAAGTATGGAATGGAGCTAAATGAGTCCAGCCTGTTTTGCAGTTCCACAGACAAACAGGATCAACACCTCTTCGGTTTACATAACTTTTCTCCAACAGCTGTCACACAAACCATTTCAAAAAATCGTTTAAAACGGGAACAAATCAACAAAGTGATCTAAAACGACTGTGAAATTGATATTCCCTTTATTTTACATAAAGACGAAAGTCTGTTCAAATACGCACCTCAACATGTAGTCCATTATGTGGGAATATACAGAATCACCAGCAGCATCTGCAAGAACTCGGGCCTGGTGCAGGTTCATTTCCTGCACCAGCAGGTATAGGATTATGGATTGCTATGCATTCAGCTCATCATCAGCTACAATATCCAGCTGGTAACGAAGGATTCCCCCTATTCCACCAAAACTTGTGCAAAACTGAGATCCCTCTTCTGATTTATCAGTAACCAACTCAAGTGTGCAACCAAAGTTTCTGTATTCATTAACAAACCACTCAAGCAAAGACATCTTTTCCTGAACTTCTAATTCGGCGTTTGTAGTTGGATCTCTAAAGTTTTCATGATCACCCTCTTGCTCCTTGTTCAAATGTTTTATAATCACTTCACCTGTTGTGATATTCTTAAGAGTAAACCTGTTAATATCAAGATTTTCCCAAACTATGAGTATCTCAACTGCACCCATCTTAAGACCCTTCAACGTGTTATGCACACCTAAAGAATATTTCCCAGTATCTTGACTGATTTTGTCAAAGTACTTACGTAGCAAGCGCTTTTCTTGTATAACTTTAACATTTGCAAGGAATTCAGCTGATAGATCTATTGCTTGATTAAACCCGTTTTCACCTCCATAAGAAACATCAACCAGATTCAAGATTCTTGCCTTGAGACGTGGGTCAAACATCTTAGATTTACTAAGCTCGGTCTTGAAGTCATCAGACCCCGCGAGTATCAGTCCTGAAACAATAGGCCGACGATTGATATAGAGTCGTGTTGCCAGCTCAGCAGTCTTCTTCAAATAATTATGTCTCATCTCCACTTGTAAACGATCAAATCTTAAAGCGGATTGCCCTCCTATTCCATGTATCCTTGGGAGATCCGCACTGAATTGGTGAAGTACTTCTCGAGTATTACCGCTCAAAGTTCCAAACATAGTCCCATTTCCATCCATAACTATAAAACCAAATTTGTCAACAGACTCTAGCAGTTTAGTCAACGCTTCAGTGTGGAATTTGTTATCAAAATGATAAAAGGATGCTTTGATGCGCCGAAAAGGCTCAAAATCAATGACGACCTTCTTTTCCTTTCCTTCATCAGTCACAATGGTTCCAGTATAAAGGACAAGCCCATTGGGAGGAACCTTATTGTAGAGCCTGAGTCTTTGTTGGGCCGATGTGATTGCATCCAAAACAGATTGTTGATTCACTCCTCTTTTTTTTTCTATGTCGAAAGCATTCCTGAATTCGACTCCAAGCATTTTTCTGACCCTAGGTATTTCATCAAATGGATGCATAATAAGAGAAATCATGCTAGTACCATTACCTCGTGCAGCTTTAAAATCCTTTATAAGTTTCTTAGTTTTCCATATTTTAATGTTCTCATTAGCACCGGCCATTGTGAAGTGACTTGAGACTATTCTGCAAGAAGTGCAAGTAACAAAACAACCTAAATTCATTAATTTAACCATCAACACGAAAAGATGGTAAAACATGGCCGAATAAACATGTCAATATATAATATCAAAACAGGAATAGTGCTTGAAACATAGATTTCTCATGTGGTGAGAAACCAAATGTTAACATTTAAAGTTTAAAACTAATCAGGTTTAATTTCTCATGCAGTGAAAAAACAAATTATAATATTTCAAGATTAAAAAAAATCAGATTTCTCATGTGGTGAAAAAACAATTTTTAATATTCCCAGATCAAATCAAAATAATCATATTTCTCAAGTGGTGAAAAAAATATAAAATTTACAGATCAAAATAATCAGATTTCTCATGTTCTGCAAACATATTTTGATATTTAAAGTTCAAAATAAACAGATTTGGAGAGAAACTTGTTCATTGATCTTTGGATTTAATCAACTGAAAATTGCAATAAGTTTTCAAACTACCGCGGAATAAACTAAACTCCAAAACAGAAAATAAATAACTGCAATAATTTTTAGCAAATAACGAACACCTAAAATGGAACGGATGCACGATTGTCCTACTTTCTTCACAATTGTTGGTTATGTCTATCAGAATCATAAGAGATACAGCAACAAAACACACATGCATGTAGTTGATCAGCAAAATAGAGGACTATCATATTCTACACATGCAGAACGATATAATTTAAGACAAATCAATAACACAAATTGCATACGATTGAAAGAAACAAATTATGAAGTAAAAAACAATATAGAGATTTGATGGGGTGAATTACCTGAACGAGAATTTGCAACGATGGCGAATTAGGGTTTGCAATAGTTATTTAGTTTGCTGCGTTTGTTTATATACCCTTTTGGAAACCCTCACAGCAAAACCCATTTAGATTAAGTTATTAACCGCCATTCAAAAATATATGTATGAGTTATTAGCCTTTAAGTTATTTACGCTAAATATATTATTTGTGATTGGGTTAAATGGTTTAAAATTCAAATTTTAGTTTGATTTTACATTATCTTTATTATTTTCAACAATTTAAATACATATCTATACTATGCTACATAAAACGAGAAACAAAGATTGGAAAACATATGATACAATCTTTATATTATTTTCAACAATTTAAATACATATCTATACTATGCTACATAAAACGAGAAACAAAGATTGGAAAACATATGATACAATCTTTAAAGATAGTATCTATACATATAATAAAAGAAACCCATTAGGGAACACATGGCATTCAACGAGATCATCCTTGAGTTCTTTTCCCTCCTTTTTTTTCTCCCTCCAATCGATCCCCGTTAGTTTTTTTTGAGTGTTAGATACCACCCGGATGAATTTAACCCGGCCCATTTCTTTCAACTCCGTTTAATCATCTATCTAATAAAATAACCCTAATATCACTTATGTCGCCGTCTCAATCTCTCAGAATACACATCCGATTTTCCTTCCATTTTCCTTCCCATCATTGAAGCATCAACATTCAAGTAGTAATTCTATCTATTCTTATTGATCTATTCAGAACCTTCAAATCCTTTTATTTTGATGCTTTGTACACTCATTTTTTTTATTGATGAATAGGTTCGATTGATGACTAAACCCTAATTTTTAACCATTGTCTTTTCTCTATAGATTCTGTAACATCAACCTAACCCCTTTCATTAACATGCAGTTCTTGGTTGATATGATTCGGTTTATTTTTATCTTAATCGACCAGCAAGTATCAGAATCAATGATTTTAAATAATACTATGTAACATGCAGTTCTTGGTTGATATGATTCGTTTTTTTTTTTAATTTCTTAGTCGACCAGCAAGTATCAGAATGAATGTTTTTAATTAATACTACGTAATGTTACAGACTAAATAATTGCAAGTGTGTGGTTACCAGTTACTTTGAAGATCAAATGAAACATATTGTGAAGATTATGACATTGTTGGTGACTTACGGATCAGCAGCTTATTGCAGACTGCAATGATTCTGCAGTCATACTTGGTTGGTGAGCCTTTTCATCTGGTTCTTGGAATGTTTTTGATATTTATTTTGAAAACAACTGGCTCTTTGTTTCATTGTGTCTTTGGGATACTATGGGCTTCTAATGGTTAGGGTTGGTTTAATGCAATTTCCCACTTGCCCTCAGGAGGCAGTCCTGTTACAGTAGGTATTTGATCTTTATGGTTAATAAAATTTATCTTTGTGTCTTGTAGTTTTTTTTTATTTATTTTTTTTCATGATCCCTGTTGGGGCTTTTGATATGCTTACTTAATGAATTGATTTGGGTTAATCATTTATATCTAACGGGTTAAATGAGTTACCGAAGAAAATTTTGCTAAATATGAAAAATATTAAATGGGTCGAACTTGTTAACTAATGTGTTCTTTTAAAAAAGATTAGATTAACAGTTCATAAATAATTTAGTTTTTAATCAACCTGTTTGATCCTTGTTATTTTTTAGTCATCTTTAAAGTTTTAACCCAATATGATTGTGAGAATATAAATTAACTGGCATCAACCCTTTGGTAAACAATTCCCAGTTTTCATCGCTAAAAACGAGCATGATGGATTCACGGTGTTGTAAATGACATCAACAGTAGAAGTTCATACTAACTTTGTAATAAATTTCTTATATTATCAATTTGTTGTTGTCTTATAGGCATTTCTTATCTAGGAATTGAAATCTTGGGGTTCATTTTGTGAGGAGTTTAAGAGGAGAAGTAGCTGGATTTGCACCGTGAGCTATTGAACTATTGAAAGTTGGAAAGGACAAGCACATATTGAAGATGGCTAAGAGTAAGTTGGGTACTCACAAGTCACAAGAGGACAAAGAGGAGAGAAAAAAATGTCCACCATAATTTACAAAATGATACATTATTTTGAGCATCTTTTTACTTTAGTTAGAATAGGTAAGAAATGATATTTTTCCTTAAATTTTTCTACAAGCTCTATGATACATTATTTTGAGCATCTTTTTACTTTAGTTGGAATAGATAGGAAATGATAAATCTTTATGACAAACTTTATTGACCTTTAGTTTTGTGAATCGTAGTTTTTAAAGTTTATTTTATTAATATTGAATCAATTCTCATTTTATTTTTATTAAGTACGAATAAATACAAACTATTTTCATTTGTTAAACCGCGTGTACACGCGGGTTCTAACCTAGTTGACTTGTAAATCAACTTTTTTATTACGATATCTAAATGACCATAATTTCTCATACATGTTTTTTCGATAAAAAATAATAATAAAATTACACCACAAAAACAAATATTGTATTCTCTTTAGTTTAAACAGTCTGTGCTCACCGCTTTAACTATATAGTATTGTTGTTTTATTAAATTTAAAAACTTACCATGTTATGTAATTAACAATGTCTGTGTTTATCATCACATCGCATTATACTATATTATAATACATAAGTGAAATACGTTTTAAAATACCCAAAAATTAAGAAATTTTGTTAGTTTTATGCATAAAGTAGAACCCAAAATTGAGGGTATAAAACTAGAAACAAAGGCAATTTTACGTAATAGTTTAAGTGATTATAATTTTAGAAAACATATGATACAATTTTTAAAGATTACATAATAGTTTAAGTGATTATAACTTTGGAAAACATATGATACAATTTTTAAAGATATTATTGACTTGTAAGTCAACTTTTTCATCACGATTTTTCAATGGCAGTAATACATTAATGCTTTTTTTGGAAAATAATAATAATAAACTTACACCATAAAAACAAACATTTTATTCTCTTTAGTTTGCGTATAATATTGTTGTATTTTTTTATTTAGATAAATTAACATGTTATTTAATTAACAATGTCCGTGTCTATGTTCACCAATGCATTGCATTTTGATGCATAAGAAAATTATACTACATAAGAGAAATACACTTTAGAATACCTAAAAGTTAAGAACTTTTATTAGTTTAATACATAAATTAGAACCCAAAATTAAGGATAATTAGTCTTTCAAACGCTAAGTATACTTTAATCCCATAATTTTAGTAACACTTTAATTCTCCCATTTTTAACTAAACTAGGTTTTCGCCAGCCGCGCGTTGCGCCGGAGGAACAAAGCATTAAATCGCAAACCTAAAAGTGTGAACTTAAAATTACACAAAAACGTGCGGCTGGGGGAATAAAGCATAAAATCGCAAACCTAAAAGTGTGAACTTAAAATTACACAAAACCCCTTTCTCATCACACCCATACACTGTCCTTTGTTTATTACGGTATCAATAAGGTGGTATTGAATCCCATTGTTTGCGGATGAAACTATAGCTTTCCTGGAGTTCATTGGGCACAACTGTATTACGTTTATTTGTATTGGCCATTTCTTTCTATTCATTACTCATCGTTAAAGGATATGAAAGGAACTAAAGTCTAAAGTTACCGATATATATTTAAAACTAACTTATTAAATTATCATCCTTTAAGTACAACAATTTTTTAACTAATAGTATATGTAAATATTTTGATTTGGTTTTGGATTTCACGGTATCTCTTGTTTAGTTACACAATTTCACACCCTAAATATATTATTAATATTTTACAAATAAGTTACACATATCATAACCATAACCGTGATGTCGGTTATTGGATAATCATAACCATAACCGATCGATTATGACGGTTTTGACTAATCGGTTTTGAAGGTTATAGCGGATCAGTTATAGGTGGTTAAGCATGAATTTTGGCCTAGCTAAAAGTAGTTCACTTTAAAAAAAACATCGAATAAATTGTTATTACAAAGTTCTATATATTAGTATATTACATAGTACTAAAAATATATATAATCTATAATACTAATACCGAATGTTAAAACAAAGTAATATGATAGATTCCATAAATTTAAATAAACATTCAACCAACATGATATGAAATAACTCATAAATACTAAAAACGTTCAACCAAAAATATGAAATATTAAAAAAAACGGTGAAAATCCTAAATCCGACAAAGTTTTACTTATGTCGGTTCGATTCGTTTATGTTGGGTATGGAAACACTCGTAACTATAACCGACCTGCTACTTTCGGTTTTTAGAAAAACAATTAACCGACCCGCTGGTTTTTGGTATGGTTCGGTTTTTACAGTTAATTTGGTTATGGGTCGGTTAATTCAGTTTTTTGCACCCTTCTAATTATTGTTATTTCAATTCAATAAAGCTGGTCCTTAGCAGGTTTATCTGTTTTTTTATAAAGGAAATCTAGTTACTATTATTACAATAACATCTATGGTTTCGCAAAACCAATAACAGGTATTTGAACTCTTTTACCACACACACTATCACATATGCATTAGAGAGCAAGTGAGTGACAAGAGAACCCTTGGGTCTCTTGCCACCGTTTACGGCAAACTGCCCTTGGAAAAGTTGGTAGCAATGGAAACATTCATAACCATAACCGACCGGCTACTTTCTGTTTTTAGAAGAACAATTAACCGACCCACTGGTTTTTGGTATGGTTCGGTTTTTTTAGGTTCGGATTTTACGGTTAATTTGGTTATGGGTCGGATAATTTGGTGTTTTACACATTTCTAATTATTATTATTTCAATTCAATAAAGTTGGTCCTTAGCAGGTGTATCTGTTTTTAATAAAGGAAATCCAGTTACTATTATTACAATTACCATATATGGTTTCGCAAAACCAACAATAGGTATTTGAACTTTTTTTACCACACACTATCACACATTCATTCGAGAGCAAGTGAGTGACATGAGAACCGTTGGGTCCCTTGCCACCGTTTATGGCAAACTGCCCCCGGAAAAGTTGGTAGCAATGGAAACATTCATAACCATAACCAACCCGCTGCTTTCGGTTTTTAGAAGAACAATTAAAGGACCCACTGGTTTTTGGTATGGTTCGGTTTTTATGGTTAATTTGGTTATGGGTCGGTTAATTCGGTTTTTTACACACTTCTACTTATTATTATTTCAATTCAATAAAGCTGGTCCTTAGCAGGTGCATCGGTTTTTTTATAAAGGAAATCCAGTTACTATTATTACAATTACCATCTATAGTTTTGCAAAAGCAACATGTATTTGAACTCTTTTACCACACACACTATCACACATGCATTAGAGAGCGAGTGAGTGACAGGAGAACCGTTGGGTCCCTTGCCACCGTTTATGGCAAACTGCGCCTCGGAAAAGTTGGTAGCAATGGAAACATTCATAACCATAACCGACCCACTACTTTCGGTTTTTAGAAGAACAATTAAACGACCCACTGGTTTTTGGTATGGTTCGGTTTTTTCGGTTCGGTTTTTACGGTTAATTTGGTTTTGGGTCGGTTAATTCGGTTGTTTACACACTTCTATTTAATATTATTTCAATTCAATGAAGCTGGTCCTTAGCAGGTGTATCGGTTTTTTTATAAAGGAAATCCAGTTACTATTATTACAATTACCATCTATGGTTTCGCAAAACCAATAACAGGTATTTGAACTCTTTTACCACACACACTATCACACATGCATTAGAGAGCAAGTGAGTGACAAGAGAACCGTTGGGTCTCTTGCCACCGTTTACGGCAAACTGCCCCTGTAAAAGTTGGTAGCAATGGAAACATTCATAATCATAACCGACCGGCTACTTTCGGTTTTTAGAAGAACAATTAACCGACCCACTGGTTTTTGGTATGGTTCGGTTTTTTTAGGTTCGGATTTTACGGTAAATTTGGTTATGGGTCGGATAATTCGGTGTTTTGCACACTTCTGATTATTATTATTTCAACTCAATAAAGCTGGTCCTTAGCAGGTGTATCTGTTTTTAATAATGGAAATCCAGTTACTATTATTACAATTACCATCTATGGTTTCGCAAAACCAACAATAGGTATTTGAACTTTTTTTACCACACACTATCACACATGCATTCGAGAGCAAGTGAGTGACAGGAGAACCGTTGGGTCCCTTGCCACCGTTTACGGCAAACTAGCCCCGGAAAAGTTGGTAGCAATGGAAACATTCATAACCATAACCGACCCGCTGCTTTCAGAAGAACAATTAAACGACCCACTGGTTTTTGGTATGGTTCGGTTTGTTCGGTTCGGTTTTTACGGTTAATTTGGTTATGGGTCGGTTAATTCGGTTTTTTACACACTTCTACTTATTATTATTTCAATTCAATAAAGCTGGTCCTTAGCAGGTGCATCGGTTTTTTTATAAAGGAAATCCAGTTACTATTATTACAATCACCATCTATAGTTTTGCAAAAGCAACAACATGAATTTAAACTCTTTTACCATACACACTATCATACATGCATTAGAGAGCGAGTGAGTGACAGGAGAACCGTTGGTCCCTTGCCACCGTTTATGGCAAACTGCCCCCGGAAAAGTTGGTAGCAATGGAAACATTCATAACCATAACCGACCCACTACTTTCGGTTTTTAGAAGAACAATTAAACGACCCACTGGTTTTTGGTATGGTTCGGTTTTTTCAGTTCGGTTTTTACGGTTAATTTGGTTTTGGGTCGGTTAATTCGGTTGTTTACACACTTCTACTTAATATTATTTCAATTCAATAAAGCTGGTCCTTAGCAGGTGTATCGGTTTTTTTATAAACGAAATCCAGTTACTATTAATACAATTACCATCTATAGTTTTGCAAAAGCAACAACATGTATTTGAACTCTTTTACTACACACACTATCACACATGCATTAGAGAGCGAGTGAGTGACAGGAGAGCCGTTGGGTCCCTTGCCACCGTTTATGGCAAACTGCCCCTAGAAAAGTTGGTAGCAATGGAAACATTCATAACCCTAACCTACCCGCTACTTTCGGTTTTTAGAAGAACAACTAAACGACCCACTGGTTTTTGGTATTTTCTGTTTTTTCGGTTCGGTTTTTACGGTTAATTTAGTTATGGGTCGGTTAATTCGGTTTTTTACACACTTCTACTTATTATTATTTCAATTCAATAAAGCTGGTCCTTAGCAGGTGTATCGGTTTTTTTATAAAGGAAATCCAGTTACTATTATTACAATTACCATCTATGGTTTTGCAAAAGCAACAACATGTATTTGAACTCTTTTACCACACACACTATCACACATGCATTAGAGAGCGAGTGAGTGACAGGAGAACCATTTATGGCAAACTGCCCCCGGAAACGTTGGTAGCAACGGCGGTTTCAAATAACTAATCAAACACGTTGGTTTTCTTTCCCTCTCTTCTCATCTCCCACCTCTCGTTATCTTCCTTCTCTCTAATAACCCAACAACATCGATTATACCTCACGGGCCCAACGCCACGATATACAGGCATACAACTGCAGGCAACATCGAGGTTGTTTATCTCTCTCGAAACCCCCTTCTTTGTCTACAAAACCAGACCTCAGCATGCCCAAAATGGTCGGATGCCATGGTAAAAAAGACATACAAGAACTGCGTTGTGTACGGCCGAAACTCGTCGGCAACATCAACAAAATTACCATCTCGCTCTGTTCCTCTCTCTAGAAACCCCATAGTTCCCTCTCTCCAACAAACCACGACTGCGTAAGGTCTGTAAATGGCCGGATATAAAATCACCGGAAAATGTGTGCATCTAAGAGAGAGAGAGGGAGTTTTAGAGAGAGAAGGAGATCCGAGAGAAAGAGAGGAGACAAATGGAAAGATGACCACCCATAATGGGTTTTAAAAACCCAAGAGACGCATGTCTCTCAAATAAGGTATACATGCCACAAACACGTGTCAAACTAAACAAGCAATTTTTTCAAACGCCGTTAAGTCACCGTTAAGTTACTATTCACAACATTTATGAATATGAATTAATGTACTGTAATGTAATAATAAATAATAATGTAATGTAATTATGAAAAAATAGTTAGTATTTACATTTTACCATCTTATAAAAAAAACTAACAACACTCATGAATTTTAAATAGCCATTACTTCTTCGTACATTAATGTTATTTTAAGAAAATTACAACAATAAACAAGTACTTTATTCTCTTTAATTTGAGTATGATATAGCTGTAGTTTTTAATTTAAAAAATTGGTATGTTACGTAATTAACAGTGTCTAAGAGTGAGTAATAACTGAATCCTTAAAACGAAAACATATGAAACCAAGCTGAAATGAACCAAAAACTGAATTAACTGAAAACCGATTAGTCGAAAAGTGAATTAACCAAAAACCGGTTATTGGTTTTTTGTATTCTCGTTTAACCAAAATTAACCGAACCAAACCGATTATTTATATTTTTATATATTTCTAGTTGTTATACCTCTAGTTTATGTATTTTATACCTCCATTTCATGTATTTATATTTTTTATGTATTTACACATCTATTTCATGTATTTACAACTGAACTTCATGTATTTCTAAAGAAAAGTTTAGCCAAAGATTGGTTATTGCTATTAATTGAAATTAAACAAACCAAATAAAAAACCATCAATCTAACCGAATATACAGAACTAGTTAACCGGAAATTAATTGGTTAATAAAATAGACTAACCGATGACTTCGTTTCGGGATATAATAACTAAACCTACCAAACCATGCACTCAACAATGAAATGGACTAACCCATGACTTCGCATATGACGCATATCTACTACAATAATGCTACAACAAATATTATACGAATAAGAAAACTATCAACCACAATGTAAAGTTAGACCTGCGGCGCAACGCGCAGGCACCCAGCTAGTAAATACTTATATATATATATATAGAGAGAGAGAGAGAGAGTGTGTGTAAAATACATTACGGCTTAACGTACATCACGTACGACAACGTGCGTGACTTTGTTCTATAACATGCGTGATTAATGTTTTGAACATGCGTGATTATTGTTTTCAACATGCGTGATTTTGGATTTTTGAATTATAACGTGCGTGATTTTAAAATGAGCATACGTAATTATCTGTCGTACGTTAAGCCGTAATATACGTTAACCTTCCTCTGTATAGAGAAAGTGTGTGTGTGTGTGTGTGTGTATAGAGAGAGAGAGAGAGAGAGGGTCCAATTCAATTAGAAACCCGCACGAGTTGTGAGAACCATGAGAACTCCTACTTCCCATGTGAGTTGGGTCACCATTTTTTTTGCACAAACGTAGATGGAAATGTTATAAACACGTATATAAAAACAATAAAAAAAACCAAAAAATTGTCGAGTCTGTAGTTACGCCTGAAGTAAAAATTGTTTACGGCGATTTCATTTTTCTTACATCACCGTTAATTTTTTTTACACCTAATATAAATTTTTGCATGTGACATTTTTTTATTTTTTCCACTGGAACAAGTGATTTTTAAAGATTTTTGAGACTTTGTTTTTTTGAAAAAAAAAAACCTTTTGGAAAGCCTAACGAATTACCTCTCTAAGTCAATTCAGTCGTTTGAATTTGATTCTTTCGTCTAAGGTAACGAATTACCTCTCCAAGTCAATTAATAAACCAATCTTTCTTTCAAAGCGTAGTAGAGGACAAATAATGTTGAAAATTTGAAGAAAAAAAATATGCATCAAGGTTCAAAAGATGTTGATTTATATTTTAATCGTCTTTCATATAGCATTTTTTCCCTTATTTCATTTAAAACAATCTATATTGCATAAGAACATGAATGGTATTTAGTTTTTAAATTTAGCACTGTTATATATTTAATCATATCATTATATTCTGAGAGCAAATGTTTTAATTGTTAGAAAAATGACACTATACTTCTAAGATATTGGAACACACAACCGTTAACTATGAAAAGTAAACTTTTTTTTTAATTTGTATTTCAATGTGAAGTCATTTGTCGTAATTAGAAAAGGCATAAAATATACAAAGTTTAAACGATATAAATTGTTAGAAATAATTCAAAATTAGTCGTTAGTTTTTATTATCACCTTTTTAATAAGTGGTAAACTTAGGTTTTTAAGTTTTACCGAGTCTTAAGGGTTTGTGAATATGTTTCGTAGTTTATTTGTTGAAGGAGTGTTTTTAACGTTGTAATCTCTACTATTTAAGAAGTCTTGATCATCGAATAAACTAACGAGTTCATAAGCTTTGATATCTCCTCTGTTAACATAGTGGTATCGGAGCTAGCGAGTTTACGTTCAAAATCTGAGTGTGTAGTATCATGGCAGCATCAACAAACAACAGTAGCAATCAACTTCTTCTCCCTGTGTTTAAGGGAGAAGGGTATGAGTACTGGAGCATATGATTAAAAACTGTGTTGCATTCCCAAGAACTATGGGAACTAGTGTCTATAGGATTCGATCAAGAGGATAAAGATGCAACACGACTGAAAGAGAATTTGGAAGAAGGATGCTCGTGCACTAGCACTCATTCAGCAGGCAGTTCATGACAATGTTTTCTCAAGAATTGTAGCATCAACAACCGCAAAGATGGCATAGAAAGTGTTACAAGCAGAGTACCAAGGAGATTCCAAGGTGAAGGCGGTTAAGTTGCAAGGGCTTCGGAGAGAGTTCGAGACGCTGCAGATGAAAGATGAAGAAAGTGTGGCTGATTTCTTGTCTACTATTATGAAGGTTGTTAATAAAAAACGTGCTTGAAGATGTGTCGCAACCCCCGACCCCTGCCTCGGGAGTCGGCCGGCCGCGACCTACTCAGAGATGGTGGTATCTGTTTGTGCACCTTTTGTGTCTGTAACTAGTCTTACTTATCGTTGTATTTTGTAAGGTCTTTAAACATTTATCGTGTATGTATTTGCCGTCGACCAAGTCGGATATCCTCCTATTCGCTTGTGTCCGACTATTTAGTCTCCATTTGATATGAAATGTAATACGAACAGTGCATGTTGCATGTTAAGGGTATTATGGTCATTATTGTTATGTTTATATGTTCTGTTTGTTGCTATCTGTTTGCAGCAAACATCACAGCTGATGCAGCCTTCGACGAAACAGAGTTGTTTCGTTGAACACCTCATGACGAAACAGAACAACAACCAAGTGAATCTGTTACGTCGACATAAACGACGAAACACATCTGTTTCGTCGTGTAATGGGCTGGTTCAGGCCCAATGTGTGGCCCAAATGTGTGTTTTGCCGAGGCACCTTGTGTTTCGTCGAGACTTGGGCCCAGGGACTATATAAACACTGTCTGGTTTCACTTTGAAACTAGATGAGAAAATACCCTTAAAGAAACTCTGTCAAAACTGTGTTTGTATCAGTTTGTTCTTGGTTCTCATCCCATTTGATCAATAGACTGTGTATCATTGATTATACGTGTGTTTTGCTTTATATGTTTGATTTGGCATAGTTACGTGGATTCCGCACACGTAGCCGTGTTTGCTATAAACAAGTGATTCGGTTCGTTATCGATCCTCAGATTACGGGACCTACAAGTGGTATCAGAGCGTTTGGCTCTTATCCTTTTTTAAAATCAAACATAGTTCGGTTTTTATCAAGTATTTGTGATTGTTTTTCTGAAAATTGTTCTTGAAAAATCATAATTTCTGGAAAAATATTCATAAAATCTGTTGGTTTCTTGTTGTTTTGCTAAAGAGTTTTATCAAAAACCTAGTTAGATTGTTTGTTCATGCTTTAAACCGGGTTTTTAGTGAAAGTCTTGTGCATTTTCGTGTTTCAGAAAATTATTAGTGACCGGAAAACTCATTGTTCTTGAGTGTGTTCTTCATATCTTCAAATTGTTCTTATCATATTTGTGCATTTGATTTTTCAATTGCAGGAATCAAAGTGTTTGTCACATATAATACATTAAGTGGGCTTTGCTGTACAATTGTGATAATTAGCTTCTGAGAAAAAGCATGTTGTGTTGAGAAACAGTGTTACCAACTTACCTTGTGTCAGAAAAATATCTAACCAGCTGTCTGACACTTATCCTCGACGAAACAGGCAGGCGACGAAACAAAAGTGTTTCGTCAAAAACATCTTCGACAAAACAAAGTCTGTTTCATCATAATAACTTCAACGAAACAAGTCTGTTTCGTCATCATCCATATCGACGAAACTAGTTTGTTTCGTGGAAAGTGTTTCGTCGTGTGTGTTGTCAATTTTACACAGAGGACTTGCAAAAGTATTCTAACTTTATGTTTTCAAGTGTGTTAACAGGTATTATCATTCTTATATCAAACATGAGTAACAAAGGTCTGTGGGATTGGAGTTCAGACTTAAGACCAAGTCAAAATCAGCCTCCGTTGGCCGAATTGTTAATGAATTCCTTGCCTCAACAACAACAATCAGTAAGTGCAGGTCAATGGGCAATGGTATCTAATCAAAATCAGAATATTCAAAATCTATTGCTCAGTGAGAGTGAGACGGGTAGCAACAATCGCCCGCCAAAGCTAAATCACATGAACGACTATCCATCTTGGAAGGGTCGTTTTCACACATACATTCTAGGGCAAAACGTTGAACTTTGGACGTGTTTCATTACTGCATGTAACCCGGATCTCGAAGCAGCAACATCAACTGCCGCTGGTATTTCTAATATGCTTGAAGAAGACAAGAAAGCCTATGATTTAGAGAAGAAGGCGTTTGCTATTCTAACACAAGCTCTTCATAAAGACATCTATCATCAATTCTCTTATAGTCAGAACACGAAAGCTTTATGGGATGCATTGGAAACAAGAGGAGAAGGAAATGCAGCTACTAGAAAAATACGCCATGATCTTTTGAAGAAAGAATTTGAATCATTTCAATCCATGGAAAATGAAACCCTAAATGATATGACTTCTCGTTTCTATCATTTGATGAGTGAAATGAGTTCTTATAAGGTTCCTGCAACTCATGTGGAAATGATTGCACGTTTAGCTGATGCTTTACCTTCTAAGTGGAGTCCATTCATTGAACTTCTTAAGCATACGGGTGCTCTGGATGGGGAAAATGTATTCTATCTATGGATTCGTTCAGAAGTTGGAGCAAAAGAACGAAGAGGAAACTCGAAAAGCTAAAAGGATTGGAGCTCCTCAAAACACAGAAATGTATTTGCCTGGTTTTGCTCCTTCAGCTAGTTCTAGTTCTGTTCTGCAACCCAAGCTTCAAACGACGTTTGTGTCCAACACAAACTCATCTCCGTTTCCACAATTCACTCAAAGTACTCAACCACAGCTCAATCAAAGTGCTTATCTTTTTCAACCTCCACCTCAAGTTACCACTACTCAACCACAGTTTGATTTAGGTGCTTATCTTTCACAATCAATACCCCAATCTCAAGCCCAACCACCACCACAACAAGCACATTATACCAACAATCCTCCACCCCAAAACACGAACACTGTCAAAGTTGATACTTCGAACCTCTCAAAAGTTAGCATTGAAGTAGCAAAGGAGCACATGGAACTCATTAATACAATGGTCAGTGCATACTGCGGTTTGGTCGCAGGTCAAATAGGGAACATCAGTATGACCAACGGAGATTATCAACAAATCGATCGTGATGAAATGGAGTTGATGGATATAAAGTGGGTGTTTGCAAGTGCAGTTAGAAGGGCAAGGGATTTCATGAGTCGAACAGGAAGAAGTTCTTTGGAAAGTAAGCAGGATACGAAGTACGGGTTTGATAAAGAAGCGGTTACATGTTTTAATTGTGGCGAAAAGGGTCACTTCAAACGTGAGTGCACCCGACCACCCAAGCAAGGCAATCAGAACCCTTTCAGAAATCAGACAAGTACTTCAAATGCCACTCAAGGTACTCAAGATAATCGTGGAAAAGGGATAGTAGCTGTGAACAATACCACCAACCAGAACCAATCTGGACTATCTAACAACACTCGTGCATTGACTGTTCAAACAGATGAAGGGTGTAATTGGTCTGTACAATTAGGGGAAGGTGATAATGAAGGAGGAGGAACCGCGTGCTACGCAAAGATCATCAATCACATCAAGCACGTTCATAAAGAAGAATTTTCTGAAAGTGACGACAGTTCGGGTTATACCGGGAGTTCGGATGAAGAAAGTTCTATTTCGGGTGATGTGAAAGAAGAAGCGAGTTCTATTGATGACTTGTTGAATGAAGCAGAGGAGTTGAAGTCTCAGAAATCTGTTCTTATCAAGAAGGCTGGGATAGCATCTAAGGAAATGGAGAAGTTCTTCTCTGAAGACGGGTCTTTTTCTTTTCAAACTGCATTTATGGCAAATGTTTCTGCCTCTTCGAGTCAGGTAACATCTGAAACTCCTAGAATATGTAGTGATTGTGCTTATATGAAACAGGAATGTGATAGAGTGAAACTTGAATGTGACACAATTCATGGTCACAATCAAAGTTTGGTTGTTGAGATGTCAAAGTGCAAAGAGGCAAATATGGCTTTAACAAGAAACGAAAAGGACTTTAAATCTTTAATTGAAAATTCAAAGAAAAGTGTTTCCGAAACTACCAAAGTTGTTTATCATAAACAAATTAGTATTAACAATTACATTAATATCGTTGAGGAAACCAAAAGGGAATTAGCCATTGCCAAGTGCGAGCATGATGCTATCAAGCAAAAATTGGAGAGTTATTCTAACTCCCGATTTGTCCTCGATCACATAATTGACGTTCAACAACTGAAGAAAAACAAGAGTGGTGTTGGGTATAAGAAATGTCCGCCCCCTTTGAGACACAATTATGCTCCACCACCTGATGAAGAGGATATGCCTCGCTTTGAACCCAGTGTGCCTCTTAATTATGAGGAATTTACTACTGGATTAGGGTTCAAACCGAACAATTCCTGGGAAACCTCATCTGTTGAAATAGAAACTTCAACAACAGTGAGTCAAAGTCCTCCAACTGTTGAGGATTATGATTCATCTGATGATGAAACAGATGCTAATGACCAGCATGAATCACTTGACAAGAAAAAGGGAATAGAAATTCCAATTGAGAATCATATTCTTTGTGATCCTCCTATTCCTGATGTGCAACAAGTTGCCAAACAAGTGATTAATCCTGTCAAGGACGACAAGAAACCTGTGTCTACCGTTAAGAGTAACAATGTGTTGTATACTTTGGTTGGTGATTCTAAAATTTATTCGGATAATGACTTTCCAATTAAAAACGTCAATCCATCATCGATTGATAAAGTTTTTTAAGATAACACAAGCAAGTTTTTGGGAAAGACGATCCCGGGAGTTATTGTGACTCAATGTGATCCAATTCCTAAAGCTGAAATCAAAAAGCAATTTGGAAATCAAAACTCCCCAACAAAGCAACAACCTTTTGCTCCTAAGGGTAAACAACCATTTCAACGAGCTCAAAGGCCAAATGTTTCTAAATCAAAATTTGAAACAAATGGAGCTCGTTATCAAAAGAAAAACAATGATGTCAGATTTGTGGCATCTGAGGGTACTGATAAAATTGAGATTTTTGCTAACAAATCAAACACTGATTTTGTACAACAAGTCAAGTTTTTAAAGCGTAACAGTCAAAACAATTACACTCAACATTCAAACGGGTGTGATGAAAAGGCAAGTACCTCGGGTTTTACAGATTCGACATCTGTTCGTCGATCCGTTTCTCCTAAGTTTGTTGAGAGGAGAACGTGTTTTAAATGTGGGGAGTTTGGGCACATCATCAAGGATTGTGTAAACACTCCAAGAGATAAATTTGTTGAGAAAGCACCACCTGAAAAGATTCACACTCAATGTCGTCCCGTTTCCCAAAAACATGATAAAAGAACTATTAAAGAACAGGAAACGAAACAACGACATCAGAACGTAAAGAAAATAGAAAAGGCTTTAAAAACTGAGGTCAAATCTGTTCCAAGGGAACCAAGTTCACCTTTAAAACCAGAAGTTTCACAATCTGTTTACAAAAATCAATCTGGTAAACAAAAACAAACTTGGAAACCTAAGATGAGTGAAAGTTCAGGGGGAGCTGTTAGTTTGGAAAATCATCAACAGATCGAGATCACTATTCGTGATGCTCAGGGACGACCCAAGACCACTATGGCTTGGGTCCCCATCCTTAACTAATCATTGGATGATATGTGCAGGGTGTTCCAGGAGGAACTATCAGTAGTCCTTGGATTGTTGATAGTGGGGCATCCAGGCACATGACAGGCGACTTACGGCTTCTGTACGATGTGAGAAATATTAAAGGAGGCTATGTCGCGTTCGCAGGAGACAAAGGCGGATATATCACCGGAGAAGGAATGATCTCAAATGGTGTGGTATGTTTCGAAAAGATCAATTATGTTCGTCAACTTGATCATAACTTCTCAGTGTGACGCAAATCTGCGATAAGAAGTTTACCGTGCATTTTGATGATGCCGGTTGTTATGTGCTTAAACCTGGATTCAAGATTCCTGATGAATGGATTCTCTTATCGGCTCCAAGAATTAATGATCTTTATATTCTTGATATGAGTCAAGCTATTAACTCATCTGCGCAAGTAACATGTTTTGTCTCAAAAGCCACAGAGAAGGAGTCTATTTCTTGGCACAGAAGAATGGGGCACATTCACTTGAGGAAAATGAACCATTTGGTGAAAAATAATCTTGTGAATGGTGTGCCTGTGAGAAGCTTTCATCTACAAGATATCTGTGTTTCGTGCCAGAAAGGGAAACAAACAAAGAAATCTCACCCTCTGAAGAAAATCAACACTGTTAGCATGCCTCTCGAACGTCTTCATATGGACCTTTTTGGACCTATGAAGCACAAGACAACATTCGGCGATGCTTACTGTCTGGTTGTTACTGATGATTATTCTAGATTTTCTTGGGTAGCGTTTATGGCACACAAGAGTGATACTCCTGGAATCCTCAAGGATCTTCTTACAATGTTGGAAAATTTATACACGTTGAAAGTGAAGAGGATCCGAAGCGACAATGGAACTGAATTCAAGAACCGTGTGATGGATGAGTTCTGTACTTCTAAAGGCATTCTTCATGAATACAGTTCTCGCTATACTCCACAACAAAACGGTGTCGCTGAGAGGAAGAATCGCACGATTATTGAGACTACAAGAACGATGTTGGTAGAGTCGGAGCTTCCTGTTCAATTCTGGGCAGAAGCTGTGTCAACTGCTTGCTACATTTTGAACAGAGTTCTTACAGTTAAGAGGCATGGCAAAACTTGTTTCGAACTTCTACAGAAAAGGAAACCAGATCTTTCTTTCCTTGAACCTTTTGGCGGTCCATGTACCATGATTGACCCAGATGGAAAGTTTGGCGCAAAAGCTATCGAAGGTTTCTTCCTTGGATATGCAACTCCGAATTTTCGTGTATGGAATCTGACCACCAAAAAGATTGAGCTTTGGAATGAAGTAAGGGTTCAAAGGTACACAAATCCTGTTAGATCTCCGGGTGATCCTTGGATGTTCGATTACGATGGGATATTCGACTCCTTTAATCTGCCCACCTTTGATGAAGAATCTGCAGCTGTTCAAATGTTATTTGATAGTGACAACGCTGCCGGCTCGTCTTTAGTAAGACCAATTATTGTTAACCCACAAGGTTCTAATTCAGTTAACAATACTATTCAAAATGAGGTATTTGAAAATGCTACTGACTACAATGAGTCATCGGAAGATGATGAACATCTTGATGCAACTGAAGGCACTTCTGCCCCGGTTGTTCCTGTTCATGGCACTTCTTTAGAAACTTCTCAAGTGCAGAATGTTGATACTGCTGAAGGGAATGCATCCACTTCTACGCATATTCCAGGTGTGGAATTGGTTGTGGATCTTAATATTAACAATTTGGGTGTTAATGCTCGTGTTCCTGAAAATCCTGAAATGAGGATACACGATACCCATCCTCAGCAGAATATCATAGGAGATGTCCAACAGGGAGTGCAGACGCGTAATCAGCTGAGAAATAACCAGAATGCTGGTTTATATTCAGCCATTAGAGAATCTGGTCTTCAAAACGATTGGTCCTTTGCGTGTTACGTTTCACAAGAAGAACCGAAGTCTTGGAAGGATGCTTTAAAAGATAATTCTTGGGTTGAAGCCATGCAGGACGAACTGCAGCAATTTCAAAAGTTTGGTGTTTGGAGACTTGTTGAAAAACCAGACAACTACAAGAAAATTGGCACCCGTTGGGTTTACAAGTGCAAAAAGGATGATCGTGGAGTGGTCATTCGCAACAAGGCGAGATTGGTTGTTCAGGGCTTTCGTCAAATTGAAGGCATTGATTACAACGAGGTTTATGCACCAGTTGCACGTCTGGAGGCTATTCGGATCTTTCTAGCTTATGCTTCTTTTAAAGGATTCAAAGTCTATCCGATGGACGTCAAAAGCGCGTTCTTACATGGTATTGTTGAAGAAGAGGTGTATGTCAAACAACCTCCAGGTTTTGAAGATCCTATCCATCCCGATCGGGTTTGGTTGCTCAACAAAGCTCTCTACGGATTACATCAAGCACCGAGGGCTTGGTATGCAACCTTATCCACTTATCTGCTGGAGAACGGTTTTCACCGGGGTCTTATCGACTGTACTCTTTTCATCAAAGAACAGGATGGAGATCTTTTGCTGGTACAGGTATACGTTGATGATATAATATTTGGTTCTACTAACGATGCTTTGTGCAGGAAATTTGAAAGTGTTATGCAAGAAAAGTTTGAAATGAGCGCAATGGGAGAGATGAATTTCTTTTTGGGCTTACAAGTTCAACAAACTGAGTCTGGGATATTCATCCATCAGACTAAATATGTTGGTGACATCTTGAGCCGATTCCAGATGTCTGATGCAACGCCTACTGGTACCCCACTTCCGACTAATCACGGGATTACTCCGGACTTGAAGGGAGAAAGTGTCAACTCTTCTTATTATCGCGCTATGATTGGATCTCTCATGTATCTCACAGCATCAAGGCCTGACATCATGTATCCAACGTGCCTGCTTGCAAGATACCAAGCCAATCCAAAAGAATCTCATCTTGTAGCTGTTAAAAGGATTTTTCGCTATCTGAAGGGTTGCCCGGACACCGGTCTCTGGTACCCTAGGGATGATAGTTTTGACTTGGTTGCTTTTAGTGATTCAGATTTTGGCGGACGCAAAATAGACGGGAAATCCACAACGGCTGGATGTCAATTCTTAGGAAGTCGCTTAGTCACGTGGCAGTGCAAGAAGCAAACTTGTGTTGCTACATCAACTTGTGAAGCTGAATACATTGCGGCTTCAAGTTGTTGCTCTCAGGTTCTATGGATCCAGCAACAAATGCGCGACTACGGTTTTGAATTCCTATCTACCTCTATCTTTGTTGATAATAATGCTGCTTTATCTATCACTAGAAATCCTGTTCAACACTCCAAGACCAAACACATCGATATTAAGTATCACTTCATACGTGATTGTTTTGACAAAAGATTAATCGATGTTGTTAAAATCCACACTGATGAACAGCGTGCTGACCTGTTTACAAAAGCTTTTGACAAATCTCGTTTTGACTATCTTTTAGTAGTCAATGGTATTAAGGTGAAACAAGAGTAAACTTCTGTCGGCTGGTCGTTTTTGTAAATATTTTCTTAAGCATCAAAAATTCAAAAAGATTTTCAGTTTACTTATCTTTTCGCATTTTAGGGGGAGAAATTTCAGAAAATACAAAAACATGTGAAAAATTCAAAAATCCAAAAATATGTCGTTTACTTTTCTGTCTTTAAGTTTGAAAAATCAAAAATTCAAAAACAATAGAAAATCAAAAATGAGTTTCTTGGAGAAAAGAAGAGAAAATGATGATATACACTGGTGTGGTATGTCAATATGGTCAAAAGAAAAAGAAAAATTGAAAAATGATAAGTAGCTTTACTAACGATGTATCGGTAGGCTCACAATCAGACTAAAATGTGCAGGATGATATAAACCTAACAGACTTCAAGTCAGGTGGGAACCATTCATTGGCATATGGTCTTAGTACCGAAATTTCGTTTGATTGATTGCCGAGGTTCTGAAATATTCGGTCTTTATGCTATCTTATCATCTGGGTATCATGGTTGTATCAAACCGTAAAAATAACGAAGACGAAGTCTAAGATCTTCCATGATACTATACATACGTGTACATATTGCATTCGACCTCAATAAGTGATCAACAATCACATGTCCAAACAAAATAAGTGATTATATATCACAGATTCTTTGCGGGAGTCAAGTTCGTCTCTCTGCTGTACGGAAGTACTGACCTGTTCACGGACTTGCTCCTGTGCCCTCATGCATCGAAAATCAAGTTCCTCATCAATAAGTGATTCTATCACATAGGGCTTGTTTTCAATCAAATATGTGAGTTACTCACATTCTTTTATACGGTCAAACAGATGATAAGCAGTATACTCACCGGTAAGATGAACTCTCGTGCATACCTTGATATGGGAATGTGTCGTGAGTGGATAAACACCGACAAGTAAGTATAACTCTTACCTTAATCATATCTCCTAATTATGATTACATCTGATAAGTTGAACTTAGGTGGACAACAATACCGATAATCGTGGTAGAATACTTATCTTATGCTTTAAACAGAAATCAGAAACCGTTTTGACAAAGACCGTAAGCTGGTAATGATTCTCTTTCCTTGAAACTCTCAAAAATATTGCTCTTTGTACATATTCTGTTTTGTTATTGAATTTCGCATTTTATTTTGTGTTTTAGTGTAAATAATTATCGTGTTTTGATTAGCCAATGGTTGGTATCTCAAAGTTTTCTGCCGAAAACCTGAAACCTACTTCATAAAACATCCTTGCATTTGTAAACTCAATCAAAATGGAAATGTGTTCATTTTAATCAAAATCTGTTCAGTCTGCAAAATCTTTCATGCCTCTGTGTTTTTGAAAAATTGATGTCGACGAAACAAGCTTATGTCGACGAAACAAACCAGTGACGACGAATCACAACAGCCCAAAATCCATTTCGTCATGGGCGAATTTCAGGCCCTAGTCAAGCCCAAATTCTTTCTGTTTCGCCGAGCCCAATTCAGTTTCGTCGTTTTGTCCGTTTCGCCGAATGAGGCGGTGTATAATAGGGGTCCCTGTGTTAATTTTTTCAACATCAAACTGTTTGTCTTCTTCTTTACACAAAAACCCCATCCCCATTTGTTACCTTCACAAACTCTCAAAACCCTCTTTATTACCAAAAATCTTACAAGACTCAAAGGTACAAAATTGATCCGGTTCAGATTCCGAATCTTTTGGACCGTTTGTTTTTGTTCGAAACCCTCGGAAACCCATCTTACTTGTTGTTTTAATGATCTGAACTTGTGCTTGTTGTGATTTCTAACAATAACTGATAGATTTAGGTTGTTTTACATTGATTGATGTTTGTTTTTGGGTTTGGGTTTCATAGAACAAAACAGGGGTTGTTGATTGATGATGTTTTTGAATGTTTCAAGTGGGTTTTTGATCGAAAATCGTGTCCACATTAAATCTGGGATTAGTTTCATGCTCGGTTTGGGTTAAACATGTATTGAATGTGTTTGTTTGTGATTCTGATCATCGTATAAACCCCCAAACGGCGAAACAGAAAAACCCCCAAATCGACGAATCGCATAAACCCTAACTGTTCAAAAACCCTCTTTTCGACGAATCAGAAACGGCGAAACAGACACGGCGAATCAGATGTCGACGAATCGAACTGGTCAACGGTCAACCCTCTGTTTCGTCGCACACCCTTTTTGTTTCGTCGAAGGCTTCTCTGTTTCGTCGTCCATGCCTTAGCAATTTTCTGAGTTTGCTGTTTGTTCACAGAAAGTTTATATTTTTGTGATTCATGTCCGTTTGATGTTATAACTTGTATATATACATGTCAAATACACATGTTATACAGGTAAGACTCATTGTGGACATTTTCATGTACAGATGGCACCAAAAGAAGGAAAACGCAAGAAAGCGACTAAGAAACTAAACAAGTCGGAAGAGGATATTATGTCCAAGAAGCGTCATAATCAAATTGCTTATCTTGATCTAGATGAAAAGCTCACCGAACTGAAAGACATCACAAAGTGGATCAGGGAGTCGCGGATCAATTATGCTGTTACATTCTCGACGCCCGTTTACAAATCACTTATCAAGGCTTTCTGGGATTCTGCTAGTGTTATGCAATTGGATGGAAAGGAACTTATCAAGGGTCGTGTGAATGATCTGGATGTTATTATCTCTTCGGATATCTTGAACGAGGTTTTACAACTACAAGATCAACCGGATGCTCCATATTCTATTCCTATCATGTGTACAAGAGGCTGCCTGTTACGGATGAAGTGTACAGGAGACATATTCAGCAAACAAATCAACAAGGGTGATCTGCCATTACGGTACAAATTCTTAATGCACATTCTTATTCAATGTCTTAGCAATAGACGTGCTAGATACGACATGGCTGGAAATGATCTTGTTGGCTTCATGGTAGCGTTGGTGTTAAACAAACCGTTTAGCATCTCAAAGTATATTTTCGCCAACATGAAAGAAAACATGACTAGAACAGGAAGTAGAATAACCGGGAACAAGTTCTGGATGTATCCGCGGTTTCTTCAGATGATAATGAATGTTCAACATCCTGGTCTTCCTAAAGCTGACGACGATATTCTGAAAATAGAAGCAATGAACCACAACTCATTGAGGATAATCAAGAACCTTGCCGCCAAAAGATACAAAGAAAGCGTTCCTCCAAGGAAGCTGATCGGCGCGCTAGGAAATTCTGATTATGTTGCTCCAGTTGATGACAAATGGCGTCATGATGACAGCCAATCAGACAACGAAGAGCCTGAGTTGAAAAGGAAAATGATAGAGAAATTTGGTCCTGATCCAGTGGATTCTCAATCTTCTGGAAGTGATAGTGAAGATGATGGTGATGATGGTGGTGATGATGGTGGTGATGCAGGTGCCGTTGGTGCATCTAGCACAGGTGCAGCTGGTGGTACATCAGCTGGTGGTTCATCACCAGGTGGTGATGATGAGTCTGATTCTGATTCAGATGATCACGTAATCGAACTTGGATACGAAATGTATGTTGATGAACGAGGTGTTAAAAGGTACAGGAGAATTAGACAAGAAGATGATCCTGAATACGTTCCAGAGGATCCTGAAGCAGAAAGAAGAACAAAAAGGAGAGCTGAGAAAGCTGCTGCAACTGAAAAGAAGAAAGCAAGAAGATACTTAGCTACTTCTACTAGGCAATCTGTGCCTCAAGAGTCTTCATCTGTACCTCAACAGCCTGTGCAAGAAACTCCTGTAGTTACATCAGCTGCTGAAACTCAAACTGTTACTCCTCAGGCCGTTCCTCAAAGATCTATGGCTGCCGCAATCAGAGCAACTACTTCGCAGACTAGTGCTGAACGTCATAGGATATTTTCAAAATTTTCTCAAGACGAAAAGAACAAATATCTATTCTCTCAACTTGAAGCAGCTGCTGATCGTGTTCAGAGGCAAACTCACTTCATTAATCTCACGAAGAATGATCAGATCAGCCTATTGGTGGAAATAAACAAGTTGAAGTCCACTGTTGGTCAATAACAAACGGTGATTGAGTGACAACAAGCTGAGATTGATTCTCTTAAAGCTGAGAATGCTCGTTTGAAGGCTGCTGAGGAAGAGAGAGAGAGAAATAGCACTATACTTCAAACGCGTGTTGCTGCTCTGTGGGATTATCATTGTAAACAACAAGAAGTACTGAAGAAAAGGGATGATGATCCTGAAGATCAAGGGAATCCTGATACTTCTGGTACATCACAGCAGCAGCCAGCCGCTACATCTGCTGCAATCGTTGCAGTTCAACCCCCAGTAGTCGAATCTACTCAGGGAACTTCTTCCGGAACAGCTCAACAAGTTGAAGGTACTTCTTATGTTCCTAGCAGTGCTGAAATTGCTTTACAGGCTATTAATCCAGTCACAGGAGAGTTACTTGAAGAAGGAGAGATTATAGAGGATATGTCTCATGAGCAATTGCTTGCTCTACAAGTTATGAGAGAGATTGATGACGCTGAGATCGAAAGAATGCCTAGTGAATCTGATTCTACTGATGTGGAAAACGTTGACGAGATTGTCTTCGAGGGAAATGAGCAGAAGTCTGCGTATGTACGTCAAGACGGGACTGAATTCCCTCAGTTCGATGAAGACTGGCTAAATGAAAATGTTGAAGTCATTGATGAACACTTAAAGAATCGTGATTCATCTGAAAATGCCGCAGATGCATTCACCACGTGGCGACAACAGTTCTTATCTAGAGTTTCCAAACCGGTACCAGAAGCTACTCAAGTTGAATACTTACGGTTGGAAAAAGCAAAACCAACTGGTCGAATCCTCTGCTGGATGTTTGTCCAAGAAATTCACTGCGTCGCAATCAAACGGGAGTTTGGAATTCAATACTTCAGGTCATTGCTGAGCATACTCTCTTTGCCTTTTTATGATGTGGCAGCATTGACAAAGTTGGATCTCATAAATCGTCCAAACTTTGAAGGCGCGACCTTATTCGAACGATTGATAAGGATGAACAAGAAGTCAGGTTGGAAAGATAAGTCGTACAAGCCGCAGTTCCCTATCTACGAGCAGATCAAGTTTACTCTTGATCCAGACACGAACACGGGTCGCTACAGACTTGTTTATCAGCCACCAAGAGTCGTAGATAAAATCCCATTAGTGCCGATGCAGAAGGATTTTCTTGAAGATATGGCATTATGGTGCTACGAATCCGACACTCATGAAGCCGTGATTGTGTTTAGAGGTGATCGTGCAAATTTCAGAATGTTGGATCCGATGTGGATCGTTAACATGTCTGCGGGTGACATTGAGAGGTTATATCGGCACGACATCTTTCATGAAGACAAGGATGCGAGTCAAGCATTGAAATTTCAGCGTGTTACTTGTTTTTGCTTTTACCGGGGAATTCATTTGGGCAGTTCATGGTCCGAACAACACTGAAGAAAGAAGATTGGAAGACCGAAGACGAGTAACAGACAAGGGGGAGTTTGTTGGTGCACCTTTTGTGTCTGTAACTAGTCTTACTTATCGTTGTATTTTGTAAGGTCTTTAAACATTTATCGTGTATGTATTTGCCGTCGACCAAGTCGGATATCCTCCTATTCGCTTGTGTCCGACTATTTAGTCTCCATTTGATATGTAATGTAATACGAACAGTGCATGTTGCATGTTAAGGGTATTATGGTCATTATTGTTATGTTTATATGTTCTGTTTGTTGCTATCTGTTTGCAACAAACATCACAGCTGATGCAGCCTTCGACGAAACAGAGCTGTTTCGTCGAACACCTCATGACGAAACAGAGCTGTTTCGTCGAACACCTCATGACGAAACAGAACAACAACCAAGTGAATCTGTTACGTCGACATAAACGATGAAACACATCTGTTTCGTCGTGTAATGGGCTGGTTCAGGCCCAATGTGTGGCCCAAATGTGTGTTTCGCTGAGGCACCTTGTGTTTCGTCGAGACTTGGGCCCAGGGACTATATAAACACTGTCTGGTTTCACTTTGAAACTAGATGAGAAAATACCCTTAAAGAAACTCTGTCAAAACTGTGTTTGTATCAGTTTGTTCTTGGTTCTCATCCCATTTGATCAATAGACTGTGTATCATTGATTACACGTGTGTGTTGCTTTATATGTTTGATTTGGCATAGTTACGTGGATTCCGCACACGTAGCCGTGTTTGCTATAAACAAGTGATTCGGTTCGTTATCGATCCTCAGATTACGGGACCTACAGTATCGGTGTTTATCATTATTTGGCAGCGGAAATTTCATCCGGACCGTAGTTAGGAAATATTTTATCAGAGTAAAACACCACACTTTTATATTAATAAACACATGGGTAAAACCCAAGTTTCTGTTACAAACTTGTTTATAGGGATAAACCCTATTTTATTGAAGAAAACATCTTTCATTATTAGGTAACTTTTATAGCCACATTTTTCCAAGCCTTCAGTGCTCTCCAGCTGGCTTCTATTTTGGCTTTCACATTTTGTTACCTGAAACTCGTTTAAAAACATTTTGTCTGTGGGAAATACTAGTGAGTGAATCCCAGTTTAATCAAGACAAGTTTTATCCTTGTACAGTATTGAGGGCAACCAGCAATTACATTTGTTTATTTATTCTACCTTAATTACCACCCACGGTACTGTCAACCCGACTTGTGGTCATGTTACTACTCATAGTGTAGTAACAAATTTTTTATACAAAACCCCAACATACCGACGATAATTGTAGAATTACAAATACTCAATCACTGTTTAATTATCATATAAAGCATTGAGGTTTTGTAAAACAGTTTGCAAAATGGTTTACAAAAAGGAGATTACTCACATTGCTAGTTTAGACTTTTCCTGGTGTTTTCCTGGTTAATATCTAATAATTTAAACAATGCACATGCGTTAGTATCATAACCCAATATTTACATAAGTAAAACCCTCCCCGAGACAGAACTCCAACGACTACGTCGGGCAGAACCTCGACAACCATTACGGAGCACTAGATCAATCGGGCAACGTATCTAATATGTAACCAGGGGTTATAATACTTACAATGGGGCAGAACTTCGTTAATTAGGGGGGTATTATGCCCGAGTATAATGTATACTATGCAGAAATTGAGAGAGAGATTGAAAGACTAAACGATTTCAAATGAACAGCCGATGGCCTCTATTTATAGTTGTGATCCGCCAGTCTCTCGCGCCCCGCGTAGACTCATGGGTGGTCTTACGCGGCCCGCGACATAGGGGTGTAGGGCCTAGCTTTGCTTATTCGTCGGATTTAGCTTTGCCACGAGTGAGCCACGTGGCAGCTCCGGGTGCCGCCTGGTGGGTTGGCTGTCGCGCCCCACGTAGGCCGAAGGCTAGGCCTTCGCGGCCCGCGAGCGCAACCAGAATTTTGTTTTTATTTTATTTTTATAAAATTAAAGGTATTTAGGGTCAAATTTCGTATACGGGGTGTGTTTTGAGGCATATAGGGATGTTATAACTATATTAAGGGTGTCGGAAAATTTTTTAGGAGGGTTGTTATATCCTCCCCACCTTAATTTAGAACTCGTCCTCGAGGTCTACTGGAATAGGTGTGGATATTTTCTTTGCATCTCTGATTCAAGCTGCCATGTGTACTCTGGTCCTCTCTTAGAATCCCATTTCACTTTAGCTAGAACTAATCTCTTGTGCTTGAGATTCTTGACTTTCCTGTCTTCAATCTGTAAAGGCTTTTCTATGAATTTGAGCTTTTCATTTACCTCTATATCCTTAAGAGATACTACTAATGACTCATCGGCTAAGCACTTTTTGAGATTGCAGATATGAAATACATCATGTATTCCTGCCATTTCCTCTAGCAGTTGTAGTTGATAGGCTACAGGTCCTATTCTTCTAAAAATCTCAAAAGGTCCAACGTACCTGGGGCGTAGCTTTCCTCTTTTGATGAATCTTACCACTCCTTTCCAAGGAGAGACTTTTAACAAAACTTTATCTTCTACTTGAAATTCCAATGGCTTCCGTTTGTTATCAGCATAACTTTTCTGTCGATCGCGTGTTGATTTCAGTCTTTCCTTGACTTGAATAATCTTGTCTGTGGTTTCTTGTACTATTTCAGGTCCAGACAGTTGCTTTTCTCCAATCTCTGCCCAACAGACCAGGGTTCGGCACTTTCGTCCATAAAGTGCTTCGAATGGTGCAGCATTGATACTGGTGTGATAACTGTTATTATAAGAAAATTCTATTAATGGTAAATGATCATCCCAATTACCTTCGAAATCAATTACACAAGCTCTAAGCATATCTTCCATTGTCTGAATTGTCCTTTCACTTTGTCCGTCCGTTTGTGGATGATAAGCGGTGCTTAGATTTAGCTTGGTTCCCATTGCTTTTTGGAAACTTGTCCAAAAATGAGAAGTAAAACGGCTATCTCTATCAGAAACAATTTATAAAGGAATACCATGTAATGAAACTGTAACAACTCTCATCAAAAGTCCTAATTATTATATTATGTTATCCAATAATAAACCCTAATAAAGAAACCCAAGTGATTCTGAACAAATCCTAAAATTTTCAGAACATTTGGAATCAGGATTAGGACCCCTAAAACTCAAGGGGGGTAAAACCCTAATTGATAATTATCTCTAAAATGCGTTGTAAAAACTGAGAATTCACGAAAAGTTGAGTCAGCAAAGCTAGTCCCAACCGTGGCTACCCTATAACCTATTTTTAACCCTTACGCACCGTAACAAATTAAGTCTTACGGTCCGTAAGCACCCTTACGCACCGTAACAATTTTAGGCTTACGGTCCGTAAGCAAAGTGAAATTTTAACTATAAATAGCAGACATTGGCAATCGAAATTGAAAGTTAAAACGACGTAAAAAGTCGAAAGATACACTGAGTTACGTTCTGTACACAAATTAAACACGAAGTGCTGCCGCAAAACAGGGTATTAGCACGATCGCTGCTATGATTCATTTTCCGATCGATCAATGTACTCAACGGGTGCTTAAGTGCTACCCACATTAGGGTGATGCTTTGTCATTAGTCGTTAATTCGACAGATGTTAAGCATAGCACTTTGTCACTCGTTGTGATGGTTGATCTCGTGAGTTATCGTAAATGCTGTATTGATTACTAACCCATTTTTGTGTGCATTGTTATATAAATTAGGTTAACCAGGCTAATTCATAGACTAGACTCTGTCCGTGTTAAATCAGCAATGTGAGTCATTCTCTTTTTATCAAATTACTTTACAAAACCCTATTTATTTCAAAGTTATAATTACAGGGATTAAGTTTATGTAATCACCATATTACAGCCGGTATGTGGGGTTTTGTATACATTACTTGATAATCTTCACCATTGGGGCAGCCAATGGGTGATATGACCATAGTCACAGACACCATTGGACGGAAGGGCCAATGGGTCGAGTGACAAAGTACTGTGGGTAATTGGTTTGATATCAGAAACATTGTAATCTTCCTTAATACTGTAAATTATAACAAATGTGTCATTTTAGTAAATAGAATGATTCACTCAGTATTTTTCCGCTGACAAAACCTTTTTCAAACATGTTTCAGGTGATTTGCTGTAATTCAGGAAAAATGCTGAGAAGCATTTCAAGCTTGAGAAAGTGGCTCATTATGAAAAGAAATAAGTTTTGTAAATGATTTCGTAGTAAAATCTTAATATTGTAAATTATCGGGGTTTTATCCCGAATTATGAATTAAAAAAAATCGGGAAAAATTTTAGCTTTAAACGATCCTGATAAATAAACTTCCGCTGTTAAACTCAATTAAATAAATACCACGAGAATTTCTGTCCCGCGGCTCCTGGAACGGGTCAAACCGGGTCGGGGGCCGTGACAGAAATAAGGTGGTATCAGAGCCACTGAGTTAAGCTAATTAAGTATTGAGAAATACTTAATTTTTCCTGATTACTATTCTGTGATTATGTGTTTTATTAACTAACTATTTGTTAGTTACAGTATGGGTAAACAAAAGCTGTCAAGTATCTATCTTAAATTAGATAGATCATCCAACGAGAAGGGAAGTTCATCCCGAAGCAAATCCTCGAATCAGGCTGTAATTCCTGAAGAAGGAATATTTGTGCGAAAGGCACAATACGAGGAATCACTTTCTCCTAGAAAAAGGGAAATGATTATTAAGAAAAGTAAAGAGAAAATCCGAGAAAAGAAGATTAAACGAGAAACCCAGGAATTAATCAATAAATCACCTTGGGAAGACAAGCTAGATGAGAATTGGGCAAATTTATATATGCTAGCCACAGTAGCAGAAAATATAAATTTTTAAATATTTTAAAATTTTAGCACCTTACCCTTTACAATCTAGAAACCTTGTGCAATAAATAAAATTTCAAACCCTAAGTGTGTTTTTCAGTTATCTTTGTAATAAATCAGTACACAGTGTAAAGGTTATTTTATGAAATTTATTTTAAGGTTTTAACTTCGTATTTTATGCATTTTGCATATATGCTACATCAGCATGAGTGGGATATCTGAAGCTTTTCAGAACCTCAATCTTTACCCGGTGAATATAGAAGTTTCCAAAGAAATTACTGGATACTTTCCTGATATAGAACAACCTGTAGAATTCAATGCTCCACCCTTGAAAAAGCCAAAACCCAAGAAAAGAAGGAAATACGTGTGGGGGAGTCGTATACGTAGGAAAAAGCCAGCCACAAAACTTCCCAAAATAAACAATCCTTTGAAAAAGGGAAAATAAATTATAACCGGAGAAAGTTCTAAACAACCGGAAATGGAAACTGAAGACAAGGAAGAGGTTACGGAGATAGGAATGCAGATGGAGGAAGGTACTAAAGAAATAGTAATGGATGTTGGGTAAGGCTCTAGATCAACCCAAATAGAAATCGGAGAGAGCTCCAATCAAAACCAGGGAAGGACCTTTCAAGATGAGATAGACTTTCTATTGGCAAGCTGTGAAACTATTCAGCCTGTCAATACTAATATTTTTACCTATCCTATAGAAAACCAACTCCCTATGAATTGGGAACCAGCAATCCCAGACCCAATAGTCCACTCCCAACCTATAGGAATGGACGAATGGTGGACGAACGATTGGTAATTTCAAAATATTGTCAACGATCCTTATTCCTTTCTTCCACAATTCGATCCAGAACCCCTACCTAATCCACCCATGAGTAACGAAAATATGGCTGAACTTCGCCATTTTGGTGAAGAGTTGATGGATGCGGGAAATAGAATCAGGGAAATAGGGGGACAAATTGCCTGGAAATATGATGAAAGGGAACTTCGTTTTTAGGACAACAAGTGACGAGAGATAGTAGGATGGTAAAAAGATGGTTGTGTAATAGTAATAGTAAAAATTAGTCTGTAAATACGAATAAAACTCTGTAAGATATGAGTGAGTAATGATGCATACTATACTAGATATAAAATGAAATCGAGAAATCGATTGTTTTGACTATATCTGTATTGTAAAATTTTCTGATTGTTTGTATATAATTGTTATTTAGCAGATACTAATAAAATTTATATATATTATCAGATGGCAAACAGTGGTAATGAACCTGTAAATGAAGTTAATCAGTCTGAGCAACATTCAGGAGATCAATATATGACTAGACAAGATATTGAAAATATTGTTGCTCAAGGGATAGCCAATGCTATTCCTGCAATCGTTGCTGCTGTAAAGAATCCAGTAGAACCGCAACAAATCGTTCCTAGTAAACTTAATACTGAAGATAACTTCAGTAATAGTGTAAACAGAAGCAATGATCATGTTAATCATGAACCACGACAAGCTCCGCTCCCTAAGAAAATGAAAGCCGCAACACCTGGTTGCACTTTCAAAGAATTCCTTGCTTGTAAACCCACTGAATTTGCAGGCATCGAAGGAGCAACTGCATCACTGCGTTGGTTAGAGAAAACCGAAGCAATAATTGCAATAAGTAAATGTGCCAAAGATGATCAGGTTATGTACGCGTCAAATCTTTTTAAAGAAGGAGCACTCGAATGGTGGAACACTGTGTTACAAGCCAAAGGAAGAGCCATAGCATATGCTATGAACTGGGAGGAATTTAAGAATTTGGTAGAAAGAAAATTCTGTCCTGAGTATGAAAAGGAACAAATGATAAATAAGTTCCTAAATCATCGGATGTTGGGTGTAGATTATCGCGGTTATACTTCGACATTCTTCGAATATGCTAGAGTGGTACCAACACTGGCTTCGCCAGAACCGGTACTCATTTCTCGTTACATTTGGGGATTAATTAGCGAAATCCGCAATATCGTTAAAGCTGCGAGACCTCGCACTATTGACGATACGGTAGAATTAGCTAATACTCTAACCGATGAACTGGTACGCACAAGAGATGAAGACAGGAAAAAGGAACTAGCTCAGAAGATTACCCAAGGATTTCGGGCGGGTAATAGTAATAATTTCAAGAAAAGAGGAACAGGGCAATATTCAAATCCACCTTTCTGTAGAAATTGCAAAAGGAAGCATTACGGAAAATGTAATGTAACCTGCAACCTTTGCAAGGGTATAGGACACCGTGAAGAAAACTGCAGAAAGAAAACCGTAATCTGTTTTAACTTTGGAGAAGCAGGGCATTATAAAACTGAATGTCCTAAATTGGTTAAACCAGTAGACAACAAACCTAAGGCAACTGAAGGAGCTACTAAGAAGAATGTCAGAGCATTCCAGCTAACAACTCAAGAAGCAGAACTCATCCCAGATGTGATAGCCGGTACGTTCTTAGTCCACAATGTATACGCAAAAGTATTATTTGACTCTGGTGCAAACCAAAGTTTTATCAATACTTTATTCTGTCAAGCTCTTAAGTTACCTTTAAACCCCATTAGGCAGATTTTTACAGTTGAAACCGCAGATAGGAATTCAGTTAAAATTAATCAGGTTTTGCAAAAAGTAGAAGTAGAACTTTCAGGTCATAAATTTGCTGCAAATCTATTACCTATGAAACTAGCTGAATTCGATGTCGTGTTAGGAATGGATTGGCTAATAGCCAACCATGCTCGAATTCTTTGTGATAGAAATTCCATAGAAATTCAGGCACCTACTGGAGAAGTAATTATGATTACAGGAGATAAACCACGGAAACCCATGAAGTTCATATCAGTAATGAAAGTTGCTAGTTATGAACGAAAACAAGGAATAGTATATATGATTTCAATAATCATTAATACTAAGAGTAAAGAACTTAAGGAAATTCCTGTAGTCTCAGAATACTCAGATGTATTCCCAGAAGAGTTACCTGGATTACCACCAGATAGGGAAGTAGAATTTAGGATTCATCTAATACCTGGAACTACACCGATAGCCAAGGCACCTTATCGGTTAGCTCCTACCGAAATGTTAGAACTAAAGAAACAATTAGATGAATTACTAAGTAAAGGATTCATACAACCTAGCTCATCCCCTTGGGGAGCGCCAGTGTTGTTTGTAAAGAAGAAGGATGGTTCGATGAGGATGTGTATTGATTATAGAGAACTGAATAAGGTTACAATTAAAAATCGATACCCATTACCTAGGATTGATGATCTTTTTGATCAACTGCAAGGGGCTAGATATTTTTCTAAGATTGATTTACGCTCCGGATATCATCAATTGAAGGTACAAGAAGAAGACATACCTGAAACTGCTTTCAGAACTAGGTATGGTCATTACGAGTTTACAGTCATACCCTTTGGATTAACGAATGCACCTGCAGCATTCATGGACATGATGAATAGGATCTGTAAACCGTATTTGGATAAATTTGTAATTGTCTTTATAGACGATATACTTATTTATTCCAAAAGTCAAGATGAACATCGTCAACACTTGCATGTACTCTTAACTTTGTTAAGAAAAGAAAAGCTGTACGCCAAATTCTCAAAGTGTGAATTTTGGTTACAAGAAGTACAATTCTTAGGACACATGGTGAATCATGAAGGTATTCACGTAGATCCTGCTAAGATAGAGGCGATTACCAATTGGAAGGTTCCCCAAACTGCAATGGAAATTAGGAGTTTTATAGGTTTAGCTGGGTACTATAGACGGTTTATTAAGGATTTTTCCAAAATAGCCATACCATTAACTAAGTTAACCTGTAAAACCATTAAGTTTGAATGGGGACCTAAACAAGAAGAGGCTTTTAGGATTTTGAAACAGAAACTAACCCATGCTCCAATCTTAGCCTTACCAGAAGGAACTGAAGATTTTGAAGTATATTGTGATGCTTCAAGACTAGGATTTGGATGTGTGCTTATGCAACGCAAGAAAGTAATTGCGTATGCTTCAAGACAATTGAAAAAGCATGAAGAAAATTATACGACTCATGATTTAGAGTTAGGAGCCGTAATTTTTGCCCTTAAGATTTGGAGACATTATCTTTACGGAAGTAAATTTATTGTCTACACAGACCACAAAAGTTTAAAATACATATTTGGGCAAAAAGAGTTGAACATGAGGCAAAGGAGATGGATGGAAATTTTAAGCGACTACGACTGTGATATCCAGTATCACGAAGGAAAAGCAAATGTAGTTGCAGATGCTTTATGTCGTAAGTATCATGAAAAACAACGACGAGTTCGTGCTCTCAGATTAAATTTACAAGTAGATTTAATGGAGCAATTAAAATATGTTCAAAAGACAGCAATAGAAGACATTGCTGAAGGAATGAAAGGACGAATCAAAGAATTAGAGAAAGGAGGTGATGGAATTTGGAGATTCCACAAAAGAAGAATTTGGGTACCGAAGCATGGAGAATTAAGAAATAAGATCCTTGAGGAAGCCCATAAATCTAGGTATACTATGCACCCAGGAAATAATAAGATGTACCAAGATTTAATAAAGAACTACTGGTAGATAGGAATGAAAAAGGATATAGCACTATATGTTTCTAAATGTCTTACTTGTTCACAAGTTAAGGCAGAACATCAGAAACCTTCAGGTTTATTACAACAGCTAGAGATGCCTGTATGGAAATGGGAGCTTATAACAATGGATTTTGTTACTAAGTTACCCAAAACCAGAAAAGGTAATGATGCGATTTGGGTAATTGTGGATCGATTAACCAAATCTGCTCACTTTCTACCTATGAAAGAAACCTTTAGCATGGAAAGATTGGCAAAGTTGTATGTAGATGAAGTCGTATCTCTACATGGAGTTCCACTCTCCATTGTATCAGATAGGGATAGTCGATTCACTTCCCATTTTTGGAAAAGTTTTCAAGAAACAATGGGAACTCGACTAAACTTAAGTACTGCATATCATCCCCAAACAGACGAACAAAGTGAAAGGACGATCCAAACTCTAGAAGACATGCTTCGAGCATGTGTAATAGATTTTGGTGGAAACTGGGATGATCATTTACCATTAATTGAATTCTCCTATAACAATAGTTATCATTCAAGCATCGAAACTGCACCATTCGAGGCATTATATGGAAGAAAATGCAGAACTCCAGTTTGTTGGGCAGAAATAGGAGAAAATCAATTGTCAGGTCCTGAAATAGTGCAAGAGACGACCGATAAGATTACTCAAATCAAGGAAAGGCTGAAGACTGCTCGAGATCGCCAGAAGAGTTATGCAGACAATAGATGCAAGCCATTAGAATTCCAAGTTGGAGACAGAGTACTGTTAAAAGTTTCTCCTTGGAAAGGAGTTGTGAGATTCGGTAAGAAAGGAAAGCTAAGTCCAAGATACGTAGGACCATTTCCAGTGATCCAACGTATAGGACCAGTTGCTTATCGTTTACAACTACCAGAAGAATTAGCTGGAGTACATGATGTATTTCATGTATCCATTCTCAAGAAATGTCTAGCAGACGAATCTCTGGTAGTACCTCTTCAAGACATAAAAGTAAACGAAAAGTTAAAATTTGGGGAGAAACCTCTTCAGATACAAGACAGAAAAGTGAAGTTTCTCAAGCACAAACGCCTAGTACTAGTTAAAGTAAAGTGGGATTCAAATAGAGGAGCTGAATACACTTGGGAGCTGGAATCAGAAATGAAGCGAAAATATCCACATTTATTCCAGTAAATCTCGAGGATGAGATTTTTATTAAGGTGGGGAGAATGTAACAACTCTCATCAAAAGTCCTAATTATTTTATTATTTTATCCAATAATAAACCCTAATTAAGAAACCCAAGTGATTCTGAACAAATCCTAAAATTTTCAGAACATTTGGAATCAGGATTAGGACCCCTAAAACTCAAGGGGGGTAAAACCCTAATTGATAATTATCTCTAAAATGCGTTGTAAAAACTGAGAATTCACGAAAAGTTGAGTCAGCAAAGCTAGTCCCAACCGTGGCTACCCTATAACCTATTTTTAACCCTTACGCACCGTAACAAATTAAGTCTTACGGTCCGTAAGCACCCTTACGCACAGTAACAATTTTAGGCTTACGGTCCGTAAGCAAAGTGAAATTTTAACTATAAATAGCAGACATTGGCAATCGAAATTGAAAGTTAAAACGACGTAAAAAGTCGAAAGATACACTGAGTTACGTTCTGTACACAAATTAAACACGAAGTGCTGCCGCAAAACAGGGTATTAGCACGATCGCTGCTACGATTCATTTTCCGATCGATCAATGTACTCAACGGGTGCTTAAGTGCTGCCCAAATTAGGGTGATGCTTTGTCATTAGTCGTTAATTCGACAGATGTTAAGCATAGCACTTTGTCACTCGTTGTGATGGTTGATCTCGTGAGTTATCGTAAATGCTGTATTGATTACTAACCCATTTTTGTGTGCATTGTTATATAAATTAGGTTAACCAGGCTAATTCATAGACTAGACTCTGTCCGTGTTAAATCAGCAATGTGAGTCATTCTCTTTTTATCAAATTACTTTACAAAACCCTATTTATTTCAAAGTTATAATTACAGGGATTAAGTTTATGTAATCACCATATTACAGCCGGTATGTGGGGTTTTGTATACATTACTTGATAATCTTCACCATTGGGGCAACCAATGGGTGATATGACCATAGTCACAGACACCATTGGACGGAAGGGCCAATAGGTCGAGTGACAAAGTACTGTGGGTAATTGGTTTGATATCAGAAACATTGTAATCTTCCTTAATACTGTAAATTATAACAAATGTGTCATTTTAGTAAATAGAATGATTCACTCAGTATTTTTCCGCTGACAAAACCTTTTTCAAACATGTTTCAGGTGATCTGTTGTAATTCAGGAAAAATGCTGAGAAGCATTTCAAGCTTGAGAAAGTGGCTCATTATGAAAAGAAATAAGTTTTGTAAATGATTTCGTAGTAAAATCTTAATATTGTAAATTATCGGGGTTTTATCCCGAATTATGAATTAAAATAAATCGGGAAAAATTTTAGCTTTAAACGATCCTGATAAATAAACTTCCGCTGTTAAACTCAATTAAATAAATACCACGGAAATTTTTGTCCCGCGGCTCCTGGAACGGGTCAAACCGGGTCGGGGGCCGTGACAGAAACTATTTCATTTACATATAATTTGGCTAATTGTTCCATACTGAATGTTTCTTTCATCGGTAGGAAATGAGCAGACTTGTTTAATCTATCTACAATCACCCAGATTGTATCATTACCTTTTCTCATTTTGGGTAATTTGGTAACAAAGTCCATTGTTATCAATTCCCATTTCCATACAGGCATTTCCATTTGCTGTAATAAACCTGAGGGTTTCTGATGTTCAGCTTTAACCTGTGAACAGGTTAGACATTGGGCAACATAAGCTGCTATATCCTTTTTCATTCCTATCCACCAGAAATTATTTCTTAAATCTTGATACATTTTATCACTTCCAGGATGTATCGTATACTTAGACTTATGGGCTTCGTCTAATAGTCGGTGGCGTAGGTTTCCTAATTTAGGTATCCACATTCTTTTCTTATGGAATCTCCAAATTCCATCTGTTCCTTGTTCTAATTCCTTAATCATACCTTTCAGTTTCTCAGTATCATCCTTGATTACCGATTCTTGTACTTCTCTGATCTGGTCATTTAAATCTACTTGTAAAATTAATTTAAGAGAACGTACACTTTTTGGCTTTTCATGATACTTTCGACTTAAAGTATCAGCAACTACATTAGCCTTTCCTTCATTATACTGGATATTACAATCATAATCACTAAGAAATTCCATCCAGCATCTTTGTCTCATATTCAACTCTTTTTGCCCGAAAATGTACCTTAAACTCTTATGATCAGTGAAGACAACAAATTTATTTCCATATAAATAGTGTCTCCAAATCTTAAGGGCAAAAATTATAGCTCCTAACTCTAAATCATGTGTTGTATAATTTTCTTCATAATTCTTAAGTTGTCTAGAAGCGTATGCTATAACCTTCTGGCTTTGCATCAACACACATCCATAACCTAACTTAGAAGCGTCACAATAGACTTCAAAGTCTTCAGTTCCTTCTGGTAATGCTAGTATGGGTGTGTTGGTTAATTTTTGCTTAAGAATTCTAAATGCTTCTTCTTGTTTTAATCCCCATTCAAACTTAACAGATTTACAGGTTAACTTAGTCAAAGGAATGGCTATTCTAGAAAAATCTCGAATAAACTTTCTATAATAACCAGCTAATCCTAGAAAGCTTCTAACCTCTGTTGGTGATTCAAGGACTTTCCATTTAGTAATTGCCTCGATCTTTGTGGAATCCACATGAATTCCTTCATGGTTAACTAAATGTCCAAGAAACTGTACATCCTCTAACCTGAATTCGCATTTTGAAAATTTAGCATAAAGCTTTTCTTTTCTCAGCAAATTTAAAAGTATATGCAGATGCGCTGCATGCTCCTTTTCACTTTTGGAGTAAATTAGAATATCATCTATAAAGACAATTATGAATTTATCTAAATATGGCTTACATATTCGGTTCATCATGTCCATAAATGCGGCTGGGGCATTGGTTAAACCAAATGGCATGACAGTAAATTCATAATGGCCATACCTTGTTCTGAAAGCGATCTTAGGAATGTCCTCTTCCTGTACCTTTAATTGATGATATCCTGAACGTAAATCGATCTTAGAAAAGAATCGAGCTCCTTGCAATTGATCAAATAGATCATCGATTCTCGGTAATGGGTACCGATTTTTAATCGTGACCTTATTCAATTCACGGTAATCAATGCACATACGCATTGATCCGTCTTTCTTTTTGACGAACAAGATCGGTGCTCCCCATGGCGATGAGCTTGGCTGTATGAATCGTTTCTCCAATAGTTCGTCTAACTGTTATTTCAGTTCTTACATTTCTGCAGGTGTCAAACGGTAGGGTGCTTTGGCAATTGGTGCTGTTCCTGGTAGCAGATGAATTCTAAATTCGACTTCCCTGTCTGGCGGTAGTCCTAGTAATTCTTCTAGAAATACCTCTGGAAATTGAGATACTACAGGGATATCTTTTAATTCTTTTCCCTTAGTGTTAATGATTATGGAAATCATATACACTAGTAATCCTTTTCTTGCACAACTTACAGTTTTCATCACAGAGATGAATTTTGTACATCTAGTTGGCTTATCTCCTTTAATTGTGATCTTTTCGTCTCTTGGTGAATTTACTTGTATTGAATTTTGATCACATAGAATACTGCCTTTATTGGCTATTAACCAATCCATTCCTAATACAAAGTCAAATCCTGCCAGATTCATTGAGTACAGATTTGCAATAAAATTTTGATTTAAAATTTCTATTCTTGCTCCCTGCAAGACTTTAGAAATTTTAATGGTTTCTCCATTTGCTGTTTCTACCAGACATTCTTGTTGAAGTTTAGTTAATGGTTGGTTGAGAATTTTGCAAAATGAAGTATTAATAAAACTTTGGTTCACACCAAAGTCAAATAATACTTTAGCAAAAACATCATTAACTAAAAACGTACCGGCGATCACGTCCGGGATCATCTTTGCTTCTTCTGCAGTTAGAACAAATGCTCTAGCATTTTTAGTAGTTTTGTTGTTCGTGGCCGGAGCTAGTTTCGGACAATTCGGCTTAATGTGCCCCTTTTCTCCACAGTTGAAGCATACTCCATTACTAGGTTTCTTCCTACAATCTTCTTCCTTGTGTCCTGGTATCTTGCAGTAGTTGCAGTAGGTGGAGCATCTCCCAGAATGCTTCTTCTTACAAGCTTTACAGTAAGGTGTAGAGGTAGAACCTATATTTTTCCCACAGTTAGAATTACCGTAACGAAAATCTTGGGTAAGTCTTTGAGCTAGGTTCCTCCTCTGGTTTTCTTCTTGTGTACGTACCAGTTCATCAGTCAAGGTGTTTGCTAGTTCTACAGCTTCTTCTATGGTTGGTGGTCTAGCTGCCTTGACTACATGTCTAATCTCACTAATTAATCCCCAGATGTAACGAGAGATTAACACTTGTTCTGGTGATGCTAGAGTTGGCACTATTCTAGCATATTCAAAGAATGTAGTAGTGTAACCCTTGCTATCTACTCTAGTTATTCTTAGGTTTAAGAATTTATTAGCTATCTGCTCCTTTTCATTAGGAGGACAGAATTTCCTTTCCACCATATTCTTAAACTCAATCCATTCCATACTATATACCCTGTTACTTCCCCTAGACTGGAGGATAGTGTTCCACCATTCTAGAGCTGCATTCTTAAACAGATTGGAAGCAAACATTATCTTATCTTCTTCTGCCCACTTGCTTATTTTTAAGACTACTTCAGTCTTTTCAAACCAGCGTAGAGCTGCAATGGCTCCTTCATTGCCCGAGAATTTTATTAGTTTGCAGGACCAGAATTCTTTGTAAGAACAACAATAAGACATGGTTCTTCTTCTTTTTGGAATTGGCAATTGAAGAAATGGCCCATTGTTCACGCTGTGTTCAGGTTCAGTATGGGTTCGCTTACTTCCACTATTACTGTTATTATTATCCGCTTCCCTAACATGTCGGATAATAGATGGCAGAGCATCTCTAATTCCTTGGGATACTATATGTCGGATAGCACTGTTATTTATCTGGTTTTCATTATTATGGTTTTCCTGATCATTGTCGGCCATCTGGATTTTAAACATTTACCAAGTATTAATATCACAAAATAATATTAAATACGAATAATCACACAACAACACATTGATCCAAAATCGTCGTCATTGCGACCTTTACTCTATTTTATATTATGCATCTATATTTATTACAAATACAACTGGAATTGAAATTACAATACTAGTATGCATTAATAATTATAGGGTTATCAATCTTAGTTTGGAAAATATTATATATATTCAAACATATATTATTATTTTTATTATTATTACTACTACTGATAGGGGTTTATCCAGAATTGCATATTATGCTCGTCATATTTCCAGACGAGTCGTTCCCCTGTCTATCTCATCCAATCACTTCCTTCTAGGATCTCCTCACCAAAGGTTTGGAGTTCCTGTAGGTTCTCAGTATTTATGGGTGGGGCTGGGGCTGGTATCGGGTCAGGAAACTGGGGCATGGGTTCTTCCTGAGGGTACGGGTTCTCTAGAATTTTCCTGATATATTGGTCATTATCATAATAGGGGTCTAGAGGGTCAAGGTCTAGGTAGGGTCCTACTAGATCTTGCATGGGCTCTTCTATTGGGATTGGGTAACGTTGTTGGTAATCCATGTGGTCGTCAAACCACGGGTCATAGTCTGGTGGAGGGGGTGCTGAGATTCTAGGGATTTCAGCTGGGTCTAGGTCGGGTAGTGGGTTCTGGTCAGCTGGGTCAATCTCTACTTCCATGGATTGTGTTGGAAATAACTGCAGTGGTTGTGGTGCTATGAGTTGTTCTAGATTTGGGTCTGCAGCGGTAGTAGCTAATATGTGAAAATTAGCTAATCTCCTATTGAGTATGTTCAAGGTTTGAATATTCATTTCTCTATTGGCCGCTGCTAAGGCCCTTTGCTGCTGTAACTTTTTCATCCTCTTTCTACGTTCGTGAGCTCCTTTGTTGAACCATCCTCTCTTCTTGGGAGGGAATGGTTCTTCAGATTGTGCCTTGAACACGAAAATTCCTTCTTCGGTATCAGCCGAATACCTCGAGGGGGTAGACTGGGAAGAGGTTCCTTCGTTCCTAGGAGAGTTGGACAACTGACGGTAAGCGTCTAAAGGTCCTTGATCACTCATACTGTAAACTAACAAATTGTCAAATAACCCAAAATGATAATATACACGTATGCACATAACTTCATTGATTATTTCCATACAACATTTATAATTTCAATGTCAGCAGAACACCTCTTTGGCTGAAACCAGTGGCTAAGCTCTGATACCACCTTCTGTCGCAACCCCCGACCCCTGCCTCGGGAGGCGGGCTGCCGCGGCCTACTCAGAGATGGTGGTATCGGTGTTTATCATTATTTGGCAGCAGAAATTTCATCAGGACCGTAGTTAGGAAATATTTTATCAGAGTAAAACACCACAGTTTTATATTAATAAACACATGGGTAAAACCGAAGTTTCTATTACAAACATGTTTATAGGGATAAACCCTATTTTATTGAAGAAAACATCTTTCATTATTAGGTAACTTTTATAGCCACATTTTTCCAAGCCTTCAGTGCTCTCCAGCTGGGTTCTATTTTGGCTTTCACATTTTGTTACATTAAACACGTTTAAAAACATTTTGTCTGTGGGAAATACTGGTGAGTGAATCCCAGTTTAATCAAGACAGGTTTTATCCTTGTACAGTATTGAGGGCAACCAGCAATTACATTTGTTTATTTATTCTACCTTAATTACCACCCATGGTACTGTCAACCCGGCTTGTGGTCATGTTACTACTCACAATGTAGTAACAAATTTTGTATACAAAACCCCAACATACCGACGATAATTGTAGAATTACAAATACTCAATCACTGTTTAATTATCATATAAAGCATTGAGGTTTTGTAAAACAGTTTGCAAAAAGGTTTACAAAAAGGAGATTACTCACATTGCTAGTTTAGACTTTTCCTGGTGTTTTCCTGGTTAAAATCTAATAATTTAAACAATGCACATGCGTTAGTATCATAACCCAATATTTACATTAGTAATACCCTCCCCGAGACAGAACTCCAATGACTACGTCGGGCAGAACCTCGACAGCCGTTACGGAGCACTAGATCAATCGGGCAGCAAATCTAATACATAACCAGGGGTTATAATACTTACAACAGGGCAGAACTTCATTAATTAGGGGGGTATTATGCACGAGTATAGTGTATACTATGTAGAAATTAAGAGAGATATTGAAAGACTTAACGATTTCAAATGAACAGCTGATGGCCTCTATTTATAGTTGTGATCCGCCAGTCTCTCGCTCCCCGCGTAGACTCAGGGGTGGTCTTACGCGACCCGCGACATAGGGGTGTAGGGCCTAGCTTTGCTTATTCGTCGGATTTAGCTTTGACACGAGTGAGCCACGTGGCAGCTCTGGGTGCCGCCTGGTGAGTTGGCTGTCGCGCCCCGCGAGCGCAACCAGAATTCTTTTTTTATTTGATTTTTATAAAATTAAAGGTATTTAGGGTCAAATTTCGTATACGGGGTGTGTTTTGAGGCATATAGGGATGTTATAATTATATTAAGGGTGTCGGAAAAATTTTTAGGAGGGTTGTTATAAGATGTCACGGATCAAACAGTAATAGAAAAGGTCCTTCGAAGTTTGCCCACAAGGTGGGATCATGTGGTCACGACAATAGAAGAATCTAAAGATCTGTCAACGCTCACGTTCGATCAATTGATGGGTCATTGCAATCCCACAAGATAAGGGTTAATCGCAGTTTTGAAAAGGTTGAAGACGAACATGTGTTTCTGGCTCGTGAAGTTGACAATCCGCTCTTCACAAGAGTACGTGGAAGAAGCGGTATGCGTGGCCGTGGCAGGGGACGTGGACGATCCAGTGGTTAGATTTGAAAAGATTCGAGTAGTCCTTGCTTTAGCAGCTCAAAAAGGATGGATTGCATATCAATTTGATGTTAACTCTGCGTTTTTAAATGGTGTGCTAAAGGAGGAAGTGTATGTTGTGCAACCACCTTGTTTTGAAATGGAAGGGCAAGAAAATAAAGTGTTTAAGTTGCATAAGGCCTTGTACAGCTTAAAACAGGCGCCAAGAGCATGGTACAGCAGGATAGATGGGTGTTTAGTTCAACATGGTTATAAACAAAGTCAAAGTGAACCCATTTTGTATGTAAAAGGAAGCGGGACAGATGATATGATTGTGGTATGTTTGTATGCGGACGATATTGTGTACACTAGTTCGTCGGAGAAACTACTTGCAGAATTTTGACAAAAGATGGTGAATGAATTCGAGATGACAGATATTAGGCAGCTGAACTATTTTCTTGGCTTGGAGGAAACTCAAAGAAAAGATGGTACATTCGTTGGTCAGCAGAAGTATGCTCGTGATTTGTTAAATCGGTTTGGTTTGAGTAAGTGTAAAATTGCTACCACTCCGATGAATGTTAATGAAAAGTTACAACAAGAAGATGGAGGAACGGCTGTAGATGAATATCAGTTTAGAAGTCTAGTGGGTGGTCTCATTTACTTGGCTCATTCTCGTCCCGATATTACGCATGCCGTGGGGGTCATTTTAAGGTTTATGCACAAACCTTCTATAATTCACTTGGGAGCAGCTAAAAGCGTACTGAGGTATGTTGCTGGTTCCATTGATCTTGGTCTTTGGTAACGGAAAACAGGAAGTGTTAGTCTCACTGGGTACACCGATGTGATTGGGCGAGTTATGTGGAAGATAGAAAAAGTACATCAGCAAATTTGTTCTCGATTGGGTCTGGTGTTGTCTGATGGTGCTCAAAGAAACAAGAAGTTGTGGTTCTTTCAACGACGGAGGCCGAATACATTGCTGCCACAGCTGCTGCTGCTTGTCAGGCTACTTGGCTAAGGAAAATTCTAATAGAGCTTGGACAGGAACAAAAAGCTGCTACACCAATCTTCGGTGTCGCAGAACAATAGCAACAGCAGCGAGCTGTTTCCTGATGTATGCAGGTCCATTACAGACCGTAAGCCTCAAAGTCTTACGGTCCGTAAGGACCTAAGACAGTGTAATACAGTTTTAGCACAACATCTTTACGGACCGTAAGCCAATATGCCTTGCGGTCCATAAGACCTCCTGGCACGCAACAATTTAAATACCTTACGGACCGTAAGCCAATATGCTTTGCGGTCCGTAAGGACTTCCAGAATGTAATATTTGAACATTTGACCCCTTGGTTCAACCAGTTATCGGTATACGCAATATGAGTCACTATCCTTTCGCACAGTGGGGATTAGTTTGATATATGGGACACGTTTCGGCTAACGCACAATAATTGTCCTTCTCCTTCCTAGAGTCAGTATTAGTCGGAGATACGGGACATGTTTCAGTGTACGTATAGTGCGGGTCCTTCCTCCATCCACATAGTCAGGATTAGTTGGAGGATTGGACACTTGTCGTCACATAGTTGGACAAAAATTTTCAGGGTGTTACACGACACGTGGCAATTATTAAATGTAGATATTAAGGGTATCAATTCAATTTCCAAAATAATTCAATTTGGGGATAAAATATTTAGTAACCATTTTTTTGATAATTTAAGATATAAAATATTTTCTAACTAGATATACTATCCACCGCTAAAACCATGCCGAATAGCACCAATGCCATATCACCACCAGCGACGACCAATACCAAAGTTACGGCATGTTAATGCGACGAAAGTAGATGACATAAAAACGTAGAAAATAATAATTAAGTCGATTTAAGAACCACGCGTTGTAACAAACCTCTCAAATCGGAAAAAAGTAGATTACGTAAAAACGTTGAACCACACACGCACGTTGAGTTAACTCGCAAAATCTAGTACGAAGCATAAAAACGTTGAACCACTCACGCACGTTACGCCGTGCTAACTCGTAAAATTTAAAACAAAACGTAAAACGAAAAACCTGTGAAATGTAACACCCCGAAAATGTAATTCTTTTAATTAAAATGAAAGGTTGGTAATTAAACAAGTGAACTAACTAGGATTTAAAATAACCTAGATAGATAAAAATCTTGTAGTAACTTATGAGAGGGTTAAAAAGTACTAAACATAAACTAAATGAAAGTTGGGGGACCAAAAGTGATTAAATTGGAAATAATTTTAATAAAACATAAAGTTAAAATCCAAACACACACAAGTGCGTGTGTCTTGATCGATACAAGCAGAGGGCGACCAAGGGAGAACCCCACAACCCTAGTTCTTGTCTAATGTCTCAAATTGAAGGTCCAAATCCATTCTAAATCAAAATCCGAGTCCGAATTAGTGATCTCTACTGAAAAAGGAGTCACAAGGTATGTAAATTTCATGAGAAATCTCTAGTTGAAATTCTGAGTAAACTTATAGAATTCGAAATTGAGGATGCATGTTTGTTATGCAGATGAAATAGGAACATTGTAGTGTCTAGGAGTAAACCCACAAGTATATGTTGAAATCATGCTTGATTCTAGTAAAAAATCCATGAACACCATTGTAGGTGATTAGTGGGTTAGGTAGAACTTGATAAACACTAGGAATTTGGTGGTTGTTCTAGTGTAAATTGATAATTGTGAAGTGATTTCAGAATTATAGAGGCTAACATTTATGTAAGATAGTTCGATTAATGTAAATTTGGGCTATATGACAAGTTATGAACTTGTTAATAAATCATGTAAAATTCTGCCCTTAAAGTGTTTGTATAAATGCCTCAAAGAAAGCTTAAAACTGAAATTCCAAGTTAAAACGCATATTTGTGATGTTTCGGAAAACTATGCGATATATGATTTGAAAAGGGTTCTAAACATGCCATGGTTGAACTCTATAGGAAAGGAAGCCGGAGCGTCTAGTGGACAAGCTGGTGGTGAAGCACGATTGAAGGGTTTGCTTTGAAGGTATGTAACTTGATTCGTTACATTAAGTAATTTGATATTAGAATATGTATAGTTGTGTTGTAGAATCGAAGTTGTGTTGATTGTAGCGACAATGTTCGTTACTTGAATTAATAAGTTAAGAATTGACTAGAAATCGTTTGGTAGTCATTATATTGGAGGATTCCAAAGATGAGCCAAACGGGTCGAATAATGGTGTAAATTGTAGTGTTAGTGTTTTAATAGTTAGTATTGGCGATAACAATCACAAGGGCATGAAGCCATGGGATTGGTAATGAGATGCCGGTGATAACAAGCCCCGGATGTTGGGTATAAGGCGCCTTATGTTTGCTATTAATACGGTAGCAAAATGGGTGAAAGTAGAATGGGTCGAACAATGGTTTAGTGATTTTTGGTCATTCGGTCCGTAAATCAAATTTTGGGTATGGTAATTGTAATAGGCACGTCGGTAATGAATTTACGGACGTATACGAAAAAGAATCACCTAAAACGGACCTTCGGATCAAAAGTTATGACCATTTGAAGTTAATTTTGGTGAAATCCAGAGCTGGCGGGAAATGCAGGTCAATAACCTGCACCTGCTAGAAAATGGTCTCCCCCGCGCCACGCGACAGGATCCTTTGGATTGGGCGCGACACGCGGAAGCCGTCGCGACACACGACAGGTTGAGTGGGTTCTGGCACGACACGCGGCAGGACCAAAACTGAATTTTTTTTTTTTTAATATTTTGATGCTGGAACTAGTTTATACGCACTATTTCAACGTCAAAACTAACTTTTCAAGTGGTTTTGACCTTAGGTAATGATGGGGACTTTCCGGATGGCGATCAAGCATATTTTGAAGAACCGAACACAAACCTATCAAGCTTTCGCGTTAATTTAACTTGTTTAGACAATGTTTAGAATGTAAACTCTTTCACTAATCATGTTTTGAATGTTTAAACTAGTTTAGTAGTTAACTAGTATGTAGCAACTTTAATAATTCAAATTTTGTACTTGTGCTAAAGTAAGGTATCCTTTTATAAAACCACGCGTATTTACAATAGAATTTGAATAGAAATTAGAAGGGTGTTACAAGTTGGTAATCAGAGCTTAAGGTTGTCAACAAAGTGTTCAGTTCAAGCTTGATCGATCGTCCGGTAAGGATTAATTATTTATTTTAGTAGATCTTATCCTATGTAAGTAAAAGAGATGGGAATTAATGTGCACGGGAAGAGTGCTTTAACACACTCAAACCCGGAAAGTGCACTAAATGAGAACGGTCAAAGCATGTCAGGAACTTGGCTAAACCGAAGTAGATAAAGCTATGTTATAAATGAAATGTTTAATAATTGATGTAAACATTTCAGTTTCAAGATGACGAAAAGGAATGAAAATGATCCGGTGCCGACAAGCACCGAACAAATGAAAGAAATAATTGCCGAAGAAGTGGGAAAGGCAATTGAGGGTAGTGTGTCCAGTTTCATAGACAAAATTCAAAACACGGTGTTATCGTTAGTCGAAGAACGAGTTAAAAGGTTGGAAGATAATGTCAACCTTATGAGAGAGAAAGCTGGAGAACGTAAGGGATGTTCGTATAAGGAGTTCATGGCGTGTAAACCACCGATTTACAACGGGGAGGTTGACCCGATAATATGCCAAAGATGGCTAAGTGACGTCGAAGGGGTGTTCGAAAGGACCCCCTGTGACGTGAGTGATTTTGTTGCTTACGGAACGAGTCAGTTGAGGGGTCAAGCCAAGGATTGATGGGACAACAAAAAGAAAGAGATAGGAGCCGAAGCGGCAAGGGCCATAACATGGGACGAGTTTAAGGTGCCATTCCTTAAACATCATAGTCCCAAGGCAGTCATCAACATGATCAAGGAGGAGTTAATCCAGTTAAGACAAAGGGGTGAAACGACTGATAAAATCACGGGTATATTCACGGATAAGCTGAGGTTCTGTGATGAGTTAGTGACTACGAAGAAGCAAAAGATATATTATTATTATAATATGTTAAGTGCGGAATACCGGGAGTTTATGACTCCCTCGAAATATGAAACCCTCACGGAAATCATTAACACCGCCCGGGAGCGGGAAATCGAGTTGAAGAAACAAATCGAGAGGGGCGAGCGAAGGGCACAGGATGTGAATCCAAGCCCTACAAAGAAGGCTCGAACGGCTGAATCGGAAAAGAAAACGGATGCAAAGGGTGGGTCGCCAAGTTGCAAAGTTTGTGGAAAAGGTCACAAGGGCGAGTGTCGTTTCAAAGACAAGCCGTGTCCCATATGCGGGAAAACGGGGCACACAGCATCTCTATGTACGGGTAAAGTCTCAGTTTGTTACAAATGCTATCAGCCCGGCCACAAAATGTCTGAATGCCCAGACTTAGTTGGAAAGAAAGACACTAAAGATTCTCCAACAGAAGCTCCAAAGGCGAAGGCCAGGTCCTTCCAACTTACAGCGGCTGAAGCGAAAACAGAAGCCGATGTGGTCTCAGGTATATTCGCAATAAACTCGATTCCTGCACGTGTGTTACTTGATACGGGTGCGAATAAATCCTTCATTTCACATGGATTTATTCAACATCCTTCATTTGTATTGACAAAATTATCGGTGCCCTTAGAAGTCGAAATAGGGGACAACAAAAGTTTCATAGTTTATGATATTTATCAAAGTTGCAAATTAAGTATCGATGATGAGGAATATTTGATAGATCTAATCCCGATGTCGATGGGAGAGTTTCAAGTAGTTGTTGGGATGGATCGGCTATCTCGACACCACGCAAAGGTTGTGTGTTTCCGTAAGGAGATAAAGCTAACATCTCCGAGCGGAAAACAAGTCACCATCTATGGCGAGAAAGGAGGCAATCCTATAATATGCTCGATGTTGAAAGCTCACAAGCTCATGAAGCATGGATGTAGGGCGTTTATGATATACGCTAACGAACCCGAGAAAGAATCACTGAAGATTGGAGACGTACCGGTAGTACGTGACTTCGAAGATGTGTTTCCGGAAGATCTTCCGGGGATACCGCCCGAACGGGAGGTAGAGTTCGGAATCGAATTGGTTCAGGGCACGAAACCCGTAGCTAAAGCACCATTCCGACTCGCGCCGTCGGAATTACAAGAATTGATGTCGCAAATTCAAGACTTGCTCGACAAAGGATTTATAAGGCCGAGTGTGCCTCCTTGGGGCGCACCGGTACTATTCGTGAAAAAGAAGGACGGGAGCATGCGAATGTGTATCGATTGCCGGGAGTTAAACAAACTCACGGTAAAGAATCGATACCCGCTTCCGAGAATAGACGACCTATTCGACCAATTACAAGGTGCGAATTGGTTTTCGAAAATCGACCTTAGATCGGGGTATCACCAATTAAAAGTCAAGGAAGAGGATGTACCGAAAACGGCTTTCCGCACGTGATACGGGCATTATGAGTTCCTCGTGATGTCATTCGGGCTGACGAATGCACCCGCGGCTTTCATGGACCTCATGAACCGGGTTTGCAAGCCAATTTTGGACAAGTCGGTAATCGTGTTTATCGACGATATTATGGTGTACTCAAAAAGTCAGGCGGAGCATGCGCGTCACTTACAGGAAGTAATAGAGACACTCAGACGAGAAAGGTTGTATGCGAAATTTTCAAAGTGCGCCTTTTGGTTACGAGAGGTGCAATTCCTCGGCCACATCATAAGTGCCGACGGGATATTGGTGGATCCATCAAAGATAGAGGCTGTGTCGAAATGGAGCCCTCCGAAGAATCCTTCGGAAATTAGAAGCTTCTTAGGTGTAACACCCTTGCTTGTTTAATACAATATTTTATATAAGTTTCGTAAAAATGCATGTTTTTACGATTGCACGTAAGTATGTCAATACGAATTTACTAAAACTTTTACAATTTAAAAGTTAATGAACAACTTAGTGTAATTGAATTCGTAGTTTAAAAGATACGACGAAACGTCGCGCGGAAGCTTTTAACTTTATCGTGTTCGGTTCTTCTTCGAGCTTGATCTTCATCCGGGCTCTCTTAGCAATCACCTATGATCAAAACCAACTTAAAAGTTAGTTTTGATAGTTAAATAACAAGTTTAAACAAGTTATATGGGTCAAACAAACAAATTTAAACATTTTTCAAGTTCAGGGGGGCTAGGCGTCACGCCTAGGGGCTAGATGCCCCACCTAGCCCCCTTTTTGGCAGAATGTTCATATTATGTTGCTGCAAATTCCCAGCATGACCCGATTTCACGGAAACGAGCATAACTCTCTCGTTTTTAATCCGTTTTACCCGATTCTTTTTCCTACGCATCCGTAATTTAATTCTCCATCATATGGAGTTAAAATCCAACATCCAACATAATAAATTTTGAGACTTCTAAGCCTTCGACTCGTTACCTTTTTATCTCATTTTAACCCATTTATGCATTTTATCAAACAAACATATTTGTTTGATTCCTATATCACATACACTTATTCAAACTAATGTTATCTGCCATTTTAGGTTCTAATCATAGGTTTATTATACAATTTAAACCTGTTTTCGCTCGTATGCTTATTTTGACCCGTTAAGGGTATTTAAGCACTTTCGAGCCTAAAATCGCTTTCGATTGCTTCTAGCATTCCATCACCACATTTCTTATCCTATAATCTCCCACCACAACTGTATTTATGGTGGGTTTAATGTGGTGATCTATATAAACCAAATTTTACCTCTCGAATCATTATTTTACGGCAAAAAAACTCAAATAGTGCCATTTGACTAATATAATACCTCTTTCAGCTTCTATACTTATTCTAAGTATTTACCTAATCATAAAACTCGTTTCAAAACAACCATTCAGGGTTGTTTGTTCAATTTAGCCTACAAGGGCGTTTTGGTCGATTTTGGTCCTTCTTTTACGACGAAGGACTCTCACCAATTATTCGACCAAAATAGCACTTTTAACTACAACATAATTATGCATACCTGGCTCGGATCAACATATTGACCCGTTTTAATACCTTGTCTTGACTTATTTGTTATTTCATAGCTTCGCTAATTCACGAGCCGTTCATCCTGCGAGCATGAGACTCGACATACACTTATTAGTCGTTATTTGTCAAATGGTATCCATATTACCATTTGATCCATTTTTACTCTTTTTACTAGTTTTGGCTTACTTATAAAGTAGCCGTTCGAAAACTCATTTTATCTTATTCTTTTCTTGGCTAATTTACCGTTCCACCCCGTTTTACCATTTCTATGGTTTCTAACATTTGTTTCCGATTCCGACCCAAATCATTTCGTGTCGGAAACCATATTTCGAATATTATCTCCATTGTATTTATAACTTATAGAATAGATATGTATTCTACAGAAAGGTGTAAATTTCACTTACCTCTCATCCGGTTTACGCTTTTCGTCGCGTACTTGATTTGTTTGACCCGCTTTCTCCCCAAGCTTCACCTAGCTGGTTAAGCGCCAACTATTATTCATCATTCACAAGGTGGTTAGTTTAATCATGATTAGTACGATTATTCCACCTTACGCATTTCTATATCTAATTATCATTCATCACATCGTAGGTCAGTTTGACTTTTTAAAAGTCAAATGCCCATTAGTATACTAATTGCATATTCGAGTTCATCAACTAGTTTTAGCATTCTTTAATTACCCGGTAGGCGTTATCTTTAGACCACCGTTTTAACCAAAGTTCTAACCACGTTTATCACATTTTAATCACTTTAGTTAGTTCAAGCGATTATCAAGACTAATTTATTCATTCATTTCACAAGAACTATGGGTTATCATCTATAAGTGAGACCCGTTCATCATATCACTAGCATTCATCATGACACCTTATATAATCAAGTTCTTCATATGAACTAGTAGGTACCCAATTTCACTTAGGCATTACATTGAACACCTTATGAGCATGAAATTTTTACTACTAGAAATCGAGCTCATGACTAACTATTTAACCAAGATTTAAACGTCTTTTTACATGTTCATGACAAATCTTCATACCAACAAATCTGGATTTGCTTCATAGAGCTCTAATACACTAAGTTAACAAGGATAATCCTAGTGTTTAACATAATTCTCCAAAACCCACTTGACACATGAGAGTATGATCATGAATTCACAATCATGAACATCAATTTAACAAATAAATGACTAGGGTTTACTCCTAGACATAGTTTCATCTCTAATTTCATCCAAACAACGAACATGCAAGCTCAGATTCGAATCTCACAAGTTCATCTAAAATTTAAGATGGAACCACATAGTAAAATTTTGCATACCTCATGATCCCTTTACTGAGGTGATCACTAATCTATGCTTGGATTTCGATTCGGAGCAGATTTGAGCCTTCAAATTGGTGAAAATGCAAAAGCTAGGGTTATGAGGGGAGTCTTGGTCGCCCCCTGTGTTCTTGATCGACCAGACATCCCAAAAATGGGTGTTTGGTGTTTTTTTTATTAAGTTGCAAATTTAACAACATAAGCCCCTCAACTTTAGTTTGGTTTATAACTTGATATTTTGTTCTTTCTTTTAATTACAAGACTTGTACTAGGTTATTTATTTCCTAGTTACTTTATCTTGTTCTCGACCCATTTATTTTAATTCCCGTTAAATCTCGGGCCTTTTACTTACTTTGCTTTCTCAAGTATTTCTCATCCTTTTAAATAAATACTAGATTTATTTATTTAAATCCTAAAATTTACCGGGTAAGTTTTACCACTAACTGTACTTTACCCGTCCTGTAGTATTAATGTGGTTTGATTACCAAACCCGTCTTCGGGGTGTTACAAGGCTACCCCCCTTAGAGAGGTTTCGTCCTCGAAACCTTTTCTTACATAATTCATTGAGTTTAACTCAATATATTCGATCCGAGAAATCCTTTAAACATTAATTATACTTTTATCCAATTGTTAGTATTACCAGAAAAGTATGGTAACATCTTTTTGGTTACTAATTGTCTACATAACTCATACGACATAGTGCAACTTGAAATAACGTAATCTCGTTATTTCCACTAGTTTAGTTAACTTAGCGATATCCATCGCTTTCATATACTATCGAATTCTTTATGAATTCGTTACTTTGACCCGTTTAAAGGTCTTTAGTGAAATCTTTCACTTTTAGCAACAATTTCTTTTATTTTCAAATTTATTTATTCGGTTCAGTTATAACGAATCCACTACTTAGAAGCAAACCAAATTTCTTGATTTGAATTGCTGACCTTAACCGGTCTCACTAACTAGACTTATTAGCCCAGTTACTTTTTACCGCTCGCTTGGTTATAATGTGATTTTACTTCACATTACATTTCCTAACCGTGATCCTGTCACATCATGTTTAATTTATATTAACCTTTCATTTTCGAAAATATCACTTTTCGAATATATCGTCTTGCGCCTATCAGTGTCAAAACTTGAATCTTTCATGCTTACTATTTAAATTCCTATCAGAATTTATATTTGTAAAAACATTATTTCTTACTAAAACGGAAGTTTTAGTTTTAGGATCTTCTCTTTAACTTTTGTCAATTATCCATACCATGATATTGACAGTCCATAATTTATTCTTTTACAGTCTCAGTTTTATACGGGGATTCTCCATTTATTCCCTCGCTTTGTCTAATTAACCCGTAGGTTTTATCACTTAGTCTCTGGGCTATTTTATTAGACTTTCACCTCTTTAAGGCGAGGTCCTTATAATCTATTTCTTTCTAGTCATGACTCGTGGGTCGTTTTAGTCTCGTAGACTTTTCCATTGTTTATAACCACAAAGGTTAGGTTGATCCCATAGATCATTCCTTACTCATGTCATTCTTAAAATACATGTTTGGTATCAAGGCATCCTGTTTTTGTTTAAGATCATTTATTTTTGCCTTGGTATTTTCTTTGACCTTGACCGTAGTCTAAGGTTGCATTCGTTTCCTTTCAGACAATTTTCCAACTTTATGACTTCTCACGTCATTTATGCGTCGGTTTATCTTATGCTCACCATTATCCAGTTTACATATACTCGTATTTGATTATGTCCCATTACCGGGATCATTATTCTTTTGCTTTTAACGCTACCTTTATCCCGCTTGCGTTTACTCATGTCGTTCGGCATGACATTATTTTCGACCCGTTCAACTTTAAAATAGTTGAACATAATTTATTCAAAATTTCTATTTACATTATCTTGTCGTCTTTTAGTTATGACTCAAAACCCGAGTCTTTCCATCCGAGTCCCCGTCTCTCGGTCTACGCATGCGTTTTAATTCCCTACCCATCAACCGGGTGTTTTACCGAAATCGTTATCATTGCACCCCTTCCGGTATGCATTAAGACTTCATTTCGATTTACTTGGTCATCTTAGCGAAATCCGTCGCTTTTATTCGACCATGTCCTTTATTCTTTACGTGACCACCATTGGCGGCCTTATTAATTATGAGTGACGATTATCATCGTTATCCTTGCTTTACCACGACTAAAGTTAACAACCTCTATTATCTTTTTCGTGTGGGCAACACCTTTGTTTTTATGACCCGGCGGATCGTCTATACTTTGGTTTTACTTGCCCATTTTGTTCACCATGGTCCCTTCGTCCAAGATGACTTATTTTCGTAAATTTTCTTTTGATCATTCATTTATATCATCATTTACATTAAATCTTGTCCCTTCTCTCGGGCTCATTATTCTAATGTAATACGCTTCCGTCACCCGGCTGTGCGTTTACATTATTATCAACTATTTTGTTCATTTGTTTCATTTGGGTACTTTTTAATTTGTCCCATTCCCTCGTCCTTACTACATCGGATGTAAATGTGTCCGCTATAAGAAGTTCATGGTATCATATGCCACTACTTACTTGGCCAGAGTAAGCGATTAACACATGACACGCATGGCCTTTTTATAGTTTTCACATCACGCCCTATGTAAGTAATGCCTCTATTTGTTTCTCTTGGAACAATATCCCGAATACATTTTCTATTCGGGTTTTTCCGAGTTTTTAATTTACATATGCAACTTTCAATTTCTACGTATTTGTTGCATATTACTATTTGTGCAATTAAATTTAAAATGTGCACCTGGTAATGCTTGCCTTAACGGGCTTCTCTTGCCATTAATCTTGTTTGCTATGACCACACGATTTAGGTCCTTGGTGAACATGTTCTTTGGACCGTTCCTTTGTCAAATCCGCGATTTGTTAATTCTCGCTATCTCCATATGCGAGTGTCCTTCAACTAAAACATTTACAACAGTTAGTAATTTCGACATTAATGGATGCCTGTATTATAATACAAGGCTTTTCTGCTATACGCATCAACGCGTGTAATTTCGTTGACTAAATCTATTCTATATCGTTTTTATCGGTGTAACATGTATTGCACGATAACCATATGTGTTGTTCTCAACACTTTAATCATAATAAACCATTGCACTTACCGGATTTGCGATCAAGTCTCGAACCGAACACACTTTACTTTTTTACCATGAGCTCTGATTACCAACTTGTAACACCCTTGCTTGTTTAATACAATATTTTATATAAGTTTCGTAAAAATGCATGTTTTTACGATTACACGTAAGTATGTCAATACGAGTTTACTAAAACTTTTACAATTTAAAAGTTAATGAACAACTTAGTGTAATTGAATTCGTCGTTTAAAATATACGACGAAACGTCACGCGGAAGCTTTTAACTTTATCGTGTTCGGTTCTTCTTCGAGCTTGATCTTCATCCGGGCACTCTTGGCAATCACCTATGATCAAAAGCAACTTAAAAGTTAGTTTTGATAGTTAAATAACAAGTTTAAACAAGTTATATGGGTCAAACAAACAAATTTAAACATTTTTCAAGTTCAGGGGGGGGCTAGGCGTCACGCCTAGGGGCTAGACGCCCCACCTAGCCCCCTTTTTGGCAGAATGTTCATATTATGTTGCTGCAAATTCCCAGCATGACCCGATTTCACGGAAACGAGCATAACTCTCTCGTTTTTAATCCGTTTTACCCGATTATTTTTCCTACGCGTCCGTAATTTAATTCTCCATCATATGGAGTTAAAATCCAACATCCAACATAATAAATTTTGAGACTTCTAAGCCTTCGACTCGTTACCTTTTTATCGCATTTTAATCCGTTTATGCATTTTATCAAACAAACATATTTGTTTGATTCCTATATCACATACACTTCTTCAAATTAATGTTATCTACCATTTTAGGTTCTAATCACAGGTTTATTATACAATTTAAACCCGTTTTCGCTCGTTTGCTTATTTTGACCCGTTAAGGGTATTTAAGCACTTTCGAGCCTAAAATCTCTTTCGATTGCTTCTAGCATTCCATCACCACATTTCTTATCCTATAATCTCCCACCACAACTGTATTTATGGTGGGTTTAATGTGGTGATCTATATAAACTAAATTTTACCTCTCGAATCATTATTTTACGGCAAAAAACACTCAAATAGTGCCATTTGACTAATATAATACCTCTTTCAGCTTCTATACTTATTCTAAGTATTTACCTAATCATAAAACTCGCTTCCAAACAACCTTTAAGGGTTGTTTGTTCAATTTAGCCTACAAGGGTGTTTTGGTCGATTTTGGTCCTTCTTTTACGACGAAGGACTCTCACCAATTATTCGACCAAAATATCACTTTTAACTACAACATAATTATGCGTACCTGGCTCGGATCAACATATTGACCCGTTTTAATACCTTGTCTTGACAAATTTGTTATTTCATAGCTTCGCTAATTCACGAGCCGTTCATCCTGCGAGCATGAGACTCGACATACACTTATTAGTCGTTATTTGTCAAATGGTATCCATATTACCATTTGATCCCTTTTTACTCTTTTTACTAGTTTTGGCTTACTTATAAAGTAGCCGTTCGAAAACTCATTTTATCTTATTCTTTTCTTGGCTAATTTACCGTTCCACCCAGTTTTACCATTTCTATGGTTTCTAACATTTGTTTCTGATTCCGACCCAAATCATTTCGTGTCGGAAACCATATTTCGAATATTATCTCCATTGTATTTATAACTTATAGAATAGATAAGTATTCTACAGAAATGTGTAAGTTTCACTTACCTCTCATCCGGTTTACGCTTTTCATCTCGTACTTGATTTGTTTGACCCGCTTTCTCCCTAAGCTTCACCTAGCTGGTTAAGCGCCAACTATTATTCATCATTCACAAGGTGGTTAGTTTAATCATGACTTAGTACGATTATTCCACCTTACGCATTTCTATATCTAATTATCATTCATCACATCGTAGGTCAGTTTGACTTTTTAAAAGTCAAATGCCCATTAGTATACTAATTGCATATTCGAGTTCATCAACTAGTTTTAGCATTCTTTAATTACCCGGTAGGCGTTATCTTTTGACCACCGTTTTAACCAAAGTTCTAACCATGTTTATCACATTTTAATCACTTTAGTTAGTTCAAGAGATTATCAAGACTAATTTATTCATTCATTTCACAAGAACTAGGGGGTTCTCATCTATAAGTGAGACCCGTTCATCATATCACTAGCATTCATCATGACACCTTATATAATCAAGTTCTTCATATGAACTAGTAGGTACCCAATTCCACTTAGGCATTACATCGAACACCTTATGAGCATGAAATTTTTACTACTAGAAATCAAGCTCATGACTAACTATTTAACCAAGATTTAAACATCTTTTTACATGTCCATGACAAATCTTCATACCAACAAATCTGGATTTGCTTCATAGAGCTCTAATACACTAAGTTAACAAGGATAATCCTAGTGTTTAACATAATTCTCCAAAACCCACTTGACACATGAGAGTATGATCATGAATTCACAATCATGAACATCAATTTAACAAATAAATGACTAGGGTTTACTCCTAGACATAGTTTCATCTCTAATTTCATCCAAACAACGAACATGCAAGCTCAGATTCGAATCTCACAAGTTCATCTAAAATTTAAGATGGAACCACATAGTAAAATTTTGCAAACCTCATGATCCCTTTACTGAGGTGATCACTAATCTATGCTTGGATTTCGATTCGGAGCAGATTTGAGCCTTCAATTTGGTGAAAATGCAAAAGCTTGGGTTATGAGGGAAGTCTTGGTCGCCCCCTGTGTTCTTGATCGACCAGACCTCCCAAAAATGGGTGTTTGGTGTTTTTTTTTTATTAATTTGCAAATTTAACAACATAAGCCCCTCAACTTTAGTTTGGTTTATAACTTGATATTTTGTTCTTTCTTTTAATTACAAGACTTATACTAGGTTATTTATTTCCTAGTTACCTTATCTTGTTCTCGACCATTTTATTTTAAGTCCCGTTAAATCTCGGGCCTTTTACTTACTTTGATTTCTCAAGTATTTTTCATCCTTTTAAATAAATACTAGATTTATTTATTTAAATCCTATAATTTACCGGGTAAGTTTTACCACTAACTGTACTTTACCCGTCCTGTAGTATTAACGTCGTTTGATTACCAAACCTGTTTTCGGGGTGTTACATTAGGGCTTGCGGGATATTACAGGAGATTCATTCAAGATTTCTCCAAGATCGCGTCACCGCTAACTAAGTTAACTCGGAAAGAGGAGAAATTTATTTGGGGTGTCGAACAAGAAAGAGCGTTCCGAACGCTAAAAGAAAAGTTAACCCAAGCTCCGGTATTAACGTTGCCGGACGGAGTTGAAGACTTGGTAGTCTATTCGGATGCCTCACTTTCGGGGCTCGGATGTGTTTTAATGCAACGAGGCAAGGTAATAGCTTATGCCTCGAGGCAATTAAAGGTGCATGAAAGGAAATATCCTACGCACGATCTCGAATTGGCCGCGGGTGGTGTTTGCGTTAAAAATATGGAGGAACTATTTATACGGGGTAAAGTGCACCATATTTAAGGACCACAAGAGTTTAAAACACTTCTTCGATCAGAAGGAGTTAAATATGCGACAAAGGCGATGGTTAGAAACGGTGAAAGACTATGACTGCGAAATACATTACCACCCCGGAAAAGCAAATGTTGTGGCGGATGCATTGAGCAGAAAATCGGATTATGTCCCAATACGAGTGAGGTCGATGCAGCTTGTTGTAACCTCGGGTTTACTTGAACGTATCCGAGAAGCACAAGCCGAGGCGGTGAAAGAAGCAAACTTGAAAAAGGAAAGGATAGTCGGTAAGTTGAAGGATTTGGCAGATGGTAACAACGGGTTGAAGACTCGATTCAGAAGAATATGGGTCCTAAATTCCTGTGGAGTTAAGACGCTTCTACTTGATGAAGCTCATAAATCCCGTTATTCTATTCATCCGGGTGCAACCAAGATGTACAATGATTTGAAGCAAAACTATTGGTGGCCCGGAATGAAGAGGGATGTAGTAAAGTATGTAGAGAAGTGCTTGACTTGTTTACAAGTCAAGGCGGAACACCAGAAACCATATGGAAAACTGCAACCATTGGAAATCCCGGTTTGGAAATGGGAACATATTACTATGGACCTGTTGACCTGTTGACCAAACTGCCTAGAACGAGTCGGGGATTCGATGCTATATGGGTAGTCGTGGATAGATTGACGAAGAGTGCTCACTTTATTCCCATACGTGAGACTTATACTTTGGAAAAGATGTCGGAAGTATATACAAACGAAATAGTGGCACGTCACGGAGTACCGGTATCCATTGTGTCGGACAGAGATACCCAGTTTACTTCAAACTTCTGGCGATATTTCCAAGAACAGATGGGAACTAAGCTTTTCATCAGCACCGCCTACCATCCTCAGACGGATGGGCAGAGTGAAAGAACAATACAGACGTTGGAAGATATGTTACGGGCATGTATCATCGACTTCGGGGGAAGTTGGGATGTTTATCTACCATTGGCCGAATTTTCGTATAATAATAGTTACCATGCAAGCATCGGAATGGCTCCGTACGAGATGCTATACGGTAGGACATGTAGAACCCCGGTATGTTGGGGTGAAGTGGGACCACGTGAACTGGCCCATAAAGATGTCCAAGCCACTAACGAGAAAATTGACGTGGTTCGAGCTCACTTAAAAGCGGCCCAAGATAGGCAAAAGTCTTATGCCGACAAAAGACGAGACCAATTGAATTCCAGGTGGGCGACATGGTTATGCTAAAGGTTTCCCCATGGAAGGGCGTTATGAGATTCAGAAAGAGAGGGAAACTAAGCCCGAGGTTTATCGGGCCATTTAAAATCATAGAACAGGTCGGCAAAGTAGCTTATCGCCTTGAGTTACCAGAAGAGTTGAGCGGAATTCATGGCACGTTTCATGTGCCACAACTCCGTAAATGTTTAGCTGAGGAAACGGCTTATATCCATTATGATGACACTGAAGTGGATAATAGCCTCAACTACGCAGTAAAGCCAATTGCGATTTGAGATCGTAAGGTGAAGAGTTTGCAGAACAAAGAAATTGATCAAGTAAAGGTCAAGTGGGAACACAAGAAAGGTTCGGATACCACATGGGAATCCGAAAAGGAGATGCGGCGTCTCTACCCGACACTATTCGGTAAGTATTTCCCGGTTTCGAGGATGAAACCCTTTTTAATGGGGGTGGACTTGTAACACCCCGAAAAAGTAATTCTTTTAATTAAAATGAAAGGTTGGTAATTAAACAAGTGAACTAACTAGGATTTAAAATAACCTAGTTAGATAAAAATCTTGTAGTAACTTGTGAGAGGGTTAAAAAGTACTAAACATGAACTAAATGAAAGTTGGGGGACCAAAAGTGATTAAATTGGAAATAATTTTAATAAAACATAAAGTTAAAATCCAAACACACACAAGTGTGTGTGTCTGGATCGATACAAGCAGAGGGCGACCAAGGGAGAACCCCACAACCCTAGTTCTTGTCTAATCTCTCAAATTGAAGGTCCAAATCCATTCTAAATCAAAATCCGATTCCGAATTAGTGATCTCTACTGAAAAAGGAGTCACAAGGTATGTAAATTTCATGAGAAATCTCTAGTTGAAATTCTAAGTAAACTTAGAGAATTTGAAATTGAGGATGTATGTTTGTTATGCAGATGAAATAGGAACATTGTAGTGTCTAGGAGTAAACCCTAGACAAGTATATGTTGAAATCATGCTTGATTCTAGTAAAAATCCATGAACACCATTGTAGGTGATTAGTAGGTTAGGTAGAACTTGATAAACACTAGGAATTTGGTGGTTGTTCTAGTGTAAATTGATAATTGTGAAGTGATTTCAGAATTATAGAGGCTAACATTTATGTAAGATAGTTCGATTGATGTAAATTTGGGCTATATGACAAGTTATGAACTTGTTAATAAATCATGTAAAATTATGCCCTTAAAGTGTTTGTATAAATGCCTCAAAGAAAGCTTAAAACTGAAATTCTAAGTTAAAATGCATATTTGTGATGTTTCGGCAAACTATGTGATATATGATTTGAAAAGGGTTCTAAACATGCCATGGTTGAACTCTATAGGAAAGGAAGCCGGAGCGTCTAGTGGACAAGCCGATGGTGAAGCACGATTGAAGGGTTTGCTTTGAAGGTATGTAACTTGATTCGTTACATTAAGTAATTTGATATTAGAATATGTATAGTTGTGTTGTAGAATTGAAGTTGTGTTGATTGTAGCAACAATGTTCGTTACTTGAATTAATAAGTTAAGAATTGACTAGAAATCGTTTGCAAGTCATTATATTGGAGGATTCCAAAGATGAGCCAAACAGATCGAATAATGGTGTAAATTGTAGTGTTAGTGTTTTAACAGTTAGTATTGGCGATAACAATCACAAGAGCATGAAGCCATGGAATTGGTAATGAGATGCCGGTGTTAACAAGCCCCGGATGTTGGGTATAAGGCGCCTTATGTTTACTATTGATACGGTAGCAAAATGGGTGAAAGTAGAATGGGTCGAACAATGGTTTAGTGATTTTTTGTCGTTCGGTCCGTAAATCAAATTTCGGGTATGGTAATTGTAATAGGCACGTCGGTAATGAATTTACGGACGCATAGGAAAAAGAATCACCTAAAACGGACATTCGGATCAATTGTTATGACCATTTGAAGTTAATTTTGGTGAAATCCGGAGCTGGCAGGAAATGCAGGTCAATAACCTGCACCTGCTGGAAAATGGTCTCCCCGCGCCACGCGACAGGATCCTGTGGATCGGGCGCGACACGCGGAAGCCGTCGCGACACGCAACAGGTTGAGTGGGTTCTGGCACAACATGCGACAGGACCAAAACTGAATTTTAGTTATTTTTTTTATATTTTGATGCTGGAACTTGTTTATACGCACTATTTCAACGTCAAAACTAACTTTTCCAGTGGTTTTGACCTTAGGTAATGATGGGGACTTTCCGGATGGTGATCAAGCATATTTTGAAGAACCGAACACAAACCTATCAAGCTTCCGCGTTAATTTAACTTGTTTAGACAATGTTTAGAATGTAAACTCTCTCACTAATCATGTTTTGAATGTTTAAACTAGTTTAGTAGTAACTAGTATGTAGCAACTTTAATACTTCAAATTTTGTACTTTTGCTGAAGTAAGGTATCCTTTTATAAAACCATGCGTATTTACAATAGAATTTGAATAGAAATTAGAAGGGTGTTACATGAAATATGAAAAGTATGGGGACAAAGTTGAAAGTAAAATAGTTGTAAGGTTAAATTCTAAAAGATAAGAACTTTTGGGTTAAAAGTAAAAAGTGAAATAGATTTGTGTTAAAAGTATAATAACAACTTTTCATTTGAAAAACGCCCAATGCATTGAGTACAACACTATATGCACAATTTTGTTGCTAATTCGTAGTTTGTTAATTATGTGTCTTACGTATTATAACCAGTCCAATCTCCAGAATCATTCTCACCATAAAAATTTCTTTTTTTCTCTACTACATGGTGATAATATTTTTACTCTGCGTTTGTGGCGATGGAGTTCATAATGGATTACTCAATGGTATAAGACGATACAGTTATAGTGTTTTAACATTTGGAATGATTGTATTTTGCTATTCAAGTCATGGTGTTTTAACAAAATTTGGGAATGATTGTATTGTTATTCTAAATGTTACAACACCATGACTTAAATCACAATACAATGTTTCAACCTTTTGTTGTTTTGCAAGTATAAAACACCATATAGATTCCAAAAACACCACGACTTGAATCGTAATAAAGTTATAGTGTTTTAACATTTGGAATGATTGTATATGTTATTCAAGTCATAGTGTTTTAACACAATTTGGAATTGATTGTATTGCTATTCCAGATTTTAAAACACCATGACTTAACTTGAATCGTAAAATATATTCCTTTCAAATGTTAAAACACCACAATTTGAATCACAATACAATGTTTTCAGATGTTTTAATACACCATGACGTGAATCAGACGAACTTTCAGGAACCTCCGTTAAAACACAATTGATCGATTATTTTATAAAACAATCCAAATTTTAAATCTTCATTCATTATCTTCAATGAAAAAAGGAAACTTGCAGATCTTTTTGGAGTTTTGACGATAGTAGTCTTTGTTTTGTTCGGTGGCTTATTTCTTTAAATCATGAAAAAAAGACACCATTACCTCTAATGAAGTCAAATTAGTCCAAAAAAAATAATAATAAAACAAAAATTACAAATTTTTCATTTTTATCCCAGCCATTAAAATCTAGATCTAGACAACCAACAATTTGAATTCAAAATTCCGGGACAAATCAAAATGAAAAACTCACATTGGGTGGTCTAAAATACTTTTTATCATTTTTTTTACAATAATCTCACCCTATATTAAGTAAGACGTTGTATATCATATAGATGTTAATCTCCTTCAATCTCACAAACCTATTCAAGCTTTATATATAAACTTTAGACTCATTTATTAAAAGAGCTTATTTTTACACTTGAACTTAAACTTAAACTCATTTAACCTTAATGGTTTGAGTTTAATAAACCGCAACCGGTAGCTCATCTACTCAGTTATACCCTATTAGGGGGACGAGGCGTCATGTGATGGCATCTCCACCACGCGTGGAATCTTCACGAACACCGCCGCCGGTCATCTCCACAACGCGTGGAACATATAACGCGTTGAGATTTTCAGGCGTGAAGAAGTTGATGCAATTCAGTTTTTTTTTTTTTGAGTGATTTTAATAGTGTGTGGTGAGTGATGAACATTTCCACTAAAAACCATCACTATTGATGGAATAATGCTCGATGACATGACGAAAATTGATTGGATGTTTTGATTAATGAGTAAGTGGTGAGTGATCGACGCCCTACCCCCTTGTAAACTCAACAAAAACGTCCAACTTGAATGAGTTTGGGGTTTAGTACCATATAGCATATTTTAAGTTTGTGACAGAAGGTTCAAACTTTATAGTACGTTTACAGTATTGCGACCAAAGAACAATGTGGGGTCGTCCCACTCACATAACTACAAAAACTAGAGAACAAAGTCTTCAATTTCTTACACACCCTTCGATTATTGGAGAGAGAATCAACCCCAACCCACCAAACTCCCCTCACTTTCCCATAAAATCCATCAACCAATGAATATATGATCTTCTAAGATCTTACTGATATTCTAACCTCACTGCAATCTCGTAATATATACCACCTGTGAACTTCACAGATCTTAGTTTTGTTTCTTGTGTTGAAAAGGGTTTGTGGAATACAGTTTTGCTGAGAACATAATAATTGCAAGAAATTAATTTACCATAATTAAATATTTTTAATTGTGGCTTCTAGTAGGGGTACTAGGTTATCTTCTGATCATTCTGGGGCATTTGTAGACTGGGTGGCTAACCCTTCTTCTGGTGGTAGGGCTGCTGACCAGGACCTCTCTTTGGGCTATCATGCTGCCCCCGCCCCCGTGGTTGGTCATGGGGGCGGGACAATGGGGTTCTGGTCAGCATCTGATCGCCAGATAAGCTATGGCGCTCAACATGAAATGGGGATGTTTTATCATCCGCATGCTCACTCTCTCAACACCACGGTTTCCACCGCTGCCGTTGTTACTGCGCATGGTTTTACCAGCGGGGGCGGTGGTAGTTCTGTGTTACCCTCAGGGTCTACTCTGAATTGTCAAGACTGTGGGAACCAAGCTAAGAAAGATTGTACCCATAGGAGGTGTAGAACTTGCTGTAAAAGTAAAGGTTATGATTGTGAAACTCACGTGAAAAGCACGTGGGTACCTGCCGCTCGTCGTCGCGAACGTCGCCCTATCACGTCCACCGGCGTTCCAGGAGCGGGTTCATCAGTTTCTACCTCCGGCATGAAGAAACCACGGCTCACTTCTCATACCACCACCCCATCACACACTTCAACTTCAAATACCACACCTCCAAGAAGCTTCGACACTAGTTCTAGTCATCACCAAGGTAAGTAATATTTTTTTCCCAGGGTCGGTTTTTCAGTGCTTGGAATGTTTGTTAACTCAATGTCAGATTTTTCTCTTAGGCTTGAGTCACATAATTAATATAACTTTTTCTTTATCGACCAGTCTATAATAAGGTTTTTGAGGTAATATTATTGACCAATGTTTACCGGTATAATCGGATAATGGACACAAGCCCGGTACAAGGTATGTCTTAAATACCGGCGGCGAATCCGGTAAACAATTGAACCGTTTTGCATTATCTAAGAATTTGATTTTCAATTTTAATAAGATATGATACCAAGGTAATATTGACCTTTCATATTTTTGTTAATTAACCTAAAGCGCTCCACTCCAATATTCATCACTGTTGAAACTGTTACTCAGTTCCTACATTTTAATATTCTATATAAATAATAAAAATTCTCTAAAATGCTTAATGTTTTACACTTAAATAGTTGTTTTATAGATAAAACTATGATCAGTTACATAAATTCTAATTGATGATGGTTTATTTTTTAGACGAGTTTGTATATTATGGAAATATAGAGTTAACTAGTAATCCAATTACAATCCGGTCGAACCAGAGTCAAACCTCCAATCTGGTATGATTCAAAAACCGGTTTTCAAAACATTGATATTTGATTAAGATGAGGTAATATACGCTCAATGACTGTTTTGAATCCCTTAGGCTTGGGTCACATAATTAATATAGCTTTTTTTCTATCGACCAGTCTATAATAAGGTTTTTGAGGTAATATATCGTTCAATGACTGTTTTGAAAGAATAACTGATATAGTTAATCAAATTCGATACTCATGTTTTGTTTTTCACTTTTTGTTTTTTCAAATGCAACATTTCTCTATTATTTTTTTCTAAGTAACTTTAAAAGACTCTGGGTTAGGCATTCAAAAATGTTGGTAGTCCATAAAAGTAACAAAACAACATGGTTGTTATATATCCAAAATGTTTTATCTTTCGGTGCAATGACAATTTCTTTTTAATGCTCGTAGATGCAAGCTTTATGAAATCATTGCCGGGTCAAGTGCGTGCTCCGGCGGTGTTCAAGTGTGTGAGGGTAACGACGGTAGAAGACGAAGCCGACGAATATGCTTACCAAGCATGTGTAGTAATTAGTGGTCATGTGTTTAAGGGTTTTCTCTATGATCAAGGAGTTGAGCCAAGAGACCAAACCCATGTTTCAAATTTGTCTGAATTGCATCTAGGCGGTGGCGGTGGCGGTGGCGAAGGACAGCATGTGGGTGGCTCTTTAACCACACAGCCACCGGAGTCACCGGTGGTGTACGGTTCCTCCGGTGGCGGATTGCTTGATTGACGCCATTATAAATTGTCGGTATCTTTAGTTTTGTTGGGTTCTATTAACCCCAGAATGTTATGGAATCAATTTTGAAATGGGTTCGGTCAGTTTGTACTATTTAAGTGATACTATTTGTTGTCCAATCAAATTTTTATTAGCTCCGGGTTTCCTGTGTGCATGTTTTATGCAAACGCCCCGCACTTTTTGCGGTAGGGCCGATGCCCAAAACACGTTAAATGTTGGATTTGGTATACTATGTTGATATGTGTTGGCACAATCTATTTTGATGTGGGTGAGTGGTTTCTATCAATGATGTGTAAAGACTATTGAGAACCTTCCTATTATATACTTGTATTGTTGTAATGATAAAGTAATAGCATCCACGTCACACCACATCACTAGGGATCATCATCTGTGACGGACCCATGAATTATTTCTTGTGGGTGCGAACGAAGGGTTCAACTAAACTTTTAAGGTGTGCGATCGTGTTTTCTGCCTATAAAATACACTAAAACTTTGTTTTTATTTGGGGCGCCCGTCCACCCAAGCTTATGCTTGGGTCTGCCCCTGCCATCATCTTTCCTTCACGTAACTCGAAGCTTCATAGACGGCCACTCTCTCCTTCCCTCTCACATATTCCCCTCCTTTTCAACATGCTCGTGTGGAGATGGAATTTTCTTCATCTCTCTCCTCACCACGTTCTCGCCGTTCGCCTCTCTCTTCCGTATCTGCCCTAGTGTGTCTATATACGTCGTGGTTGGAGATGGTCTGGCATAGGGATGGATACCGGTTCGGATATTGCTTGGACACTTTAATTCTTTTGGCCTTATCCGAAAACCAAACCGATCTGAACTAGTCCGGTCTAACCGAACCAAATTCAGCCAATTAAATTGAACTAGTTGATTTATTTGGTTCGATTAAGCGATTAAACAGGTTGTAATTCAATTTATTCGGATTGAGTTTGTTTTGATTATCCGAATAAGCAAAGTTCGTGGAAGTGAGAACCGAACCGTAAACTGAATTCACAATTCGAATACGGTTAGCAACTTAACTGAAAAACGAATTCACAATTCGGATCGGTTTTTCCGATTACGAATACGATTTAGTTTTCGGGGTTTTTTTTGCACATCCATAGTCTAATATCAAAATATTTAATTCACGTACAAGAGAAATTCAATATACCTTTTTTAAGTATAAATATTCGTAAATTATGATTTAAGAAAAATTCTTTTTTATTACTTTAAAAGGAATATGAAATTGTACATGATTTAAGAAAAAAATATATATATATATATATATATATATATATATATATATATATATATATTTACTTTAAAAGGAACTAGTTATTTTTCCGTCCGCGCGTTGCGGCGGGGACCCAATGACTGCAAAACACGTGTCAGTAACGGCAAGCAGATACCGAATATCAAAATAATAGGACCCACACGTCCTACACGTTGGAAATTCGGTTGTTTTCAGTTCAGTTATTACGGTGCTAACACGTTAAAATATAGATGAGCTCGGTACCGGTAACGGCACTGAAAGTACCGATCCGGAAAATCATCGAAATTAGGTACCAGTACCGAAAATGCTCGGTACAATACGGTATGGTATTTGAAGGTAAAAATTAATAAATACAGGTATGGTGCTAGACCGTTGTCAAATCGAAAGTAACGATTCTGAAACGCCAAAAGGTGGGTACCAAATTGGTACCGAAAATGATTCGGTATAGTAAATTTGGTACCGATACGATACCGGTTTGATTACAGGATTTGATACGATTTGCTCATCAATAATCTAAATATCTAAGTTAATTTTACATGCTACAATTCATTCATTACAGAAAAAACAAAAAATAAAGCAAAATAAGTTGTTGTGTATATAAAATCTCATTCAAACGAAATACAGTTTACTTACTGTGTGTATGAAAAGTAATCTAAACGGTGCAATTACTTACATTGCTACGTTGCTACAGGATTTGATGAGCTCGGTTCCAACCGGTACCAAAAATATCGTTACCGAAATCCCCAAAAGTGGGTACCAGTATCGAATATACCTGTTACGGTACGGTTCGGTACCGGTCGGTACTGATACGGCACCGGTATTTGAGGGTAAAAATATTGTTGCCGAACTGGTACCGAAAATACACCCGGTTTGGTAAATTTGATACTGGTACCGGTACTCGATACCATTTGCTCATCCCTTAGTGATGTTACTACTCATTCAATTATATTTTTATTACTATTCATTCTATTCTATTTGTATTAGGGTAAAAACTGGTGAATACCGTGCCGAACCGGTACCGAAAATACACCCAGTTTGGTAAATTTGATACCGGTACCAGTACCTGATACCATTTTCTCATCCCTTAGTGGTGTTGGGTGGAGGGTATGGTTAATCACTCTAGGGTGATTGAGTGAAATCCTACCCAATAATATTATGTCATGTCAACTCACAATTCCACTCCTCATTTTGTACTCAATCAGAGGGTATGGTTAATCAACCTAGGGTGTTTGAGTTATATATTTTTTGATTGGTTCTTGTCTCCTCTCTCCTCCCTCTCTCTCCTCCATCACTCTTCAATCCATTCGGTGACTATACACCGCTTTTGGTACACTCTTTCCAACTCACCGCATAACTCAATCAAGTGGGTATAATCACCGATCGGTGATTCCTACTCCCCGCACCACTCATCGCACATTATACCCCCCACCCTTACTATTCATTCAATTCTATTTTTATTACTACTATTACTATATATTCATTGAATTCTATTATAATTATATTTTTTTACTGTTCATTTAGTTCAAAATTAAATATTGGCTCATTCTATACACACCCTCCCTCCTTCCTGATTATACCCCCCTTGTGAGAGGAAAACTGTCGGTCCCACGCAGGCCCCACCGGTAAGTATGTGAGAGGAGGGGGGTGAAAAAAGTAAATAGAGGGGTGTAGAAAGTAGCACCCTTAAATATACATGTAAATGTAAATATACATGTAAATATGAAATTGTACAATTTCTCAATGATATAGACGATTTGGAAACATTTTTGTCCGTACGTAGAGGAAGTGTTTATCAATCGTGTTTTAACTATTCTCCCGTACGTGTTGTTATTTTGATTTGTGAAATAGATGCTCGTTAATAATATTGACTTTATCTTAAGAAAAAGGTTTATTTGTCCCTAGAGGAAGGGATTATCAATCTTGTTTTAACCATTCTCTCGCGTTGTTATATTTTTTTAATGGTGAACTTCACTAAAAACATGCCAAAACCCGAGATCCGGGCGGCCACAAAACAGCAAATTACATAATTACAACATTGCAATTCAAAAGGGGGTGGCGGCGCAGCTTGGTGCCCGTCTACCAACCCATGATTTGTAATTTGCCTAACCTTTAAAATCTACTTATATAAAAAAAAAATACAAAATAAACAAATACTATATTTTTAAAAACCTCGTTTACTATACAGGTGGAATAAATATAAATTTATAGAGTTAATTACATTGTTAGTCCTTGTGGTTTGCAGAAAGTAACATACTTAGGTACTAATAGTTTAAAATAACATTTTAGGGTATTAACTTTTCATTTTGTAACGTTTGGAGGTATTAACGTTATTTGTAGGTTTAAAATCACATTCTATTAGTACATAAGTATGTTATTTTGTGTAAACCACATGGACTAACTATGTTAATACCTCCAAACGTTACAAAATGAAAAGTTAATACCCTATAAGGTGATTTTAAACTATTAGTACCTAAGTATATGTTATTTTGTGTAAACCACAGGGACTAACTATGTAATTAACTCTAATTTTATATATTAAATAATAAAAAGTTACGTCATTAAAAATCAGTGTATTACATGAGTTTAATAAATTTAATTTTATATATTAAATACTAAAAAAGTTATATCTTAAAAAAATAAGGGATATACTCGATATGCGATGGATATGGTGATTACTGAGACTATTCTTGTAAAGAAGTTACGTTATTTAAGAAGAAAATCAAAAGTCATTTGAGTGATAAAATGTAATAAAATTGACGTAATATTTTTTATTCTAAAGATATAAATAAAAGATATATTAATATAAAGTTTGGTTTTCGTGATAAATAATTTGATTTACTTTAAAATATCTTTATTTAACAATTTAAATTTTAGAATAATTTTGTATTAATAGAATAAAATTTAATATTGATTTACTATTTATTTATTTAAGATAAGATAAGTAGACGAGAAAATCAAAAAGTAGATGCATCCAATGAATAGCAAGTGTCACATATTGATTTATTTTAGAGTTAAATGCCATTTTAGTCCCTGTGGTTTGGGCCATTTTGCCAGTTTAGTCCAAAGGTTTCATTTTTAACCTGTGGGTCCAAAAAGGTTTCACATTTGCCATTTTAGTCCACTGGGTTAACTTCATCCGTTTTTTCTGTTAACGAGAAGGCCAATTTGGTCATTTTATATGGCTGGATTGCCCTTTTAGTTAACAGATTTACATACAAAATGACCAAATTGGCCTTCTCGTTAACAGAAAAATTGAATGAAGTTAACCCAGTGGACTAAAATGGTAATTGTGAAACCTTTTTGGACCCACAGGTTAAAAATGAAACCTTTGGACTAAACTGGCAAAATGGCCTAAACCACAGGGACTAAAATGGCATTTAACTCTTTATTTTATTATATAGTATGTATGCACGTTAATAATATTGACTTTATCATAAAGAACAAGAGATACTAAAGAACTCTTAACTTGATATATATATATATAGGGCTTGGCTATATAAGAAACCCCATCTTTTTTAAAAAACTATGCAAACCCAATGTGAGCCATTGATTATCTCTCATCTAACTTGATCAATGGCTGTCATTATTTTGGTAAGATTTATAATTAAAAGAAATAGTATAATATACATTTGAAAGTCTGGAAGGGCATTTTCGGTAGAAAAAACCCACTTTTTGGCATTGAAAAATGACAAAACCCACTTGTGTCATCATCTCTCTCCTCTTTCTTCTAGTCAAATCTATTAATAAATTATTATCTCTCTCCTCCTTCTTCATCATGTGAAAAGAAGAAAGCTTCATAATCTTCAATGGTGATCCTTCAATGGTGATCTTCATTTGAAGATAATTTCAGCATCATGTGGTCTGAAAAAATCACAAAGACACACGCACGAGTGTGTGTGTGAGAAGAGCGATGACAAGATGAATGTTTTTAGAGAGAGAAAGTTGATGTTTTAGATAGAGAAACAACAATCTTCATCACAAAGACACACGCACGAGTGTGTGTGTGTGTGAAGAAGGTTTGAAGATCTTCTTCGTGATCATCGGACGGGTATAGATCCGGTAAGTGTTCTTGAAATATCATTTCACACTTGATTTTTTGTTGAAATGGTTGTTGATATGTTTTTGTGTGCTGAAAGTGTTTTAGTAATGGTTAATGGGGTATCCATGGTTAATGTTAATATATTTTAAATAAATCAAAATCTTTAGGATGAGATTTTGAACGGTTTTTTTTTTGTTGGTTTGGTTGCTTGTTAGGGGCTTTTGATCTTAACAGTAGCTGTTTTTTTGTTAGTTTGGGTTGCTTGTTTGGGTTTTTGATCTGAACAGTAAGTGTTTTTTTGTTTGGTTGCTTGATTCACAGACTCAGGCCCATAACATGTGTTAAGCCCCCTGTTACAATGTTATATAACGTGTGTTGATTTACAGAAACAAACCCATAAAAATATTCAATTGAGAAGCTGGATGGATGTACGCGAAGTTAATGCGTGTTCTAGTAATGGTTAATGTTCATGTATTTTAAATAAATCCAAACCTTTAGGATGAGATTTTGAACGGGTTTTTTTGTTGGTTTGGTTGCTTGTTTTGGGCTTTTGATCTTAACAATAATTGTTTTTTTGTTGGATTGCTTGATTTACAGAGACAGTCCCATAACATGTGTTAAGCACCTGTTAGAATGATATATAACGTGTGTTGATTTACAGAAACAGATCCATAAAAGATATTGAATTGACAAGCTGTGGTATCGGTTTTGGGCGGAATGCAATTGGAGGCCGTGATGGCCGGTTTTACATGGTCACGGATTCTGGAGACGAGCCATTAATAGTAACACATGTACCGGTAATGTGGATAGTATGTAACGTGTAATATGAAACGAGCCATTTATGGTAACATGTGTACCGGTAATTTTGGAATATATAATATGAAACGGGTCATTTGTTTTGCACAATTTTGGACGTAAAACTTGTACAAGTAATAAATGTACAAGTTAGTATGTAACGTGTAATATGAAACGAGCCATTTATGGTAACACATGTACCGGTAATTTTGGAATATATAATATGAAACGGGTCATTTGTTTTGCACATTTTGGAACGTATAACATGTGTTAAGCCTCTGTTATAATCTTTTTGTAACCTGACATGTATTCATGTATAAGATAGTGGTTTACAAAACACCATGATGTGTATATACTGATCTAACATGTGTTACAATTTGTCTGTTTGGATCATGTAATTGCTTAACATGTGACAAGGGTGAAAACAGTCGACAGGGGCGATGAGTTTAATGGTGAGCTTAGTTAATATCGTAATCTTGTTGTACCCCACTTGTATACATATGATAACATGTAAGCATCCATTATAACCCGACTTGTATTCATGTATATGAAAGTGGTTTGCAAAACACCATGATGTGCATATACTGATCGTAACACGTGTACAAGTTAATATGGAATTATAATCTTGGTTTAACCCAACATGGTGTCATGTATAAGCTAGTGGTTTCCAAAACACCATGATTTGTATATACATACTATAAGATGTGTTAAATGACTGAAAATATGTAACGTGTAATATGAAACGAGCCATTTATGGTAACACATGTACCGGTAATTTTGGAATATATAATATGAAACGGGTCATTTGTTTTGCACATTTTGGAATGTATAACATGTGTTAAGCCACTGTTATAATCTTTTTGTAACCTGACATGTATTTATGTATAAGCTAGTGGTTTACAAAACACCATGATGTTTATATACTGATCTAACATGTGTTACAATTTTTCTGTTCGGAACATGTAATTGCTTTATGACAAAGGGTGAAAACATTCGACGGGGGCAATGAGTTTAATGGTGAGCTTAGTTAATATCTTAATCTTGTTGTAACCCCACTTGTACACATATGATAACATGTGAAGCATCCATTATAACCCAACGTGTATTCATGTATATGAAAGTGGTTTGCAAAACACAATGATGTGCATATACTGATCGTAACACGTGTACAAGTTAAGATGAAACATACAAGTTAATGTTGTAACACCGTATAACTGGGATAACATGTGTTAAGCCTCTATTATAATCTTGGTTTAACCCAACATGGTGTCATGTATAAGCTAGTGGTTTCCAAAACACCATGATTTGTATATACATACTGTAACATGTGTTACGCGCCTGACATGTATAACGTGTGTTAAGCCTCTATTATAACGTGTGTTAAGACTTCCATAATGGATGCATAAACTCCAATAGTAACTTAATAACATAGTATACCTGATATAACGTGTGTTAAGCCTCTTTTAACACGTGTTAGTTGTGTTGTGTTGTAACATAAACGAGCCATTTATGGTAACACATGTACCGGTAATTTTGGAATATATAATATGAAACGGGTCATTTGTTTTGCACATTTTGGAATGTATAACATGTGTTAAGCCTCTGTTATATTCTTTTTGTAACCTGACATGTATTCATGTATAAGCTAGTGGTTTACAAAACACCATGATGTGTATATACTGATCTAACATGTGTTACAATTTGTCTGTTCGGAACATGTAATTGCTTAACATGTGACAAAGGGTGAAAACAGTCGACGGGGGCGATGACTTTAATGGTGAGCTTAGTTAATATCGTAATCTTGTTGTAACCCCACTTGTATACATATGATAACATGTAAGCATCCATACCGTTTTAACATCATGTACTAGACAAAACAATAAGAGTCTCACATTACATATTACTAGTAAACGAAAATACATAGCACTAAGAAAATGGTGGAGCTTCCTTTGACAATTTGCCTTAGCTTTTCAGCGGCTACCTTTGCTGCCTTAGGTTTTCAGCGGCTACCCTGGCTTTATTGTTTGGGTCGGTCTTGAAACGGTTTGTAAACATGTGGGTGTGCGTATGCCATGGAAGTTATAAAAATGTGTTTTCATGTCTCACGTAACACGTGTTACGTTGTACATGGGTTTCATGTCACATGTAACACATGCATGTCCGAGAAGTTCAAACTATAACACGTGTTAGTTGTGTTGTGCAGTAACATAAACATGGTCATGATCCTTGAGCATCTGATCCACGTTTGACGAAACCAACGTTTGCTATAACACGTGTTAGTTGTGTTGTGCTGTAACACAAAAATAAAAACCTGCAAATTACATAAACATTTACCCCTTTTAAGAACCATTTTAACAAAAAAAAAATCATGTTTCATCTCTAAAACAACCATTATACAAAAACCTATTAACAACCAGGTTTTATGAATAATTTTTGATATTTTAAGTGTAAAAAATGGAGCCAGACGTTGAATATCATCTTATAAAGTCCATACCTATATCAATTTTTAAATTCAATATTTTATTGGTTCAATATTTAAGTGTAAAATAGTAGAACCGTAAATTATAATCATCTTTCAAAAGTTCATACCTACATGCTCAAGTTATCAACTAACATAAACTCCACAAAATCAGGAAAATCCATACGAAATACCCGGAATCAAACATATATGAAAACATATGTTGCATAAAACTTAAAGAGTGTAAAAAACTCACAAATATCAAGATCTGAAACAACATATACAAATCATATTTTATATAAACAAAAAAAGTGTAAAAAACTCACAAATATCCAGATCTGTAACAACATTATGAAACATGTGGACAAAGGAGATCTAAAAGGGAATGGAACAAGATCTGGAAGGGGTTTCCACGTGGATCTGGCTTCATATATTAACATCTTCATCACAAACCCACGTTCTTCATCAGGGATTGATCGATCTGATTTTCGTTCTTCACTTCGTTCTTCATCGTTGTCAATGAAGATGTTTTGGGTTTTCATGGAGAAAGCATAATTTGGTGGAGAAGATGATAATAGAGGTTCTTTTAATGAATATATAAAATACCATAAAATGAAATACTGTAAATGAAATATGGGGGTTGTTGATTTTTTCAAATGAGTTGATGGGGGGCATTAAATGATCATGTCAGATCACATTGGGGAAATATCTTGGGTTGGCAAATTACTATAATAACCTTGAAAGCAAAATGGGTTATGAAGGGACTATGGCCACGTGGATAAATATAGTCCACAAGTAGAGTTTGCTAAGTTTTTTACCAAAATGGGGTTTTTCATGTAGCATTATCCTATATATATATATATATATATATATATATATATATATATATATATATATATATATATATATATATATAGGGTGGAGTTCTAGAGTGAACACTAGTGTATTTACGAACTGAGTGAACAAATCCTGGCCATTGATCTACACACGTGTATGGCCATGATTAGTTCACTCAGTTTGCAAGCTACACTAGTGTTCACTCTTGAACCTTATCCTATATATATATATTGTAACACCCTTGTATTTATTTAAAGGTTTTCGTATATTTTACGAAAACAAACATGTAATTATAATTACAAGCACTTTGAAAAATACGGGTTTGTTTAAACTTTTACAATTTTAAAAATAATACAACCTAACATAATTGAGTTTGTAGTTTAAAAGTTACGGCGAAACAATATGCGGAAGCTTTTAACTCTTCGTGTTCGGTTCTCCGTTGAGCTTGATCGTCCTCCGATACTGTAAAATATACCTACATGAAATGGTTAGTTACACGAGCTTATAACATGTTTAAAATCAAGTCTGAATATCAAAACGAACACAAAACAAGTTTTCGCCAGCATGTAATCTCTCGCGGGGCGCGATCCATTCCACCCCAGCTCTCGCGGGCCGCGACTCTCTGTCTCGTGTCGCGCCAGGGATCAAGTCCTCCCTCGCGTGGCGCTAGGGACACCAATTTCCAGCAGGTTTCATCCCGGAACCTGCATTTTCCAGCAATCTAAGTTTTTACGAAAATGAGCATAACTTTCATTCTACATATCTGTTTTACATGATTCTTTTTCCTACGTGTCCGTAATTTAATTCTCCATCACATGGAGTTAAAATCCGACATCCGGATTACAAATTTTCTAGATTTTAAGCCCTCGGCCTTATTTTAACTATTAAACCTTTAGCAAAGCTTTTGACCCGTTTCATAATTTTCATCAAACCAACTAGTTTGGTACACCTAAATTACTACGGACATCATATATAAAAATGTTTTCTATCACACGAAGTTCAATTCACGGGTTATTATACATTGTTGACCCGTTTATACTTATGCGCTTATTTTTTACCCGTTAAGGGTATTTAAGCACTTTAATTCATAAGCCACACTCATTCACTTCTAACTTCATATTTTCACATTGCTATTCGAGGGGTCTTCCACCACAACTACTATTGTGGTGGATTTTATCTGTATCTATTGTTTATCCCAAATTTACCCCTTTCGGATTTTCAATTTACGGCAAAGGCCATTTTGATACATTTGACCCAAAAAAGGCTTATGCCTATAACTTTTATACTTCTCTATAACTTACATGATCATGACATATGTTCTTAAACCACCCCTAAGGGTCGTTTGCCCGATTTACCCATCAAAGGCGTTTTTTGTCAACTTTAGCCCCTCATTTTACGTCGAAGGACTTTAGCTACTCATTTGACCAAATTCGTATATTTAACTAAAATTTAGTTATGCGTACCTGGCTCGGATCAACATATTGACCCGTTAGATACCTTGCGTCCATAATATGCTAATTCATAGCACCACTAAATCATAAGCGTTTTATCTTGCACGCATAAGACTCGACAAGCACTTATTAGTCATTACTTGTCAAATGGTATCTACATTATCATTTTTACCCGTTTGGTCTAAACGATTAAACACTTTGCGCTTATATTGGAATGGAATCTATTTACCATTTTATTAAATAACTCAATTCAGATTTCTCACCTCTTTAGCTATGTCTCATAAACCCTTTTTCTTACGCGTTTAGCCCGATGTGACTTATGTCGCTTGGTGTCGTTTTTACATTTCAACTTTTACCTATTTGTTCGTGACTAAATCACCGTTTCCCCTTTTTACTCGTTTAGGCTTACTTATAAAGTAGTCGTTTGAAAACCCATTTTATCTTAGTCTTTTCATGACTAGTTTACTGTTTCACCCCTTTTTACCATTAAACACGGTTTCTATCATTTATTTTAGTTCCGACTCGTATCTTTTCGCGTCGGAAACCATATTTCGAATATTATCTTTATTGTATTCATAACTTATAGAATAAACACGTATTCTACAAAAAGGTGTAAATTTTACTTACCTCGCATCCGAACTACGCATTTCCTTCTCGTACTTGATTCGTTTGACCGCTCCTTTCCCAAGCCTCCACCTAGCTCGTTAAGCGTCAAACTATTGTCAACATTTACAAGGCGGTTAAATTAGTCATTAACAATCACGACTATTCCACCTCACTTATTTTCTATGTCGAAACTACTATTCGACTTCATCATTTGTTAACTTAACTTATCAAAGTTAACTACTTTCGATCACATGGTTTACACAATTAAGCCTAAATCAACATGATATTTAGAACTCTTATCGTTTCATATTTCGCATAATTTGCCATATTATTCAAATGTGCGTTTCACTCGAAATTTCAACATCTTAGCTTTCATTTAGGCATTTTAACAAACACCTATTGGGCATAATGTTACACATTTATTAACTAGTCATTTTTACCAAGATTAACAGCAAAATTCATCCTCTATCATGCAAAATCAAATACTCAAACTTGCAAATTGTTCGAGTATCTTACTTCAACTATCATTTATGATGATTTCGAACACACACTTATCGTCATCTTCACTATTATATCAAAACCCACTTACACTAATGTGGTAACTCATCAAACTATTCAAATCATAGAAATTTTATTTCAAATTTCTACTTAGGGTTTGTTCCTAAGCAATCACACTTCATTATTTCAGCCATAGCCTCTACGATTCATACATAGATCGCATCATGCAAAGTTAACAAATTTTCACAACTTCATGAATGTTAGAAATTCAACATACCTTATGATCCCCTTGACTTGGTGATCATTTATATGTATTCAATTCCGAATTTGGCCTTCGATTGATCCTCCAATTTGAAGATTTTATTGAGTTTAGGGTTTGAGCTCCCATGGAGCTCTCCTGGTCGATCTAGAACGCGCACACACTTAGTGTGTGTGTGTGTGTTTTATTTTGTTTTTAATAAATAAACTTTTTCAATTATCTAACTTTGGTCCCACATGTTTGGTTAATTATTAAGTAGGTTACAACCTACTTATTTCTAATCCATATTCCTTCTTATTAATCGGGTTAAACATCCCTAGTTAACTTAGTGGGTTCGGGGAAGTTTATGACGTATATTTTAAGTCCCGTTAACTCGGGCCCTTTATCCACTTTATTTTCCTAAAAAGGATTTGTTCAATTTTTATTTAATATTAGGTTTTTTTTTATTTAAATCCTAACATTTACCGGGTTACTTTTACCACATGTGGTACTTTACCCGTCTTTTAGTATTAACGTAGTTTGATTACCGAACCCGTTTTCGGGGTGTTACATATATATATATATATATATATATATATATATATATATATATATGTATATGTATATATATATATATATATAGGACAATGATCCGTTAGGAACCACCCTTTATTGCGAGAACTAATCTGAACACAACCAAAAATACCTAAAAATAGCAAAAAAACACACAAATTTTTTTTTTTAATATTTTTTATCATGGTTGTAAACACAAGGTCTCCAAGGCCGAGTACTCCCCGAGTAGTCGCTACAAGGTAGGTTGCCGAGGCGACTTTCTTCAACTCCGACTAATTACTCGGAATCGATCAAATGCGGTCAACATTGGCCAAAATCGGATCTAGTAGGTCAACTCGGGTCGAGTTTGACTTAAAATAAAATAAAACATAATTTCTATGCCTATCATATTAAAGAATGAATATCAATTTCACGTATTTTATTATAAATATTAGTAAATTTATGTTATTTGACATATATTTAATCTCCGAAAACTAATTTCTATATAATTTGGCATCTCCGAGTACTCCCCGTGTACTCTCGGCCTAGGCCGAGTACTCTCAACTCCCCGGTCGACCGACTAGGGAGCTCCTAGCGACTTTTACAACCATGTTTTTATACAAAAATCGCTACTTTTAGTAGCCAAAAAAAGAGATTAAAAAAAAAATTTTTGGCTACTAAAAGTAGCGATTTTAATGTAAAAAATTATTAAAAAAAATTGTGAGTTTTTTTTTATTTTTTTAGGTTTTTTCGGGTGTTGTGCATGTGGATTCATACTCTCTTTCATTTCTTCCGGTATATATATATATATAAATAGAACAAGGATCCGTTAGAAACCACCCCTTTATTGTGAGAACCGCGAGAACCAATGAACACAACAAAAAATAAATAAAATTAGCTAAAAAACACAATTTTTTTTAATATTTTTTATACAAAAATCGCTACTTTTAGTAGCAAAAAAAAAGCAATTTTAATGTAAAAAATATTAAAAAAAAAATTTGTGTGTTTTTTTTGTTTTATTTTTTAGGTTTTTTTGGGGTTTAGTTTTTAGCATTTTAGCTTGTGGGTGGGGGGGGGGTGGGGGTTTAGGTTTTTGGGGGGTGGGGGGTGAGGGGGGGGGGGGGTTAGGTTTTTTTTTGGGGGGGGGGGGTGGCGGTGGGGGTTAGGTTTTTTTAGGTTTTTTTGCTATTTTTGGTTGTGTTCACATTGGTTCTTGCGGTTCTCGCAATAAAGGTGGTTCTCGCATGAACCTTACCCTATATATATATATATATATATAGAAACGAGATCAGGAGAGAACGCCCTGAAGTGTGAGAACGGATCCTGTTCGAACACGTGGCGCGCGATATTATTAGGGTGGAGGGGTTCTTTTGTCTTCTTATCTTCCCTTTTTCCATTTTCGTGTGTCACAATACTGTTTCATTTTTGGCATCTAAGATATTTTTGTCGTTTAGTTAGATTCAATAACTATCTGGCGTTTTACTGGTTTTTCTTAGATCTGTCTCGTTCAATTAATCGTTTTTGTGTCACATAGATAACACTTTGGCGTTTATGGCATTCCCAAATTCATTAAAATTAATTACTAATTCTAGCATCTTGGCGTCCTTGTTGTTACCAAATTCATTATATACCTTTAATAAGTCAAACGTTACATTTTTTTGGCGTTTTGTAGATTTTACCAGTTGAATTAATCCCATGGCGTTTTGTAGATTTTACTAGTTGAATTAATCCCATATATTTGATAAAGGTAAATTTTTTTGCGTTCATCGCATTCTTAATAATTCATTAATAATTCAAAGGATTACAATAAGACGAAATCAAAACAAACTAATAGTCTTCTGTGTATGGGATTACATCAGAGATGTACCCATTGCTTTGTTCATCGCTTTCTTCAGTTTTATCATCATCATGTTGTGTATTGGCGTATAACGCCATTATCTCTTCTCGTATTTGCTGCATCCTATACTTAAATATCATGACAACCCTGGATCTTGCATCGTTAGAATGTGCTAAATCACAGAGTTGTTCAAGAAGATGTAGTCTCTCTGTCTTCAGCATTTCGTCCATCGGCAATGAATATTCCACCCTGTGTCGATAAGTCACTCTAACCATTTTTGCTTGTTCATCCAAACCCCAACTGCTAACTGTTGGTAGACCAGTATCCTCAATATCATCATCATCATCATCATCATCATCATCTACTGGAAATTTTCTCTTCAATCTTCATATTACCTTTCGAGTGCTTTCACAATCGTCGGCCATTGGAACCCCAATGGCCAGAATATACCTCTGAATGGCTTCATCCATACTAGGTATGGCCTTGATTATCTTGATCTTCACCCTTCTCCTGTCAGAGAACTTTAGGACGAAACGTCTCTCCGACCTATCAAACCTCCATACAATAACTTGAGCCATTTTTTTTTAAGTTTTTATGACGTTTTAGTCAAGATGTGGCGTGTTAGAAAATACGTGGAGTGTTAAGTTTTGTTTACCTGTTCTACTTATATAATGACTTTTTTTTGCCGCCATGTAGGATGCAGTCCTATAACGTGACAGGTAATTATGACGTTTTGAAAAGATAAATAAATTCAAGTACAGATATAGTGGGTTATAATTATAATGTCAGAAATAAAGTTTCCGTCGTTTCAGTTTACTATTTGTAGTTATTGTTTGTTCAGCTTCATCTGTTAAGGCTGTAACACGTCCCATCTTTTATATTTTGGTGTTTTGTAATTTTAATGGCGTTAGACAAAGATGGCACATTGTTCTGTTTCTCTTACACATTGTTTTATACATTTGTTCTAAAAAATGCTTGTAAAACCCCAAGATGCCACAAATTTAATTATAGTTGTAGAGTTTGGCGTTTGTGGCATCTTGCGTTTTACAAGCAATTTTTTAGAGAAATAATGTATTTTTTTTGTGGAAAATTAGATAACAAACCACAGAAAAAAATAGAAGCGAAAAAAAAAATTAAAAATCGTAATCGAATTTCTCTTCCAAATCTTCACTGTCATCGGTCTCTTTCTTCTTTGAAACTACAAGAGTTGTCACAAATATATGGCGTTTTGGCTTTAGTGTGTTTTATTGTTGTTTGTTGTTGAAGTGGCTTTTTGTGGATGTTAGAGACAAAATGACGTGGGTTTTTTGTTTGGTCTTCATCTTTATCTTCATCCCACTCTTCAGTGTCATCGGTCTCTTCTTCTCATCCAAGCCTTCTTCAAGAACAAAGATGACAAAATGACATTTGACTGTCACCAGTATCTTTTTCTTGAAGATTTATCCATCACATGCAACAAAATCTTATTGAGTTACATCCCTCACCTAACAATCCATTCAGTGAAACTTCACGCAGAACTATACTGAATATCCAAGAAACAATGTTTGCCATCTTTGATTTTTTTTAACTTTTTGGCATTTTACAGTGAGTGGTATTTAGGAACCATGACATTTGTTTTTTTGGTTTGATCTATGGAAGGTGTTGAGACGTCTCTATTTATAGGATGTCTTTGGTGCGCAGTTTAGGCGGGATATTATTAATAAGTGCAATTAACAAAATATCCATCGTTTCAGTTACTGTTTGTATTTCCTGTTTTGCTCAGCTTTATCTGTTAAGTCTGTAACACGTCTCATCTTTCAAGTTTGGCGTTTTACATTTAATGGCATTTTTGTAGGCTAAGATTATAAAATACACCACCTAAAACACAGAAAAAACCACGCAGTAAAAATAATTTTTATTAGTTGGCGTTTTGTATTTAGTTGCGTTTTATATTTAATGGCGTTTTATGGGAGAAACGGTGTTTACCCTTTTTACCCTTAAGAAGCACGTTCCAAGTAATAAAATTGATGTTATTTACGAAAACGACACCGCACCAATCTTGGCCATAGATTGTTTTGATCTGACGATCCATAAGCGTTCTCACTGTTCTCACACTTTTCACCGTTTTCCCTAAATCCTGACCCTACATATATATGTGTGTATATATATATATATATAGTGTAAGTATATGGAGAAAACCAGTTTTATTGAGAAAACTTAGCAAACTAGAATATGTGGACCACATTCATCCACATCACCTCATCCAAACCCATGCTTTGAGGGTGTTTTGGTCTTTTTGTTTCGGAGCATGTGCTTTGTACTTTCACCAACTAACACATTTCCCCAACCCTCGATTATACCCCAACCCCAACCCATCATCTTGTTCTTTCTCTCTCTTCTGTACATTCACCATCAAACCATCATCATCCATTCTCTCATCCTCTCTCTATCTCTCTTCATGTTTCAATATAAACACCAAGAACACACACAAGTGTTTGTGTGAGAACACAACTAGAAAAAATAAAATTTCTGACACCATTTTCCGAGGAAATGCGTCACAACTCGCGATTTTCTACGAATTTGTGACGAAATGCATATGTAGGAAAACCACTCGTAGGAAACTGGTTTCTTACGCATTTTCTACGCATTTTCCTACCCATTTCTGACAAAAAAGAGCTGTCACAAATTGCTACACATTTTCTACGCATTTTCCTACCCATTTAACGGAAGTTAATTTTTAATTTTTGCTACACAATTGTCACGAAATTTAATTTTTATATTTTTTCTACACAATTGTCACGAAATTTAATTTTTATATTTTTTCTACACAATTCTCACGAAATTTAATTTTCTACGAATTTGTGACGAAATGCATATGTAGTTAAACCACTCGTAGGAAGCTGGTTTCTTTACGCATTTTCCTACCCATTTCTGACAGAAAAGGGCTGTCACAAATTGCTACACATTTTCCTACCCATTTAACGGAAGTTAATTTTTTATTTTTGCTACACAATTGTCACGAAATTTAATGTTTTTTCTAGTTTTATTCTATTTATAAAACATCCGAGAGATCGGATACAAAAGCAAATAAACTATTAGTTAGACCTAGGAAACAAAAATGATAGATTTCCATTAACTAGACATTTTTTTCAGAAGTCGACAAGTCGCATTAGAAGTTATGTTGTAACTTGAAAAGAAGTCAGTTATATTTTGATTTAAGAAGTAGAAAAGCATCCACTTTTAAGAATATAGATTATACAAGTGTACCATCACTGAACCTAATCACATTTACCATATCAGAAAGAATAGGGTCCTAGTCGCGTGATAGATCCAATTGTCTTTGCCCGGAATCGAGCATATCCATCATCATCTGCCTCCGATTTGTGGATCTGGTATATAGAACTGCCTTAAATCGAGACCCACAAGTATGAATCGACTTGTTACTTGAAGCCGCCACCGCCCGCCGTTCTCCGACGTGGCTCCGGCCGGCTCCACCGCAGCCGTCGTCACCCGAACCACCACCATCGACACCATAACATCGTCATCATCATAATTATCTTCAACTGCAGAACATCCTCGTCATCTTCATCTCCTACGAAAAGAAAAACGACCGGTGCCGGTAAGAACGAGAGAGTTTGGGGTTGTGTGGTGCGGTTCAAGATGAACACGGTGGGGGTGTTGTGTTAGGTCATCGGAGAGGGAGAAGAGACTGAGTTGTGCGGCTGCTTATGTAGGTGTTAGGGTTCTAACCATGTTGAAAATGAAAGATGGATGGATTCTGTGTTGTGTGCGCAGATGTTTCAAGAAAAATGGGGGATTAGGGTTTTTGCTTCTTATTTATACCTAGAGTGTTTCAAATGGGCTTGGGCCCAGGGCCCACAAGCCCGTTACTAGTGTTTTGAGCGGCCCGATCCGTTTACGAAGCCTGTTTTTGAATCTGATTGTCGTAAATTGGCGTAGAATATTGTTTTAGGGTCAAATGCCCTTAAAATTACGTCATAAATCGTTAATAGACGCGTATGCTCGTCGGTCGCGTTAAATTGCGTCAAACACTTTGGTTGTCGTTTCTTGTTCGTTTTTCCATCCGATTTAAACTACGAACATTAAAATTTGAAAACGAAGCCAAATATATCATAATATATTAATGTCGAGATATAACTCGAGTCCGGCGTTGTCAGTACTTCGGTTGTCGTTTCTTGTTCGTTTTTTGATCCGATTTAAACTACGAACATTAAAATTTGAAAATGAAGCCAAATATATCATAATATATTAATGTCGAGACATAACTCGAGTCCGGCGTTGTCAGTATTTTGTCCGGTGTCAGTTCGTTATCGCTTAATGCTCAGCAGATTTGAAATCTAAGTATAATAAAAAATATTTCGTCATAAATGCGTAGGAAGTCGCTACGCATTTCTGACGCAACAATTAATATTTAAATGAATTTAACATATAAATCTAATTCCAACAAATAAGTAATAGTTCCGTCGGAAATGCGTAGCAAGTTACTACGCATTTCCGATGCAATAGTTAATAATAATAATAATTAAATGTTTAAATATAATTCAAATATAAATATAATTCATCCGTCGTAAATGCGTAGCAAGTTGCTACGCATTTCCGACACAATACTTAGAATTAGTATTTTTGTCACTATTGTGTCGAAAATTAGCCAAAAAAATCAAGGTCTTTTTTCCGTAGGAAATGCGTAGTAAATGTGTCAGAATTTGCGACACATTTTTTGCGTAGGAAATTTTCGTAGCAAAATGACCACTTTTCTAGTAGTGGAAGCAAGCCTGAATCGTTATTGTTAAAGAAAGAGAAACACCAAAAACACACACACAAGCGTGTGAGAGAAAGAGAAACAAGATTCTCCATCGTGTTCATGAAGAACACCAAGAACACACACACAAGTGTATGAGAGAGAAGCAGGCTGAAATCGTTTGGTTGCATGAGTTTCTAGAGAGGGAAAGTTATTGGAACACCAAGACCAAAAACACACACAAGTGTGTGAGTGAGAAGCAGGTCAGAAATCATTTGGTTCATGGGTTTTAGAGAGAGAAAGTTGTTAGAACACCAAGAACACACACAATTGTGTGAGAGAGAAGCAGTTCAGAAATCGTTTGGTTACATGGGTTTTGGTTGAGAGAAAAACTTGTTAGAACACAAAGAACATACTCACAAGTATGACATGCACTGGTTCCATGTCTTAATGTTATTTATTTGGCAAAAGTTGAATGATTTTGTGTGTGTATTAGTAAAATAGATTTGATAGTTTGTTGGGTATTTTTTTTATTTTAAATGTATTAAAAAATTTAGAATTGAGATAATGATTGTTGTTGTTGTTGTTATATATTAGTTACATTTAAAAAGTCCATAATATAATCGTTGATGATCTCGTTTATTTTACAAAAAAAAAAATTGTGTTTGGTTTGGTTGCTTGTTTGAGGCTTTTGATCTGAACAGTAACTTTTTTTGTTAGTTTGATTGCTTGTTTGGGGTTTTTGATCTGAATACTAACTGTTTTTTTGTGTTATACTAGGCGGTAACACATGTATAGGCATGTTACATGTGTTACAACAAAAAGTTTACACATGTGTAACACGTAACACATGTTATACATGTGTTACCACTCTAGTGTAACACAAGTTACAAACATGTGTTACATATGTGCAAACCCCTATATGTTGCTTGTTTGGGGCTTTTGTTTATCCTATATGTTATAACATGTGTTACCTTTAGAAACTTCATAATTTATTCATAATATCTCGTTTATTTTAAAAATAAAAAGTAGTGTCTTTTTGTGGGATAATTAGATACATATATTACATGTTATTTATAGTTACCCCAACCCTTTTTGGACGCAAAGGGGGCTGCACATATGTAACACATGTATAGCCACATTACACATGTTACATATAGTTGTTGCACGTGTTACAACAAAACTTTACACAAGTACACATGTTATAATATATACCGATGTACTTGTTTTGTTCATAGGTGAATGGATGTTTTGTGTTCAAGATGAAGATGGTTATCAAGGAGCAAAGCATATTGTTTTGAAGTAACAATGAAGGAATCTTTTTTCACAACATTATGCAGATACATATTAGAATGCCTATTGTTACTTCAAAACAATGGACAATTCTAATATGTGTAACGCATCCTAGAATTGCCTATTGTTTTGAAGTAACAATGAATTTATCTTTTTTTCAAAACCCCTTAGGATAAGGGCTACATGTGTAACACATGTACAACTGTCAGAAATTTAAAGAAGGCAGATGTGTAACACATGTAACACATGTTACAATTGCTTATTGTTTTGAAGTAACAGAAAAGGTTGTAACATAAGAGCTACATGCGTAACCATATATTACGTAAGTATGATACATATGTAATATATCTACTAACTTGTTTGTCTGGTAAGTAGCATCGAACGCTAGCACATCGCCAAAAGCCCTTGTAGTTTAGCTTGGATATCTCATCAGCCCAAAACACAGCCTTCAACTTCCCATCAGATACAACAAAGTCGTAGTAGAAGTGTGGAAGATAAGTATATGAGACTAGTGTAACAAATTAAAGGGACAAACGATACACTTCATGTTACATATGTACATAGACTTGTTATTAACAATGTTATTAGTAGATAAAAAAACTGCATTAATGTATATTTTTTTACATTGAACCCAGCTTATTGGTCATAAGTCTTACACATGGCAAGAAGTTCTTCCAGTGTGACGTATGATTTAACAATAATAGGATGATATTGCTCGTTGACATTCGGTGTCCACAATTTAGTGCCATTAGAATACTCGTAAAGATGGTAACGTGGAGTATGTTCTAGATCATCTGTGGACATAGGGACGGATGTTAGTATAAGTTTACGTGTGTTATGAACGTTATAATACGTTTAGCACCCTAGGGTAACAAAAAAAGATCACACATGACACTTGTCGCCATGTTACACATGTTAGTTGTGTGTGCACATGTAACATCTTCTCTACAACGTGTGTAACATCCTTAAAAGTTGTGTTCCTACTCTGCTTTATATTTTGTAAGTCCTTATAGGTAAACATGTTTTAAAGATACAACCTGTAACATGTGTTACACCGAAATGTTACACAAGTGTTTCCAGTTTACACATGTTACATCTTGTGTAACTCTGCTTTATACTTTGTAAGTGTTTCTAGTTTCCAGTTTAAACATGTTTTAAAGATACAACATGTAACATGTAAGTACTTATAGGTAAACATGTTTCAAAGATACAGCCGTATCACCTTACAAGTTATATGTTTTGCTGACAAACGCCATGTCACACATGTTACACACTATAGAGTGAAACAACAGTATTGAACGCTGTTACATATTTCCCATTCTGTCGTAACATGTGTAACCTTTTTGGGGGGTATCGATGTTGTAGGTTTATACAGACTTAAATATATACAAATGATCCAAAAATGATCATAGATGTGTTACCCTCTAGTGTAACATAAGTTACAAAACATGGCTTACATATGTGCAGCCCCGTTTTTTGGTAACAAAGGGGTTGAACATATGTAACACATGTTTGTAACATGTGTAACACTAGAGGGTAACTTCTGTACAACGTCAAAGGTACCCACCACCTGCCCTTCATTGACTTCTTGTTCCCCTTCTTCATCGGTTTCTCCATATACCTTCTTTCGCTTTATGGCCACCTTTTGTCGCATCCGATATTGTGGTTATCTTTCTTCCTGCCAAGATCCCTTCTCGTTTGGCTGCAACTGCTGTGGTCAAGTCGTAATAACACAAGTTATAGTCCAGTATTTTTAATCTACTAATTAAAAAAATAGTAGTAACATAACTAACACTAGTTACCTTCTACCCAATTATGCCCTGAACTTGAAGACTCCCCAAATTTTGAGTTTTTATCTGCATCATTTCACATATAAAAAAAACTAAGTAAAACCACCCAAAAAGGTTACATATGTAAACAGTTACCATACACTTCAAACAACTATTATCCGGTGGAACCAACTCCCTCGCTGCAAGCACTAAACAAACATGTAACATATGTTAGCACAACCTTTCATATTTGTTTGCCGTCGTATAGCTTTTGTTTTTGTTTTCTAGACTGGACAGTTGTGCTCGCACAACAATTGTTTTAGATGTGTTACACATGTGTAGTCCCTTTTGTGTCCAAGAAAGGGCTGGTTTTAACATAAGAAACACGTGTAACATTGTTACAACATATGTAGCAGCAAAAAGAACAACTTTTATATATAAAATGAACGAGATCATCAACTATTAAATTATGGACTTTCTAAAAGGTAATGAAAATGTGATATCGGAGTGAAGTTTATACAAGATAACTAACAACTCATCTAAAATAACATTTCAACATTTAAAAAGATATAGATTTGTAAGTTAATAACAACTGATAATATCAAAAAATAAAAATGATTTTAATAGAAAAACAAAAACCTGTAACTACATAAACATTTACCATTACTAGACCACTTTGTGCGTGTGTTCTTGGTGTTCGAGATGAACACGATGAAGATTGTTGTTCCTCTCTCTAAATCTGCTTCTCTCTCATGTTCATCTTCAAATCTGCTTCTCTCTCATGTTCATCTTCAAATATGCTTCTCTCTCATACGTGTGTGTTCTTGGTGTTCTAACAACTTTCTCTCTCTAAAAACGCATGCAACCAAATGAATTTCTGACCTGCTTCTCTCTTTCAAACTTATGTGTGTTCTTGGTTTTGGTTTTGGTTTTCCAACAATTTTCTCTCTCAAAAAACTCATGAAACCCAATGACTTCAGGCCTGCTTCTCTCTCACACATCTTGGTGTTCTTGATAAAGACGATGGAGAATCTTGTTTCTCTTTCTCTCACACACTTGTGTGTGTGTTTTTTGTGTTTCTCTTTCTTAAAAAGCAACGATTTAGGCCTGCTTCTCTCACACACACTTGTGTGTGTTCTTGGTGTTTATTTTGAAACATGAAGAGAGACAGAGAGAATGGATGATGATGATGGTGACTTGTACAGAAGAAAGGGAATAAGAGGACAAACCTCACATTTTTTTAATATATTCTATGTACCTTCTTTCATTGTGTTTTTACCCAAATCCCCTTTAAAGTACATATGAAGATAAACATTGCAATTTATTTAATTCAATAATGCTAGTTATTTCCTCAACCATTAGATCATCAAGATCAGTGGTCACAATTGGGTTTCCTTACTTTTCTCACTAAAAAATGGTTTCCTATATATCCTTGCCCTATATATATATATATATATGGCGAAGCTTGAGATTTCTGCCCGGGGTGGCAGAAATCACTAGACCTAAAAATTTCTATAAAACCACGGGGTCAAAAATGTATATACCCAAAAATTTCTATACAAAAATTAAATAATCTCCACCACTGAGCGAAAAGTTCACGGGGTCGGCGCCCCTCCCGCCCCTTAAAAGCTTCGCCCATGTGTGTGTGTATATACATATATATATAGGGAGGAGTTCATGCGAGAACCACCCTTATTGCGAGAACCGCGAGAACCAATGTGAACACAACCTAAAATAGCTAAAAAAACTTTAAAAAAACCCAACCCCCACCCCCCCCCCAAAACATAACCCCCCCCCCCCCCAAAGCTAAATGCTAAAAACTAAAACCCCCAAAAAACCTAACCCCCCCCCCCCAAAAAAAAAAAAAAAAAAAACCTAAACCCCCCTCCCCCACCGCCCAAAAACCTAAACCCCCCCACCCCCCCCCCCCCCCAAAGCTAAAATGCTAAAAACTAAACCCCCAAAAAACCTAAAAAAATCTAAAAAAATCAAAAAAAATCTAAATTTTTTTTTAACATTTTTTATGCTCAAATCGCTACTTTTAGTGGCCAAAAAAACAAAAAAAAAATTTTAATTTTTTTTTGCTTCGAAAAGTAGCGATTTTTATATAAAAAATATTAAAAAAAAAATTGTTTGATTTTTAGCTATTTTTAGGCATTTTTGGTTGTGTTCACATTGGTTCTCGCAATAAGAGGTGGTTCTCGCATGATCTTCTCCCTATATATATATATGTGTATATAGGGGAATGCTAGATAGAAAACCCTCCATTTTGAGAAAACCCAACCTCCCGACATTTTTTTTTGAAAAAAATAACACATGTAATATACATGTTTTTAAGAGTTTTGGGCCAAAAAAAACAAAAAAGCGCCGAAGGAATGTTTAAAAAAAACAAATTTCAGCAAGTTTCTGCCTTTTGTGCCTAACACATGTTAGTCACCAGAAACTTGCTGAAATTTTTTTATTTTTTTTAAAAACATCCATTCGGCGCTTTTTTGTTTTTTTTTGGCCCAAAACACTTTAAAACATGAATATTACATGTGTTATTTTTTTCAAAAAAAAAAATGTCGGGAGGTTGGGTATAAATGGGGGGAGATTTGAGTTTCCAGAGTTTTCTAAAAACTTAAGGGTTTTCTATATAGCCCTCCCCTGTATATATATATGGGTATATATATGTTAATATATATATATATATATATGTGTAGATATATGTGTATATATATATATATGTGTATATATATATATATGTATATATATATGTGTGTGTATAGAAACAGGATCAGGAGAAAATGGTTGGAAGTGTGAAAACGGTGAGAACGGATTCTGGTCGAACACGCTAAATGATATGCAGGGGTACGATTGTCATTGTCCACGTTCCCCTCCATAAATCGAGTTATAATTCCCTTTCAAATAAAAATCCAAAATTTTCGTATTAGTAGTCACATCCTTTCCAAGCTTCCGAGATCTATGGCGTCTAACGTAGATTCCGTTCTACAATGTAATATTTGATGACGTTTTCATATGTGTTCCAGCAAATCGTGCAACAAATTTGAAACAGATATGGAGTTTTGTTCTTTATGCTTGTTTCAATGTTGTTTTTTTTCAAAGTAATATTTGACAATGCGTCTATGTTTCAATGGCGTTCTTCATATATCCAATATTTGGGGTTTTCATTATTAATGTTAGTTGTCGTTTGGGATCTAATATATGCTTATTGTTAACGATCAATGGCATTTTAGACCTGGTTATTTATATCTGATTAGTTTTGAATTTTTTACTTTAATTTGTAAACATCAGTTCTTACTATTTGTTAATTATTCAACTAATGTCGTTAATTTGAAAACATCAGTTTTGTTAATTATGGCATTTTCATTAACACGTTTTAGGAAGATAGTAACAACAGTTCTTCATATTGTTAATTATTCAATTAATGGCGTTTTCATTATGGAGTTTTCACTTATATGTTTATTAGGTCTTGTTTGTTATTCAATTAATGGTGTTTTCATCGATAATGTTTTTAGGATACATTTACTATTTTGATGGCGTTTTTCTTAATTTATTCTCGCTGTTTTTTCTCAGATGAGTGTGTTTCTTCAAATGAAAGGTTTTGCCCCAAAAAAGGTTTTCCATTTATCATTCCCGGCATTAGTGAAGAGATAAAGCCCAAAATGGACATGATATTCCTAAGCCTCGATGATTGTTATTCATTGTATGTTAGGTATGCGACGACTTGTGGTTTTTCTGTCAGGAAATGGACTTAAAAGATAAACACGAAAGGAGAAACACATATTAAGTATTACATGTATACGAGATCTAGGGTATATAAGGAAAAGAAGGTAGATACGTTGGACCTGAATCAAACGGAAAGGATTGTGCGATCCAACTTTTCAAAGAGGACTGGTTGTGGAGCACAATTATATGTAATATTTGATGCTGGATCATGGAAGGTCTATAAGTTTGTTGAGGAGCACAACCATGATCTTGTTGAACAGGTTGATAAGCATTTTCTTCCGTCTGAACGACACCTCATTTAGCTCCAGAAGCATGTTATACATAGCATGTTTAAGTTGAATTTGGGACCTGTTAAGGATTAATGTTATGAAGACTTGTTTTGGTGGTTTTGAAGACATGGGTGCAAGTAAAGTTGATTTTAAGAACTACAAGAGGCAAATTAAGTTGTTTATAATGGAATATGACGCTAAGATGGTTGTGAGACATTTGCCTGAAAAAAAAACAGTCCTAGCCTAATTTCTCGTACGATTACTTCACAGACGAAGAGAATCGTTTGAAGGGACTTTTTTGGTGTGATGATCATTGCATACGTAATTACCACGTGTTTAGTGATGTGATTTCATTTTACGCCACGTATCGTTCCAACAAGTATTATTTATAACTCTATTTTTTGGCGTTTCACTTGAAGAAAAAGTGGTTAACCAAGAGGTTAGTTCACGGGTCGAGTCTCGTCAAATAGGGTTAATCCCTCCTTTCCTCGATTGATTGTTGGGTCATCTTCTAATCCGTCTCCTGCATAATGAAACACATCGTGACTCGCAACAAGGAGAATGGGGTGGGGGTTGCTCCTTGTTACCACCCTCCGGCATGAAAATAAGTATTTGCTTTGTAAGCAAGATAAGTATTTAAGTAGTAATTGTGAGATAGTAGATTAGCATCACCTCAAACCTGGTTTGAGTTGGGTATTTATAGCCGCAGAGTGAAGGAGAAGGGCCAATGGGCCGCTTGATGGGCTTGGGGCCCGACTGATAACTTGAAGCTTTTTGTAGATGTGACAGGAGCGCAGGTCACGGAAGTATTGGGCGCACGCGGAGGTGTTGCCATGTTTCCTGTTGTATCGGTTGCACGAAGGGACACCCGCCACGTGGCCTGCTGGGGTTATCAATCTGGCCACCAGCTTTTATGCGGTCAGCTGACAGCTGTTGTCAGTGCCCGGGCATACCACTTGCTGGTTGGTCACGGAAGTCAAAGTGACAGTTCCTCTTGTGTAACAATAGGATGCGACACCCGCCACGTGGCCTGCTGGGGTTATCAATCTGGCCACCAGCTTTTATGCCTGTGGGTTGGGCAGCTGCACATTGGGCGGTCAGCTGACAGCTGTTGTCAGTGCCCGGGCATACCACTTGCTGGTTGGTCACGGAAGTCAAAGTGACAGTTCCTCTTGTGTAACAATAGGATGCATTCTTGCACCGCATCGCTACGTACGGTAAACTGTGCACAGGTGCCAACACTTCCATCGCTGCTCTGCGCGCACCCGCGCAGGATTGCAACATGGAAATGTGTTTGATAGAAAGTGAATGTAGTAAACTACTATCATCTTTGGTAGTAATCACCGCATCCGTTGTATGTTGATGAAAATAGCCATTTTCATATACAAGGTGAGTTTTCTCATCTTTCCCCGGGAGGGAAAGCAAACCGGGTTCGCGCATCCCTGCACGAACTAAGGCAAGTCCTTTGTCGATTGGGACAATGAGCCGGGTGATGGTCACTGGCGCCCAAGCCTGGTGCGAGATTTGGGACCATACCCCTTCATCACTATTTAGATGCATTGGGATTTTCTTCTCGTTTCATTTTTTCAATGGCGTTTTCATGTGCAGATACTCTATGGTGTTTGTACCGTTCACTGGTATAGACAATCACCACTACAATGTTACATTTGGTGTTGCATTATTGGCGTCTGAAACTGCTGATACGTATATATGGTTGTTGAGAGTTTTTCTAAAAGCTGTTGGTTCTCAACCAAAAGTCGTTGTCACTGACCAAGATCCAGCAATGAAGAAGGCTATTTCTGTTGTATTTGTTGAAACGAGGCATCAGTTAGGCATGTGGCACGTGATGCATAAACTTTCTCTGAAGGTTGATTTTCTTATTTTCATGTGTTTGGCGTTTTAAGATATATGGCGTTTTGCCATTCATAAGTGTTTTTTCATGTTAGTTTGTTGTTTTTAATGTATCTATTGCATGAGGTTTCCGTGTTTTATATAGGTTGGTGTTAGGCTACGCAATTCCACCAATTTCAAAGAACATATTTGTGATGTTGTGTGGACGGATATTCTTACACCCGAAGAGTTTGAATCAGGATGGGAAGAGGTTATTGAAGAGTTCAATTTAGATGGTAATGGCTGGCTTTCTGATATTTTTGCACTTAGGGAATCTTGAATCCCTGCATACTATAGAATGGAGGAACTGTCGGGCCTTATGCGTACGACATCGAGATCAGAGAGTGAGAACCATTTTTTTGTCAAGTGTGCAATTCAAAATCTACTCTTGTTGAGTTCATGACTCATTACGAAACTGTCATAGAGGCACAATGTCACACGCACCGGAAAAATGATAATGAATCTCGATACAAACGCCCCCAGTTGAAACGTAATTATAAAGTGTTGGAGAGCCAAGCTGCTGAGATATACACAAAAAAATATTTTTTGTGACATTCAAATTGAGCTAATCAGGATTGGGGATTTCTTAAATCAACGATGTGAAGAGCATCCCGATGGGTTTGTTAAGTTCTTCATAAATGATTTCTAGCAGCCTTGTACATCCTTATTCAAGGTAAACAATAGCGTTTTTTTAGGTATTTTATTTGGCGTTTTCTGAATATGGCGTTTATTATATGAAGAACATTTATTTTATTTTTTTGCATGGAGTTTTTGTGTTTGATGTTTGATCGCATTTTGTACAAACATTTTCTGTATCGCGTTTTATATATACATTGGTTTTGGCGTTTTTTTAGGTAATTTACCGTAAGTCGGTTGCACCAGCACTTGCTCATGCAGGTGTTTTGAGCAGTTTGATTATAAAATAGATTATAACCGTTTTAGGAGTTATTTTAGGTGATAATTCTTTTTTTACGTATCAATAACTGATCATGGTGGTTTAAAATCTTTAATTTTTTGTTATTTTATAGGAATAAAACACCAAACATATTCCAAAAATACCACAACTTTAATCGTAATAAAGCCATGGTGTTTTAACACCATTTGGGGATGATTGTATTGATATTCTAGATGTTAAAACAACATGACTTGAATAGCAAAACAATAATTGCAGATGTTAAAACATCATGACTTGAATCACAATACAATGTTTCCAGATTCAGATGTTAAAACACCGTAACTTGAATTACAATACAATATTTTTCAGATGTTTAAAACATCACGCCTTGAATCACAATACAATTAAAACACCATTGTATGAACATAGACAAAACATGTAACACCCCGAAAATGGTTTATTAATTTAAACCGAATTAACCGAGGATGAGCAGGTAAAAATACTGTTGGTGGCAAAAGTTAAACCTTAAACAAAATAACTAGGAACAATTTTACCTAGTTAATAACATGTAAATAAGTGATAAAACAACGAGTTATAGTTAAAAAGGAAACTTGTGTTTTAAAAACATAAGAATTAAAAACACTACACGCACATAGTGGGTGTAGGTTGATCATCAGGAGAGCAAACAAGGGGTAAACCCTTGTTCAACCAAGAATCATCAAATTGAAGAGGAAATTGGACATCAAATTCGTGCATGAATGTATATTAACGATCACCTAAACGAGGGGATCATAAGGTATGTCAAAAATCTTAATTTGGTGATTATTATGAATGTTGGTAAATTTCATGGATTTCAATCCATGTAAGAATTTCAGAAATTGAAGTGAGATACAAGATGTATACTTGCTTAGGAACAAACCCTAAGTGAAAATTTTGAATATATTGCTACGATTTGGGTGTTTGGATGATTTACAACACCTAGTTAAGTGAGTTTTGATTATATGAAGAAACTGATGATATAAGAATTTTTATAATTATCATACTTGTATGCATGTGTAAGATACTTGAACAAATTAGAGATTCGAGTAAGTAATCATACATGACTTAAAAATGGGTTTTTGTATGATGCTATGAAATAGATGATATATTCATGATAAATGATGTTTGAAATCATCATGTGTTTATGAACGATTTAGAGTATTTGAATAAGTTTGATGTTTGGGTAAATTCCTTATATATGATGCAAAGGGTTGTTTTATAGTGATGAAACAATCCCAAGTTTTTTTTTGTATGAGATTGATAGATTAGCATACAATGATTGAAATTATGTTAAATTGATGTTAACAATTGCGTGAACTTCGTTAGGGAACGTGGTTATAATGGTGGCTTAAAAATAGAGCATACTGGGTAATTAACGAAATGCCTAAATGAGTTATCGAACTTATTTGTGGGTTTGTATATGTGAGGCAGTTGACTTTTAAAAGTCAAGCTGACCTATAATACGATCGAATGATAATTTTGATATAAAATACGTAAGATGGAATAGTCGCGATAAATGATGACTAATATAACCATCTTTCGAATTATAAATGATAGTTTAACGCTTGACAAGCTAGGTGGAAGCTTGGGAAAGAAGTGGGTCAAACGGATCAAGTACGAGGGAAAAAACATAATTGGATGCAAGGTAAGTAAAGCTTACATCTTTTAAGTAGAACACCTACTTTTGTATTAGGTAAGAATAAGATAATTTAGTATTTGGAATATGATGTTCCGACGCGGAATGATACGAGTCGGAACAAGCGAAACTGGTGAGAAACCATATTTGGTGATAAAAGGGGTAAAACGGTAATTTGGTCATGTGATGACGAATAAACATGGAGTTTTGAAAAGTGACCATATGGTGTAAACCATAATGGGTAAAAAGGGTAAAATGGTAATTTGGTCACGAGTTGACGGATAAATAATAGTTTTGAAAAAGATACCTTAAGGCGTAAGCCATAATGGGCCAAACGAATTAAGGCATGATTTTTTTAAGTAATATGATCGTATGGTGTAAACCAAAATGGGCTACATGGATGAGATTGCAAATAAATACCAACTCACAATGATAAATGGTCATTGAGGCCAAACGGGTCAAATGGTGATGTTATCGCCATTTAACAATAATCACTAATGGTTGCTGTCGAGTTGTTGTGCTCACAGGGAGAATAGCGTATGGCTTGTATTGCTTTTAATTGACAATTAATATTGCAAGGTATTAAAACGGGTCAAAGCTATTACCCAAGCCAGGTATGTGTAATGGGTCAAACTCTTAATGAGGCTTAGGATTCGACGAGAGCTAAACGAGTCATGGGTGGACTTTGGATTACCTAGTGAGGTATATCCAATAATTTAAATGGGAAATTTTATGTTGTTAGGAATACAATGATTTGTAAATAGAATTATGGGATATAAGTGCCCACTTAGCCAAAACAAGCCTTTAGATGTCTTTCGTAGTTAAAAAGGACTAAAATTGACCAAAACGCCCTCGAATAGCAAATTGGATAAACGACCCTTAGGGGAAGTTTAAATATGAGTTTTATAAGTTGGTCGATTCTTCAAGTAGTATAAAATGGAAGCATTAAATCATTTTTGGCTTAATGCTATATAAAAGGGTCATTTTCCTAAAATTGACAAACTTGAGGGTAGGGTAGTAATATAATGATATTCTATCATGATCCATCACAATTAATGTTGTGATGATAGTTAAGTAAAGTTAATAAAGTGAGAACGCGGGTTATGAATAGTGAAACCAAGAAATGGGTCAAATAAGTCTTTGTTTGATTAGAGTAATCGAACGGGTCAGTCAAAGTGAACGCGAAGACACATACTGGGAAACGCGAGCAAAAACACAAGTTTAGTAAACCCAGATGAGAGTTAAAATCTATAGAGATTTGATCCATACCATAAAAATATAGTTAGTATAACTAAATTTGATAACGGTCGAATAATCGCATGGATTAAATGTGAGCCGTTGGCTTAGAGTGCAAAAGTCATTATTCCGGGTTGTGGATTTTGAGTCTAAAATGTGGGTGATTAATTTACGATCGCGTAGAAACAAGTTTCGCGTAAAACAGATAAGTGTACGAAAAGATATGCGAGTTTTCGTACAAAAGGGCAAATCAGGAAAATCATGTTCAGTAGCGCTGAACCGTAACCTACGGCTGAGGGCCGTAGGCTACGGTAGTGATATTAAAAATAGCAGATCAACGGGAGCCGTAGGCTACGGCCAGGGACTTCTGTCCATTTTGCTTATTAGTGACTGTAAGCTACGGTCACTTAGCCGTAGCTTACGGCGAGTGTTTTTAACAGTTTCTTGCTTGATGTTTTTGAGGATTGAGAGTTTGTTAATTATATATTAATTGTCATTTAATTAACTTATGTCATGGTTTTGACATTTAGGTGATAGCTAGGACGTTTTGGATGAAGATCAAGCTAAACGAAAAACTGAACACATTTGAAGTTTAAGCTTCCGCTTTGTTTCGTTATTTTACGAACCGAAATACTTATGAACTATATAAAAGGGCTATATTTTATAAACATATAAACGTGCTAAAGTGTTTAAGACTTTTAACATTTATGAACCTTTATAAATTCTGAAACATCGTATGCACGTTTAATTGCATTATTTATATGTAAATGTAAAAGTTTTTATAAATTCTCAATTGTATGAGAATGGGTCTTAAAAAACACCATGGACTAAAATATCCGATCGAAGAGTATTTTTTTTCTATGTATAGCAAAATGGTACTTATATTAAAAATAAAAAAAGGCTTGTTATTATGGTGTAACTTTTTTAAAAGAAAACGTTGCGTATAAAAAGTTATTGACATTTAAAAAAAGCCATGGGTAACTTAAACGTGCATTGAGGATGATGGTAGTTTTCTTTATTTAAACAAAAAGACATTATTACCCTTAATCTAGCCAAATTAGTCAAAAATTAAAACATAATTTACATTTTAAGCATTTTTTTCTCAAGAATTAACTACAAGATCTAAGGGTTTAAAACACTTCTCACAAAATACCCCATTTTAATAATAACCCCAACCTATATATAGGGGTTCTAGAGTGAACACTATTGTATTTGTAAACTGAGTGAACAAATCGTGGCCATTGATTTACATCATCAAATCATAAAATACACTAGTGTATTTAATCATCAAATCCTGGTCATTGATTTACATTTGTGTATTGTAGGTCCCTCTCGAGGATGAGATAAAACCTTATCCTTGTTATATCAAACACACTAGCGAGTGCGGAATCCAAGCTAGCATGCAACCGAGACTTTATACGAGAACAAGCACAAACACAACACACAACAGTCAACGATTAACACCACTTGTATTAATGCGTATGAAAGGTTCGGTTACAAGTCCAATGTTCACAGATGTATTCTGTAAACTCTCAAAGTTCTCTCGTGTGTGTGCTCTCAACAGAATGCTCTCTCTAATCTCTCTTGTGTCTACACTCTAACAGAACACAACACATGGGTATATATACCCGACACAGCAGGTCTGGTCGAAGGATCAGACAGATTGATCGAAAGATCATCTGTCGACCAGAAAGCCATCGAAAGATTCACAAATACCTCGAAGGATGATATCCTTCGAGATATCCTTCGAGTTCATCCATCGAAGGTTTATGTTTCGAACTCATCTATCGAATGATCATCTTTCGAGCTCATCGAAGGATATAAAACAATCCTTCGATGACACATCCTTCGACACAACCAGCTTACAACATTTTTCTAACTGTTTGGTCAAGTCAAACCAGGAGGATGGTTGACTTGGTCAAACTTACATCAACCTTACATTAAAGACATCGTTTTGTATCATGACGAAATACAGACAAAGTACAGACACAAATGCACCAACAAACTCCCCCTTGGCTGTAGCTTTGTCTCGATCTTCGTGTCTTCAAGTCTTCAAGGCCGAGTCGAACCGAGCCGAGTCGCGTCCACACAAAGTGTATCAACAAACTCCCCCTTGGACGCTACTCGTGATGATTCGTCTTCTGTGACTTTCATGTCGGAGGATCTTCAAAGTCTTCACGCGTCGTAAGTAGAAAGTGTATCAACAAACTCCCCATTTAACTTAGGTAGTGTGTCAATAAACTCCCCCTTAGATTGAACTCTCCATTGAGTCATGCTCGTGAATCTTTTGACTTGTCAATTCTTCAGATCCTTGTGGTGTTGATGAAGGGACAGCGGCAACTCGATCATTTTATCCTTTGAGTGCCTCCACTTCGTGTCTTCATTCCAAAGCTTTTCATCGAACATGTTCTCCTCGCCTTTAGCATCTGCACATGCAAGAAAGCTAAACGCATAATGAGAACAACCGCTTGGAATATAGTTAACATTTAAACTAACGACACATATGAGATCAAATCTCAATCAAACACCAACCGACAGCAGTTTGAAAGTTTAGAAAAACATTCATTTTAATCCTTTAACTTTCAAAACTAGTTAACTTCGACTGTTTATGAAGATGCAATTGTTTTCCAGCTTACGATCAGGATTTTGGATAGGATAGACTCGAGTTCCAACATTGGTTAATCAAAAATAAACTAGAAGAAAAATCTTTTTGGATTTTATAAAGTTTAAATTAAAACACACCTAAAATCTTTTTGAAATTTTCATTTTTCAAATGTAAAGATGGAAAACAATAAATAAATATATACAAAGATGCATAAACAGGAAACATTAAATAAATATTTACAGACATTCCTTTTGCGAGTTTCGAGGGTAAGAGAATCATATCAGTGTACGGTCATGCCAAAACACTCTTGTTTTTTCAATTAGTTAACATTAAGATAAGCATCCTATAACAATTATCGGTATTGTTGTCCACATAAGCTCAACTTATCATTCGTAATCATGGCGAGGGGATACGTTAAGGTATGATTTATACTTACCGACCGGTGTTCATCCACATCACGACACATTCCCGTATCAAGGTATGCACGAGGATTCATCTTACCGGTGAGTATACCGATTATCATCTGTTTGACCGTATATGATGTGAGATTCTCACTTATTTTGATTGAAAACAAGCCCTATGTGATAGAATCACTTATTTATGAGGAACTTGAGTTTCAGATGCATGAGGGCACAGGAGCAAGTCCGTGAACAGGTCAGTACTTTCGTACAGCAGAGAGACGAACTTGACTCCCGGATGAATGTGATATTTTATCACTTATTTGATTGGACATGTGATTGTTTATCACTTATTGAGGTCGAATGCAGTATGAGATATGTACACGTATGTATGGTATCATGGAAGATCTAGACTTTTTCTTTTATAGAAACAACCATGATACCCAGATGATAAGCAGCATAAAGACCGAATATTTCAGAACCTCGGCAATCTCTCAAACGAAATTTCGGTACTAAGACCATATGCCAATGAATGGTTCCCACCTGGTCTTCAGTCAATTTAAGTTTATATCACCCTGCACACTTTAAAATGATTGTGAGCCTACCGATACATCTTATATAGAGCTGCTTATCGTTTTTCATTTTGGGTTTAAAGAGGTTTAGACAGACCACTGATGTACTATCATTTTCTCTTTTTCTCGCCAGGAAACTCATTTTTGCTTTTCTATTGTTTTTGTGTTTTTGAAATTTTTCGATGTTTTTGGATTTTCCAAATTTGGATCTACTCCCCCTAAAATCAACAAACTATGACAAATTTAAAAGACACAAAGGTATTTACAAAAAAAATTTTCCGATGTTGGTTAACTCATGTTTTACCTCAATGCCGTTTACCAAAATTAAGTTTTAATCAGAAATGATTTAGCGAATTTTGGAAAAATCAGTTGGCATGTCGGTAAGCGGTGCGGACCATGACAGCATTGTCTGGCCAAAGAGTGCTGAACGAGATAATAATTCACAAAGCAGCTTAAATATCGACAAGTATAGGAGAGATTAGAAATTTAAAACCGTATCCTGCAACTGCATCGTGCATTGCAAAGAATCTGAGTGCTCTCCCACACTGGATATCCACCCAGTGTGGATTTCAAAGTCGATTTTTGTAGCTACTGAAATCCCTTCATAGCAACAAGATCATAATCCTCCGGGTCCGGCTGGTCTTCCACATTGCACCAGCGAAGGTTTTTGTCTTTCTCTTGTGAAGTAGTGTGCGGTTGTTCAACCCATGCCAAGGCATCCGCACACCCGGTTGGTTTGTTCAACAAACACATTTTCTTCAATCACACCACAAAGAAATGTACACTGCACGTTCATCTTGTAGATTGTTGAACTTCAGACGTGCTGCAGATGCGTACATTTTGATTTGAATCTATCCCGGGGACCCGATCAAAGCCTTGAAGATTCACATTTTGAAATGATTTTCATTTTGTCGAAGCTTTTCAATATCTTTCAACAGACATTTCTGTTTCCCTTTACTTTTTCTCTCCATCAAAGGCAGCAATTTCTTCTGTTGCCTATTTTGTGCAGGGATGCTCCACTATCAACAATCTTACGACTATTGAAAGTTCCTCCTGGAATATCCTACACACTCACTCAAAAATTAGTTGGAGAGAGGGACCCAAGCCTTTGTGGACTTGGGTCGTCCTTGATCATCAAGAAAAGTGATTTCAATCACTTGATGATTAGGAAAAAGAACCTGTGGTGCTCCCCCTGACTGAATTACCTGTTTTTGTTTCCAAGCTGTTTGTCCTTTACCAGTATTTGTATTAATTGTTTTAGCATTTACTGGTTTTACAGTTTTAGGTTTTGCTTGAACAGGTTTTTCTTCTTTGACCTCTGATTTTAAGGCCTTTTCAATTACCTTTTGATTCTTTTGTTTTAACTTCTTTTCCCTTTCTTTCAAGACACGTGGGTCTTGTTTCGGAGAAAATGATCGTTTTTGGTAATTGGTTTCTTGGGGAGCACTTGTTTTTGCCTTCAACTTTTGCAGGTATGGGCAGTATCTTACAATATGCCCAATTGTGCCACACTCAAAACACATTCTCCGCTCTACAAACCTCGGAGAAACATGTTGATGATCAGACGGAGAACCAGACAATGAACTCTGTGATCTAGACGTGCTTGGACCTAAATCACCTCCGTTGGTGTGTTGGGTGTAGTTATTCTGATCATTTCGTTTTAAAATTCTAACTTGTTTTACAAAATCAATGTTAGATTTATCCTGAAATGTTTCAAGTTTATCTGAACCCGTGGATCCAACAAAGTTCACTTTCGGTTCTCTTTTCTTAACAGGAGCTCTTTTGTTTTGCACCCATTGTTGTTGAACCTTAGGTGCTTGAACATTCTTGTTCTGAGCCTTCTTTCCCTGTACCTTACCCTTTCCGGAATTGACTTGTTGTTTTCGCGCAACTTGTAGTTTTTGGTTTCCGTATTGTTTTCTAATTTGTTCACACGGGATTGGATCACATTGAGTGACGGTAACTTTGCCACTTTTGTTCCCCAAAAACTTATCAGTGCATCCTTCAAAAATTTGCTCAATTAAATCTTGATTTACATTTTTAATTGGAAAATCTTTGTTAGAGTAGATTTTGCTATCTCCTTTGAGCGTGTACAACAAGTTACTCCCTTCAAAACTTGATACAACCGACTCCATTTCTTTTGACATTTCAGTCTTACTCGGTTTCACTGGTGGATCACACAGGATGTGATTCTCGATTGGAATATCTGTGGTAACCGAGTGAGACTGTTGTTTCACAATTTCTTCAGATTCATCATCCGAAGAATCAGCATCCTCAACAATGGGAGGACTCTGTTCCTTAACACACGATGAATCTGTCACATTCTCAGATTCAGATTCAGATTCAGATTCTGATTCTGATTGACCCGAGGATGATGTACCAGTTGTGAACCCGAGGCCTGCTGCAAAGTCATCTAGACCGAGTGGCACAGTAGGTTCAAAACGGGGCATATCCTCGTCATCAGGCAATTTGGAGTAATTGTGATTCATTGGGGGAGGACATGATTTGAATCCCATACACTTCTTATCCCCCTTTTTCTTTTGAACATCAATAATGTGATCCAATACATAGCGGGAATTGGAATAACTTTCCAATTTCTGCTTGATTGTTTCACATTCACATCGAGCGGTTGCTAACTCTACCATCTGCTTTTCAATTGTGTCTATGAGATCATTGTTAGCATGTTGTTTTCGCAAAACAGCTTTTTGTAATTCTGAAACATCATGTCTTAATGACGCAATTGTTGTTTTAAATTCCTTTTCATTTCTGGTTAAAAATACGTTAGCTTCAGTTGCTTTAGCAAGATCTACAATCAATTGTTGATTGTGTTTGTGTGTGATTTCAAACTGACTTTCCTTTTCTGCATATTTAACATTTAAACTATCACACTTTTCACAGCTAACTACAGTGGGTTCATCGACACATACCTGCCCTGATGAACTGTCGACATTAGCCATAAAAGGCTGAATGGAGAGAAGACGAAGAGTAAGCAGCTTGATCCATCAAATTAGATCTTCTTTCAGTTCCTGCTGCAGCTTCTTCCAAAAGTTCATCAATATTTGCATCGACTGACGCACTTGATGTCTCATCCACATGATCATTTTCGGAAGTGGAGGATTCTTCATCTGAGCTTCCACTATAACCAGAACTGTCTTCATCTTCAGAAGATGCAACACCATTGGTGGAAGATTCTCCACCACTGGCGTGCTTTAAATCCTTTACGATTTCAGCAAAACATGCTGTTCCACCATTTCCTCCTTCTCCAAGCTGAAGCGACCAATCACAACCCTCATCTATTTGAACCACCAGCCCCCGGTTGGCATTTGATGACCCTGCTTGGCCTTGGTTGTTGACAGGTATCAACGTACGAACATTGTTCCCGTTCTGGTTCTGCTGGTTGCCTTGATTTCTGAATGGATTTTGATTTCCATGCTGAGCTGGTCTTGTGCATTCCCTTTTGAAATGACCCCGTTCGCCACAGTTAAAGCACTTGACAGCTTGCTTGTCGAACCCATACTTGGTGTCTTTCTTGTTTTCCAAGTTGGTTCTCCCCGTCCTTTCCATAAACTCCTTTGCTCTTCGAATTGCACTAGCAAGAGCCCATTTGATATCCATCATTTCAAACTCTTCTCTATCCACTTGCTGATAATCTTCATTGGTTAGATTGATATTCCCAATCTGACCTGCGATCAATCCACTATAAGCACTAACCAAGGTATTCAACATCTCCATATGCTCCTTGGCTACTTCGACACTGACTTTGGAAAAGTTGGAAGTGTCTAATCTGACTGTGTTAGGATTGGAAGTGGCTTGAAAGTTTGAAGAGCTTCCATAAAACCCTTGCTGTTGCGGTTGTTGCTGCTGAGCTCTTGGTTGCACATCTGGTCTTGAATACATCATCGTGTATGATGAAGGATCAAACTGATCTGTTGTGGAAGGTCCGGTGCTTGAGATGAAAGCTGTTTGAAGCTTCGCGTGTTGAGAAGCTGGTTTTTCTCCACTGATACCTCCTGCAATCCCAAAGTACATTTCTGGATTTTGAGCAGTTTGTGTTCTTTTTGCTTTAAGCTTTTCTTCTACATCCTTATTCTCCAGTCTTTGAATCAATTCATAAACAGTGATTGTGTCTAGAACACCATTTTCTTTGAGAATTTCAAGATAACTGCTCCACTTTGCTGGTAAGCTATCAGCGAATCTCTTCACCAATTCTTGTGGAGTGGCAGTGACTTTAAAAGCAAACATCTCGCTCAACAAGTGATGGAACCTTGTAGATAACTCTGCCAAAGTCTCATTCTCCAAACACGTGAATCCTTCAAACTCTTTCTTCAGTAATTCTTGCTTGATCTTTCTAGATTGAGCATTTCCTTCACAACGTAACGTGAGCATATCCCACAAGCTTTTAGTAGTCGTGCAGTAAACAAACTGGTGGTAAATGTCTTTGTGAAGAGCTTGTGTGAGAATCATGAATGCTTTCTTTTCTAACTCAAACTTCTTCTTATCTTCTTCAGACAAAGTGCTGTAAGTTTGTGGATTAGATCCTGCAACTTCCAGCTCATTTTCAAAAGCTGTGAAGAAGCACATCCATAGATCTTGACCTTGTCCCTGAACATAAGTTCTCAGCCTTTCTTTCCACCATCCCCAATCATTGATGTGATTTAACTTTGGCGGTTTTGTGCTTGTACCAGTTTCACTGTCGTTCTGCATCATAGATTGAATGCTGTTGCTTTGATTTGTGACCAAAGCCCATTGATTTGCAGTTATCATTGCAGCTTGAGGTGGGGCAATAGCTCGCATCCATGCAGTTTTGTCGAAATCTGACGTAGATTGCGTAGATTGCATAGCTGATGATTGTGGAGTCGAAGTTATTTGAGTCCACGCGGTTGGATCCCACTGACCGTTTGTTCCCATTTTATGAAAATTAATATATTAAGTGAAAATTGATTTAAAAAAGAAAACAAGTTTTCTGTTTAAAAATTTAATTTTCACAAACTATGTTAAAATCTCGAAGGATAACAACCAGCCGAAGGATCAAGAATCGAAAGACCTGAAAAGCACAACCTGTTAAACTTAAACAGACAAGGATCGAAAGATCAACACCTGTTCGAAAGATCAACAGTGTTCGAAAGATCACTGTTGAGTTTTTAGCAATGTTTTCGAAAGATTCTCCAACCGAAGGATCCTTATCTTTCGAAAAAGGACTGTAGACCGAAAGATGAATGTTTCGAAAATATTCCTTGGACCGAAAGATAAGTCTCACACTTCGATGGATGCTCGAAGGATGACTATCTGTCGAACCTCCTTTGGTCGAAAGATGATCTTTCGACTTCGAAAGATATCCTTCGATCTTACTGACACGGTTGACAAATGTGACAGGTAGGTGAAAAGTTGACGGGTTGGTGAGAACTTTCCGCAGAAAGTATGTTCAGACCATATCTTTCAGGTCTGAAAATGCAGGTTTTCACCAACCGGGTAATGATCCCAATTATTTTAATCAGTTTACTCTTTTCAATGCACAAACACTTTGAAGTTTAAAATTTTTAAGATCAAAAGTGTAAAATATCAAGAACCAACTTGAACAAAGGATGAACTAAATGAAGAACAGCCCAGAAATATATGAATATTCTGATGAACCGAAGGTTTTCTGAAACCCGATTTCAGCCGAAACTTCACTAAAAACCACTATTTAACATGTGACAATGAAAAATAACAAGGTTTTATGACAAACACAAGGCAAAATAACAAGATTTTCTAGAGAAATATAAACTTTAAAAATCCGAAACACACCCGAAAACACTCGGTTTTAACAAGGAGAAGAGCCAAGGCTCTGATACCACTTGTAGGTCCCTCTCGAGGATGAGATAAAACCTTATCCTTGTTATATCAAACACACTAGCGAGTGCGGAATCCAAGCTAGCATGCAACCGAGACTTTATACGAGAACAAGCACAAACACAACACACAACAGTCAACGATTAACACCACTTGTATTAATGCGTATGAAAGGTTCGGTTACAAGTCCAATGTTCACAGATGTATTCTGCAAACTCTCAAAGTTCTCTCGTGTGTGTGCTCTCAACAGAATGCTCTCTCTAATCTCTCTTGTGTCTACACTCTAACAGAACACAACACATGGGTATATATACCCGACACAGCAGGTCTGGTCGAAGGATCAGACAGATTGATCGAAAGATCATCTGTCGACCAGAAAGCCATCGAAAGATTCACAAATACCTCGAAGGATGATATCCTTCGAGATATCCTTCGAGTTCATCCATCGAAGGTTTATGTTTCGAACTCATCTATCGAATGATCATCTTTCGAGCTCATCGAAGGATATAAAACAATCCTTCGATGACACATCCTTCGACACAACCAGCTTACAACATTTTTCTAACTGTTTGGTCAAGTCAAACCAGGAGGATGGTTGACTTGGTCAAACTTACATCAACCTTACATTAAAGACATCGTTTTGTATCATGACGAAATACAGACAAAGTACAGACACAAATGCACCAACAAACTCCCCCTTGGCTGTAGCTTTGTCTCGATCTTCGTGTCTTCAAGTCTTCAAGGCCGAGTCGAACCGAGCCGAGTCGCGTCCACACAAAGTGTATCAACATGTATTGATAGTCAAGGTTTATGATTAGTTCACACTAGGTGTCACTAGATTAGAGCTTCATGGATATGTCTTTGATGGGAAAATTTCGGGTCATTATTTTCATTAATGAAGCCCTATTTTAAGCTATCCGAACAGACTAGATTATTTGGATCCTATTTAAACCACAAAACACATGCTCTACCTTTTCATCTATCAAACCCTAAAGGACGCACATCTTCTCCTTACGTTTCTTGCCAATCAATCGACTGAATATTTATCAATCCTACAATACTAATCTCATCAATGTATTTACTTTACATTTGTTTTGATGCACTGTTTACGTTACATTTACTTTACGCTTCCGAAACTTACTTTGATTTTTAAAAACCTATTTTTACTCATATAGAGGTCGTTCTATATAACTAGTATCTTAGATTATGGTTTGTCACGCGTCTCGCGGTATAACCTCGCAAGTGGAATTTGAGGGTGTGAAAATAACCCAAACTCTTTTGGTGACCCATTCGTAGAAAAAGGCACTAGAAAATATTTATGTTTATTTTTACTAATGTGTATATTTCTGTTTTTTCAAGTATTTGATCTCTAATGTTTCTGTTCTCACCGACAGTCAAACAACTTCTAATTCTACGATAGGAAGCTCAAGCGTGTCGTTAGTTTCCTTTTAAGCTGTATAAGGTGATTAGATACATTCGCTTTATAAAGTGTTGTTAATAGTTCCTGGTTCTAGTATGCCAGCTATACTGTTAGAGGTGGCTTGATGGGCGGATTGGATAAGGGGTTGGAACAGATCCTGTTTTACACTATTATTATTCTAGTCAGCTTGGTTTGGCACAAGAACAATTGTTTGTCCATTTTGTAAATATTTATAAGAAACTAATGCCTTAATAGTAACTAGAAATTGTTAAAGAGGTCGGGTGTAACGTTTTAAAGTTAGAACTTTAAAATAACAAGTTTGATTGAGTACGCTTATACGGGTTACGATTGAGTTTTTATGCCCGATTAACTAAATGGGCCGTGTCTTGTTTAGCCAACCAACATAAATTACAACCACTCTTTATATGTTGATTTATTTTTATTTCTGCAATTTGGTGAGTGACTGGGACGATTTTAGTATGAGGATGATGTTGAGTGACTGCACATAGTTAGAAGGATGCAAGGCGAGATCAATAATGTAAAAACGCAGGTCAGACGCAAGACGGAGATGAATGTTAGTTTGTTATGATACTTTGATGGCTGATCTGTATTAGATCTAATTAAATTTTGAAATTTTATGTTTCTTTATTTATAATTTGTTCTAATTTGCTGGTTTTCAATTTAAAGTGTCAGTTTAAATGTTTGTAACTAATTGGAAAACCTTGTAAAAATAATTAAAACTTAAGTTGTCGCTAAAAGGTTAAATAACTTTTCAATTTTTAATTTTAATTAAAACTAAGCCTTTTTTAAAATATATTTTGAATTAATTTTTATTTCCAACGACCCTTTGGCGATGATATGTCGTCGCTAAAGGGTCTTCAATCCCGGTGACTCTTTCCCGTCATCCTTTTGAGCTATAGCGCCGTAGCTATGATCACCAGACTTTTCCCGACGTCTTGTCGTTAGGATAGGCTATCCCTACAACAAGTCGTATGGAAAAGTCGACTTGTTAGATAAAAATTCTTATAGTGAAAATTCATATCCTTTACCTTTGGACACATATGAGAGGTCTCTTCTGGTACCCTACTAGCTTTTTGTTATACAGAATACTCATTAAGACTTGACTCTGATACCAATGTTAACGAATAGACAGTAAATAAAAAAAGTGAAAATAATGTAGGTTCGTGATTTCGGACCATGACCCGTGATTAGTGTGTGATTATGTTCAAAACGGGAGAGATTAGAGACTGATAAACAACTTCTTTGTGTAAAGTCGGTAGTATAACGTTACAAAGCGGCCCGATTACAAGCTAACCGAACAATACCAAAGGAGTATACATCCGGGGAGAGACCAAGTGGAGATCTCTCCCCCAAAGTATAAAACCATCAAAGTTTTGCAAATGACCAAGTGGTAGTATTTATAGACACACCACATTCATTTGCAAACACACACGGTCAAACAAATAACCCTCTCGTTTGACCATTTCAAATGAGCGGGTCAATACACGTCCGTTTGACCGTTTCACTAAGTATTACATAATCAGCATGAAATAAAACTAATCTATTTGAACAGCATCGGACACAAAAACTGCACCAACAAATTCCCCCTTGTCCGTTGCTGTCGAATGCTGAAAATGCAACTGCAATCGATCTCCAGTCAAGTATTTGTTGATGTTATCTTCTTTGTGTTAACAAATTCCCCATTGACCGATGATCCAGGTAAGTAGTATCTTCACTTGAATCATCATAGCAATACCAAACCCTTGAAGCTTCTCGTATAATATTTCCCCCTCAAAGTACGCGTATCCGTGTTGGGTGTTGTGCAATGTCCTCACAAGGCTAAATTGACCGATCTTCCGCTAATCTTCCAATACTCCAACCGGCATTTGATAAGGGTTCCATTCTTTAAAAACTGCATCAAGTCTTGATCTTGTCATAAGAACTCCATTTCATTCAAGCATACTACATTGGTAGAGTTTTCTGGTGAACTGTCTTCTGTAAACCATCTTTGTGGAATCGACCAAGTAATGCACTTTGATCATCAACATCAACACTCAGGAAGTCAGCTAGACTGAGTATATCACTTGCAAGCTCAACCAGCATGCTTAGTTGAACTACATCCAGATCTCATTGTCTCACCATTGTGAAGTTGACCACGTAATTCACTACGGATCTTCAGCATCAGTACTCAGGATGTCAGCTTGACCAAGTACATTGTTTACGAACTTAACGAATTGAATTACACCCAGATCCCTGTAAAATCTCATAAAGATTCCCCAGGTCTTCAGTGAACAGCGTTTTGAAACTACTGTAGACTTTAGATACCTATATGTTTCCGTGCAAAACCCTTCACGCTGGCTGGAGAATTAATTAAAATCCTTAAATATGTGTCTGTGCAAAACATTCCACGCAGAACCTTTGGTATCACCAGAAAATCACAAACTCCACCACCTGTGATTGCGTTTAGAAATTTACCGAAGAAATTCCAAAAGATATGAAAATTTTTATCCCCCCATTTCTTTGGTAAAATCTCTAAACCTTGGCAAATTCCCTCCACTGAGCGGAACTGTCGTTAACTACACTGAACAAATTCTCTCCACTGAGCAGAATCTTTCAAACATTCTCGGTTTTTCTAAAAATCACGAAAGCGACTTTCTTCTTTGCATATTCTAGTTGATAATGAAAGTCCCCTAGCCCCGTAGGATCCGACTTGTATCCCCCCAAAGTTCTGCTAACACCTAATCCGAAAACTTCCATCATAGGCATAACTCTTCGACTTTGTGATCTCGTTCGGACCGGTCTTGGCTCTCTACGTTCCTTCAATCGTTACCAAATGCGAGAATATGACAATAAACAAAATTCTTTCGAGCAATTTCGAACACCGATAACAAAATAAATTTTCACGTGCGGAAATAATATACCGTTTTTGGCCCATAATAGTCACGTCACCAATTTTTACATTTGCACTGGTAACCATGACTACCCCACGTAAAAAAAATCATGTTTTCATCATGCCTCATCATCCCGCACGCTCCCGAACCCGTACGAATTTGGCGTTGAAAAATATAGATAAACTTTGTGAACACCCAACCCACTTTGCAACTCACTAGTACAGACGGGTCCACAAAATAAAATACGAGACCGTAAAATACTTTTATCCCACGAAAAATAAGTGTTAAGGAAGAATTCTGGTTTTTCGTAAATGGACTGTATTTTGTGGAGGTATACACCAAATAATAGACCCAAATGAATTCTTCACACAAACTGACCCAAAATTATCAAGCCCACTAAGAAAGGATGGAGTACCTTGATCCAATGGAGCCCATCTAAGACACTTGAAAGTCCATTACTCCATCTTTCTCTCTCTCTCTCTCTCTCTCTCTCTCTCTCTCTCTCTCTCTCTGCGATACACCACATCCAAAACCCCCAAAAACAAATTTATGCAGCTGCCAAGGGTACAAACCCACTTCCAAGTGATGAAAATTATCTAAAACATCATGGCCCACCTTATATGGCCATATCCATACCTGAATCAGCCCAATTAAAAACAAACCTAAAGAAGGAACAAGTCCAGCCGTCATTAAAGTGGGCCCAGGAATTAAACATGTGTGCATCCATTATTCCATCAAACCCTAAATCCCATAAAACATCATTTACGCTCAGGAAAAAAAAAACGCCGCTAACATCATCTTCCTCTACGACGAACATTGTTATCCAGCCGCCATCATCATACATCCTCCATCCCTTCGGCTCCACTGCTTACGCTGCCTGTCAATAACAGCAGGCATAACCTTCTTCCTAAGATCCGGTTTCCCCTTCTTAACAGTAGCCATAACCATATCTCCAACATAAGCCGACGGAAGCCGATATACAGGTTTTTTGTCTACTATTGGTTCTTCGGCAGATGCAGGTTGTTCGGCCAGAGGTTCTTCGTTCAAGGGATTCTTCGTGGAGAGCAGACATGTCGGCTCTTCGTCCCTGAGGTTTTTCGTCACAAACAAAGCCAACGAAGAATGTTCTTTGTGGAGGGGGTTTTTCGCAGGAATTCTTCGTTAATGCAGATTATTCGGCCAGAGATTCTTCGGCTAAGGGGTCTTCATGAACAATGGTTCTTTGGCAGGACAACACCAGCGAACAATCTAAGCAAACAAAGAATTCGTCAGATGTTATTCTTCGCAGGTGATATTCTTCGTCCCTAAGGTTTTTCGTCCAAACCAAATATAATGAAACATATCAGGTTCTCCGTCTAGTAAGGATATTCGTCATCTTTGATTCTTCGGCAGAGGCATTTAGACGAAGAATGTTTGTTCTTCGTGAACCTTCTATCAGCGAACACTGTCGACGAAGAAAGGATTCTTCGCAGGGGGTTCTTCGCAGGGGGTTCTAATCTGAAGAAACCCTATCTTTTCAAACAGCCGACACCCTCATCTCAAGGACACAGCAACCTGTTCTTCTGTAGATATGACGAAACACGCCTCAAAAATGATAAAGAATGATGAAGACTTGATTTCCTTGGTGTGAAACATAAATTTTAACCCTCTTGTATGGTCCGATTCATCCTAGATCCGTATATTCGGGTCCAAATATGGGTTTTTCTTCATGTTTCCACTGTTTTACATTTTGAACAAAACTCACAAAAATCACAGATTTAGAGCACGTGTGACTTAGAAAATTGTTAGATTCACTAAATCGGGTACCATGGCTCTGATACCAATTGTAGGTTCGTGATTTCGGACCGTGACCCGTGATTAGTGTGTGATTATATTCAAAACGGGAGAGATTAGAGACTGATAAACAACTTCTTTGTGTAAAGTCGGTAGTATAATGTTACAAAGCGGCCCGATTACAAGCTAACCGAACAATACCAAAGGAGTATACATCCGGGGAGAGACCAGGTGGTGATCTCTCCCCCAAAGTCTAAAACCATCAAAATGTTGCAAATGACCAAGTGGTGGTATTTATAGAAACACCAAATTCACTTGCAAACACACACGGTCAAACAAATAACCCTCTCGTTTGACCACTTCAAACGAGCGGGTCAATACACGTTCGTTTAACCGTTTTATTAACTATTACATAATCAACATAAAATAAAACTAATCTATTCGAACAACATAGGACACAAAAACTGCACCAACAAATAATTATGTTAGAAAGTGTTTACTTGCTTTAGTCGATCTATAGAAATCATATCACTCGACGTTGAAAATGAAATAATTTAAATCAGAGTGATTTTCAATCATGTTATCAAGGATTATTTGTCACTATGATACCGTTCAACTTGTCAAGATAAGAAAATCCGTAGACCATTTCCAACCCTATAATCCCTCTCCATCATTCCACCTAAACTCGTCTTCTTTCCACACACTTCCATCCCATTTTGCAATCTTTCTTCACTTTTCTCTCACTCTCTCTCTCTTTCTTCTTTCCATTTACCTTCTTTCTCGCACTAGGTGTGCCTCTCTCTCTCTCTCTCTAAACCTTTCTTTCTTCAATATCCCAAAACCCTAATTTTCTTTCCCATTTTCTTCTGTTCTTATAACACTCATCGGACACCAATCATCCAATGGGATGCTGTTGTTCCCGAAAAGAACCAACAACCGAAAACGGTCCGACAAACCCTAATGATAATAATGCAGAAAGGTCCGAAAATGATCCATCGAGAGCCACCCCTCAAACTGCATCCCCATCTCCCACAGCAAACTCCGGCAAGCAAAACCCGATTGGACCCGTGTTGGGACGCCCAATGGAGGATGTCCGCACGGTTTACACAATCGGGAAAGAGCTTGGCCGGGGCCAGTTTGGTGTCACACATTTGTGTACGAGCAAACAAACGGGTGAACAATTGGCATGCAAAACAATTGCTAAACGGAAACTTGCGAATAAGGAAGATATGGATGATGTACGCAGAGAAGTACAGATCATGCATCATTTGAGCGGACAACAGAATATTGTGGACCTTAAGGGTGCATTTGAAGACAAACATTCGGTGCATTTGGTGATGGAGTTGTGCGCTGGCGGCGAGTTATTTGATCGGATTATTGCGAAAGGTTATTATACCGAAAGGGGTGCTGCATCATTGCTTAGAACAATTGTTCAAATTGTTCATACTTGCCATTCAATGGGAGTTATTCATAGAGATCTAAAGCCTGAAAACTTTCTTTTGTTGGATAAAGATGAAAATGCTCCCTTAAAGGCTACAGATTTCGGTCTCTCAGTGTTCTACAAGCAAGGTTATACATATCACTCCATTATATTCTAGATGTTTTCCATTTATAATGCATGGAATTGGATTCAACACCATAGGAATCCTAGTAACATGCATGAATCTAATACCATGAAAGAATTCATTGTTTTTTTCCGTATACCATATATTATTCACCTTTTTAACGAATTTAGGTTTGCCCCATCTCACTAACTAAAAAAAAAACCCTTATAGGTACGACACTTTTCCAGCTTATACGGATGACATGTTGTCTCTATAGACCTTTTTCACCTATAGAGACGAGTGTCGTCTCTATAAAATTTGTCCCTACAGCCTCGTCTCTATAGGCTACAAAAGTCGTCTCTATAGGTGTCATTGCTATAGAAGAGTTTGTAGAGACGACATGTCGTCCCTACAAGTTTGTGCAAAAAAATTATAAAAATTAAACTTAATATTTACTAAATAAAAGAAATGTTTATTAAATATTTTTTAAACCCTATAGAGACGATATGTCATCTATATAGGTTCTTTTAAAAAAAAAAACATTTAAGCCCTATAGTGACGACTTGTCGTCTCTATAGGTTTTTCTTTATAAAAAAATAATAAAAATATTATCACCCATAGAGACTGTAGGTTCTTTAAAAAAAACATATAAGTCATATAGACGATTTATCCTTTCTATAAGTTTTTCTTTATAAAAAATTATAAAAAAAAAAGATTTTCACCTATAGAAACGACTCGTTGTCATATCAACACATGCCAATTTTCCAGTTTTGTCATATTAAAACATGCCAAATTTTCGGTTTTGTCATATCAAAACATGCCAATTTGCCGGTTTTGTCATATCAAAGCATGCCAACTTTTTTTTGTTTTTTTCCAGTTTTGTCATATCAAAACGTGCCAATTTTCCGATTCAAGGCACACAAAAACTAAATAGATATAAACTACATAAGCATAAGCTACATAAATGTCAAAAACGTAATTCCGCGTTTGTTTTAAGTCACAAAAATGTCATTAAATTACATGACATATAAAATGTAAGAATTCTACATCATATGTGTCATCATCGATGCCATCATCCGCTTCTTCATTGGGTAACTCAAACTCAGCATCTTTGCTTCCGAACTTAGTTGGGTAACTCGAACTCAAAAATTTTGTTCATCTCTAAAATCCGAGTTATAGAACAAACTTAATATGAGCCTACAGTTTATACATTTCCACTTATGAGTTCAAATAAGCAGTTGATCAGTGGTCCTATCTATAGCATGTGCGTTAATGCATGCTTGTATACACATACCTACGAAAGAGAATCGTGAGCCACATAAGCTATTGCATGTTTATCCATAAGTGGTCCTATCTATAGCATGTGTGTTAATGCATGCTTGTATACACATACCTACGAAAGAGAATCGTGAGCCACATAATCTATTGATGTTTATCCTTAAATTCTTGTGTAAGTACCCGTGATGCATCTGAAATTAACTTGATCAACCCACCTGCATAAGTACAATGATTATGCGCAATTATCACTTGCAACTAGTATAGTTCTTTTCTTATCAGGAAGGATAAGAAAGGTAACTTTTGTTGTTTGGTTAGAAATAATGAAATAGTATAATATAAGTTATATCCAATTGTAACTAAACTATGTCGTAGCATAAAATGTATTAATTTATATCCTAAATTTTAGTGATTCGTACATTGACTACTCACATTCGATTCACAAATAAATTTGGAATGATAGGAAATTTTGCCACCTAAATTAAAAATATTTTTGACTAGTCAAACATTTTAAAGACGATATATCCTTTCTATAACTTACTTTATTTGTTTTTTAAAATTTTTATTTCAAACATTTTAGAGACAATATATCCTTTCTATAGGTTATTTAATTACTTTTTAAAATTTTTAGTTCAAACATTTTAGAGACGATATGTCGTCTATATAGGTTCAAATATATATTTTTTAGTTAAAAAATAAGAATAAATTAATAAACTTAATTGGGTTTATAGGGACGACATGTCGTCTCTATATGCGAATAACTTTTTTGTATTTTTAATTATTTATTAATCAAAACTAAAACGTAAAACAAAATTATTTTTCCTTATAGAGACGACATATCGTCTCTATATGTTAGACATTTTTTTTCAAAATAAATTTGGAATGATGGGAAATTTTGCCGACTAAATTAAAATTATTTTTACTAGTCAAACTTTTTAGAGACGAAACGTCGTCTTTATAAGTTAAACTTTATTTTTTAGTTTTTTTTTTTTAATTTTCATACATATTGACCATTAATAAAATCAAATTAAAAGAAAAACATTTAAAGTTATGGAGACAACATATCGTCTTTATAAGTTAAAATGTTTTTTTAAAGTTTCTAATTCAACAAACTAGAGAATAAAAAAAAGCAAAAAATAATTATTTTCACCCTATAGAGAGGATATGTTGTCCCTATAATGTAACCTATTTTAAAAGGCACGAAAACCCAATAGAAACGACATGTCGTCTCTATAGGATAATCTATAGAGAGGACCTGTGTCGTCCCAATAGTGGTTTTTTCTTGTGGTGTGAGGTGTCTTAGTCTCGTCATACCCTACTAATAACTACGCTACGTATGTAATTTTACTAGATACGTTTGTTTGTTTAAATACACATGTGTTACCAAATTTCAAGATAATGAGAAAATGATAAAACCTAAATGAGTATCCAATATTCAAATACAAATATAATATTTTGACAAACAAATAAACTTAAAGATAAATGACAAATGAAATAATAGTAACTAATCAACTGTTTTCGTTTTAAATGTTTCCATTTGCGATGCATGGAATTGGATTCGACACGAGGCATCCGAGTAATATGCATGGTCTGATACTGATGAAACAATGGTTAACCGGGCAGGGTTGACTCACTGGTCTCGTCAAGAGGGTTAATCCCTTCTTTCCGAGGATCGTTGGCTGGATCGTCTGGTGGTGGGTTTCCTGCACAAGGAAACAAACCGTGACTCGTAACAAGGAGAATGGGGTGGGGGGTGCTCCTTGTTACCACTCTCCGGCGTGAGAATCAGTAATTTGCTTGAGAAGCAAAGTATGATAGTAGTAGTAGTGAGAGAGTTAGAAAGTGATACCTCAAACCTGGTTTGGGGTGAGTATTTATAGCCGAGGAGTGAAGGAGGGTAGTTGAGTAGCTAGTCTGACATCGCACAGCTATTTGCAGGTGTGTCAGTCCTGTCGGATGCTGTGGTGATGCCACGTCCGGCTGTGGTGTCAGACTGTTGTTCTTACGTGGGCTAGTAGGTGACTGTTCCCAGTGCCATTTGCACTGTGGTGTCAGACCCACTTGCTTTGTAGGCAGGATGCGGTGCCAGGCCGCATCGCTGCTTGCGGTTATTGATGTTGTTCCCGCATTGGTTGTTCCATCCATGATTTGTGAGGGATGCGGTGTTGTGCCGCATCACCTGTTGAGTGACTGTTACTGTTCGTCCAGATCCCTTGTCGTGACGAAAATGTTCATAGGATGCGGTGCGAGGCCGCATCGCTATGCGTAACATTAGTTTCCGTCCTTAAGGTAAGTCTTCTCATCACTGGACAGATTGGACCGTAGTGTTCGCGTGTATCTTACGCGGACACTGGATAGTTAATTGTTGTTGGGGGTTTTTAATGAGGGTAATGGACATTCGCGGTCGTGCTGACGCGATATTTGGGACCATACCCCTTCAAGTCCCCCCAGTCTAGTGTTCCTTCCGTATGCGAGTCGCATGTGGGAGGGATACTGGACTATGTTGTCTAGAAGGTTAATATTATGCCATGCAGATGGCATCTTCTTTAGTAGTAGGCCCTTTCTAGTGGATTGTTTCTTCCTTTGAGAAGGGTGCATGGTGAGCAAGTTCCGTCTGATGCGGAATTCTCAGCCAAAGACTTGACTCTGTCTACGTTTTGCTGATGTCATCAGCCACATGTTGGTGTTTCGGACCAACCTTTGAGATGGTGACTGAAGGTATTAGCAGATTTCGAACCAACCTTTGAGATCGTGACTGAAGATGTCTTCTTCAGTGTAGTTGGAATCTCTGCGTCAGTTGGTGCAAAGTTGTAAGTACTTTGCTCAAGCTCTATGTTCAGCAACTGGACATGTAACGATGATCCCTGTTTTGTGGGGTGTTCGTGTTCTCCAGTTAAGCTTTCTAGTAACCGCACGTCTTTTGCGGTTTATCTCTCAAGTAACCGCACATCCTCAGAGGTGTAGCTCTTTGGTAACCGTTCGTTCTTTGCGGTTACCTCGTTGCCGAACCTTGTTTGCCATGTTTCTTTGAGGATCGTGGGGTAGTTGCGTCATTGTTGGCCGTGTTTGGTCGAACAATGTGAATCTGGACTATGGGCAAATAAACATGATCATAGGCAGGGTTGTGCCCACCATTGTTTATTCTATGCGGTCCATAGGTGGGTAACTAGTCATAGGCAGACTTGTTACCGCTGTTCTGGAGCCACTTTCCTTCACGCTTTGGTGGAAAGCAGTTTCCCTGTAAGTGGCGTTGCCGGAAGAGATCGTTTTAGATACTTGGGAAGTTGGTTGAAACTCTTCCGCATTCGTTTTGTAGCCACTTTCCTTTACGTTTATTTGGAAAACAGTTTTTCTTGAAATAGCTCTGCTCTTCTGCGTGGTGGCTTAGTTGTGGCTCTTCCGTAGCTACCGTTCGCATAGTTGCGGTTTGCAGTAACTACGTAGGAATGGTTGCGGTTTGTATCAAAGAACTCGCTTCTAGAAGTCTTGTAGCCTGGATGTGGCTCTTGAAGGTTCAGGGGACAGGGTTGCTGATGTGCGGTTGTTCAGCATACTTGTCCTGTTCCTTAAGGAGAAGCTGTTTGCGTTCCCTCTGTGGTTGTGAACCGGAAACGAGGGTTTTGAAGCTTGAAGAAGCTTCCATGGGGCGCGGTTTACCGCGTCTTGAGAAGCGGTTTTCGCAGTCCAAAGAACCGTGCTGGTTCTGAGTATCTGACACACCTGTGCGGGTTGGTGTGCGTCATCTCCGCAGATTCCGCGTGTGCTCGTGGATATGTGCGGTTTATGACTTATACCCCTTTATATAATTTAAAGATATATATTTTTGCCTTTTTTGAGGGGTATGTAAAAAACGACATGCGGTATGGGTTATGGTGCGGTAACCAGAGAAACCGCATGCCGCCTGTGTTTGGATAAGGTTGTCGCTTTCTGTTGCTTACGTCACGTTTGCACGTGTGGTTTGTTGAAGTTGGTAGGATTCTGACATGTGCTGATTTGAAAAGACGTTTACACTGACCGAGGTCATAACTGCACTGTAGCAGTAAGTGAAAAAGTCTTCATTGTCAGGCGCGTGGGCGGCCACGCGCGCGTGATAACCGTCAGCGAAAACGTCGCTGACCACGTGTCGCCCTGTAATTCGCCTATTTTGAACGTGTTGAGGCGGTTACTGTATCGCATTTATTGCGATGAGTATATAAAGGGGGAACCGTTTGGTTTCTCCTTACTGTTCAAAATTTTCGAAAAATTTCTGCTGAGAGAGAGACCATTCCCTTCGTCTTCTCCGACCAAGCTGTCTTTTATTCCGGCAATCTTTTGAGTTTTCTGAGTTTTTCTTTAACTCGAAACTTCTGTTCTTCATTTTTTCCGATGGCTGATCCATCTAACCCACATAATGTGGAGGGTGAAAACCCTGAAGCATCTTCTCCGGTTGCCGGAGAAGAAGAAGATGATGGTGGCAATGTTCCTGGTGGTGGCCTACCACCATTGAAGTGGCCGAGAGCTTCATTCGATCATCTGATGGCCAAGATTGAGATGCCTCACGAGTTTGGGGCTGAATATCCCCAACCTGGTGATACTGGTGCCAGTGCTCCGGCCGGTTACATCACCATGTGGGCGGACTGTTTTACTGATGGTAACTTTCGTTTACCATTAACAGTTTTTGTTGCTCAGGTCTTGGAATATTACAAGATCCATATCTCCCAGATGAGTCCTTTTGGGATGATTCGTATTAGGCATTTTGAATCAACTTTTCGAGCTCTCGGTCTGCCCGTTACCGTTGAAAACTTCCGGGGGTTTTACCAGTTGACGGTGAACACCGGTTTCTTTTCCTTTTGAGAACGTTATGGAAGTATCAAGTTGATGACCCCTCCGAAGGGTATTACGAAGTGGAAGTGTAAGTTCTTCTACGTTAAAGCTGCCGCAGTTGTTGTGGACATGAATATGCGGAATGTCAATGAGCCCATCCCTGCGGAGGATATTGCCATGCCTACCGCAGAGACTGCGGAGTGGTTCTCAAGGCTGAAACCTATTGAGCATAGGCAGCTGACCAATGATGAGTTGTGGGTGCTGCGGATGATGTTGACCCGGCCTAAGAGGAATTTTACGCCTGTGGTGCGGGAGAAAACCGGTGGTAAGTGTTATCACTCTTTTGCGGTTTCTTTAATCCTATGTTTGTTATTAATTTGGACATGTATTATCAGAAACTGTGGAAGTGTGGAAGATATTTGATCCAACTTTTACTGGCAAGGTTGATCTTATTCCGACTGCGGAGGGTAAAGGTTTTAACTTGACGATTGTCCCTCTCTCCCGCGTAGCTTCACGCGCGGTGATGACTGCACCCCTGCCGCAGGGCAAAGGTAATAACTCATAACCTTTATCGCTTTATCAGGTTTGTTGCTGATATTCTATACGCAGGTACACTTGGGGACCTTGGTAAATTTGAGCCAAAGGGCGCCCCCAAAAAACATGCGGAGAAAAAGCCTGTGGATAAACCTGGGCGGGGTCGCGGTGTGAAGAAACCTGTTTCTGTTGCAGGTATCTCTCGTTCTTATTTCCGCAGATATACCGATTACGTGGTAGTATCTGACACCCTAGAGGGCTTGGGTGTTCCAGGTGCTGGTGCGGCCACAGGTGGAACCACTGCGGGTTCCAAACCGGGTGATGAGAGGAAGAGGAAAACGGAGGAAGTTGGTGATGCTGGTGGGAGAAAAAAGCCGAAAATTCAGACCAGGCGCAAGGCCTTTGTTGGACCAAGGAAGCCTGCGGTTGTATCTGGTATGTGATGCATGACTTTAACAAGTATTGTGTTTATACTTGTTACTTTAAAGTATATGTGTTGATTTCAGAACCGCAAGATGAAGGGTTATTCGACTTTGATGCTCCTCCTCCCCCTCCCCCGCATGGCACTGCTGCGGGTGCGGGGGTTCATAAGGTTGTTACTCCTGAAGCCTCTGTGCGGGAGGTGGACACTGGAAAAGGTCCTGCGGTTCAAATTCATGACACGGTTGACTCGAGTGATAATGTTATCACCCCAGAGGATACTGTTATGGATTTGAAGTTTGGTTACACCGGAAAGCCAAAGTCTCCTGTTGCCGAGAAGGCCTCCGGTTCCGCTTCTGGTGGCGCGGGTTTTGAAGAGACTCCTATTCAGCCTGACGAGACTGAATTGGAGTATTATTATCGCTCCTACACAGAAGCGCGGGCTACGTCCTATCACCGCCCCCCGTGGACTGTATTGCAGGGGGATGACATTACCGTTGACCCCTCCGCTTGTAGGGAGGTTTTGAATGGTTTGGGTACCCCTTTTGAGGTAAACCGGGCCCGTTCTTTACCGACTGAGGTCCAGATGAACCAACTCTCCTCCATGCTTGTGGGGGGCTCCATAATGGCAAATGCCCTTATGGAGAAGTGCAAGGTGCTGGGGCGCGAGGGGGAGGAGAATGCGCGTTTACGGGCCGAGGCCGAGGAGTTGGTGAAGGCTGCACGTGAGGGTGCAGCGCAGCTTGAGAGGGATAGAGAGCAGCTTGAGAGGGATAGAGCTGCGTTTGAGAAGCATAAGCAGACTGAAGAATGGGCTGCAACTGCTGAGCTTAAACAGGTTCGTACTCTTGCAAAACTGCCATCTGATGAGCGTAAGCGTTGGAAATAAACCCTTTCTGATGAGCGCAAGACGCTATCTGATGAACGCAAGACTTGGAAAGAATCTTGGGGTAAACAGAATGAAATCCTCTTTCATGTTCGTCAGGAGCTTATCAATGCCAAGGCGGCAATTTCTGCGTTGGCTAAAGAGAAAGCTGAGGCTGTTGCGGCTGCCCAAGGGGCCAAGGAAGCAGAGGTTCGTCTTGCCGAGGCTCTGGAAGAAGCCAAGGAGGCGGAGGCTCGTGCTGCAAAAGCTCTTGAAGGGGCAAATGTTGACCGCAGCAGGTTAAGCAAAACTATCTTGGACCTTCAGGTATAAGATTTCCCTAACTTTGAAAATTGTTTTTCACAAGTTTGTTGATTCTTTTTGCATACTTCTGATTCCTTGTTTGAAAGGCTGAAGTGCGGACCCGGAGGGCCGCTATTGATGAAGTCTCTGCCCGTGCTGCTGAAGCTGAAGTGCGGGCGAGAGAGGCTGAAGAGGCTAGAGACAGCCACGCTTCTTCACTTGAGTTGCTCAAGGCTGATCATGAATGGATGCGTATGCACGGGATCGGGCATGTAAGTATCCGTTGCCTTGTTATTTTTGTAGGTTTGCCTTTGGTAACCATTGTATTCATATTTCGCAGATTGTTACTGCCATTCTTGACGCACCCGAGACCGTAGCAGGTATTAACGAGATCAGGGAGCGTGCCCGGGATGCTGGTTTCAAGGCTGGTTACAACCGCTGTATTAGTCATTTGAACGTTGTAGCGCGTGGCGAGCTTACTGATGAGCGGTCCGGGTTTCATGGCGTGGACACTGAAGCGCTTCTTGCTGCTGCGGTTCAGGAGTTTAATGATACAACCCTCACCGGCCTTGAGAACTTGAAAAGTGTCTCGACGCGGAGGATTATGTGGACCGCTTGCGAGTATTATACGCTGGTGAAGACAAAGAGGAAAAACCAAATGTTGAGGGCACGGAGGGCACGGATGGTGCGGGCCCCAGTGGCACAAAGGAAGATTAGATTTGGCATGCGTCCCTCTTTTGGTCCATTATGTAATCGTTACAAAACTTTATGTAAAGTCCTTGCGCATCGCGCAGGTGTAGGAATTTTTTGAATATAAAGAATTGTTAAGTGTTTTTAGTACTTGCATGTTTGAATTTGTACGCGTTTAGTGTTACTGTGAGTAAAACTAAACCTGTAATTGCCTTTTGCATATCTAGGTGATATGCAAGTATGAAGATTTGTTTCTGGCTAGACAAATAGTATTGCCATTGCTGGCCTATTACAATAGTTGCGTGTGGTTATCATTCTGTGTGGGTATCACGAATGAAGATTTTGCTAATCTGTTTTTGTGTATACCTCAGAGTGTAACACGCATTTGTAATAGAAATAAATAAACAATATTGCATTGAATCGTCTATTTATTTATTTGCAAATGGCCTGCGGCCCGATAGGTTACATGTAGAAAACATGGCTTACATATAACAGCGTCGAAGTTGCTGTGCGTTCCATGTGCGTGCGATAGTTTCGCCTTCTAATGTTTGTAGTTTGTACGCGCCTTTGCCCAGGACCTCTTGGATGAGGTACGGTCCTTCCCACTTGGGGGCAAGTTTCCCTGGGCGTTCTGCGTTGGATGCTTCGTTGTCACGAAGGACGTAGTCTCCAGGGTTGAAAGTACAAATGCGAACGCGTGTATTGTAGTATTTTTCCAACTTGGTTTTGTACTTGGCCTCGTTGATTGCAGCGTTTTCGCGCCTTTCTTCCAAGAGGTCTAAGTCAGCCCTGCGTTCCTCATTGTTGTCCATCTTGTTGATGGCCAACATTCTAGGTGAGGGGAGGCCTACTTCCGCGGGGATCACCGCTTCAGTACCGTAGACTAAGCTGAAGGGGGTCTCGCCGTTGCTTGTTTTTGGGCTTGTCCTGTGAGCCCATAGAATACTTGGGAGTTCATCAACCCAGCCGCGTCTGGCTGTTCCCAGCCGTGCTTTGATGCCTTCGACTAAGCTTTTATTGATACTCTCGACTTGGCCGTTCCCTTGCGGATGTGCCACTGAGGAGAATATGTGTTCAATGTTGAGCTCTTTTAGCCATTTTTGAAAGTCGTCGGCAGCGAAGTTGGTACCGTTGTCGGTAACTATGCACATTGGTAGACCGAAACGGCAGATGATATGTTCCCACACGAATTTTCTTGTTATCATAGCGGTGGTTGATGCAAGTGGTTTTGCTTCTACCCATTTTGTAAAGTAATCAACAGCTACTATGATAAATTTCACTGCTCCTGGTGCGTCTGGAAATGGTCCCACCACGTCGATTGCCCATTTTTGGAATGGCCATGCGGTGGTGACGGGGATCAAGTTGTTCTTGGGACGCAAGGTCTTGGGAGCATGTCGTTGACAATTGAAACACTTGCGTAAGACTGTGACTGCATCCAGGTGCATGCCCGGCCAATAGTAGCCGGCGTTCATGATTTTGGCCACCACCATGCGTGGTCCTGCGTGAATGCCGCATATGCCCTCGTGAATTTCTTTGATAAGGTATGTGGCATCTTGGGGGTTGACGCATCGTAGGAGTGGCCCTAGGTACGATTTACGGTATAAGATACCGTCTACCATTTGGTAATGACACGCTTTGTATTGCAACTTGCGTGCCTCTGCTTTGCTTTCGGGAGTAACCCCTGATTGTAAGTATGCAATGAGTGGTGTCATCCAGGATGATGTACCGTATTGGATGACATTGACTTGGCGCAGGGGTACTGAAGGATTTTGCAGGACTTCGATGCGTACCTCTTTTGCCAAGTGTTGGAAGCTGGTGGACGCAAGTTTTGATAGTGCGTCCGCGGGTTTATTTTCACTCCTGTTGATGTGACGAATATTGAAGGAGGTAAACTTTGACTTCAGTTGCAGGGCTTGTTCGAGATAGAGGATCATGGTATCCCCCTTTGCGGTATAGTCACCGCGTATCTGCCCTGCAACTAGTAGTGAATCGACGTGTGCTTCCAAATGTTTGACGTCGAGTTTAACTGCTAAACGCAAGCCTGCCAGTAGAGCCTCATACTCCGCTTCATTATTTGTACTTTCGAAATCGAGGCGTATTGCGTAGGTTAGCTCTTGGCCATCGGGACTGACAAGTCGCAAACCTGCGCCGGAACCATCTTCGTTGGATGCACCATCTGTGAATAGTGCCCAGGTTTCTGTGGGTGATGGTTGTGAAACAGGGTTTTGTTCTTCTTCGCATTCTTGGATGCGGTTTGCTGGTATTTCAGCGACAAAGTCAGCCAAGACCTGGCCTTTGATTGCGGGGCGCGGCTTATAGTTCAGTGAAAGCGCGCCCAGCTCGATTGCCCATTTTGCTAACCTCCCAGAGATGTCGGGTTTTGATAGGATCGGGCCGATCCTATAGTTGGTTAACACTGTGATGACGTGGTTTGCAAAGTAACGTCGTAAACGTCTCGATGCGTGCACTAGTGCCAGTACCAATTTTTCCATGATGGAGTACCTTGTCTCTGGGTCGTTGAGCATTTTGCTGATGTAGTAGATGGGTGTTTGGACTCCTTCCCGCTCCACTATAAGTACCGCGCCTACCGCGTTGTCCGCGGCAGATAGGTATAAGATAAGTGGCTCATCTTTTCGTGGTGCGGTTAGAGTTGGGAGTTGGATCAAACACTCTTTCATTTCCCGGAAAGCCTTTTCGGCCTCTGCGGTCCATTTGAACTGTTCCTTTTTTAGACAGCTCCGCAGGGTCTTGATGAAAGGGTAAGACTTAGCTGCATGGTTGGCTAAGAATCTATTGAGTGCGGCTAGCCTACCGGCTAGTCGTTGCATTTCCTTCATCGTAGAAGGCGATGGCATGCGCTCGATCGCCTGAACTTTTTCCGGGTTTACCTTGAATCCGTCTTTGGTTACGATGAATCCAAGGAATTTGCCTTCTTCCATTCCAAACGAGCATTTCCCTGGGTTGAGCTTCATGTTAACGCTTCGCAGAGTTTGGAATGTTCTTTCGATGTCGTCGAGCATGGTGTTTTCCTCCATGCTCATGACGACCAGGTCGTCCATATAGATTTCGACACTTTTGCTGATTTGTCCGCGAAAGGTGTCGTTCATCAACTTTTGATAGGTTGCGCCTGCGTTGCGCAACCCGAACGGCATTTTGGTGTAGCAGTAATTCCCGATGGGAGTGCGGAATGCCGTTTTATCTTCATCGTCGATTTCCATTTGTACTTGGTGATAGCCTTTGTAACAATCGAGGAAGCACTTCCATCGGAATGGTGCGAGGTTATCGACCTTCTCGTCGATCTCTGGAAGCGCATAACAATCCTTGGGGCAGGCTTTATTGAGGTCTTTGTAATCGACACACATGCGCCAGCCTCCGCTTGGTTTTTCTACCATGACTGGGTTGGACAGCCAAGTCTGGTATTTCACTTCCCGCAGGATGCCTGCGGAGAGCAGTTCCTGTACCTGCTCTTCCATCACCGCGTTTTTTGCTGATCCAAGGTGGCGTTGGCCTTGGATCACGGGCTTGATACCTGGCATGGTATTCAAGAAGTGTTGCGCAATTTCGCGTGGTACCCCTGTCATGTCTGCGGGTTTCCACGCGAAAATATCTTGGTTTCTGAAGAGGAGTTGCTTCAGGCGCGCCCTGATGGTAGGTGTCAAGGCGTGGCCCAACGTGACTGTTTGTTCTGGGTGTCTTGCGTTAAGAACCCATTTTTCTGGTTGGGTGTTGGGAGTAGGCCTTGCTACCTTTGTCGGACGCGGTTCGTCCGTAGACATGACTTCTCTTTGGGCGTATATTATCGCGATCCCCGTTTCGGTTGGAAAACCGATGGCAGAGTGGGGGACGGATGTTATCATGTTGAAGTCGCCTTGGGACTCCCTCCCGAGAATTACATCATAGTTTGAGGTGTGAGGTAAAACCATGAAGTTTACCTCCTCCATCCTTGTATGCCTTCCGTTGGTGAGGCGCACAGGGAAAGTAATTTGTCCCAGGGGGAACACGGTTTCCCCTGAAAATCCAGCCAACGGGTAGTCCGCTGGCTGCAGTCGATCTTTGTCTTCTTGATCGAACTGGTTGAAGCACTGCTCGTATATAATATCGGACGTACTGCCCGGGTCGATGAACAATCGCTCGGTGCAGTAGTGAGCCAGGTGCCCAGTGATAACCACGGCGCGCCTATCGCGCGGTCCGCCTCGGACTTTTGGAAAGACGACTTGCTCGTCCTTCCAGTCATTGTCCGGTCTTCTCGCCGCCTTACGCGGTCTTCCTTTTCCTCCATTGATCATGTGGGTAGAGGCCACGTACATGGCCCTTTTACCCGAGGAGGTGCCCTCATTGTGGGGAGTGATGCGCTTTGTGGCTTTTTGTGCGCCTGTCAAAAGGTGTTGCAGTTTCCCCTCCTTTAGGGCTCGCTCAATCTCCAGTCGGAGACTGATGCAGTTGTTCGTGGTGTGGCCCGAGTCCTTGTGGTACTCGCACCAGAGTGCGGGATCTTGGTTCTTTTTGGACTTCATTGGTTGGGCCGGTCTCAGGAACTGTGCATCCGTGAGGAGAACGTCGCTTGGCGACTGGTTGATCTCGGTCCAGTTGCGGTCCCGAGACTCTTTCTTGGACGCCCGGTTTTCTCGTTGGGCGTTGATTGTAGCCCTTGCGTCGGGCTGGTTGTTCCGGGGGACATATGGTTTGGGATCGCCGCCGCGATTCCATGTGTCCCTGTTGCGCTTATTGTTGCGCTTGGATTCTTGTCGGGAAGACTGGCCTTCCGCCAGGGGTTGTGCCTTTGACATGTGCGGTCTGAGAGACCGCTGAGTTTGGGCATAGGTTTTGACCTTAGCCATGACATCTTCCCACTTCTTAGGCAAGCCGTTGCCGCCTGAAATGTTCATAACCATTTGTTCGTCTTTGACTGCAACAATGAAATGGTTACGTGCCATCTGGTTGTCAACGTCGCCTATCTCTAGGATTTCTTTATTGTAACGGACAACGAACGCGTCGAGCGATTCGTTGTCTCTACGCCAGATGTTCATGACGTCCATTGAATCACGTTCATGGCGTCGTTGCTGGCTGAAGTGTGCGAGGAACTTTTGTTGTAGGTCCTCGAATGAGGTCAGTGATGCTGGTGGGAGAGAATCGAACCATGCCCTGGCCAGACCCGTTAGGGTCTGGGGGAAAAATGGCACCAGGTAGGTTCGTCCCACCGACCGTTACACCCAGCACCGACGAAGATGTTGTTGTGATCATCTGGGTCGGTCGAGCCGTTGTATTCCCCAATGTTTAATGGGAATTTTGTGGTTGTGACATCAGCGTTGGCGATCTCTGGGACAAATTTAGAGTTTTCGGCCGCAGATCTCGGCCTGTAAGGTTTGCCCTGGTTGCGCTTTGCAGCGCGGAGGTATGTAGTGCGGGGTTGAGTGGGAGGAACATAATCGCGTCCTCCTGGTCTGCTGTTAGTGGCATGGGACTCCCCGCGGTATGTACTGTCATCTGGATCAGTATGGCCATACCCTTCATGGTGGGACTGTGGTCCCAAACGGCTATGAATGTTTGTGTTGCGGCGTATTGTAGACTGCCGCCTTCTTTCATCTTGAGAGCCTAAACGGCTGTGTACGGAGTCCCTGCGGCGGGACCCGTATGAGGAATCGTCCTCATTGATTGTGCGGACATCACAATAGGAGGAGCCGCGGTCCTCTTGCCTGCTTCTGGAGGCTGGATGTGTTGGTGCCCTGTCGTCGTATCGTAAAATACGACCGGCAGGTGTACGCGGTATCGGGGTAGGTCCGATACCTCCTTGTTCGTCGGCGCAAGCCCTGTTGTACGTTGCGGCTAGAAGGGCCGCTTGTTGGTCATACCAGGTATGCGGGTTCATGCCTGGAGGTATGACAGCAGCGTATTGTGAAAGATCATGCCCAAACGTAAGGGATACGCCCCCTTGCGTTGATGGGCCAATGTGTTCGGCATTTGGGCCTAGGGGAATGGTTCCCGCAGGCCCTTGGTTTGCGGGGTTTAGGTTATCCCCGGTAGTGTTGTTTTGACGATCAGACATCTTTGGAAAGAAAAGGATGATTGGAAAAAAGTGCTACGAGTAGCGGTGGGCGCCAATGATGAAACAATGGTTAACCGGGCAGGGTTGACTCACTGGTCTCGTCAAGAGGGTTAATCCCTTCTTTCCGAGGATCGTTGGCTGGATCGTCTGGTGGTGGGTTTCCTGCACAAGGAAACAAACCGTGACTCGTAACAAGGAGAATGGGGTGGGGGGTGCTCCTTGTTACCACTCTCCGGCGTGAGAATCAGTAATTTGCTTGAGAAGCAAAGTATGATAGTAGTAGTAGTGAGAGAGTTAGAAAGTGATACCTCAAACCTGGTTTGGGGTGAGTATTTATAGCCGAGGAGTGAAGGAGGGTAGTTGAGTAGCTAGTCTGACATCGCACAGCTATTTGCAGGTGTGTCAGTCCTGTCGGATGCTGTGGTGATGCCACGTCCGGCTGTGGTGTCAGACTGTTGTTCTTACGTGGGCTAGTAGGTGACTGTTCCCAGTGCCATTTGCACTGTGGTGTCAGACCCACTTGCTTTGTAGGCAGGATGCGGTGCCAGGCCGCATCGCTGCTTGCGGTTATTGATGTTGTTCCCGCATTGGTTGTTCCATCCATGATTTGTGAGGGATGCGGTGTTGTGCCGCATCACCTGTTGAGTGACTGTTACTGTTCGTCCAGATCCCTTGTCGTGACGAAAATGTTCATAGGATGCGGTGCGAGGCCGCATCGCTATGCGTAACATTAGTTTCCGTCCTTAAGGTAAGTCTTCTCATCACTGGACAGATTGGACCGCAGTGTTCGCGTGCATCTTACGCGGACACTGGATAGTTAATTGCTGTTGGGGGTTTTTAATGAGGGTAATGGACATTCGCGGTCGTGCTGACGCGATATTTGGGACCATACCCCTTCAGATACCATGAAAGAATTGGTTGTTTTTCGTAGGAAATAGTCGTTTCCGACTCATTTCCCACAAAAGGCAGTGGTAGGTAAAAAGCTCATGGGAAATACTTTTACAACGCATTTCCAACAAACCTTCCTACGCAACCATGATTCAGTACTTTTAAACATATATAGAGGTGTAACTGAATTACAGGATAACGTATAAAGATAAAACGTTAATAATTATCCTAATATCCAAACTAGGCAGAAAATAACAATTAACAAACAAACTTAAAGAGAAATAATAAATCAGATAGTAAATAATAGAACTATAATAGATAATAAACTCGGCTAACATGAAGTTGTTGTTACATTTTGATGCAGGCGAGGTATTTGGTGATATTGTTGGAAGTGCATATTATATAGCACCTGAAGTTTTAAAAAGAAAATATGGGCCAGAAATTGATATTTGGAGCATTGGTGTCATGTTGTATATTCTTCTTTGTGGAGTTCCTCCGTTTTGGGCAGGTAATAATGTCGAAAAATGAATCACTTAGCATTGAAGAAAGCTTCAAAGATTATCTTTGTTTGAGAAATAAAAAAGTAAATAACACTAAAAACATTGGATTAAAACATTTATGTGTTATTGCAGAATCGGAGCATGGGATATTTAATGCAATCCTGCGTGGGCATGTAGATTTTACAAGTGACCCTTGGCCTACCATATCTCCCCAAGCTAAAGATCTAGTCAGGAAGATGTTGAATTCAGATCCCAAGCAACGGCTGACGGCACAAGAAGTGCTTTGTACGTACACTAGTGTATATTTCTATGTCTGTCATTCCACTTATTTAATTTCAGATAGAGTTAACTGTCATTTTCGTCCATTTGATTTGTTCACTTTTGTCATTTCAGACCAATTTTCAAAAATGCACAAGTTTCCTCCCTGACATACTAAAAACGTGACACTTCAGTCCAAAAATTAAAACACAGTTAAGTCAGACATGTTAAATGAATGGTATTATTGTCAATTCATATATCTTTTATTTTCACCTTATTTTATGAATTAACAATAATACGCTTCATTTAATCTGTCTGACTTAATTGGGTTTTAATTTTTGAACTTAAGTGGCAAGTTTCTAGTATGTCAGGGAGGAAACTGAGGAAACTGGAGGAAACTTGTGCATTTTTGAAAATTGGCCTGAAATGCCAAAAGTGAACAAATCAAAGGGACGAAAATGGCAGTTAACTCTTTCTGATACCCTATGCGACTAGTAAAAATGAGCCTTTATATATAATACATATAAGAAAGAAAGATTGTTTTTCACGAAATTTTAAGATTTTAAGCAATTAGTATTTTTTTAAACAAATGGTACAATTTTTTAAAACACAATGTTAATTTTTAAACCAACTTTTCACTCGATTTTTAAATTGACATAACTTTTTTACACATTAAGACCATAAAAAAATACACCATAAATGGAGAAGAATAATGATTATCTATACAACTAGATAACTAGATGAATGTCATATATTTAGGATTTTTATGTCATAATGCTTGTAAATTGTGGTATGAGCGATGAAATGTTTGTTTTTTCTTTAGGTCATCCATGGATTAAAGAAGATGGTGAAGCACCTGATACGCCACTTGACAATGCTGTTATGGGGAGGCTAAAACAATTTAGAGCCATGAACAAATTCAAGAAAGTTGCTCTTCGGGTACATACTTCGTCTAATACAAATAATATGTTTTCGTCATAATTCATTGAAGGTTGAAAAAGCAGTAAATGTACAAGTTAATCAATGGGCATAATACATGCACATCAGTTTATATTTCTTTAAATTGTGAGAAATTACAAACAAGTGTGAAGAAATGTATTCATTGAATTGCTTCTAAACCTTCACCTCTATTAAACAGTTTATGCCACAGAAAAAATTGTTACCGAAAATATTGGTTACAGAAAAAATCGGTTGTAAATTTCGCGACAAAAGTCGCTTCAGCAGTTTTACGACGGAGGATATGTCATGTTGTCCGTCAATAAGTTAAGTTTAGTACTTTGACGGAAAGTTCCGTAGTGACAAAGCTATTTGCAACCAACTTTTTTCATTGCAATGGCTGTTTATGATCATTTTGCAGTCGCAAATTTCCATTCTAGGCCTATAAATGTGGTTAAGTTATTGAAAAATTTGGACTAATTTCAAAGTAAGAACAACTTAACTACATGTTCACACTTTCAAATTTACCCAAAATTCTATATATATATATATTTTTTTTGGGTAAAGGGTTACCCCGATTAATTTTATAAATCAATAAATAAAACAGGATGTGGCAAAAACATTGCCACACACTACTAGACTTGGCATACCAAGACTAGGACTAACAAGAAACCAACCCGACAAAACACAACCCAAGACAAACGACCAAACGAAAAGAGCCACAATCCAAGTTTGCTAACAACCTATACAAACATTAACCGGGATCACTATTCATATTCTTCATAGGAATCTTCCATCGCTCCAACAGCTTTTTTATATTTATACATGGGAACTTAACTTTTTATATATTCGTAATATTGGATATTTTTTTATTATTTCACAAATTTATAAGGCTAAACTATATTTACATTTCTTGTAAGTGCTATAATTATGTTTATTATTGTTTTGTGATCAGTTACCACAAAGAAATTGCATATAATTTGTGAATCTGAGTTTGCAATCTTTCCTGGATGAGCAGGTTATTGCAGGATGCCTATCGGAGGAAGAAATCATGGGCTTAAAGGAAATGTTTAAGGGAATGGATACCGATAATAGCGGAACAATAACGCTTGAGGAGCTAAAACAAGGGCTTTCCAAGCAAGGGCCAAAATTATCCGAAAACGAAGTTAAACAACTACTAGAAGCTGTAAGATATCCGAAGCTGAAGATTAATTGATTATTTGAGCTCTTAATTATTGAAACATTTGAAAACAATCATATAAAACCTCATTTGATCATTTGGAATATTGAACTGAAAATAAAACAGGCGGACGCAGACGGGAATGGAACTATAGACTATGACGAGTTCATAACAGCAACGATGCATTTGAACAGAATGGATAGAGAAGAGCATCTATACACTGCATTCCAGTATTTTGATAAAGATAATAGTGGGTAAGTTAACTTAAGCACTCTTCTCCATCTAAAACTGAAGTACATTTGACAAGACAAAGTTTTGGAAAATCACTTTAATAGACTGGATTAATTATATTACCAAAATAGTCATTGGAAGTGTATTAAATAAATTTTTGGGTTGCACCTTTACAAATTCCTCTAGTGAAAGGATAGATATATCGAAAGGTGATTTCAAATTATGAAATTCAGAATTAGAAGTCAACCTTTTATTATTAAGGAAAATTGAATTTTAATACTCTAAACTATGACTTATTGGTCGATAATAACTCATACTTGCAGTATGACAATCGACCTTCGTAACTTTCACTTTCGTTATTAAGCGTAATCCCGTTAACGGAAAAGTAACTCCGTCGGCCCCTAGATGAAAGACTTAATGATTTTGATCCTAACTAGAATGTTGTAAGTTGTTTTGGAATGACAAAACAAAAGTTAGAGGCAAACGGAATTACTTTTCCGTTATAGGGATTGCTTTTGGCAATGTAAGTGACACTTAAAAGTGTAATTGGTCACATTATTCGTATGAGTCAATAGGACATACTTTGAATTATTAAGATCAAATTTTCCTTTTAAAGATACTTACATAAAAAGTCCTGTGATAAATAACCAAAAAAGTTAAATTTAGAGCCACAAATAAGATAATTTGGGCCGATGGTTACGGGCACCCTAACTGACTACTTGCTACAAAAGCCTTATTTGCGTACGCAAATTTTGGACAAAATTTCGTAGGAAACAGTTGTTTCCGACTCACATTTTTTAAGTTGGGCTCTTATGGATTTGTCCGATTGTCATGCTCTCACTATCTAATGGATACCAAATACTAAATCTTTCCTCATCATTAAAGAATAGAGAATGGTTAGTAATATATTATGGTCTCTCATGACGACAGATACATATCTATAGAAGAAATGGAGCAAGCTATACGTGACTACGGTATGAATGATGGAAGGGATATAAAAGAGATTGTATCCGAGATTGATACGGATAATGTAAGTAGTTAAATGAAGACAAGATCAAACACACCTTACAATGACATCTTTGGGTAATTGAATGACTGTTAATTTTGCAGGATGGTCGCATCAACTACGATGAGTTTGTGGCAATGATGAGAAAAGGGAACAAACAAAATAGTGTAAATCCAAAGAGAAGAAGAGATTCCTTTGTTCCCAATATATGAGTTCGACTCATTCATGTACATATTTTCCAGAGACGTGAAGAGCAGAAGGTTATTCATATATCACCCAGAATTTGTTGCAAAATTCAAGTTACTTCAGCTGCAGTGAAGATATTTATGAATTTTGATTTGATCTCCGGAGAATTGACATTGGTTCGGATGTGGGTTTTTGTCAACAAATTCAGCAGAAAAATTTGTCATGTGAATACTTGTAATACTAGGCGAAAAAGCTAAAAAAATGAAGGGTTCTATCTGTGTGTTTAGACATATATGTAATGGATCCCTTTTAAGTTTATAGACTAATATGTAAATTTACTTAGTTTTCCATTGTTTACATTGATTGATCCATTCATATGAAATTATATATTACTTACTTTATTTATTATTTTTTACATACAGTTTATTAAACCAAATAATAACAATTTTCAAAATTTAAAATACATACAGTCAAAAGACATTTATATTACTTATTTTATTTATTATTTTTTGCATATAGTTTATTAAACTATGTAATAACAATTTTCATAATTTAAAATACATACAGTCAAAAGACATTTGTCACAAAAAATGTTTTTTTTTTAATATGCATTACATAAACAATTCAAATCTTTTTTTAAACAGTTGAAAATGAAATAATTTACAATGGTTTCAAGGCACGAAGACTTAAAGATTATATTTTTTTATTGATATATGGATTACTAAAAGAAGTATTGGATATACATGGTTAAATGACAATAATGTTAAAAGAATATAGTCACTATTTTTGTGTTTATAGCATATATTGATTGTTAAAAAAGAAGTTGCCTCACGATTGTGAATATAAAATCAAAATATAAGTCAGATTATACGCTTCAAATGTTTTGCATCTCAATATAAAAACAAAATATGAGTCAGATTATCCGCTTAAATGTGGTGTCCATTTGGTCATATTTAACCAAAAAATACCCTCATGTGGGGTCTATTTTGTCATATTTAACCACAAAAATTAACAGAGTTAGGGATAAAAGATATAACTTGCAAGGGTTTGCAAACATCGAGTACGTTTTCTGTAATTATTGAAGATAAAGTACACAATCTACAATAAGTGACATACATAAAGGACGATTTTTGTAATTTACTCTTAAATATTACTTTTGGGCGTTGCGGGGATGTACGGTAAGCCTTTGTCCACCCAAAGGTATTGGTATGGGATAAATCCGCCATTTTATCGTGTTTGTAGACTAACATGTAAAGTTAATCCAAATCCTAAACTAACTAGAATAAAGATCCGCGCGCGTTGCGCTGCGGGGCTTTTTGAGTAGAACACATAATATGATGCTAAAGAACCATAGCAAAAAGCAAACACATATTTATAAATTTCAGTTCGTGCAAACTATAATCAAGTGCAGGTCCATGAAATGGGGAAAAATATTAATGTTACAAAATCATAACAAAAACGAAGCATAAATTTATAAACTGTAGGGTTCTTGCAAATAGGGATGAGCTCGGTACCGACCTGTACCGAGAATCCCCAAAAGTGGGTACCGGTAGCGGTACTGAATATACCCGGTACGGTTCGGTACCGGTACCGTACCGGATCGGTACCGAAAATCTCAAAAAGTTGGTACCGAATCGGTACTGAAAGTGTACCCGGTTTGGAAAAATTCGATACCGCTACCGGGTACCATTTGCTCATCCCTACTTGCAAACCATAACCATGGGCAGCTCAACCAAAAAAATTGGTAAAAAGAGTGCAGATTTCTTAGCCACAATATACGCTACAAAATAAGTGAAGAGTCTAATATAGAAAATCCCTTTGTAAATTGGAATTAGTGAAAATTTGTTACCGTCGCCCGTGTTCAACCCGATAAGAAACTCATGCCTGTATTTAGCTTTGGAATCAAATGCATGACACACAGGGTTTGAGTTACCAAAACTAATCGATTTTATTGGATCCTGGAAGTAATATATTCTCTGGGTCAAAATCTAATCAATAATTAATTAGCATTCGAATTTCAAAACTTGAAAGTATCGCAATTACCTTTTCTTCGGAATTGAGTTCTGTAATATACAAAGTATCTCCTACATTGAATATCAAATAAGTGCCTTTACCATCCGAAGTATTCGAACCAACGGTCGAACTGCTACCATTACTTAACCCTCCCACATGGCCACTCTTACTTGCACCACCGTTTGTTTTACTACCGGTTCCGTTTCCTCCGATGAATCCAAGCATTCGACTGCGATTGCCACTGCTTCCTAAGAATTTTGATGTCACATATCTTACTCCGCTACTTGCAACACTATAGCTTTAGCTAGCCTGCAACGCAGGCAAATTTGCTACAGCTTGCACAGGTTGATCCTTGAGGTCTGCTAAAGTTATCTACACACTCACACAAAGAGGTTTTCAATTTTCATCACTGAATAATTAGCAAAAATATTCATGTGATTTTTCCATCGGTCAAGCTAGTAGGATTAAAATCAGAAATGATATCATTACGTATTTCCAGAACACATCTCCCCGATCCTTAAGGTAACCTAGGGTTCGTTTAATGAACATCAAACACTAATACCTAATTCCAATTTTCAATTGCAGTTTTACACCAATAAATATGAATGAGGACTGAAATCATATATGAAATCATAGCAGATTTCCAGAATTGCAAATTATATACCGAAACGTACATAAAAATATAAAATTAATAAATTAATGCATTAAAAAGTTGCAAGGAATGCGAAATAAATTATAAAAGGTAGATAGCACATGGTATGAGTGGCAGCAACACTGTTGTTAAAATGACACGACTATTTAACCTCTATTGAGCGATGTTGAGCTCAATTGAGCTCAATTGAATTCTGCTTCACTAAGTCGACTACTCGACTCGGTTTTTTACTCAAATTCTGCTTTAATAACAAACTTTGATCATTGTACCCAAACATACTTGTACCTTGTTCTCGTGCACAAATAGTCCTTCGTGCCCTCACCACCATATTCTGCAATCATCAAGACATTAATGGTTCTGAGTAGTTCCAAGCACCAAGCATCATCATTGACTGTTCGTCATCCATATACAGTTTCACAATGAATATCAATTAATCAATATAAATCTATTCAGCTGATAAGCAAGATTAGCATCATACTTCATCTGAACTGTTAATCGGCACCCTCGTCTAAGAAGGTAGCCACCTGCTGAGCAAACTTCCTTCTGTGTCGTCAGATCTTATTGGTAACTGGATCCTTCACCAGAATCAGCTGAGCTCAGAATGTTTTTGAGACAGAATACCCAAATTTGGTCCATCAGAATTACCTTCAAAACAATTAACTCTTTTAAATCTACTAAATTTGGAAAGCATATCAGTTGCCCTAGCCTTTTTCTTGGATGAGTTGATGCTTGATGATTTCTACATAATTAAAATTATATTTTGCAAAGTCATTAGATTGGTCTTTTAAAAAGTTTTTCACCTAACTATTTAAGATTCTAAGTGTTTTTAAACAGATATTTAAAATTGTGTTTTTAAATACTAAGGAAAAATCACAGAATATAAAATATATGTGGTGTTTATTATTTAACCTAAATCACAAAACTCTGAAATTGAATTGAATTAGAAATGAACTAAGAAAATGTTGTTAGTGCAATTTAGAAAGTAATAATCTTCTATATCAAATAATGTGAAACTGTTTACACAGTAAAATTATAACAAAGTTAAAGAATGATTGCAACCTGGCCCGTTTCTGATTAGAATAAATAGTCATCGGCTTCATCGGTGGTGATGCTACCGGAGTTACCACAATTCAATGCAACCTGTATATACAATAAACCTTGCCAAAACCCACCACACAAAAAAAGTAACCTACATCAGCAATAACGATCAAAGATATTAATGCTCACAATTGACAAACGATTACAAAATTCAGACCTTGATAATATCCGGGCGAATGCGAATCAGCAGATATCCTAAAACAAAAGCCCAATTGTTGTAAGTGTTTTTTTTATTTATCATTTCTATATTTATATACACATTTATCTAATCATATTCATGCTAAATCATGGCAAACTAAATTGATTCCTACAAAACATAAAGAGCATGTGAAGTTTTTGCTTTTTAACGTGGATTACTAACAATGGATGGTAATGAATTAGTTTTTGTTTAAAGAATATTTTTTATATGAGTTAAAGATGAAAGTTGCTGCACTTTGAATTGATGATCCCTACCCCTCTCTCTGGAAATTTTGTTCTGTTTATGAAGTAGAATCCATGTTCAAGAAAGACAACATCTTAATCAACATTCAGAAATCACAATGAAAACAAAACCGATTTCAATTGTAAACTATTCAACAATGACAAAGTGAGGGGAAAATAAAACCATTCGACAAGGAGAAAGGGGGAAATTGAACATGCCCGAACCGTGTCACTATCGTTACGGTCGATCTCTTAATTACCTTATGCCGACTTTGGGCTCACCAGAATCGCGTCTGAATTACCAAAATTTGGCTAAAATCCTAGCTTCCTAGCAAAACATCGTACAGGTACACCATCAACACCACAGATCTTCATGAAAACCAGACATGAAGCTAGAAATCGGCTCGAGGAAATCCTAGCCGCCAGAGACGAAGGTAAGGGTTTCTAATGATATCTTGGTGGTGAAGAAGATGACCATGGATGATCTTCAAAGAAGATTTAGCTCTTATGTAAAGTGAAAATCCCACATGTGTAAGGAAGTGATGATGCACAAAAAAGTGAGAAATAAATTTTTTTTTGAAACACTCCCAAAGCCCATTGTACAACCACTCAAAGCCAAAAATTGTTGCTTATTTATAGGTTTTAATTTAATGAGATGCGAACTTGGGACAACTAACTAATTGACGTTTATTTCTCACCTTGTGAGTACAAACTAAACAGTAGATTTGTTCTTACAATTGTTTTTAATTTTTTAAACGATAAATTTGGATCATTGACGGAACACTTGAGTATTATCGTATCAATAGGGGAACCACCCGATCATATCCATCTCCACTAGGTAATAATGCCTATACACCAATTCAGGTAGGCATGTAAACGAACCAAACGTTCATGAACTCTTCGTGAATTTGTTCGGTGGGAAGTTCTTTTATGTTCGTTTATTTATTAAATGAACGAACGAACATGAACAAAAATTTTTGTTCGTTTAATTAAATGAACGAACATAAACACACCTTGTGTTCGTTCATTTTTGTTCGTGAACGTTCATTTATTTTCGTTTATTTATGTTCGTTTAAATTTTACTAAATAAATAAATAGTTATATTTATATAAATATTAGGTTTTCTAACTACTTATATAAATATAACTAATTAGTAATTGAGTTTTCTTGAAATAAAAAATTAAATATAAAATTTTTCTTGGATTGTAACTGATTACTTACTTAATATTTATATAAAAAAACTACTTGATTTTAGTATCTGTGAACCCCTGATTAAGATATTTTTCGGATGAACTGTAATATATTAGACTTGTTTGTTTGTGTTCACTAATATTAAATTGTGTTTCTTTATAGATAAGTGTTCAATTATGTTCATTTAAGTTCGTTTATGTTTGTTCAATCTTGTTAATTTATGTTTTTTTATGTTTATTCAAATATCTTCACTTAATTTTTTTTGTTTATGTTCGTTTGTTTTCGTTTATGTTCGTGAACTGTTCATTTAGGCTCTAAACGAACGAACATAAACCAACACGAACATGCTCGATTTCTTAATGAACGAACATGAACAAACAAATGTGTTCAATTATAGGTTCGTGTTCGTTCGGTTCATTTACAGGCCTAAATTCAGGAGCATACCCAATAAATCTGGAACTTCCCCTATGGGAATCGAACCAATGACCTAATGGTAATAGGCCTTATCTCACCCCTAAGACGCCACTAGCCTATAATGCCATGAGCTATAATTAAATGTTAATATACTTGAGAAACAAATACAAGAAAACTATTATATAATGTCACGATTTTTAAGCTTTTTATATAATAATTATTGTTTGACGTAGGAATCCGTTCGTGCAAAATAAATACAAAATTTTATTAACTTGAATTGTTGAACAAGAACAGAATGATACTGAAAATTAAAATACTATTACAACTGAAAAATAGAAAAATAAGAACAGAATTATAAACAGAAAGACTGTTCTTGGCTGAGGATCGTAGTAGACACGGGTCTCTTAAAACAAATTTGAATCTCCCAGGAGAACTCGTTTGTTTTCAGGATACAACAACCTAAGCAGTTGCACTGCCGGTCTTGACACCAACCCGAAGGTGTACCTTGCTGCTTGAAGAAGAAGAGAAATTCAGTGGAGAGAAAGATGATTAGCTGGCAGTTTTCAGTGTGTTTCTGCAGCAGGGGTAGCAACCTTTTTATACTGAATTAAATGGGAGAATTAAATTGCATTAAACGTCTTCAATGCACTTTAATTCGTCATTTAATTCTAAGTCAAAACCGTTGACTCATCAGTTTCAATTGCTGAAATGTAACTGCACTGTCATAAATGCTGGAAGCTACTGCGCGCGCGTCGCTGCCACATCACCCTACAAGGTCTACCTGCCACCTGGTCCTTGCAGCCCTTGTGCTCCACCACGCGCACGCGGTCAAAAATACAAAGGCGGCTCTCAAGTGCAAAGTGAACCATCAAAGCGCACATCGCCCACGCCACGCGCGCGTGTACGGGTTAGGGTGCTCTGCATCCTTCGCGAGTACACTTAGTGTGTGTTTCCATGAAACAATAAGGATGGAGAGTTCCGACTTAAATACCATTTAGTTTCATCTCTCCCCTATGTGAGATAAGGTGTGACTTTCCCACTTTTTTCAGCATTCTATGTTTGAAACACCAAACTTTGAGTAACGATATCTCATTCATCTTATCTCCATTTTGGACGTGTTTTAGTTCGTTGCGAAGCTCTTCCAACATAGAACACAAACCCACAAATAAATATATAAACCCTACTCATTTATTCTATTTATTTAGAGTCCAAAATTAGGAAAAACCATTTTCCCATATTTATGAAAAGTGTTATTTTCACAAATTTCCAACATTTGATAATAAGCTTTATATAATACAAATAAACAAATTTGTGGCACTTAATCTGTATGTTCAAAAGTAAGTTATTCAAATTTTGGGTTTAGCTTATGCTATGCTAGTATTTAACTGTAACTAGGATTGCGACCCGCCGCAATGCGGCGGGGATTCTTTAGTTATAACTAAGTCGATCAGGATCCGCACGTTATGTTAAACCTGTCAAACGGGGAAAAAATAGACGATATAAAAACATTCACCCACACACGCACGTTGCGTCATGTTAACTCGTAAAATTTAGAACGAAACGTAAAAACGTTAAACCAAAGACGCACGTTGCGATGTCTTAAGTCACAAAATTTAGAACCAAGCATAAAGCGAAAAATTTGCGGAAAATGAAAGCTATAAAGGACCAAAGTTGAAAGTAAAAAAAGTTATGAGGATAGATTGCAAAAGATAAAAAGTTTTGGGTTAAAAGTAAAAAAACAAATAGTTTTGGGTTAAAAGTACTTTATTGTTATGAATATATATTTATTAGTGACTATCCACATTACCAACTCCCATATCACATTATGGTTGTATTAATGTCATAGTGCCTATATATATTGGCATTTGTAAATGATGTATAGATCAATGAATAAGAATTCTCATTCTCCATATTCTCTTTCTCTACCCGATCTCTATGGTCTTGTTCTCATGTTGCTAATAGACCATTGTTTCACAACAGGTTATCAGCACGAGAGTGTTTTTCGAAAACCGACAATCCATGTTATGGTTATTGTCAATGAGTCTCTTGGGACCACCAATCGATTTCATGTACCTGCTGAACGTATTGTCGGATCAAGGTAACTTACAACTCTTGAACATCCTTTAACGGTCTTCAAGGTTGAATAATTAAAAATCTTCAAAATCTTGAGGTTAGAGTTCTGCATTCCTATGTTTCAGATTTTAATATTTTGGTTTTGTTTCATATTCCTATTATGATATCGTTATGTTTAACTTTTAATAGTTCTTTATTGAAAGTAAATAAATCTTTGATCATAGAGTATAACACTTTCGTGTCAACTCTGTTTATTCAAACGAATGACATATGATTTTTTTTATAATTTATTCTTGTTCAACATGTTTAGAGATTTGTCATGATTAGTTTGAATATTTATGTTTAGTAAATGAATTTCTAAAATATTATATAAATTTAAAGATCCACACCTTGTATTACGGTTATCAAAGTTGCACACTATGATTTTAATATATTTATTGTTTTAAATGATTTGGATAGAGTCATTATTTTGGTATTATTTATGAATATACAAGTTAATAAACTCTTAATATGTCCAAATATTAATATTATTAATAAGAATCATGAAAAGAGATTTTTCATATATATTGTAATCATCTTTAATAATTTCGTTTATTTGATCTTACTGTAACCATTGTGATTTTAACTTTTATATTTATTGATGTTCATGAATCGAGTGACATACCAAGAAGATTGAAAATGAATTGAATCCGGGTGCAAGTGTTTACTCTCTTTTGTTGTATGCAAAGTTTCTTTGACTAGATACTCAATCAAGGACATAATATATACACTTTTTCTATTAAACCTCAGGTGAAGTCCTTTATATTCCTTTAACTGAATTTGTTTGCTTGTTGGCTGTAAAAGAAAATAAAATACTAATGTTGATCGTAATGAATTGTTTTCATTAGTCATTGTTAATATATAGCATGCCAAAAGACTTTTACACAATTAGATATAAATGAGTTATGTGTATAGTGCTCATTGGATAGTAATCCTCTGTTTATAAATATCACGTGATTTAATTTTAAATAAAGCATACAATCTATAATGCAATAAATTATTATTGTTATAGCATGATTATAAAAATAATGTTTGGTATTTATACTAGGGTTATGTTTATAATAAATTTTGCATATAAGAAATTAGTATAATTGATTCCTATTGTTAGATATCATTAGTTCTTGTTGGAGAAACCATTTCTAGCGATGTCGGTATCTCTCATGCATTCATTAGGCTATGTCATAATGTTTAACAATTTAATTGTTGATTAATTATTATTATTGCTTGTATAAAATAGTGACCATTGCTATATGCTTCATATGTGCAATGTATAGATTGCTTATGTGATGTCATTAGTTTTTTAAATATCAATATTTAAGAAGAAAAAAAGTTGAGTACGCTATGTAATTCATCAGTATTCTAATTTTCAAATACAAGTAATAAATGATCTGAGAACTTGAAAAAGATATATGCTTAAGTTTCAAAGTAAGTGATGAATGTACATAAGATATCTTTGTGATTGGTTATACGATGATAAGTTATTACGTAAATTATATACGTTTGCTTATTAGTGATGAAAAGGTTTCTTATTTCATAAAGACCTATTATAAGTTGCTTTTATATGATGACATGCTATAAGGTCATGTATTGAATGATTTGTTGCTATCTATACCTTGTATTCTATATGCTATCACTTCTTTGCATCGATAATACCGAATAAAACGATTAAACCAAAGTTGTGGTTTATTGTCATTCTCATGAAAGAGTAGAAATATGCTTTAGATTTGACACCCAAAGTGTCATACTCCTTATATCTCATTATCAAGTTATAAAAGAAATATTATATGACTCGGACATATAGTTACTTCTCAATTGATGTTATACGAAGAGAAGTTCATTTAAAACAAATTTTGTTTGCCAAACCTCAAATATAGCAAAATCATTAAAGGGTATGAAAGGTTTGAAATGATTGTATATCTATATATTAGAGAAAATAATGGAAAACCATAAAAATTGTATGGTTTTACTCTGATTTATAAAGTGAATATATATGATCATTGTAATCATGGGCATCATTGAGAAATTATAATGTGATCATATTAATAATGATATTGATCATTAGAAGTGCAACGATGATCATGTTAATAAAAGATCAAACTATCAGAAATTATAAGATAGCCAAGCTAATAATGAGATCAAATATCAATATGATAATGATAGTCAAGAAGAGATCGACCACCAAAAGTGGCAAACTAAGGAGTGATTATATAACATGGTGACTTGAACTTTGAATTTTAATGCATTCTCTCATACCTTACGTTTTGTATTACATACGTGCTAGTAATACACATTAATGATAATGGACCACAAGAATGGCAAACTAAGGAGTGATTGCATAACGTGATGGTTTGAACTTTGAAGTTGTAATATATTCTCTCGTATCATACGTTTTGTATTACATACGAGCAAGTAATACACATATGATCATAAACCAGAAGTTTATGGATCATAATTATTTAATTAGTTGGCATGACCGGTTAGACCACACCGAGTTAATGATGATGTGAAACATAACGAAGAACTAGAAGATTCTTCAAGCTGATAATTAGCATGTATTGTTTTGCTCTCAAGGGAAATTTTATTTTTGCCAAATAAAGGAGGGTGTGTATCCCTAAATATTTTGGAAGTGATTAAAGGATATGCATATCCCAACATGATACCATTTAGTGTTTTAAATCGATGCATCGTCTAAATGGTTATCAAATCCACAACCTGAAGTTTGTGTGATTGTGGCTTAGCTAATGTAATAGCAAAAATATTAATCCAGATTAGTATATTTATTTGATAATAGTGAATTTGATTCCCAAGTTATTAACGATCATTGGAATAAGTATTACTGTTGAGATGATCACTAAACTTCTACTATTGGTTACAAACCCAATGATCATGAGAGGAGCAAAATTTCATTTAGGTACATGTAATTTTATATATAGTACTATCAATTCACATCAAGCCAATAAGTTATAGTTCTCCCTATACAGTTGGTTTTTGGTCAGGAACCAAAGATGTCTCATCAAAGATTTTGGTTGTGCGACATATATTGAAACTCATCCACCACACCGCACAAAGATGAGACTTCTAAAAAGTTTGAGAATATGTTGGGTATAAATAATCGTCTATGATTGAATACTTAAAGCCATTAGTGAGAAATTTGTTTATGGCTCATTGGTTTTCACTTTAGTGAATGAGTGTTCCCAACATTAGGGGGAGATAACAAGCAGTTAGAAAGTGAAAAGTGAAATGAATTATCATGTCATCTTGATCCTCATACTATAAACTATGAACTAGAAGTATAATTCATTTACCAATATTAAAGAAAAAATTACCAGACAAGTTCACTGACCTAAATCGAGTGACTAAGTAAGTCACATAATCAACTGCTTATGCTCCAGTTATCGTTGTGTCCAAGAGGACAACCACATATTTTTGTAATGACTCTATTGCACGCCTATAGCGTGGTAGACTAGTTGATTCCAACAATAAAATTCCTCGAAAATTGGAGCAAGTAATTAAGATGGTCAAGTCGAGGTTACAGTAATAAGATCCCCTGAAGGGACAATAGACATGATGGTTCAAGAAGAACCTCATGTACCTGAAAATAAAGAGATCTCGATAAGCCGTATCATGTCTAAGATATGTATGGAATCGAAACAAAATCGACGTCGTTATGCTTTTGTATATAATATAGCGCTTGAAATGATGTAATGACGAGGATCAAGATTTAAGATCTACATATGAATGAAAATACATAAATGATTGGCCAAAATGGAAAGACGCAAAGTATTGCAGATTTAAATTCTCTAATGAAATGGAAAGTTTTCGGACCAACAGTCCATACAACTGAATTTGTAAAGTATGTTGGATTTTAATGGGGCTTTTATGCGAATCATGTGATTGATTATAATGAGACACATTCTCTAGTGGTGGATTTTAATGGGGCTTTTATGCAAATATGGTGCACAAGGATTTTCGCAAATACCCATGATTGATTATAATGAGACACATTCTCTAGTGGTGGATGTAATGATTTTCCAATATTTTATTAGCCTGGTAATATAAAGAGAGAATTGATATGCGTCTTATGAATGTTATGTATCACTTGATACTAAAAGTTTACATGAAAGTCCTCAAGGATTTGAATTATCAAAAATCATGTAAAATGAGTTCTCGAGAACGATATGATCGTTGTATACAATTTCATATTTGAAGCTCCTTATGAGTATCGTAAAGCATTTAAGTGCTTATAAGGTTAGTTGAAACATCTTAATGATGTTATTCTTGTGCACCAATAACTATACATAGGAATCTTGTGCCTGGTTATTATGGCATCTTAATGTAGAATGTACAAGCATGGTACAATATGGATTAAATATTCAAGACATCCTTGCATATGATATAGAAATCAATGAGGAGGAATATATAATAGAACTCCTAAAGAGTGAATGCACATACATTGTTTTTCAAACTTGAAAGAAGTATGTATATGATTGTCAATGCCTGAAACATTGATTTCAAGTCCTCAAGAATGTATCTTTATAAAGTTAAAGATAGTATGAACTAAAATAGTCAAGTTGAGTGTTGTACAACTCATGATATATTCTGATAAGGAACAATATAAGTTTGATAATATTATCCATCTTTATCAAATGTTCTTTCTTAAAAGTTCACTATAATCGCAATTTATAGTGATGATGCCTGAGCATCATCAAGAGAAACTGGCGAACTTTTAGAATGGGAATTTTTTTTAATGACCCTAGCACAGTCTAATTATTACTCGACTTGCAGTTCGAATATATTTGTAATCATACTTTTATTCATCTATCAAACTACATCTAGAAGATGTTGGTGGGACATTTTAGTATGTAGAGAGCTCAACCTTATAGTATGTTAAAGGTTGTTCAGACACTTTTTATAAGAAATGATTATTATCATCTCCTACCAAAGTAGAGATTCTCATTTCAAAAAGTACCATGGCTAGAGTGCAATTGTGCATTAACTTAACTTTCTAGCTATGCATGATAATATATATATTTTTATTTGAATTTATGATATAGCACATGTCCAATGAGGAGACATTTGAATGGTAAAGCAGATATGTCGATACCCTAAATGTAAGAATGATATGTGTCTAAATTTTACTAACCCATGAAAGCTAGTTTTGTTAGTCTTGTAGATATAAAGAATGTAACACAAATAGTCTTGGATCTTATGGTATTTGTTCGCAAGAGGAAGCACTAGAAGTCTCACAAGAAGATTTTACAACATTACTCAATATAAAGGATTGCACTTCAAGGCATCAAACGAAAAATCATTCTACAAAAGTTTTGAGCAACTTTCGAGGATGATGGACACACTTTACATAAAGGATACATATTATAATGAGGGGGAGATTTATTCAAGTTGCACTCTTTTTCCCTTAACTAAGTTTTATCCCAATGGGTTTTCTTAGTAAGGTTTTTAATGAGGCAACATACCTAATCCAGAAGTATCAGGGGGAGACAATACGCGCTGTACTCTTTTTCCCTTAGCTGAGGTTTTGTCCCACTGGGTTTTCCTGGCAAGGTTTTTAACGAGGCAGCATATCCAAGCATGTTAAAAGAATAATGTACCCCTTGCTTTATCATATGTGGATAGTCAAGGGGGAGTGTTATGAATATATATTTATTAGTGACTATCCACATTACTAACTCCCATATCACATTATGGTTGTATTAATGTCATAGTGCCTATATATATTGGCATTTGTAAATGATGTATAGATCAATGAATAAGAATTCTCATTCTCCATATTCTCTTTCTCTACCCGATCTCTATGGTATTGTTCTCATGTTGCTAATAGACCATTGTTTCACAACATTTATGAAATACTTTTGGGTGAAAACTAAAAAAAAATCATTTTTTTTTTGAAAACCCCCAAAGCCAACGTTACGACAACCATATGCATAACCATTTTTTCTTTGAAAAACCCCTAAAGCACACCCCGCGTTGGGGCGGGGCGTAAAACGGTGTCAAATAGTACTAATGTCACACAACCATCATCGACCACCAACACTGACTCGGCCTAGGATATGCGTGTTGCGACGAACCTGTCAAACATGGAAAAATAAAGGTAAAAACGTTGAACCACACATGCACGTTGCGTCGTATTAACTCGAAAAAATTAGAACTATACGTAAAACGAAAATTTGCGAAAGATAAAAGTATAAGTGACAAAAGTTGTGAAGTTAAATTGCAAATAATGAAAAGTTTTTGTTAAAGTTAAAAAAACAAATTATGTACGGTTAAAATTGTAAAAGGTAAAAACCTTTGGGTTAAAAGTAAAAAATCAACTTTTTTTTTGAAAAATGTCCAAAGCACAATGTACAAGTCATGATGCACATATAACTTGCTAATTTATATATGGAATAATAGAGGAGCGGACATTGCATCGACAAATAGAGTTACTCTAATAACCACAAAATGATTATACCACCATTGAACCCGACAAAACAAAATCTAAAAATAAACACCAATATTTAAGAAACACAAAGCCCGATCAACTAGCAAGTCGCTACTCCCCTGCGATTCTTTGAGATAGTATAGTAACTCCCATGTATCTGCGTTAAATGAAAACCTCATAACCATAATCCATTAGTTAGTTACTTAACAAACTAGAGCTGGTTTCCCATCCACTAGTTAATTAACGAGGGTATGATAACTTCATTACTGTTTAGAGGTAGCAGAGTAAGTTAGCAATTGGTAATTTCTCATGTCCCGCGGTGAGTTGAAAACGTAAATAAAAATAAGCAAAGCCCAAAGATTGGTATTAAAAAGGAATAAAATATACAATTTTTGTCGTTAAATTTCAAAAAGTGAGAAGCTTAGGGTAAGTTTAAAAACATTATTTTATGATAACTTTATTAAAGTTTAGAGATAACAAAGTAAGTTAGTTAAAAACAAATTAACTTATAAATAAAGTGTAAAGGGTAAAAGTAAAATTTCAAAATATAGAGGATTGCAAAGTAAATTACTTAAAAAAAATAACTTAAACAAAGTGTAGAGATGTAAACGCAAAATTTCAAACTATAGAAGTTTGTAAGAAAAACTTATGTGATCAAATTGTAATCTAGAAAACTTTAGTGGTTTAATTAAGAAAACAAAAACTAAACTATTACCAAAGATGGTTTTTAAATAATCGTAGAAGTTTTTAAAATCGATGCGTTGCAGCGGGACCGTCAAACTGCACAACAAAAAAGACGTAAAAATGTTGAACCACATGCGCGTATTACGGGGTATTAATTTGCCAAATTTAAACCAAAACATAAAACATTATTTTGAAAAATAATAACGAAGTAATAACAATAACAAAACCAAGAAAAAATAAAAGAATAATATATATATATATATAGTTATTTAACAAGTTATAAAAAAATAAAGAAAGAAAGTAAAATATAATCGTTTTTTCGACCACTAGTGCTTCACGGTAAGTTTGAAACATGAATAAAAAAGTACATAATACATTCTTGTGGCGGCCCACTTTTGAACATCCAAACACAAATAAAGACGGTATATTTGAAAGTGTAAATGAAAAATAGCAAATTGTAGGCCGTAGGAAGTTTATGGGGAAAACTTTTGTGACTTAAATTTAAGTTATAAAAGCTGTGGTGAAATTTAAAAAGGTACAAAGTCGATTTTGTTAAAATAGCGAAAACTAACTTTAAAAAAGTTCAAAGGTATAACTTTTATTAAAGTTTAGGGTAGCAAATTAATTAGTTAGAAATTTAAGTTAGATAAACAAATTATAGGCCGGGTGCAAAATGTAAAATAGGAAAATGTTGTGAAAAAATAAAGTTACGTAAGTGTATGGGGTAAAAAAATAAAATAAAATAAATTATGTGGTCAAAGTTTAAAAAAACAAAATGTATACAATTACCAATGTTGTTTTTTAAATAATTTCTTTTTTAAAAAACAAAATGTATACAATTACCAATGTTAGTTTTTAAATAAGTTATTTTTAAAATGTTTAATCTAATTACCATTGCAAGACCGCTTTTAAATAATTAGATAATTGCATGATCTGTATATCACCGCTAGAAATTACCAAATTTTCCTACCAAAATTTTAGACTAAGTGGTCTATTAGCAAAGACAAAACCTTTAAACACCTTAGGAGGAGGGAGAGGTCTTGGGTTCAAGTCCCACATACGACAGGAATAAAAGAAATTTGTCGTTTAAAAACAAGAATTTTTCAATAAATTCCGACATTTTCCGATTCGGTGGCTAAAACTGGAAAGTTAATATTAGTTGGAAATTTGTCATTTTTTTTAACTATAAGTTCTTTTGTTCGGAAATTGGTAGGAAAATGTTTTCTTGGGAAATTTATCCGAAAAATTTCCCAATTTTCCCGACGAAACAAGTTTTATCAGAAATTCATTGGAAATGTCTGTTTCCTTCCGAAGAAAATGTTGGTCCGAAACATAGGTAATATTTTGAATTTCAATATAAGGTACCTTCCGAGCATCAACAAGCTAGCTTGAGGATTAGTTCCCGGAGAGTTAAGTAAAGTCGACCCATCAATGACACGAAGAGAATCGACACCAAGAACCTTATATTCATCATCAACAACCTTTCCGATGTGACACCCGCCGTGATAATGCCATATAGTTCTTACAGTGTCCTTGCAATGTTGTTTTAACGAGGTACTTGTATTGCCATGTGGAATCATGTTGTAGGGTAGTTTCATGTTGAGATCGAGAATATCTTGGTATGTCATACTGGCGAGCTTGTACTTTGAGAATGCTTCTGAATTAGCTGTTTTTAGGATGGTTTCGATCCCCTTCACGCATTTCTGCAAGTCTTCAGGTTCGGTTAAGTAGTTGAATGTTACTGATGGGTTGTCAGCTGGATTACGATTGACAATCTTTAGGTCACCCTTAGATAAAGGGCCATTAACCTTTTCATATATGAATCCCCCCTTCTGCAAGAACAAAAAAAACAACAGGTCAGATATTTAATCAAGGCCAAACAATTTTAAAATGCAAGAATTTTTTAGCTTTTACAAATTTAAGCAACAAAGTGGTTTTTACCATTTATATATCAAGCTATAAATGTTTTGTATATCAACTAAGTATATCGGTCTAGTCATGTTTTCTATAAAGTGGTTGCAACTTATAAGATGAACACATACATAACTTTGTTCATTACTACAGCCGGTTATCTGTGACACGAGTGGAAAAAAAGGGTCCTAATTTGTTGTCCAACTTGCGACTAAATAACAACACTATATAATTAGCGATCGCACCAATACTAAATGAATTCCGGTCGTAACTTTCACAAAACTGGCTATCATTTCAATTCCACTAGCAAAATGGTTGAAAAAATGAAAAATAAGAAAATGAAGTTAAAATTAGGTCATAAAGCAGTCACAAAACACAAAATGTTAGTCGCAAACGATCACATAAATTTGTGAACTAAAATAAATGTAAACTAGTTGCAATATTGGATTAATCGCGAACATTTTACAAGACAGTTTCCGTCGCAAGAAACGGATTTGTCACTAGATTTACTGACCAAATTCCAGTTTGTATAAACGAAGTTTAAATACAGTTTGAAGTAGTGTTCTCTTTAATCTATATATTCAAATCGATAATAGATCATACCTCGGGTGTATAACCCTGATAAACCGAAAGATTCGCGAAGAGAATATCAAAGCCACCACTTGCTTCAATATAGCTACCGAATGAAGTAATGCCCACAACTTGGACTAGTAAAGATGGCTCAACAACAATCGGAGAAGGGATGAAGAGTACGTTTAGCGGATTATCTGCCATATCTTGACCAACAAAGGGTTGTTCAAGAACAACTTTGATGTTATGGGCATCAAGTTGGTCTTTTGGACCAATGCCACTCAACATCAAAAGTTGTGGGCTTCCAACAGCTCCAGCAGACAATATGATTTCATCCTTCTTTCTACCTTTTAGATAGGCCACGTGCTTTTTCCCCAACGTATCTTTAAAGACTACTCCATAAGCCCTTGGCCTTGACCTTCCTGTGAAAGATTAACAGTAAGAAATGAGTAAAAAATTATAATGTTACAATACAACAAATATGTATTTGTAAACTTATGTATATCTGTATCAAGTTGTTAACATCTGTATAGAGATAAAGGAGCATCTATTATATATATTGATAACAGTCACTTAGGACAAACCAAAACATAAGTTGATAACCAGTCACTTATGCGTAGATCTATAGAGAACAACGACTATGGGGATTTGGAGATAAAGTTGGACTTTTTTATTTTAATTTTACAGCGGAAATTTAACATACTTTGCAGAGAAAAAAATACGAAAATAAACATTTTTATGGGATTGTGATACCCCTGTAGTAATGCTAGAACCATTTCATCCTGGTATGAGTATGACTTATGCGACTACCTTGCATGTCGAGTAACTTTTTTTCCAGCTAATCACCATAAGGGCATTATACCCTACTACTCTATGTTACGCCATAAACAAGCTTCGGTTGAGTATAATCATTCGTATGTGGGTACAAACAAGGTACGCAAACATCTTTTCTACAGGAGACTTGTGTCATATATGAAGCTAAATTTCGCATAGGCTTTTTTTACCGCGTGATTGTCTCGTAAGTCATGACTTGTAACACTTGACCTCTCGTACCTCCATTATTGTTCGCTTTTCCCCGATGGGGTTACACATTCAGGAACACACGGATTTGTTTTTTATTTCTCGGGGAGAGCCTTTCCAAATGGTCACATCCTAGTACTACTTCAACCTGAACACACTTAAATGTGGAGTTTTCATAAGCTCCACAAGCAATACACCCAAAACGCGTTGGTGATTTAAGAGGCATGGTATTCTTTAAAACCTATATTCTCTCTTGATCATGGTCGATGTTGGATATGTCTAGGGTGTAACAATAGGCCATATTCTCTGTAACGTTACCATGAGCCGACAATTCTAAAGGAAAAAAGAGTTCAAAACTAAAAAGAGTTAAAAATAATTCTTAGTGATTGTTTGTGTAACTTCCTAGGCAAATCGCAAATCGGTTGTGGACATGAGAGATGTTGGGTTCATAAGATATATCGCACCTCTTATTCACTGACACGTTTTTGGTATGCCAGTTGTGGGTCTCATTTGAATTCTACAATTAAGCATGCTCGTGTAAGTGTAGTACCCAGATGGGTGACGTCCTATGAAGTCACCACTTAGGCAACCAAACCAAATATGTGAGATCCCAATTGGCATAGCGGACAATATTGGTGGTACGAGAAAGCATATGTTACTATTTATGTTTATCGAGTCTTTATATTTGAGAGAGGTAATGGTTCTTGTTTATTATTTGTTTCCAGATTAATAGAAACTGATTTAGCTTAGTTTACATTTTATTGAGTACAATAAATAGGAATTTGTGATTGAGTTTTATATGCTGTTTTGACTTAAATAAAGATAAAGAGTTGAGGTAGAAAGTTGACCCAAATCCAGTTATTTGTATGTGTTGATTGACCCAATTAATTCTGACAATTGGTATCAGAGTGAGGAGAAGATCACGGTCTGTATGGTACTTAAAAAGATGGATCAAACAAAGAAGCTAGCCAACCAAAGACTATGAGAAGCAAAGTAGAAGGTCGAATCCCAATAGAAGAAGACTGGTCAAATCTATGTTATTTGGAACTAAGAACAAGAGACAAGTTGTGTGTGGTGACTATATAAAAGACGTCATTTGTGTTAACGCAAGAAAACCAATTAGCTTGTGAGACGCAAACAAAAAAACAATACATGTGGGGACCAAGGCAAGTGACTAATTAACCTACGAGATGTACTTGGAGACTTCTGTGGTGGAAAAGAACCTTAGTAATTTAGGTTGTGGGAATAGAATATGTGTGGTTCAAAGTGTAGTGATTAATCCGATTGAGATCGGACTGGGCACAGAAGACCTGTGTTAAGCATGATCGAAGACCTGTGTGACCAGTTTTGTGTGAACAAGAGGCAAGACAAGTTACGTGTGAAGGATAATCTCTGAAGAGGCATGCACATCGTTGTAAAAATCGATGGGCGCTAGTTGGCCGGGGAGGTATTGACTAGCGATTAATCTGATTGAGATTTTTATATGTAATTTTCAGTATTCTATATTGATGCCCATTTTATAGGTAAATGTGTTAGTGTAGTTTTGTGCCAGCTGTTGTGCGAATAGAATAGATTGTCTTTCTGGCTGAATATGTAATAGTTAGTGAGTGGTCAAACGAATGTATTTAGACCCATTCGTTTAAAGTTGTCAAATGAAAACGTTTTTCGTTTGACTTTGTATGTTTGCAAGTGAGACAAGTGTGGTCAAACAACAATGGCTTGTTGTTTGACTATTGTAAACAAGATGGTTGGTGTTGTTTGTAATTTCCAAATAACATGGGACCTATATAAGCTTGTTCTTGTTTTATTTGCAAACCAAGGTTTTTGAGTTTTGGAAGAGACCACCATTTGGTCTTTCCCGATTTCCATGATGTATGCTCTTTCGATATGTTGGATATCTTATCATATGACTGATTGTAATGTAATGCTGCTCAAATTTATACATGAAAGTGTTTATCTATCTCTAACCTTCAGTATATGAACTAATCTTGCACTAATCCATGATTAACGTTCCTAAAAACGAAATTTCAGCTGGTATCAAAACCATGGTACTAGAGTTAGTGAATCTAACCATTTGCTAGGTCACATCAATTCTTGATTAGTGATTTTTGTGAGTGTTTGTTTAAGATGTACAAATGGTGTGAAAACCCTAGATCAGAAAATTGAAGCTCAAAACTTGGATCTAGGATGAAATAAAACATGGAAGAGTGTTGGACAAATATGCAGAAGTGCAATTGGATTAAGTTTTCATCATGTATTCAACGATTTGGATGAGTTTTGAACAAATATGCAGAAGTGCAATTGTGTTCTTCATTTCTATAGATCCAAACCACATTAGATCTGCAGATCTAAACGACAACCCACTTTTCCAAACAACAACCCTTGTTGTTTGACTTTTCCAAACGACAACCTACTTTTCCAAATGACATCCCTTGTCGTTTGATTTTTCCATACGACAACCCTTGTTGTTTGATTTCTCCAACCGACAACACTTGTTGTTTGACTTTTCCAAAGGGTAACCCATATTGTTTGACCAAGGTGTTGTTATTTGACCAAAGTAGTATGGTTTGATCTTGTATCATTTCAAATTGAGTTTGGTAGATCTAAACTGATCTAATTCCTTAATTTCACCATATGAGACCAAGTCCCTATAAATTCCAAAAAAAAAGGAATAAGGGAGTGATTGTTAGGAAAAATTTTGGTAACATATTTTTTTGGGAATTTATTCTGGAATGCGGTTTTGGGAGCGCATCAGGTTAGTTTGGGATGATGAAAACACATGATATTATAAAACAATTGGGTAGTCATGGGATTCAGAGAATGTAGAGGTGTTCCAACATCCTTAGTAGCAGAATACTGGTGTTCCAACTTGTTGATGTGACTATCATGGGCCAAAACGTTAAATTTATTTCAGCATGAGAAAATTTGAGATTGTCGTTGATCAAAAAATCAAGTTCTAAGTAATGTACATTCAATTATGGGTCAAATTGTCCGAAAGAGTTTCAAGAAGTTAGAGTAATGAAAAAGTCTCATTATCGATGAGCTGATAATTTGGTTACAATGAGGGATTTCAGTTTTTGTGAAATTTAAAAAAATTTTGCTTTGAGGAGGGAATTTAGATAGTGAAGACAAAGTCAATTTTGCTTCGTGGAGGGAAATTGTTAAGGTTTAGAGAATTCACCAAAGAAATAGGGGGACAATTTTTTTGTTTTTTCATATTTTTGGATTTCTTCGGTAAATTCCTAAGCACAATCAAAGGTGATAAAGTTTGTGATTTTCTTGTGATACCTAAGGGCCTGTGTGGAATGTTATGCACATACTTATATTTGATGATTTTAATTAATTCTGCAACCAAGATGAAGAGTTTTGCCCGAAAACATACAGGTATCTAAAGTCGACACTAGTCTGCATAACACTATTCACTGAAGACCTGAGGAATCTTTATGAGAGCTGATAGTTCAAGGATGAAGAGTGTGGACTCCAACTCTATCATATGGCAGTTAGGTTTTGGATCGATCAGAGCAATGAAACCTTGCGAAGGGAGATTGTTGAAATATAACGCGGACAAGGTTACAGCTGAGGGGGAATTTTTACAGGACTCAGTATTGGGTTTGATATCTTCATTGAGAATTTACAGGGATCTAGGTGTAATTCAACTAGTTGAATTTTAAAATTATGTAATTGGTCAAGCTGACATCTTAAGTATTGATGCTGAAGATCCATAGTGCATTACGTGGTCAACTTCACAATGACGAGACAATGAGATCTGGATGTATTTCAGCTAAGCGTACTGGTTGAACTTGCAAATGATATATTTGGTCTAGCTGACTTCCTGAGTATTGATGTTGAAAATCAAAGTGCATTACTTGGTCGACTCCACAAAGATGGTTTACAGAAGATATTTCACCGAAAAACTTTACCAATGCAGTAATTTAGTTTTCCCGACAAGGCCAAGATGCAGTTTGTTGAAGACGAAACCTTTATCAAATGACCGGTTAGCGTATTGGAAGATCATCTAGGGATCGGGCAATGATGCCCGGGGACATTGCACAACACTCAACACAAATATGCCAACTTTGAGTGGGAAATCTGATACAAGAAGCTTTAGGGGTTTGGTTTTGCTGTGAAGACTCAAGTCAAGATTTTGCGTACTTGGATTATCGGTCAAGGGGGAATATGTTAACATGGCAAAGCTGGCATCAACAGATGATTGACTGAAGATCGATTTAAGTTATATATTCAGCATTTGACAACAATGGACAAGGGGGAATTTGTTAGTGCGGTTTTGTTTCCGCTGCTGTGAGAATAGAATAGATTGTGTTTTTGGTTGAATATGTAGTAGTTAGTGAGTGGTCAAATGGATGTGTTTAGACCCATTCGTTTGAAGTGGTTAAATGAAAGGGTTTTTCGTTTGACTTTGTATGTTTGCAAGTGAGACAAGTATGGTCAAATAACAAAGGGGTTGTTGTTTGACTATGTAAACAAGATTGTAGGTGTTGTTTGCAACCAAGGTTTGTGAGTTTGGGGAGAGACCACCACTTGGTCTCTCCCGGTTTCCACGATATATGTTCTTTCGGTATGTTGGATAGCTTATCATATGACTCATTATAATATTATGTTGCCCAAATTTATACATGAAAGTTGTTTATGTATCTCTAACCTTATATCTATGAACTAATCTTGCACTAATCCAGATTGAAAAACCCATCAAGAATAAGAAAAGATAACAATTTTCAACAAAAAGAACAAAAAGAGGAAAGCAAGTCACTCTATCTAAACATAGCCGAGGAATAGGAGCTAACAGCCTAACAGGGGCGAATGATCTATTAAAGGCTTGGAATACCCATCAACTTTCCCCGTCAACTTTCTTGGTGAAGTGCATAAAGATTTTTTTCTACGTTTTATGTATTGGATATACCCCTAAATGTAGGGTAAAATAAACTTTATCTGTTTGATGAATGTACTGTAAAAAAATTTGGGACACTCGTGATTTTTTTCTTCTAGGTCCCCAATACCACATGCTTGTATTAGTCATCTTCCCTATATATTTATAACTTAAAAAGATTTATACATACCTTTATGTTTGAATAAAATTTTGTGAACCGTTGCGTGTAGAAAAAGAGACAACCCTTCAGGATTTACATACTGTAGCAAATCAGCAGCTGTATGTCGTGTACCATTTTCATCGAATATAGTACCACTCAATTTAGTACCAATGAGGTGATCATAAGTAAACCCATTGTCTGGTGTGACCCCAGCTTCAACAAGACCAGCTCGAAGTGTCGATTGCCAATCCTTCACAACCTGCTTAAAAACCATAACTTTTTCGGTCCACTCGTAAGAATCTTGGATCAAATCTTCATCCATTAATTTGGCCTCCATGTTGAATTTTGCTTCACCACGAGAGTAAAAACCACCATTGATTGATGTCCCACCACCCAACACACGAGCTCGTGCATTTGGAACACCTTCAGCTGTAAACTGTTGAGCGGGTGAATCAGGTGATGTGTCAAAGAAGAAGAGACCGAAATTGTTTACGTCAGTGATGTTGGGATCGTTGTAAGGCGAGCCACCACGTTCGAGTAATAAAACCGAGTAGTTGGAGGATAGGGTGGTAGCTATTGGGATACCAGTGGTACCTCCTCCGATAACAATGTAGTCGAACAAAGAAACCCTTGGGGCTTCTTTTGCTTCATGCATGAAGGTATAGTTTGGAGCTATTCAAAAGAAACATGAAAATAGTAGAACTTAATATGCCGCTTTATCGGTCACGTACTCAATGGGTTTGAGAACCGGATAACATCATATATAATCTCAAAATAATTAATACGTACATACATACGTACATACGTGTAACTAATTTTAAACAAATTATGCAAATGATTAATCTTTTTGTGAAGATTTACTGTGTTAACAAAATATAAAGTTTGAAATGATAAAAAAAATCAATAATAAATGAGAATTCGAAATAAGAAAGATAATTTTATAAATTTGAAGTTTAGGCCAAATTCAAGTAAGAATGACAAAATGTGCATACCTAATTCGGCGACATCAAAATCAAGTAAGAATAAAATGTTGACAAGCGCAGTTATCATTCTCCGTGAACCATAAGCCATCATGTTACCTTGACGACGATACAATTTTCAGAAACTTAAGATTGTTTCAGTTTCTTGGTGTTTTGTGTTTGTGTATGATTTGAAATAAACTTTGGGTGGAAGATATAACTAAGAGAGTAGGTATGCCATAACATCAAGGAAATATTATATATCAGAAAAAAAATTGACATTACAAGGTTTACAATGTATTCAACAAATTATAAATATCTGATAAATTAATGCCTTATCTTATCCTAATTTGTTTTCTTCTTGAAGTTACCCATACATACAATGATAACATTTTATAATAGTAGTTTTTTTAATGCAGTCTTTAGTTAGTCTTTGTTAATTACATAAGCCACCTCCAACATTTAGACTAAATAAATACAAGTTGAATATTGTTACTTCATACTATTTACGAAACGAATTTTGCAAGTCATTTTTAATATAACGTTTGTTAATTAGGAGTATGTCATTAATTAAACCTCAACTTAATTTAAATTTAATATATAAATATCGTTTGTCAAAACTTCTTTTATCGTCACAAACGTACACATTTTTAATTTATCAATATATTACTAATTAATATAAATAAGCTAGTGAATTATACTTAAGTCATAACTAAATGCACTATATGAATTATTTATACCAAATTTACTTACGTTTTATTTAAAAAGAAAACAAGATATTTTAATACCTTAAACGTAGTTTTCTGGCCGGCCTTACATTAAACAACTCATCATTAAGTCAAACCTTGCTAACCAAGTTGAAATTAGTATATTACCTAATCAATCAATTTGTGTATATATTATTAGTGTGCCCGCGCAATGCGACGGGGACGACACTTTGTATTACGGTACTAGTTTCTTGTAGTTTTCTTATTTTTGTGTATTATTTTTACAAAGGTTTATTATGTTTTTTTCCTGAGATGTTTTAGATGAGTAGCATCATCGGGGTGGATATACATCATAAGCGTTACACATGTCTACCCAGTAATAGCTTTAGCATTTAATACATCAGGAAACCATTGATGCAATAAAATAACAGACGAATAAGAAAAAATAAGTCATAAAAATAAAGTTGAAAACTTAAAGCTTTGTGAATGACTTGCATCATGATGACATACGCCTTACACATCTCAATGATCTCATCAATATTGTCACACAATTATTCGACAACAAGAGGGATCCAAGGAATTTCTTGTATCTCTACATGTTTGACTATTACATCTTTTGGATAGACGTTATTAATAAAGTTCAGATTATGCTTTCGTTGTTGAAGAAACACCGGTTCTAATCCACGAGGGATAGAACTATATAGGTGGTCTCAACATAGGGTTTACCCTCTTAATCTCTTCTTCGACTTGTGCAGCTGAAGTGATCTGATAAACAAAACACTGTGAGCTCGTTACGAGAAGGAGAGGTGGGGGTTGATGTAGACTAGAAAACGGGATACGAAATCGGACCTGTTGATTCTCACAGAATGCCAGGAACGATTCTTCCAAAATTCGTTGATTCACGAAGAATACCGAAAGTTGGGGGTTTCACACACAAAACACTCAATAGTGAATTGGGAGAGAAAGATGACTTTTCATATAATTCAAAATTGATTAGCTTCCTCCCATTACATCCATATAGATAATAACATAAATTGAAAACGGGCCTTAAAACACACTTAGGCCAAAAGCTAGAACGAAATAAAAGTCCACGAAAAGCACTAAAAAACATAAAAAGACATATAACTCATAGAAATAAGCGTTTTGGGGCCTGAACGATACGGTGGTTTGTAGAAAGATGGGCTTCGTTCTCACGATCGATTCTCCTGGTCGCACCCCAAAACGGACACCTGTAGCCCAAGTTAGAGCCATTGTAGTGAAGCCCCTTTTGTCACGCGATCTTGGGCCTCCAAATACAAGATGGCCCGCTCCTCCACACTTGGGCCCGCATCACACCACACATCATCCTTATATGTTTTACCAACAGAAAAAGAAACAAGAGTACGCTTATTGACTTGTACCTCGCCTCCCTTCTTAAGCCACTGGAGCTTATAAGGTTTGTGATGGTTCTCTGTCTTCAAACCTAGCTTTCTGACAGCCTCTTCAGAAACTAGATTGTCACAATGTCACACCCCAACTGATGACGGAAACATCGGGGCGCGGCACTGAGCGAAATAGATTATCAAGAGAAATTCCATAACAACTAAATTACCGGATAGTTAATATTATGTCCCATACCATAACCCATCAAGTAACTAATTATTACAGACATAGATATCTCAAAACAAAACATGTTTCGACAACTCAGATTTAAATAAATAAATTGTCTTTGTTTGTTTCTAGACTCTCATTCCTACTAGATTCCACAAAGCAGGTAAGCACAACATCCTAAGCAATCAAACACTTGTCACATACGTTAAAACAGATGTCAATACACATAGTGTAAAGGTGAGCATACAAGTTTTAATAGTAATAGTAGATTTCAAAAGCGTTTACGCATAACCAGCATGTAACATGTATAATGTGAAGCTAATAGGTTATCGACAATGAAATATGCACAGACTAGACTGCGAGTTGTAGAATGTGCAACACATATCACCACTGTGACACGTGAAGAGGTAACCTTAACAACCCCTGTCCAAGACAGATGCTGAGTCCAAACAAATAGTACTATCGTTGCTAAGGCGTCGGGCAACAATCACTGTGTTAACATAACATACAAGCATTCATCGAGTAATACGTATCATGCAACAACGGTCAACGTATAAATAGTGTTTGCGTTGTGTGTCAATGTGGTTTAGAATAAGTAACGTATGTAACACACCAAAAGTGCATAAAGCAAAAAGGGATCGATTATACTCACAGCGATGAAAATGGATTGAAGGGAGCGCTAGAGTGATTAGCCTGAACAGTTAATGATAGCATCAGCGAAAAGCGATGCCTAAATTGGTGAAAAGTGACCAAGTGTCGAACGACAATCCAATCGGATGGCCATTCGGTCGGATTGACATTCGTTTGGTAAGGATGTGTTTGTGTATGATGGCTTTGAAGTTTTCGTTGTAGCATTTTGAAAACAGAGAAGTATCTCTATTCTTCAGGTCGATCGATCGCTCGATCGGATGGTGATCCAATTGGCGAGGCTTCTCAGTTGAGAACAAGTGCACAGCAGGACGGTCACTCGACCGGATAGTAATCCGATCGGATGGCAATCCGTTAGAACTGATGTTCTTTGAAAATTATAAAAGTTTAAGTGTGGAACCAAGTGCAATCCGATCGGATTATAGTTCGATCGGATGGCAATCCGATCGGACGGCAACCCGTCCCAACGATCCTGATCGTCTTGAACTTGATTATTTTTTAAAAGTTTTGCGGTTTGCTTGATATGGTATGACAACGTGTCAAGCAAGGGAAACTCTATCAGACCCAGGCTATCCGATCAAACGGGAATCACCCCAATCCGATCAGTTAACTGTTCGTGACGAGTGGTTTCATGTTCAACCAGGAATCAGATGTCTCGTTGATAGGATTCGGATCTCAAACCGGCACATCACTAGAGAAGAGTAGAAGGCATGAATGGGCTCCGATTCAGTCGGTTTTGAGTGCATTGAGTGTAAAAGAGTTGAAAGAAAGTTAGAACCATCTTTCAATCCTTTTAACTTTGAAAATGTTTAGATCTATGCGAAATCGTTGTTAAATCATGTGGAAATCCTTCAGGTCTGAGTTGTTCTTGGTGGAATGAAGCCAAATCTTGAAGTTCATAGGAACTCCATGATGATGTCATCCTTAAACACCTCAAATCCGTTGATTTCACGGTTAAAAGCTAAGATTCAAAGGTGAAAATGATGAAGGAGTGCATGTAGATCATAGAAGTACAAGATTTTAGTTGAAAACTTACAAGAATCGCGAGAAATCGAGACAAAGAGGGCCTTGAACGAGCTGGTCGAGTGGGAGAGCTGTATTTATAGGTTGCCAAAAATAGAAAGGGGGTCAAGGGTCGGATGGTGCACCGATCGGATGGCGCCTCGATCGGATGGCAATCCGATCGAATGGCAATCAGTTCGGATGGCCGTTCGATCGGTTGGCCATTTGATCCAAGTGTCCGACGAGTTGAGTTTTGGCGTTTCGTTTTGCGTGTTGTGGATCTGATCGGGTGCCCTGGTGTACCAGTTTGCAAGCTCGGGTCGGGGTCGTCATCCATCTCCATCTCTTGTGAAAAATGATCCTCAGGTCCTAAAGGGTTATAGCCCAAAAAGTCGTTAACATATGCGTTAGGATTGAATTGTGAAGGTGAGTAAGTGGAATCTGATTGGTGAAAAGGATGAGATTGGTAAGAATGGTATGATGGGTTGGATTGGTGAGTTCCCAAAGAAAGGGAAGAATGGTGAGGTTCATTCAGATTAGGCATCCCAAAATAAGGAGGATCTGCCGGTGAGGATCCCAACGAGACAGAATGTCTTGCTGGTTCAGGGTTGTGGCTCCAATCTTTGGAGTCGGAACCGGTAAGTGAATCGGATGGAGTGCGCCTGTGAGAAGGTCCGGAGCTACTAGAGGGTCCCAACGAGACAGAATGTTTCGTTTCCTTCATCGTTTGCCCTCTTAGCCCTACTCCTCACAACATCTAAAGTGAGGGATAAGGATAGATCCACAACGGATCTATAAGTGGCTGGTTTTGAGGCTTTAACATTTCCCTTTACTTCAGGGGCCAAGCCACCAATGAAACGCGCGATGCGTTTGGGTTCATGAGTGACTAAGTATGGTACCAATCTTGACATAGAGTTGAAATTAGTCACAAAGGATCTACAATCTAGATCCTTCATTACTAGGGTGAGGAAATCCGATTCAATCCTCTCAACCTCATGTTGAGGGAAGTAGGTATCCTTTATAAGATCTACAAACTTTTCCCATGAAAGATTATACAAGTGAACCTTCCCAGTAGACTGTACTAGGGCTTTCCACCACGTAAGGGCATCACCTTTGAAAGACTGTGATACAAACATCACTACATCCTCCTTAGCACATCCGCTAATGTCTATTACGGTTTCCATCTCGTCTAACCATTTTATACAATCAATTGCCCCCTTTTCTCCGGTAAAGTCCCTAGGCTTACAGGAGACAAAATACTTGTAGGTACAACCCTTGGCGTACCTAGAAGTTGGCTTGGGGACTAATTGCTTCTTGGGTTTATCACTCCGGTTAGTTGAGTGCTGAGACTCACTTTTCTTATTAGAGTGGGGATGAGAATGGGATTTCGAGTGAGTTTGAGACCTAACGATACTAGGTTCTTTAAACTTAGCATCTACCGCTTGAGAAACTGTTGCGGTGATCATTGCCTGCAGATCTGCACCAGTGATATTAATTCTGGTTTTGTCGCCCTCTGAAGGATGACTGCTTGCTTCGTCCGAGCCAGCCATTTTAAATACTATATCAAACATAGATGATATATTTAATTTACATATTAGATCATCACATTGATGAGTAGATGGTCATGGTATTATTAAACCATATAAACCAAAAATAATAATCGTAGAGATGTTCGTATTATACAAAGTTCGTCTTAAGGGACATTTAAAATAGCTTAGAAAAGCTTGTCACACGGACGATTTACTATAACCAAAGATCCTCTGGTTCAATGATTATTTAAGGGTCGAACAAAGTTCATCGCCTTTTTGACAAGAATTTCACAAATAGAACTTTCATTGTCTTCATTACACCTTTGCTTATATGCATACATCTCTAATGGATGTGTGGTGTATACATCATAGTGATGTTTATAGCCATGATTCATGATGATCATATAGGCTAAAATAGTGATTTGGAAAAATCCAAATTTTTAGGAATATTGTGTGATTTCTCGTACCGCACAAATGCAGGATTGTTAACATGTTTTCAGATGTTAACGGGGAGTCATTATCTTAAAAAGGTTATACCATCATAGCCATTTACTATCTTGGCTAGGTTATACCTCTAAGAGTTTCTTATATGGATTAAATAAAATTTTTAAATAAAGTAGTATGGCATAATATATTAAAACCAAAATAACTGCATTAAAACCATGATACGGTTACAATGTTGCCCGAAAAGGGACTTTGAGAAAACAACACAAATCACCCTCACAGGGGTTTATTGAAAAACATTGCCCACGCAGGGGCGTACTGAAAAAACACTGCCCACGCAGGGGCATACTGAAATGGAAATAAGTCCACGCAGGGACTTAATACATGGGAATCAAACAAACGTCCACGCAGGGACTTTATTACAAACAAGCAAAACAACCTAACATCACCCTATTTCTTCTTACCCTTGAGAAGGTTCATGAGGCCTTTAACAAAACCAGAGTGTTTTTTCTTATTTTCGTCAGCCTTATGTTCAACCCTCTCCAACCTCTCTAAAATCTCCTGAGTTTGCGGCTGCTGATACGGAGGAGGTTGATAGTATGGCGGGTATTGAGAATCCTGCGGTGGGTATCCCGTAGGATAGTATGGTGGGTATGAAGAAGGGTAATGATGATGGTATTGGGCAGCTGAAAGATACGGATCCTGAGTCCCATAGTCGGATGGGTATCCAGACGGGTTATACCCAGATGATCCTGGGTAGGTCGGGATAGGGTTGTCGAAACCCGTCGGTGGTTGAAGTGGTGCGTGTGAAACTGGCGGAAGGTTATCTTCCGTCACCGTGCGTGACGACTCACCCAACTGAGGGTTTTCCGGGATAGCAGGGTACGAGCTTGAGCCACGAGGAGATGAAAGCCTTGGTCCCCCACGAACCGACATCCTAGCATTTCTCCCTCGTCTAGGTGGCGGGGGAGGTTGTTGAGGTGGATCCTCAACTGGCAAGGGCGGTGGGGTAACCGCTCGAAGCTGTGGCTCATCCAAGGGAGGTTGGCTAGGTGAGCTATGGTATGAAGGCGTAAAATACCAGTCATACTGGCCCATCCTCTCCTGGAATGAGTCGGGCCCGTTGTAGGGTGATCCCACAAATGGAGATCCGCTAGAGATACTGATCGGGTGCCCTGGTGTACCAGTTTGCAAGCTCGGGTCGGGGTCGTCATCCATCTCCATCTCTTGTGAAAAATGATCCTCAGGTCCTAAAGGGTTATAGCCCAAAAAGTCGTTAACATATGCGTTAGGATTGAATTGTGAAGGTGAGTAAGTGGAATCTGATTGGTGAAAAGGATGAGATTGGTAAGAATGGTATGATGGGTTGGATTGGTGAGTTCCCAAAGAAAGGGAAGAATGATGAGGTTCATTCAGATTAGGCATCCCAAAATAAGGAGGATCTGCCGGTGAGGATCCCAACGAGACAGAATGTCTTGCTGGTTCAGGGTTGTGGCTCCAATCTTTGGAGTCGGAACCGGTAAGTGAATCGGATGGAGTGCGCCTGTGAGAAGGTCCGGAGCTACTAGAGGGTCCTCCACGCATAGGTCCCTTGCCTCGTCCCCTTAGTCTTGGAGGCATTTTCCTGTCAAAACAAGGATATATAATAAAGCAATAAAAGGAAGGTTAAGAGTAAAATCCTAGGTCATTTGCCTAGACTCGAGAGTCTAAGGAATGTGCTTATTGTGTCATTGAGATTAAACACAAAAGGCTAGTGTTTAATTCACTCAATGTTGGCTCTGATACCAACCTGTCACACCCCGATATTTCCACTTATTACCGGTGGGCCCGGCGGGGAGTATCGTGACGTAGTTGATATCATCATAGTCAATACACACAATATAATAGCACAGCGGAAGTCTGGGTGAATAAACTATTACAAACCATACTGTCTGTTTGTTCGAGTTTATGAATGTACAGACGGGAATGTAATAAGATCCACAGGCGGATCATAAATAAATACAAAGGAAAACAAAGGACAGACTGCAGGCATCTTATGGACTTGCAAGATCCTTTAAAGACACCCTATAGCTCCAGCCTATTTCGAGAGGTACCTGTCAAATCAGTCTTTAAGAAAATACGTCAGTTTACACTGGTAAATACAATTAACTGACTCTTTTGAAAAGGTTTAAAAATTGGGTTGAATGCACATGGCACAAAATCTTTTATAACTTGGGACAATTATTTTAAATATAATCTTGTATACAGATTTATATGTTTGTCATACAATTGGGGCCGGTTGGAAGCCGGTCTTGATTAACCGACTCACCACTGCTTGAACCCACAAAGGAGTTATCCCCAACGTGTGGGTTAATATTTAGCATTTGCATCTGTCAGGTGTATGCCTACACCCCATGCATAGGTCGTGGCCATTTTTTAAATAAATGAGCCGAGGATATCCAGGACACGGTCGTTAACCCCCAATGCTTATGTTATCAAACAAGACAGATTAAAACGGGTTATGTAAATTTATTAATCACAATCCGATTAAATGATTTCATACCCGACCAAGTGGTATTATTATAATACCATATCCCAAGCCCGTATAGGGAAAATAAGTTAAAAGTATTTACCTGATGCTAGCTGTAAAAATCTTAAAGCTTTTCGAAGGCACCTTCTACCGGAAGCTACTAATCTGTATTAGAAGGTTTAATAACCTATTAGGATGCTAACGGGTCTTTAATTAAGTCAGAGACTTAGACCGGCTAGCTAGAAAGAAACCTTATGGTTCTAAACGCTAGATTAAGCGGAGAACGGAATGGAATGAGATTTAGACCCGACAAGCTTGGATACTTGTATAATGTGGGTAAACTAAATACATTCTGGAATTTGAGGATTAAATGAAAAGGTTTGACCCGTTTCGACTATTTTATGTAAACTAGTCACATAAGCCGATCCGAACGCGTAATTGCGCAACGGGTAACCAAATAAATTATACACAAGTCTTAATCATTATTATGCTCAAAATATGTTAATATATCAGTAATATATTAACATATATGCCTCAAAATTTATTTAAACCAAAATAAGTCCCATAAGGGTATTTTGGTAATTTTAATGTCCATAAAAGAGTTTAATTATGCAACTGAGTTTCAGACCTGGTTACATCAGTAAAAATATATATTTTTATATCTTATATTAGTAAGATACTTTATATATATGAAAATTACATTATTTAGCCAAACTATGTCCCGTAGGGGCATTCTAGTAATTTTACATAGGCTTTAAAGGTAAAAATACATTTCTGAGTTTAGAAACTTTAACTTACTGTATAATTATATAAATTATCTTAAAACATCAGTAGGTAATGAGTTTTAAATGTTCAATATAGTTTTGACCCATACTATGTACTAAAAATGCCTAAAAAGTGGTTTAAAGGGGTATTCGGGTTAATATTGTAAATCTGAGTTTTTTAATCAGTTTGTAAAGCTCAAAAATACTTTATTTATTCTAAGAAATCAGTAGCAAAAGGTTTGGTACTAAAAAGATATGTAGAACTCATTTTATGCATGAAAAGGGTAAAACCGACATTTACCGAAATTAAGCTATAATCCTATGTTATGCTCAATCTAAAAATAATTAAAAATCTTTAATATTCCCAAACTATTATTTCACATCAGTAAGTATGAAGTTTGGTGTTAAAAATAAGGTTTAGATAGGCTTCATACTAATTACGCCATTTAATTACTAAAAAGTCCCTTAATTACGTTATTGAGCATAACTCTCATTTTAGACCTCCAATTGGTGTCAAATTTTTAGGACATGTTTAAATATCAGTAGCAAAGGTTTTAATCCAATCACATTGTTAAAAATCTCAGTTGTAAGTAAAAAGGGCGTTTATGGCATTATTAAGCATAATTACGATCAAGTGCATATAATTCAAACCATTAGGTACTATGTAATATAATTCCAGGGGATTATACTACTAAGTAATGTGGTCCTAATGGAAGCTTAAAACATGGGTGCATTAAGCTTAAACGGGTCAGAACTGAAAGTCAAAGCAAAAGTCAAGCTTTTGTGACTTTCGGTTAATAATTGACCATTGACTATTAATTGTCGGGTTAGGACTGATAAAACATGCTTTGATATTAATTACCAAGTTATTAGAATGTTAAAATATAATTTAGAACCTTTGGTTTATTAATTTTAATCATATTTACACATTCTGCCCAGTTTGACTTTTTGTCAAACTACTTTGACCCGACAATTGACCAGTCAAACGAGATAATTAGGAGGTGCCCTTTTAAGGGTTAATCACCTACACTAATGTGGTCTTAAAACCACTTTCAATTTGATCAGTGGTTAAGCCACATGTAATTAAAACGAAAGTCAAACTAATTTTAAGATAAGTTTGACTTTAAAGTAATTAGACTAAATTAGATGACTAAACAAGTAATTAGAAGCTTACTTAAGGTCCTAGCAAACTTTTCTACACTTGATTATCCTCTTCTATCAGCTGGAAGCTCCAGAGCAAGTCCCACAATGAATTGTTGCAAATGTGTGTTATGAACACAAGAACTAGTCCCATTATATAGTCAAATTCTTGAGTCTAGATCATCTCCAGGTGTAATATGATGCTCCAAGATCGACCCAAGTGTCCTAGCTACTCATTTAAACCGACTTACAGCTCCCTAGGTCGATACAAACTAGGTTAAGGCGGTGGAACTGACAAACCCGTAGCTGCAGGTTGTTTTCTGACACTGGGGACTTGTCGCGGCCCGCCTCATGTTCTTCTTGGTTTCACGCGGGCCGCCTAGGACCGGATTACTGGCGAAATAAGTTGCAAAGCTGGCAGAATCAGTCCCTTGACGTTTTTAACCCTTTTAAACATGATTTTTGTCAAAAGAGACCCTTGTAATTATTTTCTTGGGGCCCAAGGATGTATAAACAAACTCCGTTAGGCTCGGGTTTGTTAAATATCACTATGAAAGCAAGTTTCGTCAAGTTTACACTTTTGGCCCAAAGTCTTGAAATCACGCCTAACGATATCGAAACCACATGAAATTTATACCACTTATTCTTAAGAGTATATTTGAATGTCTCGAAGCCTCGGTTTCGTTAAAAGGTCACTCAGAGGTCAGGATTGACATGTTGACACGTTTAACCCTTGTATTATAATAATCTTTCGATTATTTTTGTATACGGCTTCTAACACCCAATCAATCACTCATACAAGAATATATTCATCGTGTTAGGTCATTCAGAGGCACAAGTTTGGCATGTTGACACTTTTAGTCCTTGTGGTTTCATAGTTTCGTTATTCGACAACTTTGGCCTTTCAAATGAAATCTTTCACACCTTTGGAGTTTATGACACGTGTCTATATATAATTGGGCACGTTTTTCCGTGGTGTTACATCCTCACCCCCTTAAAAGAAATCTCGACCCCGAGATTTACTGAAATAAATAAGGGTATTTCTGCTTCATAGTGGACTCGACTTCCCATGTATACTCGGGACCTCTACGTGCTTCCCATTTGACCTTTACTATAGGTACTTGTTTTCTTCGGAGCCTTTTAACCCGTCGATCCTCGATCGATATGGGTTTCTCAACAAATCTCAAACTTTCATCAATTTGCACGTCCTTATGAGACATTATTAGAGATTCATCGGTTGGGCTTTTCTTGAGATTACAAATGTGAAACACATTATGAATCCCACTTAGCTCCTCCGGCAAATTCAGCTTATAAGCTACACTACCGATACATTCGATAATCTCGAATGGTCCAATATACCTAGGGCTCAACTTACCCTTCTTACCAAAACGCATCACACCTTTCCAGGGTGATACTTTTAGTAGAACTTTATCGCCTATTTCAAACTTTAGATACCTTCGCTTCCCATTAGCATAGCTTTTCTGCCTGTCCCTGGCAGCTTTTAAGCGATCACGAATTTGGATAATCTTTTCCGTTGTTTCAAGGACTATCTCAGGTCCTGATAACTGAGCTTCTCCTACTTCTGCCCAACAGACAGGCGTTCTGCATCTCCTACCATACAATGCCTCAAAAGGTGCAGCCTGAATGCTGGTATGGTAGCTATTATTATAGGAGAACTCGATTAAGGGTAAATGATCATCCCAACTACCTCCTAAATCAATGACGCATGCTCGCAGCATGTCTTCCAATGTTTGAATTGTACGCTCACTTTGTCCATCTGTCTGAGGATGGTAGGCGGTACTAAAGTTTAACCGTGTGCCCAAGGATTGTTGGAAACTTTTCCAAAAGTGAGAGGTGTATCTAGTATCTCTATCTGAGATAATAGCCACCGGTACGCCATGTAGAGCCACAATCTTGTCTACATACAACTGGGCTAATTTATCTGAGCTATGAGTCTCTTTAATGGGTAAGAAGTGTGCCGACTTAGTTAGTCTATCCACAATAACCCATATTGTGTCATTTCCGTGTTTCGTCTTAGGTAACTTGGTTATGAAGTCCATAGTTACCATTTCCCACTTCCATGTGGGAAGTTCTGGTTGTTGCAGCAGACCAGATGGTTTTTGATGTTCAGCTTTAATCTGAGCACAAGTCAGGCACTTAGCCACATAGGTAGCAATAGATTTCTTTAAACCTATCCACCAATAATTAGCCTTTAAATCATGATACATCTTGTCACCACCCGGGTGAACTGAGTATTTGGAATTGTGGGCTTCCTGGAGGATTACCTCTCGAAGTCCTCCATGAATAGGAACCCAAATTCTTTCATTCATCCTAAGGATTCCATCCTTCCCAGGTGTTAACTGGTCGAAAATTTTACCTAAATTTTCATTTGGGAGGTTATCTTCCAAAACGGCGTCCTTCTGTGCAGCTAGCAGTCTTTCATTCAGACTATTCCTCAACTCAATGCTCTTGGCATTGATCCTAATTGGCTTAACTCTTTCCTTTCGGCTTAGAGCATCTGCGACCACATTCGCTTTACCAGGATGGTAGCGAATCTCGCAATCATAGTCGTTTAAGGTTTCCATCCAACGACGTTGTCTCATATTGAGTTCTTTTTGATTGAACAAATGTTGGAGACTTTTGTGATCAGAAAATATCACACATTTAGTTCCATATAAATAATGTCTCCACAACTTAAGTGCGAATACTACAGCACCCAACTCCAAATCGTGGGTGGTGTAGTTTTTCTCATGCACTTTCAGTTGTCGTGATGCGTAGGCAATCACCTTGCCTCGCTGCATGAGTACACAACCCATACCGGTGTGTGAAGCATCACAGTATACGACAAAGTCTTCAATTCCATCAGGCAAAGTTAGTACCGGAGCATTGCTCAACCTTTGCTTAAGTATCTCGAAGGATTCTTGTTGTTTTGGACCCCAATTAAACTTAACTTTCTTACGGGTCAAGGAAGTTAATGGTGAGGCTATCCTTGAGAAGTTTTCAATGAATCTCCTATAATAACATGCTAACCCTAGAAAGCTACGGATTTCGGTTGGAGTCTTGGGCGTATCCCAATTCATAACAGCTTCTACTTTGGCCGGGTCCACCTGGATGCCTTTCTCACTAACGACATGTCCAAGAAATTGGACTTGGCGAAGCCAAAACTCGCACTTGGAGAATTTAGCATACAACTTCTCCTGTCGTAGTAACCCTAAAATGCACCGAAGATGCTTCTCGTGATCATCCTTATTACGAGAATAGATAAGTATATCATCTATGAAGACGATGACAAACTTGTCTAAGTATGGTTTGCAGACTCTATTCATGAGGTCCATGAATGCTGCTGGAGCGTTAGTGAGTCCAAAGGGCATCACTAAAAATTCGAAGTGTCCATACCTCGTCCTGAATGCTGTCTTAGATACATCTTCAGTTCTAACCTTAAGTTGATGATACCCGGATCTTAAATCAATTTTTGAAAAGAAGCTCGCTCCTTGGAGCTGATCAAATAAATCATCGATCCTGGGTAGAGGATAACGATTCTTAATTGTTACCTTGTTTAGCTCACGGTAATCAATGCATAGACGCATTGATCCGTCCTTCTTTTTCACAAATAATATTGGAGCTCCCCAAGGGGAAGAACTAGGTTGTATGAAACCTTTCTCCAATAATTCATCCAATTGAGTTCGGAGCTCTTTCATTTCCGTAGGCGCTAGGCGATAAGGAGCTCGTGCTATAGGTGCTGATCCTGGTATAATGTCTATCCTGAACTCTACTTGCCTCTCAGGAGGTAATCCAGGTAATTCGTCAGGAAAGACATCAGGGTATTCAGAGATAATCGGAATGTCTTCAATTTTTGGCTTAGGTTCATTCACAGTCACTTGCGCCATGTAAATGACACGTCCACTTTTCATACACTGTGCTAACTTGAGAATAGACATATTGCTAGGCAATCCATATTGAGTGTCTCCCTGAATGGCGACTGATTCACCAGAAGGGGTTTTGATAATGACTAGCTTTTTATCACAGGCAATTTGGGCTTGGTTATGCGACAACCAATCCATGCCTAAAACTATATCAAACCCAGCCAATTTCATTGGCAAGAGAGATAGCGGAAAAGAGTGATTCTTAATGAATATGGAACATCCATTAAGAAGAGTGGAAACTGTTTCTAAGGTACCATCGGCAAGTTCTACCTCATATTTTATGTCTAGAGTCTTAATAGGCAGATTCAATGACTTACAGAATTTATGGTCTACAAAAGACTTATCAGCACCGGAATCAAATAAGACTCTAGCATAATTATTATTTACGAGGAAGGTACCTGTTATGACATTCTCGTCATTCACTGCTTCCTTTGCTTGCAACTGAAAAACTCTTGCATTGTTTTTCTTTGCTTCCTCTGTCTTCTTTGCATTCTTGGGGCAATTGGTTTTGATGTGCCCCTTTTCATTACAACCGTAGCAGGTTGCATCCTTAATATTTCGGCACTCAACAGACTTGTGCCCTTTCTTTTTGCAGATCCCACAAGGTTTAGCTTGTGGATCTTGATTGCATTTCCCGAAATGCCTTTTATTACAAGTCTTACATCTAGGCTTGTCACCCGACTGCCCCTTTTTGGAACTAGAGTTCCCTTTGCTCTTTTTGTTTGACTGAGGAGACTTGTCTTCCTCTCGTTTCCTCTTTCCTTCATCGTTTGCCCTCTTAGCCCTACTCCTCACAACATCTAAAGTGAGGGATAAGGATAGATCCACAACGGATCTATAAGTGGCTGGTTTTGAGGCTTTAACATTTCCCTTTACTTCAGGGGCCAAGCCACCAATGAAACGCGCGATGCGTTTGGGTTCAGGAGTGACTAAGTATGGTACCAATCTTGACATAGAGTTGAAATTAGTCACATAGGATCTACAATCTAGATCCTTCATTACTAGGGTGAGGAAATCCGATTCAATCCTCTCAACCTCATGTTGAGGGCAGTAGGTATCCTTTATAAGATCTACAAACTTTTCCCATGAAAGATTATACAAGTGAACCTTCCCAGTAGACTGTACTAGGGCTTTCCACCACGTAAGGGCATCACCTTTGAAAGACTGTGATACAAACATCACTACATCCTCCTTAGCACATCCGCTAATGTCTATTACGGTTTCCATCTCGTCTAACCATTTTATACAATCAATTGCCCCCTTTTCTCCGGTAAAGTCCCTAGGCTTACAGGAGACAAAATACTTGTAGGTACAACCCTTGGCGTACCTAGAAGTTGGCTTGGGGACTAATTGCTTCTTGGGTTTATCACTCCGGTTAGTTGAGTGCTGAGACTCACTTTTCTTATTAGAGTGGGGATGAGAATGGGATTTCGAGTGAGTTTGAGACCTAACGATACTAGGTTCTTTAAACTTAGCATCTACCGCTTGAGAAACTGTTGCGGTGATCATTGCCTGCAGATCTGCACCAGTGATATTAATTCTGGTTTTGTCGCCCTCTGAAGGATGACTGCTTGCTTCGTCCGAGCCAGCCATTTTAAATACTATATCAAACATAGATGATATATTTAATTTACATATTAGATCATCACATTGATGAGTAGATGGTCATGGTATTATTAAACCATATAAACCAAAAATAATAATCGTAGAGATGTTCGTATTATACAAAGTTCGTCTTAAGGGACATTTAAAATAGCTTAGAAAAGCTTGTCACACGGACGATTTACTATAACCAAAGATCCTCTGGTTCAATGATTATTTAAGGGTCGAACAAAGTTCATCGCCTTTTTGACAAGAATTTCACAAATAGAACTTTCATTGTCTTCATTACACCTTTGCTTATATGCATACATCTCTAATGGATGTGTGGTGTATACATCATAGTGATGTTTATAGCCATGATTCATGATGATCATATAGGCTAAAATAGTGATTTGGAAAAATCCAAATTTTTAGGAATATTGTGTGATTTCTCGTACCGCACAAATGCAGGATTGTTAACATGTTTTCAGATGTTAACGGGGAGTCATTATCTTAAAAAGGTTATACCATCATAGCCATTTACTATCTTGGCTAGGTTATACCTCTAAGAGTTTCTTATATGGATTAAATAAAATTTTTAAATAAAGTAGTATGGCATAATATATTAAAACCAAAATAACTGCATTAAAACCATGATACGGTTACAATGTTGCCCGAAAAGGGACTTTGAGAAAACAACACAAATCACCCTCACAGGGGTTTATTGAAAAACATTGCCCACGCAGGGGCGTACTGAAAAAACACTGCCCACGCAGGGGCATACTGAAATGGAAATAAGTCCACGCAGGGACTTAATACATGGGAATCAAACAAACGTCCACGCAGGGACTTTATTACAAACAAGCAAAACAACCTAACATCACCCTATTTCTTCTTACCCTTGAGAAGGTTCATGAGGCCTTTAACAAAACCAGAGTGTTTTTTCTTATTTTCGTCAGCCTTATGTTCAACCCTCTCCAACCTCTCTAAAATCTCCTGAGTTTGCGGCTGCTGATACGGAGGAGGTTGATAGTATGGCGGGTATTGAGAATCCTGCGGTGGGTATCCCGTAGGATAGTATGGTGGGTATGAAGAAGGGTAATGATGATGGTATTGGGCAGCTGAAAGATACGGATCCTGAGTCCCATAGTCGGATGGGTATCCAGACGGGTTATACCCAGATGATCCTGGGTAGGTCGGGATAGGGTTGTCGAAACCCGTCGGTGGTTGAAGTGGTGCGTGTGAAACTGGCGGAAGGTTATCTTCCGTCACCGTGCGTGACGACTCACCCAACTGAGGGTTTTCCGGGATAGCAGGGTACGAGCTTGAGCCACGAGGAGATGAAAGCCTTGGTCCCCCACGAACCGACATCCTAGCATTTCTCCCTCGTCTAGGTGGCGGGGGAGGTTGTTGAGGTGGATCCTCAACTGGCAAGGGCGGTGGGGTAACCGCTCGAAGCTGTGGCTCATCCAAGGGAGGTTGGCTAGGTGAGCTATGGTATGAAGGCGTAAAATACCAGTCATACTGGCCCATCCTCTCCTGGAATGAGTCGGGCCCGTTGTAGGGTGATCCCACAAATGGAGATCCGCTAGAGATACTGATCGGGTGCCCTGGTGTACCAGTTTGCAAGCTCGGGTCGGGGTCGTCATCCATCTCCATCTCTTGTGAAAAATGATCCTCAGGTCCTAAAGGGTTATAGCCCAAAAAGTCGTTAACATATGCGTTAGGATTGAATTGTGAAGGTGAGTAAGTGGAATCTGATTGGTGAAAAGGATGAGATTGGTAAGAATGGTATGATGGGTTGGATTGGTGAGTTCCCAAAGAAAGGGAAGAATGATGAGGTTCATTCAGATTAGGCATCCCAAAATAAGGAGGATCTGCCGGTGAGGATCCCAACGAGACAGAATGTCTTGCTGGTTCAGGGTTGTGGCTCCAATCTTTGGAGTCGGAACCGGTAAGTGAATCGGATGGAGTGCGCCTGTGAGAAGGTCCGGAGCTACTAGAGGGTCCTCCACGCATAGGTCCCTTGCCTCGTCCCCTTAGTCTTGGAGGCATTTTCCTGTCAAAACAAGGATATATAATAAAGCAATAAAAGGAAGGTTAAGAGTAAAATCCTAGGTCATTTGCCTAGACTCGAGAGTCTAAGGAATGTGCTTATTGTGTCATTGAGATTAAACACAAAAGGCTAGTGTTTAATTCACTCAATGTTGGCTCTGATACCAACCTGTCACACCCCGATATTTCCACTTATTACCGGTGGGCCCGGCGGGGAGTATCGTGACGTAGTTGATATCATCATAGTCAATACACACAATATAATAGCACAGCGGAATTCTGGGTGAATAAACTATTACAAACCATACTGTCTGTTTGTTCGAGTTTATGAATGTACAGACGGGAATGTAATAAGATCCACAGGCGGATCATAAATAAATACAAAGGAAAACAAAGGACAGACTGCAGGCATCTTATGGACTTGCAAGATCCTTTAAAGACACCCTATAGCTCCAGCCTATTTCGAGAGGTACCTGTCAAATCAGTCTTTAAGAAAATACGTCAGTTTACACTGGTAAATACAATTAACTGACTCTTTTGAAAAGGTTTAAAAATTGGGTTGAATGCACATGGCACAAAATCTTTTATAACTTGGGACAATTATTTTAAATATAATCTTGTATACAGATTTATATGTTTGTCATACAATTGGGGCCGGTTGGAAGCCGGTCTTGATTAACCGACTCACCACTGCTTGAACCCACAAAGGAGTTATCCCCAACGTGTGGGTTAATATTTAGCATTTTCATCTGTCAGGTGTATGCCTACACCCCATGCATAGGTCGTGGCCATTTTTTAAATAAATGAGCCGAGGATATCCAGGACACGGTCGTTAACCCCCAATGCTTATGTTATCAAACAAGACAGATTAAAACGGGTTATGTAAATTTATTAATCACAATCCGATTAAATGATTTCATACCCGACCAAGTGGTATTATTATAATACCATATCCCAAGCCCGTATAGGGAAAATAAGTTAAAAGTATTTACCTGATGCTAGCTGTAAAAATCTTAAAGCTTTTCGAAGGCACCTTCTACCGGAAGCTACTAATCTGTATTAGAAGGTTTAATAACCTATTAGGATGCTAACGGGTCTTTAATTAAGTCAGAGACTTAGACCGGCTAGCTAGAAAGAAACCTTATGGTTCTAAACGCTAGATTAAGCGGAGAACGGAATGGAATGAGATTTAGACCCGACAAGCTTGGATACTTGTATAATGTGGGTAAACTAAATACATTCTGGAATTTGAGGATTAAATGAAAAGGTTTGACCCGTTTCGACTATTTTATGTAAACTAGTCACATAAGCCGATCCGAACGCGTAATTGCGCAACGGGTAACCAAATAAATTATACACAAGTCTTAATCATTATTATGCTCAAAATATGTTAATATATCAGTAATATATTAACATATATGCCTCAAAATTTATTTAAACCAAAATAAGTCCCATAAGGGTATTTTGGTAATTTTAATGTCCATAAAAGAGTTTAATTATGCAACTGAGTTTCAGACCTGGTTACATCAGTAAAAATATATATTTTTATATCTTATATTAGTAAGATACTTTATATATATGAAAATTACATTATTTAGCCAAACTATGTCCCGTAGGGGCATTCTAGTAATTTTACATAGGCTTTAAAGGTAAAAATACATTTCTGAGTTTAGAAACTTTAACTTACTGTATAATTATATAAATTATCTTAAAACATCAGTAGGTAATGAGTTTTAAATGTTCAATATAGTTTTGACCCATACTATGTACTAAAAATGCCTAAAAAGTGGTTTAAAGGGGTATTCGGGTTAATATTGTAAATCTGAGTTTTTTAATCAGTTTGTAAAGCTCAAAAATACTTTATTTATTCTAAGAAATCAGTAGCAAAAGGTTTGGTACTAAAAAGATATGTAGAACTCATTTTATGCATGAAAAGGGTAAAACCGACATTTACCGAAATTAAGCTATAATCCTATGTTATGCTCAATCTAAAAATAATTAAAAATCTTTAATATTCCCAAACTATTATTTCACATCAGTAAGTATGAAGTTTGGTGTTAAAAATAAGGTTTAGATAGGCTTCATACTAATTACGCCATTTAATTACTAAAAAGTCCCTTAATTACGTTATTGAGCATAACTCCCATTTTAGACCTCCAATTGGTGTCAAATTTTTAGGACATGTTTAAATATCAGTAGCAAAGGTTTTAATCCAATCACATTGTTAAAAATCTCAGTTGTAAGTAAAAAGGGCGTTTATGGCATTATTAAGCATAATTACGATCAAGTGCATATAATTCAAACCATTAGGTACTATGTAATATAATTCCAGGGGATTATACTACTAAGTAATGTGGTCCTAATGGAAGCTTAAAACATGGGTGCATTAAGCTTAAACGGGTCAGAACTGAAAGTCAAAGCAAAAGTCAAGCTTTTGTGACTTTCGGTTAATAATTGACCATTGACTATTAATTGTCGGGTTAGGACTGATAAAACATGCTTTGATATTAATTACCAAGTTATTAGAATGTTAAAATATAATTTAGAACCTTTGGTTTATTAATTTTAATCATATTTACACATTCTGCCCAGTTTGACTTTTTGTCAAACTACTTTGACCCGACAATTGACCAGTCAAACGAGATAATTAGGAGGTGCCCTTTTAAGGGTTAATCACCTACACTAATGTGGTCTTAAAACCACTTTCAATTTGATCAGTGGTTAAGCCACATGTAATTAAAACGAAAGTCAAACTAATTTTAAGATAAGTTTGACTTTAAAGTAATTAGACTAAATTAGATGACTAAACAAGTAATTAGAAGCTTACTTAAGGTCCTAGCAAACTTTTCTACACTTGATTATCCTCTTCTATCAGCTGGAAGCTCCAGAGCAAGTCCCACAATGAATTGTTGCAAATGTGTGTTATGAACACAAGAACTAGTCCCATTATATAGTCAAATTCTTGAGTCTAGATCATCTCCAGGTGTAATATGATGCTCCAAGATCGACCCAAGTGTCCTAGCTACTCATTTAAACCGACTTACAGCTCCCTAGGTCGATACAAACTAGGTTAAGGCGGTGGAACTGACAAACCCGTAGCTGCAGGTTGTTTTCTGACACTGGGGACTTGTCGCGGCCCGCCTCATGTTCTTCTTGGTTTCACGCGGGCCGCCTAGGACCGGATTACTGGCGAAATAAGTTGCAAAGCTGGCAGAATCAGTCCCTTGACGTTTTTAACCCTTTTAAACATGATTTTTGTCAAAAGAGACCCTTGTAATTATTTTCTTGGGGCCCAAGGATGTATAAACAAACTCCGTTAGGCTCGGGTTTGTTAAATATCACTATGAAAGCAAGTTTCGTCAAGTTTACACTTTTGGCCCAAAGTCTTGAAATCACGCCTAACGATATCGAAACCACATGAAATTTATACCACTTATTCTTAAGAGTATATTTGAATGTCTCGAAGCCTCGGTTTCGTTAAAAGGTCACTCAGAGGTCAGGATTGACATGTTGACACGTTTAACCCTTGTATTATAATAATCTTTCGATTATTTTTGTATACAGCTTCTAACACCCAATCAATCACTCATACAAGAATATATTCATCGTGTTAGGTCATTCAGAGGCACAAGTTTGGCATGTTGACACTTTTAGTCCTTGTGGTTTCATAGTTTCGTTATTCGACAACTTTGGCCTTTCAAATGAAATCTTTCACACCTTTGGAGTTTATGACACGTGTCTATATATAATTGGGCACGTTTTTCCGTGGTGTTACAAATTAGCAATCTTTTCTTCCTTTGACTTTGACTTTGACTTGTACTTTGACTTTCCAAAAAGCGGGTTGTTACACACAACTCCCTGAATCAATAACAAAAGTACAAACCTTTCCCAACACAGTACAAGTCGAATGGAAGATGTTATGTTTTAGCCAATCATCACCATTGGCCTTTGGGGTATAGCATGAGCGCCTAACCACCAGGCTCAACCCCACATCCCCAGCCACCTCCTTTTCTTCATACTCAGGCTCCTCATCATAAACCGTGTCGTCTTCATAAGTCTCACAAACCTCATCATCGTCTTCCCATCCATCAGGTTCATTAAACAAGTGTCTCTTCCCAGCCCCCTTGCACTCTGCCTGGCGATGACCCATCTCTCCATAATTAAAACACTTCATGTTACTAGTATCGGCCCCTTTAGAACTAGATCCACTAGTGCCACCACCCGGTTTTGCTTGGTTGGGCACAAAACGAGACGCCACATTACCCGAACTACCTCCTGTTAAAGCAGATGAGGCTGAACCACCACTACGTCGGTTTTGTTTTTCAAAAACGAAGGCACGCTGATGTGCATCAGAAATTGTCACCGAATCAAACAAATTCACAAACTCCATAATCGGAAGCCTCAGACCACCAATGTAACGAGACACAAGTTGATCTTCGGTCTCTTGAATATCATTTCGAGCCACCAATTGATAGAACTCTATTGTGTAATCTTCAACAGTTTTCGATCCCTGCTTCAAATTCTGTAACCGATGGTACATTAAACGCTGATAATTATGAGGAATAAAGTTGGCCCTCATGCACTTCTTCATCTTCCTCCAGGTTGTGACCTTTTACTTTCCCACCCTTTCACGAGCCAGTTTCAGTTGTTGCCACTAAGCAGATGCCCTACCACGTAACCTGGTAGCGATCAAAGGAACCCTTTTGTCTTCAGCAGCTTCTTTGAACTCGAACACCTCCTCAACCACAACAAGGCAATCAATGAAATTTTCTGGATTCAAAGTGTCACCATCAAATTCTGGAATGCTGGTTCGCATTCGTGACTCCCAACGCCGATTATCACCTCTTAGATTCCACTCTAGTTCTTCATGAGAAGATGAATCGCTACCGTTAGCAAACACATTTTCATCTTCTTCATGGCGATTACGACGACTTCTATTATTCATCAAATCATTCATCTGATCAGCCAACTGATCAACAAACTGATCTAACCGCTCCTCTATTCTTGCAAAAAGACGCTGCTCAAACTCTTGATCATGCACTTCATTAAGAGGTCTTCTTCCTGGAGGCATCTTGGTCAGGAAATTCGGATCTGGTTCCAACTGATGTAGACTAGAAAATGGGATACGAAATCAGACCTGTTGATTCTCACAGAATGCCAGGAACGATTCTTCTAAAATTCGTTGATTCACGAAGAATACCAAAAGTTGGGGGTTTCACACACAAAACACGCAATAGTGAATTGGGAGAGAAAAATTACTTTTCATATAATTCAAAACTGATTAGCTTCCTCCCATTACATCCATATAAATAATAACGTAAATTAAAAATGGGCCTCAAAACACACTTGGGCCAAAAGCTAGAACGAAATAAAAGTCCACGAAAAGCACTAAAAAACATAAAAAGGAAAATAACACATAGAAATAAGCGTTGTTGGGCCCGAACGATGACCTACGGTTGTTTATAGAAAGATGGGCTTTGTTTTCACGATCGATTCGCCTGGTCGCACGCCCAAAATGGACACCTGTAGCCCAAGTTAGAGCCATTTTAGTGAAGCCCATTTTGTCACGCGATCTTGGGCCTCCAAATACAATATGGCCCGCTCATGCACACTTGGGCCCGCATCAGGGTTCTTCTCGTATCCACCCTCGGGTATGAGACTAAGTACTGTTCTGGGGGGCAATAAAATATTTTCTTTATACCCATTCAAAGGGCCTCACCTCTGTAATTTGGTTAGGGCCTCCAAAAACTTTGGAACGGCTCTGGGTGTTTTATTTTGCAAGTTACAAAATGTCCAAAACACCATGGACTAGAAACACTAGTAGAAGACCCGCACGATGCGGCGGCGGTAACAATTAGCGACGCAAGATCGTTTATGTTAGTTTATTTTCCCCTCATGGTACATTGTATTCTATTAGTTTTCTTATTCGTATAATATTTTACAAAATTTTATAACATTTATTGTTTTATTTTTCTTAAGTTTTCAACTTAGTACCATGAAGTATAATTTATCTATGTCATAAGCATTACATGTCTCAAAGAGGAAATATGGGAACACCCAAACAATTTACATGGTATATGGAAATAAAATAATGGCCATATTTGCAACTTTACATATCATGGATAATCATAAGTTAATCTTATATTTAGTTAAAAATGGTTATAAAACTATATGTACATGCACAAACCACAATATCATAGAAGGGTTTTTCTTGTAAGTTTTGGTTTTAGTGTGAAACAGATAACAAATAAACAAATGAAATAGAGGATTTGAACTTGTTTTTTTACAAGTATTCTTATGGCATGTATTTGTGAATTATTTAGATCATCCTACTACCATCTAAATACATACACTTAGCACATAAGATATACACTTTGGTGAATTCTCTAAGTATATATATATTTTTCTAAAAATATATATATATATATTTATAAGTTTCCATTATTAACTTATAAAAATTACCATAAGTATTTAGGAAAATACTTAGGAGTTTAACAATTAAACTTTTCACCAAAAATTTTGTCTAATCATGCTTAAGATCCATAATTGTGATTAACCATTTTAATCACACTTTAATCCCCACTTAATCGAGATTAGAATTTTAGAAAATTTCGCCATAGTTTCCCCTAAACTATAGAGTTTTCCCATGTTTTAAAAACGTATTGAAACCAGAATTCAATTTCCCAAATCATCATCAATTTATCAAGTTTCACAAAACTCATTTTGCAAGCAATAATCATACAAACATGTCTTCTATTTTTCATGACTTCTATTTTTAATGAGCTCTTCACATATAAATTTTCAAGACTTTTAAAGTAATAATTTCTTTATCACAATTTTTATATGTCTTGTTTCTTATAAAATCAAGTTTACTATTCTTTAAACTCAAGTTTCAAGTCTCACCATATGTTATACTTTTCAAGAACAATCATCAATATTATATATATATTCAAAGCTCATGAACTTGAAGATGATGATCTTACATGATTTAAACATATACTTGTTTTAACCACATTTTTAAGTCCATTATAGTAAGATCATTACCCATGTAAAATACTACACTAAATATATAACAAGAACATCATATAAATCATATTTTTAACTTATATATTCTTGTTTAGTTATGATTTCTTTTATGTTGTTCAAGATGAAGTTTACTTGTACTTTTAGTTATAGCATGTACATGGTGTTTTCAGAGCCGTCCCTATAACCTTCTAAATCTAGGCAACGGCCTAGGGCCTCCAAATATTTTAAAAATCTTTATATAGCATGTGTATTATGCATTAGACCCAAATAAATAACCAATTTTTAAATAAAAGAGCTTAATTCCAACTCCAACCAATTTGCAATTCGTATTTAATTTAGGCCGCCATCTTTATTTTCACTAACTGTAACATCGCACTTGGCCATTTTGTTCAATTGTGTTGTCGATTGAGGAAAAATTAGAAGTGACATTAATGGTGTCGCAAGGATAATCTAGGTTGGTTAACGGCTATTTTTTATAGTGATCTCTATATATTGCGATTCATTTAATCATTGTTCTCCCTAAGTTCCTAATTGATACTTTGAATCTTTGAATTTTGATATTGTGCTTGCGACTGAGACTTAGAAGGAAAAAAGCAGAACCGGTATTTTCTTTGTACCCATTCAAAGGGCCTCACCTCTGTAATTTGGTTAGGGCCTCCAAAAACGTTGGAACGGCTGTGTTTTATTTTGCAAGTTACAAAATGTCCAAAACACCATGGACAAGAAACACTAGTAGAAGACCCGCACGATGCGGCGGCGGTAACAATTAGCGACGCAGGATCGTTTATGTTAGTTTATTATCCCCTCGTGGTACATTGTATGCTATTAGTTTTCTTATTCGTATAACATTTTACAAAATTCTATAACATTTATTGTTTTATTTTTCTTAAAGTTTTCAAGTTAGTACCATCAAGTATAATTTATCTATTTCATAAGCATTACATGTCTCAAAGAGGAAATATGAAAACATCCAAACAATTTACATGGTAACAAGTCATGCATAGTCATATGGAAATAAAATAACGGCCGTATTTGCAACTTTGCATATCATGGATAATCACAAGTTAATCTTATATTTAGTTAAAAATGGTTATAAAACTATATGTACATGCACAAACCACAATATCATAGAAGTGTTTTTCTTGTAAGTTTTGGTTTCAGTGTGAAACAGATCTAACAAATAAACAAATGAAATAGAGGATTTAAACTTGTTTTCTTACAAGTATTCTCATAGCATGTATTTGTCTACTATTTAGATCATCCTACTATCATCTAAATACATACATTTAGCACATAACATATAGACCTTGGTGAATTCTCCAAGTATATATATATTTTCCTAAAAATATATATATTTATAAGTTTTCATTTTTAACTTATAAAAATTATTATAAGTATTTAGGAAAATACTTAGGAGTTTAACAATTAAAATTTTCACCAAAAAGTTTGTCTAATGATGTTTAAGATCCATAATTGTGATTAACCATTTTAATCACACTTTAATCCCCACTTAATCGAGATTAGAATTTTAGAAAATTTCGCCATAGTTTCCCCTAAACTATAGAGTTTTGCCACGTTTTAAAAACGTATTTAAACCACAATTAAATTTCCCAAATCATCATCAATTTATCAAGTTTCACAAAACTCATTTTACAAGCAATAATCATACAAACATGTCTTCTATTTTTCATGAGCTCTTCACATATAAATTTTCAAGACTTTTAAAGTAATAATTTCTTTATCACAATTTTTATATGTCTTGTTTCTTATTAAATCAAGTTTACTAGTCTTTAAACCCAAGTTTCAAGTCTCACCATATGTTATCTTTTCAAGAACAATCATCAAGATTATATATATTCAAAGCCCATGAACTTGAAGATGACGATCTTACATGATTTAAACATATACTTGTTTAAACCACATTTTTAAGTTCATTATAGTAAGATCATTACCCATGTAAAATACTACACTAAATAAATAACAAGAACATCATATAAATCATATTTTTTAACTTAATATTCTTGTTTAGTTTAGGGTTTTAGATGATTTCTTTTATGTTGTTCAAGATGAAGTTTACTTGTACTTTTATAAATAGCTAGATATGATAACTAAAAAAAAGCTTAGAATCCTTACTACTAGCACAAAGGCTAGGGATGATCCAAGATGAAAAAGATGAAGAAGAACAAGAAGACTGAAGCTCCAAATGTGTCACACCCCAACCGATGGCGGAAACATCGGGGTGCAAGTACTAAGCGTTCAGATTGCTCATGAGAATTCCATAACACTATTGTTTCAATAAAGATTAATTGATTTCATGCAAATGTCTATCAACGTCGTCACAAGTATCACATTACAAACCAAATCATAAATTGTTCAAAAGACTAATATTATCTAGGCGACGTTTCTAAGCATCTCCTAGCTGAATTACATGCATTCCAAGCATCCTATCAGCCTGCAAGATGTATTAAAATATCAATACAAAGTATTGGCGAGTATACAAGTTTGATTATAGAATAATAGATTAAAAACAACTCATATCCACAGTGTAAACAATAAAATAGTTTCAGCCGTGCTAGTGTCGCAGTCCACGCAGTGATAGCCCAAGTATCCCGATGCTTTAGTGTTTACCCAAGACTCAAGGTAAACTAGAATCCTCCTAACAATACCCCCCAAGAATAATGGGAGAGGTGCATCTCCTATAGCGCTACTATTGTTAAGGCGGAACTACACACTCTGGATTAAACGTCGCGCACAAAGAGTCAAGAATCAAGAATCACAAGTTTCATGTTCACATAGGATAGAGTATAAGTTTCAAAGATTCAAGTTTAAGTTTCTTAGAATACATGTTACACCCCAAAAGTTTAAAGTAAAAAGGGGATCGGGTATACTCACAGTGATTGCTTAACAGTATAAACTGCTATTGGATCAAAGGTAGCTCTTTGTAGGACTAGCTTGATTAGATTACAATATGATAAGAGTTGATCAGAATAACGAGGTTACGCAAAGTGTCAAGTTGGTCACTGGATCGGATGGTTGTCCGATCGGACGGCTGTCTGATCAGATTGCCAGTCGATCGGGTGGCTATAAAGTAGGTGGGACAGGTGGCTGTCCGATCAGATGGCTATCCGATCGGGTGGTCACTCGATCCAAGTGTCATGAGTTGATTAGTGTGATGGTTTACTCCGATCGGATGGCCGCTCGATCGGGCGGCTGTCCAATCGGGTTGCCACTTGATCATGGCTTCCCAAGTTTCCAAGTTTCAAGGTTGTGTCACTCGATCGGGTGGCTGTCTGATTGGATTGCCACTCGATCGGGCGATCCTTGTCCTTATTTGCCATTTTGTGAAATCTCTAAGTTTCTAGTTTAACGGTGACGGCTCGACACGTATTGGGACAACGGTAAAACCCCCTTAGCACCCAAAACTCCGATCGGGTGGGAATCACCCCGGTTCAATCAGCCGTTTGTTTCTAATGGGTTTATGTCAGAATTCGTTGCCATGCTCGTCTTTTACCGGTAAGAACCCAGACCAATACCAACTCTAGACTATTCTTCAAATCTACAGTTAGTTCTAGACCCGATTTCCACCGAATAAAGTAAAAGTTTGAGAAAAAGATGAAGATACCCAAGTTTTGTAGGAAAATTCTAGATTTAGCTTAGATTTAGTGTGGAAGTGCATGAATCATCTTAGATCTGAGCTAGATCTTGCTTAGAATGACATCACATGTCAGTTTGTACAAACCCCCATGATGACATCACCCTCAAGAACTCAGATCCGAGAGATTTCATGGTGAAAAGTGTGATTTCAAGTGAGAATCATGTAGAGAATGATGTGTAGATCGAGAAAGTACAAGAATCTAGCCTTAAACGTACCAGAATCGAAGAGAAAATGAAGAATTGAAGAGTGCGCGTGTCTGGTCGAGCAGAGCTGTCACATCAGTACTCAAAATGGTGATGTGACAGATCTATTTATAGGGTGAGAGTGCATTAGGGCGGTGCAAGGTGGATAGGGTGGCCGGTCGTTCGAGTGGTCACCCGATCGGGTGGTCATCCGATCGGATGGCCACTCTGGCCAATCCTTTCTTTCCGCGTTCCTGACTTAGATTCGTTTTGCGAGTTATATTTAGCGTTGCGTTGCGTACAATTTAGGTAAAGTATCTAGATTACATTATAAACCAAAAGTTTCCAAGTTTCATAGATTCCGCCAGTGACAAGGCTCTAGTCTCTCGTTCAACCACCAATTTAAGTCTCAAGAGTCAAGAATCATAGTTTCTCAAGCATCAAGAATCAAGAGTCCAAGTATCAAGTATCATAAAGAATCAAGAATCACGTATTTAGTTTAATCATCAAGAATCAAGCGTCTAGTCTATTCACCAAGAATCAAGTGTCTAGATTAAGTATCAAGAGTCAAGTATCTAGATTAAGTATCCAGTCTCATAGTTTAAGTGTCAAGAATCATGCATCTAGAATAAAGAATCAAGCATCAATTATCAATAGGATTCATGCCAAAAGTATCAAAGTATCAACATCACATAACTACAGGGACTAAAATTGACAATAGATAAAAGTTCAGGGACTGATCTTGCCAAAAGCCTAAAGTTTAGGGACGCTGGACGTTACAAAATGATGAGAAATAAGCTCCTACAATGCTTCCATGTTTGCAACACTTCTAGGCCTTCATATTATGGAATTGTAAGGCTTATTTTGTGAAGTTTATGAGATGAAAATGGTGATATTAGGGGGGTTTGGGGCTGCCGTAAATGGAGAAGGAAGGAGGGTTTTTGATTTGCTTGAAGGATGTAAAAATGATGGAAGGTGACAAGTGATAAGGAGTTGTTGGTGGTTATGATTTATAATATCTTTTTCAAGCCAAAAAAAAAGATAACAAGGCCATACCTTTTCAATCTTTAAAATCACAAGAAGGAGTGGGTGTGTGACCCTCTTCAAAACCGTATACATATGGGGGGGGGGGGTTAAAATGTAAAATTGTTGTGTAACATGTGCTAATTTGTTAGATATTTAGGTGGATTAAACTAAGTATATTATTTAGGGGTGGTCTTGCATCATTAGGAGATAATCAAGGGTTTAAGATGCTATTTGGTATTAACTAGTTCACTAGACTAGTATAAGTTGTATTTTGATAGCATAAACGGCTTCCATTTAGTTGTCGGTTCAATAAGGACCATTTTAATCCGTACCGACAAATAATTCCGAAAGTTGAAATTCTGCAACAGTGAGATGTATGAATGGATTTTGGATCCCAAATGAAGCTTAACTAGTTCTCTAGATTGATGTATGAGGCTACCAGATATTAATTATTTCGTCGGTTCGGCAATTGGACGCCTTTCGGCCAAGTTGTGCACTGTTTGTCGCAATACCAGAAACGATGTCTTTTATGTGTTTTTGATATCCTCATAATTTTTTAAGATGCTTGTCATTATTCTATTATAATTATAGAGTCCCGGAAATGCTGAATTTGTGTTGCGGGCGAATTAAAATTGTTATTTTTATAGCCGAAACGAACAATTTTGCGATTTGAGCGTTATACTGGAAAGTTATGTATTATTGCAAGTGAGGTTTCCACATTAGTGTTTTCATGTATATATGGACTCAGTTATGTCATTTGTATGTCATTTTTCACAATTCTGTTTCGTTTCAGCAACTTTGCTGGCATGAATAGTGTAACCGTGAATAGTGCGTCCAACACTTTCTACCAACACTTTTAGGACATAGTTTGTTTTGTTTCGTGACGTGACAAAAACCAATATGTGTTAGTATGTTTAACTTGTCCTATCATTGTTATATAACGTACGACATAGTCACGTAATTAAATAATGTTAACTGCATGAGATTATGTAATAAAAATAGTATTAGATTGTATAGAATTACCAATTATTTTACCGTTTGTCACATTACGTAACGTATACGTGGTGCTAAAGTGACGCATGTAGCCTTATTCCATATATCCTTACATTACAAACTTATTGAAATCTAAATCATTCACACCAAAAAAAATGAGTATACCACCATTAAAATCGACAAAACAAAATATTAAAAATAAAACCAGTATTTAAGAAATAGGTGTCCGATCAATTTGCAAATCGCTTCTCCCCTGCGATCCTTTGGGACAGTATAGTAATTCCCATGTATCTGCAATAAATGAATACCAGATAATCATAACGCGTTATTGTTAGTTAATTAACACACAATACATGATGTCATGATCAATATATTGCTAGAGGTAACCAAATTTTCCAACAAAAGTTTCCGATTCAAAAAATTTGGTCATAAATTCCAACCATTTTCCTAAGCCAAAAATTCCGACATGATAAAGGTTGGAAATTCGTCGATTTTTTTTCTTGTTTTTTTTTATTAATAAAAATGGATTTGGTTGGAAATGGGTAGGAAGTATTTTTGACGAAAATTGGTTAAGTATTTTTTGTCCGAGATTTTAGTATTTTTGTCGAAAACTGGTTAATAAATGTTTTGTTGGAAAATTGGTAGGAAAATATTTCCCACTAGTTTTTTCAAACGAAATAATTGTCGATGGAAATTCGTCGGAAAGTGCCTTGTTCTCTATGTTTTGAATATCAAAATAAAGATACCTTCCAAGCATCAACAAGCTAGCTTGAGGATTAGTTCCCGGAGAGTTAAGTAAAGTCGACCCGTCAACAACACGAAGAGAATCGACACCAAGAACCTTATACTCATCATCAACAACCTTCCCGATATGACACCCGCCGTGATAATGCCATATAGTTCTTACAGTGTCCTTGCAATGTTGTTCTAAGGAGGTACTTGTATTACCATGTGCATTCATGTTATAGGGTATTTTCATGTTAAGATCAAGAATATCCTGGGTTGTCATGTTGGCGAGCTTGTAGTTTGAGAATGCTTCTGAATTAACTGTTTTTAGGATGGTTTTGATCCCCTTAACGCATTTCTGCAAGTCTTCAGGTTCGCTAAAGTAGTTAAATGTTACTGATGGGTTGTCAGATGCGTTACGATTTACAATCGTTAGGTTACCCTTAGATAAAGGGCCATTAGTCTTTTCATATATGAAACCGCCCTCCTGCAAGAAATTAAAAACAAAAACAAAAAACAAAATAAAAGAGGTCAGATCTTTAATTTAGGCCAAATAATTAAAAAAAAAAACAAACACAAAAAAAGAGGTCAGATCTTTAATTAAGGCCAAATGATATCAAAATGCAAGAAATTTCAGCCTTTACCATTTTATGCAACTATGTGGTTATTATTAGCTTCAATGTATTCACCTTTAAAGTTCTAATCGTTTTTATATCAATTTAGTAGATTGGTCCAGACATTATTGTATAAAGCGGGTACAACATAAAACATATATACACATAAACTGAAAAAAAATCACTTTGTTCACTACTACATCAGGATCTCATAACTAGAGACCGTTTTCTTGCAAAACATTTGAAAATCAGAAAAAAAAAAATATTAAAAAAATAAATAAATGTCGACCATAAGTCAGTCACATAGAGAAAAAGACTATATAACAAAATTAAATGTCAGTCCCAGTCCCAGACAAATCATAAATTTGTGAAACAAAAGGAGTTTAAACCGTCACAAAATTGATTAACCACAAACATTTTGCACAACAATTTCGGTCCTAAATTTGTCGCAACCAACTAGAGGTGCACAAACCGGTTAATTTTAATAACCGGTTCGGTTAACCAGTTATACCGGTTAATTTGACTTTTTGACTTTAACCGGTTAATGCTTTAACGGTTATTACTTTAACCGGTTATTTTTTTAACTGGTCAGGTTAATTACTTTAACCGGTTCGGTTAATTAACCGGTTCGGTTAATTAACCGGTTCGGTTAATTAACCGGTTATTTTCGGTTATTAACCGGTTTTTTTGCCTTTTTTTGAATTTTTCGGTTAACCAGTCTATCGGTTAAAAAACCGGTTTAAAAAAACCGGTTATTATACTAAACACTTATAACCGGTTATTCCTAAATTGGTTATTAACCGGTTACGGTTTCGGTTAATAACCGGTTACGGTTAATTAACCGGTTATTTTGTGCACCTCTACAACCAACAAAGTTATGAGCGAATTACAGTCCAAATGAGCGGTTGGTATAAATGAAATTTTATTTCAGTTTTAAGTGATGTGCTCTTTAATCTTATAAATCATACCTCAGGTGTATAACCCTGATAGTCCGAAAGATTCACGAAGATAACGTTAAAGCCACCAATTGCTTCAATATAGCTACCGAATGGAGTAATACCCGCAACTTGGACTAAAGATCGCTCAACGCCGATAGGAGAAGGAATGAAGAGTACATTTAGTGGGTTATCTGCCATATCTTGACCAACAAAGGGTTGTTCAAGAACAATTTTTATGTTAAGGGCATCAAGTTGGTCTTTTGGACCAATGCCACTCAACATCAAAAGTTGTGGGCTTCCAAGAGCTCCAGCAGACAATATGATTTCGTTATTCTTTTCACGTTTCAAATATGCAACATGCTTTTTCCCTAGCGTATCTTCGAACACTACTCCATAAGCCCTTGGCTTTGAGCTTCCTATGCAAGATTGAAATGTAAGAAAAGAGTAAATAATTATTATGTCACTATATTACAAATATATATTTGTAGACATTTGTGTAAATCTGTATCAAGTTGTCGACATTTATATATAAACAAAGGGATATGTATTATATTTTTCATGACTAATTAACTGGAGAATGCCAATTAGGACAAACCATAACCAAAGTAGACTTGTATCTGTAGTAAACAACAACTACGGGGAATTGGGGATAGGGACAGACATGGACTTTTTCTCTAGTAAACAACAATTACGGGGGATTGGGGATAGGGACAGAAATGGACTTTTTCTAAATTTTCACATAAATCATGAATGATGTAATGATTATCAATATGACCCCAAATATTTAACATTCTTTAGAGATGCTTATTTTCGTCGTCTTATCTATTATATGTTTATAATTATAGGGTTAGGATATGGTAAACAGTGTTTAAAATGTAAGAATGGTAAGAAGTGTTTTAAACCATTGGATATTTGATCTAATGGTTGAGATCAATAGGTATAAAAATGTAAATTGTGTTTTAATTAAAAGGACCTTATGTAAAATTGAAGGGCAATAGTGTCTTTTCAGATGTTTCAAATATGGTAACCGTATCCTACACAACCAAAACCCCCATTATTCTCCTAAAAACTAGCGACTTCCCTTTAAAAGTTAATTATCCGATTTCCTTGAGTATTGTAAGACGCTATACAGTTTAATTAACAATAATCTGTTGATTTAAATCAGTTAATAATAATAAAACACTATGAACCAGAAAATTAAGATGTCTGTACAGAATATAACACTATTGATTGGGGATAAAACACTATGAAAGGAAATTAAGATGTCTGTACATAATATAACACTGTTGATTGGGGATAAAACACTATACATATAAATATAAAAAAACTAACACTGTTAATGATAAAACACTAAAACAAAAACTTACCCTAAACAATTCAATGTATAAAACACTATTGATTGGGGATAAAACACTATGAAAGGAAATTAAGATGTCTGTAAAGAATATAACACTATTGATTGGGGATAAAACACTATGATAGGAAATTAAGATGTCTGTACAGTATATAACACTATTGATTGGGGATAAAACACTATACATATAACAGTGTTAATGTATAAAACACTATGAAAGGAAATTAAGATGTTTGTACATAATATAACACTATTGATCATACATATGACACTATACATCTAAATATAAAAAATATATAACTCTGTTCATGATAAAACACTAAAACAATTATAATTGATGAAGAATGATGCGTACATGAAATTAATTGATAAAACACTAAAATTCGAAAGAATCCCTAAAATATCTCATCGTCAGTTTTTTGGCAGTTATCTTGGAATCAATTAATTGATAAGAATGGAAAATTACTAATACACCCTTTTGAATTAATTAAGATAAAGGAAACTTGTCATTCCCAAATTATTTCTCACACTTCTCACAAAAGTTGAACTTTGTACAGGATCCTCTACCTATAATTATAATTTTCCAATTGTGCAAATTAATTAAATTGCACATATGTAGTTTATGTTGTAGTGTTATCATGACATCTAAATAACGTACCTTTATGCTTAAACAAGACTTTGTGAACCGTTGCGTGTAGAAAAAGAGACAACCCTTCTGGATTTGCATATTGTAGCAAATCAGCAGCCGTATGTCGGGTACCATTTTTATCAAAAATAGCCCCACCCACTTTAGTACCAACTAGATGATCATAAGTAAACCCATTGTCCGGTGTGACCCCAGCTTCCACAAGACCAGCTCCAACAGCCGATTGCCAATTTTGCACATCCTGGTCAAAAACCATAACTTTTTCGGTCCACTCGTAGGAATCTTGGATCAAATCTTCATCCGTTAATCTAGCCTCTTTGTGGAATTGTTTTTCACCGCGAGAGTAAAAACCAGCGTTGATTGATGTTCCACCACCCAACACACGAGCCCGTCCATTCGCAACACCTTCAACTACAAACTGTTGAACGGGTGATTCTGGTGATGTGTCAAGGAAGTAGAGACCGAAATTTTCTGCGTTGGTGATGTTGGCATCGTTGTAAGGTGAGCCACCACGTTCGAGTAATAAAACCGAGTAGTTGGCGGATAGGGTGGTGGCTATGGGGATACCGGTGGTACCTCCTCCGATAACGATGTAGTCAAAGAAAGAAACCCTAGGAGCTTTTGTTGCTTCATGCATGAACGTATAGTTTGGAGCTATAAGAATGTAATAGGCACAAAACTAAGTTATTAACCACGGTTGTAATCATTTTTATTCTTGGTTATAACCAGTGGCGGATCTTGCCCGTTGAACGTGCCAGGCCGAAAGACACGGGCACTAAAAAAAGCCCGGGCAAGCCCAGGCCAAACATAGTATATATAAAAAATTTCGATCGAAATGTTGAAAATTAGCACTACGGCCGAAAAACTTGCCCGGGCCGTGGCCCTGCCACTAGCCAACTAAGAACCGCCCCTGGTTATAACATGGTAAATTATAAGAAAACATGAACATAGTTGAAGGGTAACCACCAACATTATTGGTCGACTTAAGAGTTTCGGGAACCAGATAACGTCATATATATTCTGAAAATAATATATACGTATGAATACATATATATATATATAGAAACTTAATTATAAACAAAATATGTAAATGTTTTATCTTTTGTGGAGATTTACAATGTTAACAAATTAAATATGGAGTCTTAACTGGTAAATAAAGCCAATAAATTAGAATTTGAAATAAAAAAGGATAAAAAAAAATTGAAACATGGTCTAACAACCCCGTCCGGTCCGCACATCCGACTAGCAACCAACTGTCAAATGAAAGCGGTATAAATAGCATCAGCCAGACCAGTTATGTGGCCGGCTGCTCTATTCCGATTCTGAGAATGTTGGTTATATTATAAAGACGACTTATTAGAAATTAAGACAAAACATGCATACCTAATTCAGCGACGCCAAAATTAAGTAATAAAAGAATGGTAACGAGAGTGGTAATCATTCTCCATGAACTGTAAACCATTATGTTACGTTGAGGACAACACATCTATCAATACGTTTATCAAGAACTTAAGATTGTTAAAGTGTCTTGATGCTTTTTGCTTATGTATGATTTTAAAAGGAGATGAATTGCAAGCTATTTATATGACATTAGGTGGATGAGAAAAACAAGAGTGGGTATGCCATAACACTAAAGAAAGAATTTATGTAGGAAAGAAAGAATTTATTGCTAAGATAAAAACAAGAGTTGGTATGCCATAGCACTAAAGAAAGACTTTATGTAGGAAAGAAAGAATCTATTGCAAAGTTCAGAATGTATTCAACAAATTATATTATATATTTCTAAATTAATACCTTGTCATAGTTTTTTTCTTCTTTTTTTGCTTGACATTACCATATACAACCATTGATCACCCTTTAAACGTAGAGTTTTTTTAATGAATTACGTATCTATAAATAGTGTTTATTAAGGCTCATTCTATACGCACCCCCTATTTCCTGATTACACCCCCCCATGTGAGAGGAAAACTGTCGGTCCCACGCAGGCCCCACCTGTAAGTATGTGAGAGGGGGGTGAAAAAAGTAAATAGGGAGGATGCGTATAGTAGCACCCTTTATTAATTAGAACACCTCGGATTAAATAACACAAGTTAAATTTTTTAACATAATAATATTTAGGAAGCTATTTTGTATATCTATCTCCTATATTAAAAATAAAACTTAGCCACATATTATGTTTTTAGGCCACCACTTTGATGATGTAGACATGTTCTTAAGCCAGAGAATAGTTGTTTGAGCGGCAATTTGTTTCCTCCAATTCTCCTTTGAACAGCAATTATTTTCTCCTCTACTCGCCCTCTCTCTTCAATCAAACCAATCATCCCAAAATTATGAGATCCTTTCCTTTTTTTCTCACCGCCTTTCTTTTCAGCTGCACCATTCACAAACCCTAATGTTATCTATCTCTGATTCATATTTGGTGATTCTCATATATCCCCTTTTCTTTTGACTATACCAGGCGATGATATCAGAATCATTGCAATACCACACAAAGTCAATCATTTGTCTAGGGTTTTAAGTGTAACGCCTCGTATTTTCATATTTTTATTTTACTTTTCGAGGCGTTAATCATAATGGTAATACATTTTTTTATCACATTGTTAATGGATAAACACAAGATTTTTATAAGAAACCGAAAAACTATACAAAGATATTTTTCTAATAATTTTTAGCGTAAAACTATACAAAAGAAATTTTAGTAATTTTTAGAAATTGTTTTAGCATAGGTCCCTTTTATAAAAAGTGTTTGTTTTAATCTATAGTATTAAAAAAAACAGGTGAATAGTGTGAACAGTGCCCTGCAGGCACTATTCATTCAACAACTTCTCTTGAACGTAAATTTGCAGAATTTTCTCAATTGTTGACCAACTTGCAGCTATTTTAACTCATTTCAAACACCACCTACCACCTTCATCTATAAATACAACCTCTCTAGCCCTCATTTCACTTGCCAAACACTTCTAAATCATCAAAATCCTCTCTAAAATTCTGCATTTTCAAGAACAAGTGCAGAATTTTTCTTAGTATACAAGTGAGTTCATACTCACTTTTCTTCATCATTTCTTCATCAAATCTTCTACTACAAAGCTTGGATCTTCTCTAGGATTGTTTCCAACAGATTATCTTGTTAATCTAAGGTACAACAACATCATTTCATGATCCAAACTCTCTGCTTTTATGATTAATCTTATACTATATCTATATTCATACTAACATACATGAAACTTATATCCTCCATACTTCTAATCAAAACCATGTTCAAGACACTTATGTATGATTAATTCTCATGAGTTTAGAAGTGTGAAAACCCTCTTAACTTTCTGTTAATAATGACTAACATAACTACAAATATTAAAACCATCCAAATCTATCATAGTTCTTGTGGTGGCAAGTGTTTTGGTTAAACCAACCGAGTCTACCATAATGCTTGTGATAAGATTTGTGTTTTGGTTAAGCTAACTTAATTACAAACTCTATTATTATGTTGTTATTTTCCTTTCAATCCGATCATGCTTGTATTGATAAGAGATGAGTAATTTATACCGTCCGATCATACTTGTATTGATATGTGATTTTGGACATAACATAACAACCTAACTCTTGGACTTAACTTGCAAAGGACTTAACTTATAAACTATATATATATATATATATATATATATATATATATATATATATATATATATATATATATATATATATGTATATATATATGTTGGTGCACTTGTGTCTGTACTTTGTCTGTATTATGTCATGATACCAAACGATGTCTTGTGTCAGTCTGGTTTACGTCTTAGGTCTGTTATTATGTGTGTTTGATGTAAGTTTGACCAAGTCAACCATCCTCCTGGTTTGACTTGGCCAAACAGTTAACACTTGGTTGAAAGATGTTTGGGTCGAAGGATGTGTCATCGAAGGATAGTTTAGATCCTTCGATGAGCTCGAAAGATAACCTTCGATGGATGACTGATAGACCTCAAAGGATATCATCCTTCGAGGTATATGTGATCCTTCGAGCTGTTTCTGATCGATAGATGATCTTTCGATCAGTCTATCTGATCCTTCGACCAGACGATCTGTGTGGGTGTATATATACCCATCACATATGTTCACTTCATTTTGGACACAGAAGAGAGACACATAGACAGAACAGAAGAGAGACAAGTGTGAGAAGTGAGAGCATTCTGTTCAGAACACACACACGAGAGAGAGAGTTTACAGAATACATTTGTAAACATTGAGCTTGTAACCGAACCCTTCATACGTATTAATACAAGTGGTGTTAATCGGTGAAGTTTGTGTGTTGTGTTTGTGCTTGTTCTTTCTCGGTTTGCATGCTAGCTTGGATTCCGCACTTGCTAGTGTGTTATACATAACAAGGAATAGGTTTGACCTCAACCTCCGAGGGACCTACAATATATATATATGTATATATATATATATCCTCATACGTAATATATACTATGAACATCTACCTATATACTTTGCATCTTAAATTTAAATCCGAATCCTTCTTAAATACTCCAATTCTCACACCTCTGTTTACCCCCATATAAGGTGACCACGGTGTTCCAACTTTCAATTCTCCAACTCTTCACGTGATTACCAAAGGAACAACTTTGAGTAACCGTGAGTATACTCGTATTCCCCTCTTTTACTTTTACCATTTTTGGGGTGTAACATGTTTACTGATCAAAAACTTACACATGAACATTTTGCTTAAACATATGAACATTCCTATAACATGCTTGTAAACGTGATTGCTTGATACTTTAAACTTGGGTGAAACTTTATGTGTTGAACTTATCATTAACTTCGTATGAGCCTAACCGTGACATATGTAGCGCTATAGGATTGACGACCCGCCCGTAGACTTGTGGTTATGTCATGAGCATCTCGCGTCTCGTTTGGTTTGATATGTTAGACACATGCCAATTTATTGTTTATCTTGAATCACATGCTTGCTATGAGGAATTGTTTAAAAACTTATCTTATGCTACGTATGTACCAAACTTGTATACTCGCCTTTGTTTTTGCATTGAATTGTATTTTAAACATGTTACAGGTGGATGATGACGATGCTATGAAAAGAAGTAGTGTTGATGCCTAGATACACATATAGACGTTTAGGTTTAATATGTTTTGATTATGTTGTCATGTATTTCCTTTGAACTTGTTGTATTTGAATTTCTTGTAATGTTGACAATTTACTCTATGAAATGAAGTCAATTTATTAAATATTGTCACAAGTAGCGTTATGATGTCTCGAGCAATCTTCACACTTCGTCTCATCCCGATGTTTCCGCCATTGGTTGGGGTGTGACATTAGGGTTTATTTTCAAGGTCATTTTCTGGTTCGGACATTAGCCTGAAAAAAGAGGACTAAGACGGATTTCACCGATTTCGATTTGAAGCTGACATTAACACTTTGATCTCTCATCCTAATTCGTATTGTGGATATTCATCATATAATCCGATCTACAGCGCCTTCGACCAGAAACCTAGAACTCATCGGCATTTCTCTCTATCCGGGTAAGTTTTTGTTGAAATTACATTCGTTTCTTTTCTATTCTTTTTTTTCAATTTACCTTTTTGTTTTGTTTAACATCTGATTTTTTTGCTTTTGCCTCAGGTTGATGCAATTTTTTTAGGTGACTGTTAATCTACGCATAATTTATGTGGAATGCTTTAGTTTTTTCATGTAGCTATTGTTATTTGCTTTTATTTTTGTCGAAAGTGTTGAATTTGGTGGGTAGCTTGTTGTTTCGTTTAGTTGATTGTTGGATATGGGGTTTAGGGTTATCTTTTCCTTATTATTCGGGTCTTTTTTTTGGTATAGGGTTCTGATGTGAATTATTTGTGGTGCAGGTTTATTTTGGTTATTGATTTGTTTATTTGCAATTTGCAGGTTTCTTTGTTGATGTTGTAGCTTCGTTTGTTCGCAATGGTCTCTTAGGGATGACGCTCACGGGGTGAGGAGTTCTTAGGGGCCGGTGATTTTGGTAAGGGTAAGTTTTACGGTTTGTTCAACCTTGAATTCATAAGCCTCATTTGTCGTTTTTAATGTCGTATAGAATTTTTTAGGTATATAGGTTTTCGACCCCCGATTTTATAAAAAAAAAATTACTTATATAGAATTTTTAAGTTCGGTGACTTACGATCCCCCAGTAGAAATTTTCAAGCTTCACCATTGTCCACAAACAACTCAACTTGGGTTGTATTATATCTCAAAAATAAAGGAAACTTATCTAGAAATGCAACATGTCTAACTGGTTGAAGTTGCATACTATTATTACTTTCTTATAAAATTAGAATATTAGTTTGATAATTTAGGTTTCTAATCATATTTATACGTAACTATATAAAATATTAAAATGGACAAAAGAAATAAGTCGGAATGGATCACCTAACCTGGGCTGACCCCTGTTTCGACCCATATTAAAAAATAATTTGTTATGGGTCGTTATTATATATCTAACAAATTCAAAGAGGTTGTATAGTAATTATATATTAACAAATTCAAAGAGGTTGATTGGGTGAAGTGGGTGGTGCCTCCAATGAATGGATGTCATTTGGCAATTTGGCATCCACCATGTAATTTTTTTTTTGTTTCTATATATTTGTAGACAGAACATTAACATAGCACACTATGTTTTGTCTTGTGGTATGGGCTATAATTTAAAATCCGGTCGACGTGGGTTCGATTCCCCCCTTTATAGTTTTTTGATTCATAATATTTTTTGTTTTTTTATTCCATAATAATTTTTGTTTGACTAAAGGAAAACATTTGCAAATCAAAAGGTTAAGTGGACTAATTAGTGTATCTTTTATATGTGATATTTCTTTTATATATTTAAGAGTGACTTAGTTTTAACTACATGACTTAATTTTTTATTTTTTGTTTTTATATTCTTTTAGAGTTTTTTTTCTTAAGTTAAATTAATCAAAGTAAATGTATTTGTATATAGTTTGTGGTAATTTTTCAAATTTAGGGCTATTACAATCGAACAACATTGGTACTGATAGCAGTATCATCTGAACCGGTACAGATATTCGTTTTATAGTTTTCGATTGTTATAGCGAGTGCCGATAACATAACAAACTAAAGTAAAACGGTGTGAGTTCCCGCCGCGAAGCGCGGGAATCCCACTTGTATCCTACATTTATAAAGAGGGTTAACAGTAACTATTTTTTATCATTACTTTGGAAAGGTTGAGCCAATAAAGGGCTGCCACCTGTACTCCACTTACATTTTCTATTTTCTTTTTAATTTTTTCACACCATAAAATGTATATATAAAGGAATAAACATAAATCATTGACAAAATCTAAGGTAGATCAAGTGGTTAATTTGTTTTACTTTGCAACTGAGAGTATCAGAGTTCTATCCCAATAGCTAGCAAGAAAGTGTGTTTTGTTTTAATTGTTTGGCCACTTCTATCTATATATAATAAATTGATTTTTTAAATACCATTGTATAATAATTATAATATTAAATTTATGTTAATTGCCTATTTCTATATTTTTCACCACTAATATTTAGTAAAGTTTATATTTATTTATATTTTAACAATTATTATTATTATTATTATTATTATTATTATTATTACTTTATTCCCCCTTTTAATTTTTAAACCCTTTAAACTATAAATAATATAAGTTTTTAACTCATTTAATTTAATTTACTTCCGATAGCTTGAGTTTATGAACTTTAAAAAATAAATAAATGTGTGATTGTGTTTAGTTCAGTATAAATTTTGTTGACAATACAGTTGTATTAGATGTAGAATATTTTTATCGAGTGCCGGTATCATACCAATACCTTAAGAAACTATATCTATTCCGACCAAACAACATCGGTATTATCAGAACCAATATTGGTTTTTAATATTTTAGTTGATATAAAACATGTGTTGATATTCGTTTGGGCATATTACGACTTTATGATTTTAGGTTTCCTCTTTCACTTACTATAGCAAGTGCATTACCGTAACCCGCCGAAACGATAATGACCGAATTCTCCGTTGCGGAGCGCGGGCATTCCCACTAGTATCTTACATTTACAAACTATTTGTACAGTAACTTTCATTTTATTTTTTTTTGCTTTTTTCATTTTTTTGTCTTTTCTGTTTTTTATATATTTTTGTTTACTTATTATACCTTTTAGTTTTCAGTGTTAACAGCTACAACCCGTTAACTTTCTAAAAACTTTGTAATCGAGTTTTAAGTGTTTATTTTTATTTATATGTTGGTATAAATTCAAATTCATTTACGTTTAGAAGTAAATTTTTCTCGTAAATGAGTTAGGTCAAATATAATATGTTTTTATACTTATTATTATATACGTTTTTCAGTTGTTCTACGTTTTGACACCATTTTTTTTCTTCTGAAAATGAGTCGGGTCAAATATAATACATTTTCTTGCTTATTTTTATGTAAGTTTGCAGTTGTCTACGTTTTGACGTAAATTTTGTTCAGAAACGAGTTGGGCAAATATAATATGTTTTCACTAGACGGTATAAATTCGGGTCACTTTACGTTCCCACCGCTGCAATGCATCGTAAATGCTTTCTTATGTGCTTATTTTTATGCACGTGTTAGTATAAATTCAAGTTGCTCTACGACGTAAATTACAATTAGCAAGTTGTGTGAATAGTGTTTTCATTCTATTTGCTTTTTTGTTTCTTTCTTGAATTTTTTTACTTTTTTTTATATTTAGTGTTTTAGTTTATGGTTCCTTTTTCATTAAAGTTATATTTAATATAGAGTTTACATTTCCAATGACAATTAATTTAAAATCAGTTTGTCTCGCTGTCCAATTTAAGTTTATTTTATGGTTTTCCGTCGATGTAAAATATGTTTTATATTTTTGAAGCATATTTCTTTCGGTTTCTATATGAAACCAAAATAGATATCGACCGAAACTCCGCTGCGTAGCGCGGGTAATCTTACTAGTTTAATACATGGTCAAAGTACGTTAAATAAGTAGGTATTGTATATACGGTGGAGGTATCCACGCACCCCCCCCCCCCCCCCCAAAGTATCTACACACCCCATAACCCTAAATGACTCTCATTGCCCAATACGCCTCAAACTGGCCCCACCCATACGCCGCTCATTGCCAAATACGTTTGAAAAGTATTTACATACCCCCTACCATCTAATTAATGCCAATCATTGGGTGTCAGCCAATGATTACCAATGATTGGGGTGTGTGAAACTTTATTTTGATAGGGTATTTGTATGAGGAAGTTGTGAAATATTAAGAAAATTAAAAAAAAATTTATAAAATGTTGTTATAAAAAATTGTGTTAGTATTATAAAAACTTCATATTTTTATGAAATGAATTGTGTATATTATTAAATGCCAATTTTTTATAAGTATTATTAAATGTCAATTTTTTTTTATAAAACGAATTGTATATATTATAAAATGCCAATTTTTTATAAGTATTATTAAACGTTTTATTAAATGTCAACTTTTTTATTTATCAATTATTATTATGTGTTTAATTTTATTAAATGGGTATATTATAACGTTTTATTAAATGTCAAATTTTTTATTTATCAATTATTATTATGTGTTTAATTGTTTCCATAACGCAATGTGTATGTTAAAAAATGTCAAGTGTGGAACTTTATTTTGATAGGGTATTTGTATGGGGAAGTAGTGAAATATTAAGAAAATTATTTTTTTTTTAAAATGTTGTTATAAAAAATTGTGTTAGTATTATAAAAACTTCATATTTTTATGAAATGAATTGTGTATATTATTAAATGCCAAATTTTTATAAGTATTATTAAATGTCAATTTTTTTTTATAAAACTAATTGTATATATTATAAAATGCCAATTTTTTATAAGTATTATTAAACGTGTTATTAAATGTCAACTTTTTTATTTATCAATTATTATTATGTGTTTAATTTTATTAAATGGGTATATTATAACGTTTTATTAAATGTCAACTTTTTTATTTATCAATTATTATGTGTTTAATTGTTTCCATAACGCAATGTGTATGTTAAAAAATGTCAACTTCTGAAAGTCTTTAGTTGTTTTTCAATTGTCGTTTATTAACCATAACGCAACAAGAAACGTAATTCAAAATGTAATTAAACATCGTTTTATATTAATACACAAAACATGTAACTTTGATACAGAATGCCCCTAAACCCTAAACCCTATATCGCTAATTGTTACATAATTTTGAATTCCTGTACATGAAAACGATGGGTGCAGCATACACAATACAAAGACAGCCCGGCTGTCTTGAAATTGTGTACCGAATCCTACCTTCCAACGGGATTCTGCTTCACATCTACCACACTGAAATGGCACAAGGGATCAGGAGGTTGGAGCAGTGGAGTCGGCATTTTGTTTATCAACCACCGTCCAGTCTTCCGCCTCTTGTCAGGATGGTGAGCGAAGTGGCATTCTCGTTGGTGGAAGGCTCATGAGAACACTAATGAACTCCTCTCTTGGAAGGACATGTTACGGGGCAGACCGCGTTGGCTAGCGTCACTTGGAGCTGACGAGTCAACAGGCTACTCCGATAACACGTAATCCTAGATCGGTGTTCTAGTGCATGAATCTGAAATACGAACGTAGTTTCTCCATATACCATCACGCGTCTGAACCGGCTTTTAAACCAGACGGAATCTACGAAGAAACTGTTCGATTTCACGGTTTGTTTGAGAACCTGATTCAGATACACAACGGTCTCTTTGCTTCGTCCACTAGAACTATTTGTGTATGCATTCTTTTGGTACCAAAAGAATGCATACACAAATAGTTCTAGTGGACAAAGCAAAGAGACCGTTGTGTATCTGAACCAGGTTCTCAAACAAACCGTGAAATCGAACAGTTTCTTCGTAGATTCCGTCCGGTTTAAAAGCCGGTTCAGACGCGTGATGGTATATGGTGGTCACGGAACTACCGGGCGTCGGTAGATGCTATCAAGAGTGCACCGTCAGAGTTCCGAGTGACTTGGCTATTGATGTTGGATGATGCATCCCCCACCGCCAAGCACCTCACCCTAGACCGACGTCCCGGCGCATGAATCTGAAATATGAACGCAGTGCACTTCTCCATAAGAATTACGTTTCCACCACCGTCAAAACACCGACTTTCGATATCCTGTTAAAAACATAGAATTATAGTGTTAGACTCGATATTAGAAATTATATTGTAAAATATAATAAACAAACAACACCACCACCAACACCACCACCACAGCCGACCACCCACCACCACCACAGCCAACCTAACCACCACCAAAACCACCATCCCAACTACCACAACACACCACCACCACCACCACAACCTACCACCCTCAACCACCTCAACAACCACCACAGCCTACCACCCACAACACAACACAACACAACACCACCTCACCACCGTCAACCACCACCACCCCAGCCGACCCACCCCCCCCCCCCCACCACCACCAACACAGCTGACCCACCACCACCACCAACACAGCTGACCCACCACCACCACCACCCCAGCCGACCCACCACCACCACCACCCCAGCCGACCCACCACCACCACCACCACCCCAACCGACCCACCCCCACCACCACCACCACAACCACAACCCCAACCCCAACACCACCACCACCCCAGCCGACCCACCCCCACCACCACCACAACCCCAACCCCAACCCCAACCCCAGCACCACCACAAACCGCCAAAATAAAACCACAAAAAAACAAGGGTAAACAAACCTTGAATATTCCGACCATATAGACCGATACGAGAGCAAAAACTATACAAGAGACGTGTGCGGTCCCCTTCCGGATTGTCATCGTGTGGTCCAGAACTCGTCTAACCAAAAAATAACTTTTGTATTTGGATATGTACTTGTTCTCGGTTAAACTATAAAAGGAAGTGAAACTGAACTTCAATGAGACCCGTATGGGTCGATGAGAGGCATATGCAAGTGGGGTGTCATAAATGTGCTGTCAACTTTTCTGAAAAGGTAGGTGGATATGGGTCTCATCGGGCTATACGAGGCATATGGGCTGAAAAGTTGTCAGGATCCGTACCCACCATACGCGCGTATGGGCCTATGAGCGGCATATTGGTTTGGTTTTTTTTTTAAAAAGCTTGCATATGTTGGTTGCAAATGTCGGGTATTTTTGTCATCCTTACTTGCCATAGAAATATACACCATCTTCACAATCACAAATTCACAAATGGTTGTTTGCAGATGTGGTAGGACGGCTGCACTAAGAACATCTTGGACTGAAGCTAATCCCGGACGTCAATTTTACACTTGTCACAGTATGGTATGTTTTTAATGTATTTTTTTTTTCCATTAACCTTTGTATATTAGTGATTTATTTTTTTTCGTGTCAGCGTTCTAAGTGCAACTTCTTTGTGTGGGTCGATCCTCCCATGTGTCGTCGAGCAAGTGTGGTCATCAAAGAACTGATGGATACGAAGGCTCTGCTTAAAAACGAAGTCAATTTTTTGAGAGAGGAGGTTCGAATTTATAAATCGCAAGAAGCGGAATTTGAAGATATTCATTCAAGTGTTGTTCGTAAGAGGGAACGTTGGTTGATAATCAGTTGGATTTTTTTTTTGTGTTGTTTGTCTTGTTATTTTTCATTGTTAGTATGTAAGTTTATGCAAGACATGTAATCGAATATTAGTTATAAATGCCGTTTTTTATATATATTAAGTTTTTAAAAAAATGTAATCGAATATTGTGTTGTTTGTCTTGTTATTTTTCATTGTTATTATATATACTAAGTTTTTTTTTAAATGTTGTTTTTTAAAATAAGTCGACTAAGCATAAATAACAAAACGAACAAACATTCATCAAGTTACAAATGTTTAAACATACCAAAATAAACAAAAAGAAATAAATATTTGCTCATACATGCCCACAAATGTTTTACAAAATAAAATCCACCCAACAAATACAAATACAAATACTAATCCTCCATCTCCTTATCGCTGTCATCAGAATCATCCCCACCACCTGCCTGCGTCCCGAACGGACCTACCTCCATGTCGAAACCCGGATACACTCGTGGATGTGGCGGGGGTCGAACCGGCAACCCCGCCTGGGTACGTCTCTCGGCCTCACTAGCCATCACCCACTCCATCAAATCCTCCATCCGGTCCATCCGCCTGTCCATCCGCTGAAACTGCTGTGTCAAGCTGGCCATCATACCATCCTAACCCGCCACCAGCCTCTCAAGGAGACGTTGGGTGGACTGAGGCAACCGCACTGCATGATAAACGCGTTGTGGAATCTGTGGCGGCTCCTGCGGACGCCCCTGGTCAACCTAAGGCTCCATGTCTCCATCCATAGCAGGCACGTCAGCAATATGCGGCATCTCCACCTCCCCAGCCTCGAGCAGTGCCTGGTGGACTATCGGTTGGGGTTCATAAATCTGTTGGTGTTCGTCAACAAACCGATGCCCGATATCCGGAAAGTTCACCGCAATCTTCATCCCTCTCATCGTCCTAAGATCTAAGAGCTCGTGTGGTGCTGGGGCCGGCATATCATCAAGGAATTGGTAATACAGACTGCAATGCTGGGCAATACGCGTGATAAACGCCCCTCCAATCAAACGGCTACGCCTTTGCCGTTTGCCGTACGAGGCGAAATACTCCGCCAGACAGCGATGGAGGGCGCACGGTGTGCCCGTATATAAGCAGTACAGAAAGAACAAATCCACCTTCGTGACCCACTCGTTGCTTTTGACACGCGCAGAGATCAACGTGGCAATGCAGCGGTGTATGTAGCGAACGAGTGGGTCGGGAATGTCAGAAACTCGGGCCTTCTTACCGAAAAGTCCAGGACATAGAGTGGGCCACCAAGCAAACAACTGATCATCAGGCATAGCCCAAATCGCGGTGGTATAGATGTCCTGAGCCAACTTATCATCGGTATAGAACCCGGTGGCAACATCAAACTGACGCAGCGACCAGTTTTGTCGCTGCCCGAACAAACAGAAAGATACCTCGGGAGGCGGTGCTTCCACGTTCGGATCGTCCATATCCGAATTGGGCCGGTCAGCCGGCCGTGGATGAAACACAAATGTGGACAGAAACTCCACCATCATGGTCCTATAAGATGGCCCAGCGGCCACCGAAAACATGCGATCCCACGGGGAATTCTCCCTGATCAAACCCCGGGCTCTCTCCTCCTCCCCGACCTCCCATAAAGCCTCCCATGACAACGCCCTCTGCCGACCCACCTTCATTTGTCGCAACCTGTTAAAACGTTTATACTCCCTAGAATTGTTCGGGTAGTCCATATAGGGAATACCCAAACAATCACCCCCGGCCATCTCATCGAATCTAGGCACCTGTATCGCACCAAACTCCTCCTCGTCTGACGACATATCTGCAAAAATTAATATATAATACGTGTCATATTATAAACTTTTTACAATTTTTATAAACTTGTAAGAAATTTCTAACAAATTAACATCTAAATAATCGACAAACCTCCACCACCACCACAACAACCATCACCACCACAACCACCACCACCACCACCACCACAACAACCACCACCAACACAGCCGCCTAACCACCACCACAGCCACCACCACACACGCCTAACCACCACCACAGCCGTCAATAACCACCACCACAACCACCACCACCACCGTCAAACCCCACCACCACCACAGCCGTCAATAACCACCACCACCACCGTCAAACCCCCACTGCCGTCAATCCCCCACCACCGTCAAACCCAACACCAACACTACCGTCAAACCCAACACCACCGGCCATAATTTAAAAAAAACAAAATAAACAAAGGAAAGATGAAATAATACACTAACCTTTTATGAAAATATGGACCGTATAGGTTGATACGTTCTAAGCCGAGCTATACGAGAGAGACAGTGTGTGTTTCTTGGTGTTTTAGTGTGTGGGGTTAAAAAGTTTTAGATCTATTCTCTATTTGGTCAAACCTGAAAAGTAGTTTTTGAATCAATGAGGGGCGTATAGGGCAAAAAGGGCGTATAGGAGTTGTTGTTAAAACGTATGAAATGTATAAAGGATTTACTAGAACCAATTTATCAGCTCCTATACAGGAGGATAAACTGGTTAAGGCTTGTGTATTCTATGCGAGTTGTGCGAGTTCGAATCCCAGGGGAGGCCGGTCCGATACAGAAGGACCCCTCTCTTTTTTATTTGACATTTTTTATTATTCATTTATTTATATTAAAGTTAATTCCTTTTAAAAATGGAAACCACCAGGGGAGGCTTTTTGGTCAATGAGACACTCATAAGGTGTCAACCAGGGGAGGCTTGTTGATCAATGAGACCTTATAGGAGTTATATATGGGTCTCATTGCCCTATACGGCTCATATGAAATTAATTTTTTTAACAATTTTATGTGGTAATTAAGGGTTTTTTATGTTATAAAACACCCTAATTAATATATTTTTTTTAAATTGTTGCATACACTATATTTCACGGATGTTACACCTTTGCCAAGTTAACAAATTCTTTTTCGTGAAGTTCTATTACTATCTACTAACGCCCTACCCTGTGTAATACGATACATGTACATTGTCACCCATTCATAGCTTCTATACGTCGGTGAGGTATTTCAAAGTCCATTTCGTACCGACATCGGACAATCATCCCGTTAACTTAGCAATAATAATAATAATAATAATTAATACGATGTACATTGTCACCCATTCATAGCTTCTATACGTCGGTGAGGTATTTCAAAGTCCATTTCGTCCCGGTAAACGGGTCGAGCCGGGGGTCGGGTACAGTCTTTGACCCATGACGATATATTATGAAATGAATTTTGTGTATTATAAAATGTCAAATTTTTTATTTATCAATTATTGTTATGTCTTTAATTAGTATTATAAAACGTCAACATTTTTTAATTAGTATTATAAAACTTCTACATTTTTTTAATCAAGTGTTATTATAAAACGTCAAATTCTCTATAATCCATAACGCAAATGTAAGTGAACATTCTTTGATAAAATAACACAAAACACAACACTTTCATACAAAATGTAATACAATACATAGCCGAAACCCTAAACCCTAAACCCTACACACTAAATCGCTAACTATTACATATTATTACTTAGATTCACACGAACCCGTTGTGTATCTGAATCAGGTTCTCAAACAAACCGTGAAATCGAACAGTTTCTTCGTACAACTGTGGCTAATGGAAATGCATGAAATATATGATGAAGAAGTTGATTCTCGATTTGATGAACCTGTTCTTTTGACAAACCCTTCATCTATTGAGATTTTAAATACACCGCATTCGAAGATCCCTGATTGAGGGAAACTTCTTCGAGCTAACCGCCGATATGTTATTTCAGTTATTTCTGTTGATTCAGTAATTCAACGTATTTTAGTTGGTTTCGAATATACCCAAAGAGATCTGAACCAACCGAAATCCACTTCCGAGACGATTCAAGTGAGTCCTCTGAAGCAACCGAAATCAGAGCGCGCCGCTTAAATCGGAGCACAAGTAGAGTAACGTTACCGATCAGTCCGTTGACAAGAAACTATTCGTGAATCTGGAATACGAACGCAGTTAAGCGTTTGAATCTGAAATATGAACGCAATGTACTTCTCCATAAGGATTACGCTACCACCACCGACAAAACACCGACTTTTGATATCCTGTAAATAAAACATACAATTATAGCATTAGACCCGACATCCAAAAATATATTGTTAAAAATAATAAATATAATAATAAAAATAACATATGCACATTTAAAAAAAACGATGATATAAGTCTAGACCCGGCAAACGTGTCGGGCCGGGGGTCGGGTAGGGTCACGCTACCACCAACACCACCACACTCGCCTAACCACCACCACAGCCACCACCACACCCGCCTAACCACCACCACCACTACCACCACACCCACCACCACACCCGCCTAACCACCACCACAACAACCACCACCACCACAGCCACCACCACACCCGTCGAACCACCACCACAACAATCACCACCACCACAGCCACCACCACACCCGCCGAACCACCACCACAACAATCACCACCACCACAGCCGTCAATCCCCACCACCACAACCAGCACCACCACCACCACAACCAGCACCACCACCACCACAACCACCACCACCACAGCCACCACCACTGCCACCAACACCACCACCACCACCACTACCACCACCACTGCCGTCAATCACAACTACCACCACCACCACTACCACCACCACTGCCGTCAATCACCACCGCCGTCATTCCCCACCAAAGTCAATCCCCCACCGCCGTCATTCCCCACCACAGTCAATCCCCCACCACCATCAAACCCAACACCACCGTCAAACCCAACACCACCACAAACGGCAGAAATAAAACCAAAAAATAAAAAAAAGGTTGAAGATTAAGCAATAAAATTTGGAATACAAACTAACCTTCATCGTGTGGTCCAGAGTTTGTCTTGTGAAAATCGTGTGGTCCAGAGCGTTTGTGTGTGTGTTCTTGGTGTTTTAGTGTGTGAGTTTTCAAATTTTAGATCTAGTTTACCCCTTTATTGAAGTTGGGAAAGTGTTTGTGTTCAATGAGAGTCGTATGGTTCAATGAGCAACTTATAGGAGTTGTGGGGTTTAAAGCGTATGAAGAGTATAAAGGATATACTATAACCAATTTATCAGCTCCTGTACAGGAGGATAAACTGGTTAAGGCTTGTGTGTTCTATGTGAAGTGTGCGAGTTCGAATCTGGGGGGAGGCCGGTCCGATATAGAAGGACCCCTCCCTTTTATATTTGACATTTTTTATTATTCAGTTATTTATATTAAAATTAATTCCTTTTATTAAAAAAACATATTTCATTTTTAAATCCCTTTATAACAATAGTAACAATAATAATTAATAATAACAATAAACAATAATAATAAACAATAATAATAATAATAATAATAATAATAATAATAACAACAACAACAATAATAATAATAATAATAACAACAATAATAAATAATAATAATAATAATAACATTAATAATAATAATAATAAATAATAACAATAATAATAATAATAATAATAAATAATAACAATAATAATTATAAACAATAATAATTATAATAATTTTAACAACAACAACAATAATAATAATAATAATAATAATAAACAATAATAATAACAATAACAACAATAAATAATAAATAATAATAATAACAATAACAACAATAACAACAATAAATAATAAATAATAAATAATAACAATAACAAACAATAATAACAATAACAACAATAAAGAATTTCACAAAAAAGAATTTTTGTTAACTTGGAAAAGGTGTTAGTAGATGTATCGTATTACACAGGGTATAGTAATAGAACTTCACGAAAAAGAATTTGTTAACTTGGCAAAGGTGTAACATCCGTGAAATATAGTGCAACAATTTTTAAAAAAAAAATATTAATTAGGGTGTTTTATATCATAAAAAACCGTTAATTACCAAATAAAATTGTTAAAAAAAATTAATTTCAAATGAGTCGTATAGGGCAATGAGACACATATACAACACCTATAAGGTGCTCATTGATCAATAAGCCTCCCACGGTTGACACCTTATAAGTGTCTCATTGACCAATAAGCCTCCCCTGTTGGTTTCCACTTTTAAAGTAGTTTTTGAATCAATGAGGGGCGTATAGGGCAAAAAGGGACGTATAGGAGTTGTTGTTAAAGCGTGTATAAAGGATATACAATAACCAATTTATCAGCTCATGTACAGGAGGATAAACTGGTTAAGGCTTGTGTGTTCTATGTGAAGTGTGCAAGTTCGAATCTGGGGGGAGGCCGGTCCGATACAGAAGGACCTCTCCCTTTTTTATTTGACATTTTTTATTATTAATTTAATTATATTAAAATTAATTCCTTTTACAAATAATAATAATAACAATAATAATAATAATAATAATAATAATAACAATAATAAATAATAATAATAATAATAATAATAATAACAATAATAATAACCTGTGTAATAATAACAATAATAATAATAATTATTGTTTATTATTATTATTGTTATTATTATTATTATTTATTATTTTTATTATTATTATTGTTATTATTATTATTTATAAAAGGAATTAATTTTAATATAAATAAATGAATAATAAAAAAATGTCAAATAAAATAGGGTGGGGTCCTTCTGTATCGGACCGGCCTCCCCCCAGATTCAAACTCGCACACTTCACATAGAACACACAAGCCTTAACCAGTTTATCCTCCTGTACAGGAGCTGATAAATTGATTATTGTATATCCTTTATACACGCTTTAACAACAACTCCTATACGCCCCTTTTTGCCCTATACGCCCCTCTTTGATTCAAAAACTACTTTAAAAGTGGAAACCACCAGAGGAGGCTTATTAGTAAATGAGACACTCATAAGGTGTCAACCAGGGGAGGCTTACTGATCAATGAGCACCTTATAGGTGTTGTATATGTGTCTCATTGCCCTATACGTCTCATTTGAAATTAATTTTTTAACAATTTTATGTGGTAATTAAGGGTTTTTTATGTTATAAAACACCCTAATTAATATATTTTTTTTAAATTGTTGCATACACTATATTTCACGGATGTTACACATTTGCCAAGTTAACATATTCTTTTTCGTGAAGTTCTATTACTATCTACTAACGCCCTACCCTGTGTAATACGATATATGTACATTGTCACCCATTCATAGCTTCTATACGTCGGTGAGGTATTTCAAAGTCCATTTCATACCGACATCGGACAATCATCCCGTTAACTTAGCAATAATAATAATAATAATAATAATAATAATAATAATAATAATAATAATAATAATAATAATAAAAATAATAATAATAATAATAATAGTAATAGTAATAATAATAATAATAGTAATAATAACAACAGTAATAATTAATAATAATAATAATAATAATAATTATAACAAATAATAATAATAATAATGATAATAATAATAAAACATATGCACATTTAAAAAAACGATGTTATATCTAGTCCCGGCAAACGGGTCGAGCCGGGGGTCGGGTACGGTCTTTGACCCATGACGATATTTTATGAAATGAATTTTGTGTATTATAAAATGTCAAATTTTTTATTTATCAATTATTATTATGACTTTAATTATTTTTCAGTTGTCATTTATTAACCATAACGCAATAAATACACGAAACATCGTTTTATATTAATAGACAAAACATGTCATTTTAATACAAAATGTAACGACTAAACCCTAAACCCTAAATCGCTAACTGTTACATATTCTTAAATTCTTGCAAACTATATCGGTTATTCAGATCTCTATTCGGTCACCATATTGTTGCTATCAAGTTTAAGGATGCGTTCCACGGTAAACGTGCTTTCCGCTTCCCCATTACCACATGAAGAACCTCCGACCTGATCTGGTGCTCCTTCGTTGTTGCAGAAGATATCTCAGTAACCGGTTCCACAGCATGAAGAACCAATCCGTGCAGAAGGAGTTCTCCCTCGAGGTTGCTGACGCAGAAGCATTGTCGTTGGTGGAGGTGGAAGAACATTCCAGTTCCCCCTCACAGTCACCGGTAAATATCTACTTCCACCGTCACAGACCGTGGGAGCAGAAGCATTGTCGTTGGTGGACGTTCCGGTGCATGAATCTGGAATACGAACGCAGTTAAGCATTTGAATCTGAAATATGAACGCAGTGTACTTCTCCATAAGGATTACGCTACCACCACCGTCAAAACACCGACTTTCGATATCCCGTTAATAAATCATACAATTATAGAATTAGACCCGACATCCGAAAATATATTGTTAAAAATAATAAATATAATAATAAAAATAACATATGCACATTTAAAAAAAATGATGATATAAGTCTAGACCCGGCAAACGTGTCGGGCAGGGGGTCGGGTAGGGTTACGCTACCACCAACACTACCACACCCGCCTACCCACCACCACTACCACCACAGCCACCACCACACCCGCCTAACCACCACCAACACCACCACCACTACCACCACAGCCACCACCACACCCGCCTAACCACCACCACCACTACCACCACAGCCACCACCACACCCGCCTAACCACCACCACAACAACCACCACCACCACCACCACAGCCACCACCACACCCGCCGAACCACCACCACAACAATCACCACAGCCGTCAATCCCCACCACCACAACCACCACCACCACAACCAGCACCACCACAACCACCACCACCACAGCCACCACCACCACCACCACCACCACCACTGCCGTCAATCACCACCGCCGTCATTCCCCACCAAAGTCAATCCCCCACCGCCGTCATTCCCCACCACAGTCAATCCCCCACCACCATCAAACCCAACACCACCGTCAAACCCAACACCACCACAAACGGCGGAAATAAAACCAAAAAATAAAAAAAGGTTGATGATTAAGCAATAAAATTTGGAATACAAACTAACCTTCATCGTGTGGTCCAGAGTTTGTCTTGTGAAAATCGTGTGGTCCAGAGCGTTTGTGTGTGTGTTCTTGGTGTTTTAGTGTGTGAGTTTTCAAATTTTAGATCTAGTTTACCCCTTTATTGAAGTTGGGAAAGTGTTTGTGTTCAATGAGAGTCGTATGGTTCAATGAGCAACTTATAGGAGTTGTTGGGTTTAAAGCGTATGAAGTGTATAAAGGATATACTATAACCAATTTATCAGCTCCTGTACAGGAGGATAAACTGGTTAAGGCTTGTGTGTTCTATGTGAAGTGTGCGAGTTCGAATCTGGGGGGAGGCCGGTCCGATACAGAAGGACCCCTCCCTTTTTTATTTGACATTTTTTAGTATTCATTTATTTATATTAAAATTAATTCCTTTTATTAAAAAAAACAGATTTCATTTTTAAATCCCTTTATAACAATAGTAACAATAATAATTAATAATAACAATAATAAATAATAATAAACAATAATAATAATAACAACAACAACAATAATAAATAACAATAATAATAACAATAATAATAATAATAATAATAAATAATAACAATAATAATAAGAATAAATAATAACAATAATAATAATAAACAATAACAATTATAATAATTTTAACAACAACAATAATAATAACAATAATAATAATAAACAATAATAATAACAATAACAACAATAAATAATAAATAATAGTAATAACAATAACAACAATAAATAATAAATAATAAATAATAATAACAAACAATAATAACAATAACAACAATAAAGAATTTCACGAAAAAGAATTTTTGTTAACTTGGAAAACGTGTTACTAGATGTATCGTATTACACAGGGTAGGGCGTTAGTAGATAGTAATAGAACTTCACGAAAAAGAATTTGTTAACTTGGCAAAGGTGTAACATCCGTGAAATATAGTGCAACAATTTAAAAAAAAATTAATTAGGGTGTTTTATAACATAAAAAACCCTTAATTACCACATAAAATTGTTAAAAAAAATAATTTCAAATGAGTCGTATAGGGCAACGAGACACATATACAACACCTATAAGGTGCTCATTGATCAATAAGCCTCTCCTAGTTGACACCTTATGAGTGTCTCATTGACCAATAAGTCTCCCCTAGTGGTTTCCACTTTTAAAGTAGTTTTTGAATCAACGAGGGGTGTATAGGGCAAAAAGGGGCGTATAGGAGTTGTTGTTAAAGCGTGTATAAAGGATATACAATAACCAATTTATCAGCTCATGTACAGGAGGATAAACTGGTTAAGGCTTGTGTGTTCTATGTGAATTGTGCGAGTTCGAATCTGGGGGAGGCCAGTCCGATACAGAAGGACCCCTCCCTTTTTTATTTGACATTTTTTTATTATTAATTTATTTATATTAAAATTAATTCCTTTTATAAATAATAATAATAACAATAATAATAATAATAATAACAATAATAAATAATAATAATAATAATAATAATAACAATAATAAACAATAATAATAACCTGTGTAATAATAACAATAATAATAATAATTATTGTTTATTATTATTATTGTTATTATTATTATTATTATTTATTATTGTTATTATTATTATTGTTATTATTATTATTTATAAAAGGAATTAATTTTAATATAAATAAATGAATAATAAAAAAATGTCAAATAAAATAGGGTGGGGTCCTTCTGTATCGGACCGGCCTCCCCCCAGATTCGAACTCGCACACTTCACATAGAACACACAAGCCTTAACCAGTTTATCTTCCTGTACTGGAGCTGATAAATTGGTTATTGTATATCCTTTATATACGCTTTAACAACAACTCCTATACGCCCCTTTTTGCCCTATACGCCCCTCATTGATTCAAAAACTACTTTAAAAGTGGAAACCACCAGGGGAGGCTTACTGGTCAATGAGACACTCATAAGGTGTCAACCAGGGGAGGCTTATTGATCAATGAGCACCTTATAGGTGTTGTATATGTGTCTCATTGCCCTATACGTCTCATTTGAAATTAATTTTTTAACAATTTTATGTGGTAATTAAGGGTTTTTTATGTTATAAAACACCCTAATTAATATATTTTTTTTAAAAATTGTTGCATACACTATATTTCACGGATGTTACACATTTGCCAAGTTAACAAATTCTTTTTCGTGAAGTTCTATTACTATCTACTAACGCCCTACCCTGTGTAATACGATACATGTACATTGTCACCCATTCATAGCTTCTATACGTCGGTGAGGTATTTCAAAGTCCATTTCGTACCGACATCGGACAATCATCCCGTTAACTTAGCAATAATAATAATAATAATAATAATAATAATAATAATAATAAAAATAATAATAATAATAGTAATAGTAATAATAATAATAATAGTAATAATAACAACAGTAATAATTAATAATAATAATAAAACATATGCACATTTTAAAAAACGATGTTATATCTAGTCCCGGCAAACGGGTCGGGTACGGTCTTTGACCCATGACGATATTTTATGAAATGAATTTTGTGTATTATAAAATGTCAAATTTTTTATTTATCAATTATTATTATGACTTTAATTATTTTTCACTTGTCATTTATTAACCATAACGCAATAAATACACGAAACATCGTTTTATATTAATAGACAAAGCATGTCATTTTAATACAAAATGTAACGACTAAACCCTAAACCATAAATCGCTAACTGTTACATATTCTTAAATTCTTGCAAACTGTATCGGTTATTCAGATCTCTATTCGGTCACCATATTGTTGCTATCAAGTTTAAGGATGCGTTCCACGGTAAACGTGCTTTCCGCTTCCCCATTACCACATGAAGAACCTCCGACCTGATCTGGTGCTCCCTCGTTGTTGCAGAAGATATCTCAGTAACCGGTTCCAGAGCATGAAGAACCAATCCGTACAGAAGGAGTTCTCCCTCGAGGTTGCTGACGCAGAAGCATTGTCGTTGGTGGAGGTGGAAGAACATTCCAGTTCACCCTCACAGTCACCGGTAAATATCTACTTCCACCGTCACAGACTGTGGGTGCAGAAGCATTGTCGTTGGTGGACGTTCTGGTGCATGAATCTGGAATACGAACGCAGTTAAACGTTTGAATCTGAAATATGAACGCAGTGTACTTCTCCATAAGGATTACGCTACCACCACCGTCAAAACACCGACTTTCGATATCTCGTTAATAAAACATACAATTATAGCATTAGACCCGACATCCGAATATATATTGTTAAAAATAATAAATATAATAATAAAAATAACATATGCACATTTAAAAAAAACGATGATATAAGTCTAGACCCGGCAAACGTGTCGGGCCGGGGGTCGGGTAGGGTTACGCTACCACCAACACCACCACACCCGCCTACCCACCACCACCACCACTACCACCACAGCCACCACCACACCCGCCTAACCACCACCACCACAGCCACCACCACACCCGCCTAACCACCACCACCACACCCGCCTAACCACCACCACCACCACTACCACCACAACCACCACCACACCCGCCTAACCACCACCACAACAACCACCACCACCACCACAGCCACCACCACGGCCACCACCACACCCGCCGAACCACCACCACAACAATCACCACCACCACAGCCGTCAATCCCCACCACCACAACCACCACCACCACAACCAGCACCACCACCACCACCACAACCACCACCACCACAGCCACCACCACCACCACCACCACCACTACCACCACTACTGCCGTCAATCACCACCGCCATCATTCCCCACCAAAGTCAATCCCCCACCGCCGTCATTCCCCACCACAGTCAATCCCCCACCACCATCAAACCCAACACCACCGTCAAACCCAACACCACCACAAACGGCGGAAATAAAACCAAAAAATAAAAAAAGGTTGAAGATTAAGCAATAAAATTTGGAATACAAACTAACCTTCATCGTGTGGTCCAGAGTTTGTCTTGTGAAAATCGTGTGGTCCAGAGCGTTTGTGTGTGTGTTCTTGGTGTTTTAGTGTGTGATTTTTCAAATTTTAGATCTAGTTTACCCCTTTATTGAAGTTGGGAAAGTGTTTGTGTTCAATGAGAGTCGTATGGTTCAATGAGCAACTTATAGGAGTTGTTGGGTTTAAAGCGTATGAAGTGTATAACGGATATACTATAACCAATTTATCAGCTTCTGTTCAGGAGGATAAACTGGTTAAGGCTTGTGTGTTCTATGTGAAGTGTGCGAGTTCGAATCTGGCGGGAGGCCGGTCCGATACAGAAGGACCCCTCCGTTTTTTATTTGACATTTTTTATTATTCATTTATTTATATTAAAATTAATTCCTTTTATTAAAAAAAACAGATTTCATTTTTAAATCCCTTTATAACAATAGTAACAATAATAATTAATAATAACAATAATAAATAATAATAAATGTTAATAATAATAACAACAACAACAATAATAATAATAACAACAATAAATAATAATAATAATAATAACAATAATAATAACAATAATAATAATAAATAATAACAATAATAATAATAATAATAATAATAAATAATAACAATAATAATAATAATAATAAACAATAATAATTATAATAATTTTAACAACAACAATAACAATACTAATAATAATAATAAACAATAATAATAACAATAACAACAATAAATAATAAATAATAATAATAACAATAACAACAATAACAACAATAAATAATAAATAATAAATAATAATAACAAACAATAATAACAATAACAACAATAAAGAATTTCACGAAAAAGAATTTTTGTTAACTTGGAAAAGGTGTTAGTATATGTATCGTATTACACAGGGTAGGGCGTTAGTAGATAGTAATAGAACTTCACTAAAAAGAATTTGTTAACTTGGCAAAGGTGTAACATCCGTGAACTATAGTGCATCAATTATAAAAAAAATATTAATTAGGGTGTTTTATAACATAAAAAACCCTTAATTACCACATAAAATTGTAAAAAAAAATTAATTTCAAATGAGTCGTATAGGGCAATGAGACACATATACAACACCTATAAGGTGCTCATTGATCAATAAGCCTCCCCTGGTTGACACCTTATGAGTGTCTCATTGACCAATAAGCCTCCCCTGGTGGTTTCCACTTTTAAAGTAGTTTTTGAATCAATGAGGGGCGTATAAGGCAAAAATGGGCGTATAGGAGCTGTTGTTAAAGCGTGTATAAAGGATATACAATAACCAATTTATCAGCTCATGTACAGGAGGATAAACTGGTTAAGGCTTGTGTGTTCTATGTGAAGTGTGCGAGTTCGAATCTGGGGGGAGGCCGGTCCGATACAGAAGGACCCCTCCCTTTTTTATTTGACATTTTTTTATTAATAATTTATTTATATTAAAATTAATTCCTTTTATAAATAATAATAATAACAATAATAATAATAATAACAATAATAAATAATAATAATAACAATAATAAACAATAATAATAACCTGTGTAATAATAACAATAATAATAATAATAATAATTATTATTGTTGTTTATTATTATTATTATTATTATTATTTATTATTGTTATTATTATTATTGTTATTATTATTATTTATAAAAGGAATTAATTTTAATATAAATAAATGAATAATAAAAAATGTCAAATAAAATGGGGTGGGGTCCTTCTGTATCGGACCGGCCTACCCCTAGATTCGAACTCGCATACTTCACATAGAACACACAAGCCTTAACCAGTTTATCCTCCTGTACAGGAGCTGATAAATTGGTTATTGTATATCCTTTATACACGCTTTAACAACAACTCCTATACGCCCCTTTTTGCCCTATACGCCCCTCATTGATTCAAAAACTACTTTAAAAGTGGAAACCACCAGGGGAGGCTTATTGGTCAATGAGACACTCATAAGGTGTCAACCAGGGGAGGCTTATTGATCAATGAGCACCTTATAGGTGTTGTATATGTGTCTCATTTCCCTATACGTCTCATTTGAAATTAATTTTTTAACAATTTTATGTGGTAATTAAGGGTTTTTTATGTTATAAAACACCCTAATTAATATATTTTTTTTAAAAATTGTTGCATACACTATATTTCACGGATGTTACACATTTGCCAAGTTAACAAATTCTTTTTCGTGAAGTTCTATTACTATCTACTAACGCCCTACCCTGTGTAATACGATACATGTACATTGTCACCCATTCATAGCTTCTATACGTCGGTGAGGTATTTCAAAGTCCATTTCGTACCGACATCGGACAATCATCCCGTTAACTTAGCAATAATAATAATAATAATAATAATAATAATAATAATAATAATAATAATAATAATAATAGTAATAGTAATAATAATAATAACAATAACAGTAATAATAACAACAGTAATAATTAATGATAATAATAATAAAAATTATAACAAATAATAATAATAATAATAATAATAATAATAATAATAATAAAACATATGCACATTTAAAAAAACGATGTTATATCTAGTCCCGGCAAACGGATCGGGTCGGGGGTCGGGTACGGTCTTTGACCCATGACGATATTTTATGAAATGAATTTTGTGTATTATAAAATGTCAAATTTTTTATTTATCAATTATTATTATGACTTTAATTATTTTTCACTTGTCATTTATTAACCATAACGCAATAAATACACGAAACATCGTTTTATATTAATAGACAAAACATTTCATTTTAATACAAAATGTAACGGCTAAACCCTAAATCGCTAACTGTTACATATTCTTAAATTCTTGCAAATTGTATTGGTTATTCAGATCTCTATTCGGTCACCATATTGTTGCTATCAAGTTTAAGGATGCGTTCCACGGTAAACGTGCTTTCCGCTTCCCCATTACCACATGAAGAACCTCCGACCTGATCTGGTGCTCCCTCGTTGTTGCAGAAGATATCTCAGTAACCGGTTCCACAGCATGAAGAACCAATCCGTACAGAAGGAGTTCTCCCTCGAGGTTGTAACGCCTCGTATTTCCGTAATCTCATGTTTTTTATAAAATTCATGTTTGGTTTCTATTTTTAGAACCACAGTCGAAATCGAATTGAAAAACGGATTAAAAATGATGAACGACACATTTTACGCGATTTTTACCGTAAGCGACGAACAGGCGCGTCAAACGCGACGACCGACACTGTTTTACATCTTATTTTAAAAACAATAATCTACGACATTTTTACGACGTTCGGGGTTTGAAAATGAGTTCGTAGAAAAATTCGGGCCACCTAAACACGAGGATTGGGCTTGTGGGCCTCGGGCCCAAGCCCAAAGCCCACTAGACTAACCCTACCTATATAAAGGTAGTATAACCCTAATCCTTATTTTTTTGCCAGCCATAAACCCTCTTGCCCCTCTCAAAAATTCTTGTCTGCAGAATCTCAACTACACACATGAAGGTTCATCTTCCCCAACACAAATACCAGCTCCTTCCCACTCTCACGTTCCATCTCTCTCATACGCACATGAATAACACCCCTCTTCTCCGACCACGCACGAACAACCTCCACCCCTCGCTCACCTCTCTCTATCTTCAGCAGCAACCGACACCACTTTTGGTGGCGGCAGCGTCGGTTTTCCGGCAATAACGACGAACGGAGATGGTGACAAACGGGCTTCACCCTCTCGATTCAGAGCTAGTTCGAGCTTTTGTCGACTTCAGTTCAACTCGGTTCCGGGTTGGGTCAACAGTGGTGGTGTTTGGACTTCCGGCTTCGATGACATAGACGGTGGTTCAGCTCTCAGACGATTCGGGTTGATTCCGGTTTGATTTCGAGTTCAGATTGTTCCGGTTTCGGTTGATGCGGGTCTCGGTTCCACAGGTTCATGTTATCTTTGATTGGTTTGAGTTTTGGTTTGTTTGGTTTTGGCTCGGGTCTACAACGAACAACAGAGCCCGATGCGCGACGGTAGCCGACGTCGGCAGTGGAGTCGGCTCAGCTGGGGTTTCGGTTCGAGTTTGAGTTTAGTGTTCACTCCAATCAGACTATCAGGTCAGTTTCAAGTTTCTGTTCGGTTCATTTTGATTTATTCGGTTCTCATTCGGTCCATTTTAATCCGGGTTCGTTTCAGATTTGGTTCGGGTTTTGTCGGGTCAACCGTGGTCAACAACAGTCAACACAACATGTTGACTGGTCAAACAGTCAAATCGGTCAGATGCGATGTTCGGTAAATTCTAACGTCTTGAAGTTCGTCATATTCTTTATGTTAACGATATTTTATAAACGCGAGCCTCGGTGTTTTAATGACGCGAATATTAGTTATATTGTTTTGGATTTAGTTATTGTTTTAGTCGCGGAACCGGCTCTATATAACATGTAACAACTGTTTACATATCCATTGTATCGACAACTTGTAATATATAACATTGATTACTTATTGAATTTTGACAATTTATCGACAACTTGTGTTGTCGGGATCGTCCAAAAACAGAGGAAACTCTGCCCATTTTTTTTGTAAAAAATCGGTAAAACGAAATGTGTTAAACTCTTGAAGCGAAACCTATCAATTCGCTTACTTCTTATAAAAATAGATATAAATGAACATTTATTTTGACGATACTTCCATAATATTTTTCGATAAACTTAATTTAGATTATTACTTAAACTATATAAAATATATATATGTAAAAATATTTATATACTTATCGATCGACTAGATATACTTCAGTTTTCACTTCAAATCTACCGTCGTAATTCCGTTTACTCATGCACCATCGTTTGCCCATTTAGGGTGACCTCGGTGTTCCATCCTCCTGATCTTACGCTCGTCAACACTTGGATAATCGGAAGACTTAGCAATTATGTGAGTATACTCGTAACCCCTTTTTTTATGATTACCACTTTTGGGGTGTAACATGTTTAACTATTAAAATACACTCAAACTCATTCTTTATGCAATACACAAAACAATCCTTATACATGAATGCTATGTTATGATACTTGATGCTTATGTGGGTCATACTTATGTAATATGTTTTAGTCATTAGCTTTCACGAGCCTCCATTTGACATGTATAGCGCTATAGGATTAACGACCCGCCCGTAAACTTGAGGTTATGTCATGAGCATGTTGCGTTTCCTTGGTTTGATATGTTAGACACATGCCATATTTATTGTTTATCTTGAATCACATGCTTGCTATGAGGAATTGTTTAAAACTTATCTTTTGTTATGTACGTACCAAACTTGTATACTCGCCATTGCTTTTGCATTGAACTTTATTTTAAACATGTTACAGGTTGAGGATGATGATGCTATGAAATGAAGTAGCGTTGATGCCTAGATACACATATAGATGTTTAGGTTTAATCGTTGTATCAACTTTGATTATGTAGTATTGTATTTCCCTTGAACTTGATGTTATTTGATTTCCTTGTAATGTATACAAATGAATTATGAAATGAAATCGGTTTATTAAATATTGTCATAAATAGCGTTATGATGTCTCTAGCAATCTTCACACTTCGTCTCATCCCGATGTTTCCGCCATTGGTTGGGGTGTGACAGAGGTTGCTGACGCAGAAGCATTGTCATTGGTGGAGGTGGAAGAGCATTCCAGTTCACCCTCACAGTCACCGGTAAATATCTACTTCCACCGTCACAGACTGTGGGTGCAGAAGCATTGTCGTTGGTGGACGTTCCGGTGCATGAATCTGGAATACGAACGCAGTTAAGCGTTTGAATCTGAAATATGAACGCAGTGTACTTCTCCATAAGGATTACGCTACCACCACCGTCAAAACACCGACTTTCGATATCCCGTTAAAAAAACATACAATTATAGCATTAGACCCGACATCCGAAAATATATTGTTAAAAATAATAAATATCATAATAAAAATAACATATGCACATTTAAAAAAAGGATGATATAAGTCTAGACCCGGCAAACGTGTCGGACCGGGGGTCGGGTAGGGTTACGCTACCACCAACACCACCACACCCGCCTACCCACCACAGCCACCACCACACCCGCCTAACCACCACCACCACCACTACCACCACAGCCACCACCACACCCGCCTAACCACCACCACAACAACCACCACCACAGCCACGACCACACCTGCCGAACCACCACCACAACAATCACCACCACCACAGCCGTCAATCCCCACCACCACAACCACCACCACCACAACCACCACCACCACCACCACCACAACCACCACCACCACAGCCACCACCACAGCCACCACCACCACTACCACCACCACCACTGCCGTCAATCACCACCGCCGTCATTCCCCACCAAAGTCAATCCCCCACCGCCATCATTCCCCACCACAGTCAATCCCCCACCACCATCAAACCCAACACCACCGTCAAACCCAACACCACCACAAACGGCGGAAATAAAACCAAAAAATAAAAAAAGGTTGGAGATTAAGCAATAAAATTTGGAATACAAACTAACCTTCATCGTGTGGTCCAGAGTTTGTCTTGTGAAAATCGTGTGGTCCAGAGCATTTGTGTGTGTGTTCTTGGTGTTTTAGTGTGTGAGTTTTCAAATTTTAGATCTAGTTTACCCCTTTATTGAAGTTGGAAAAGTGTTTGTGTTCAATGAGAGCCGTATGGTTCAATGAGAAACTTATAGGAGTTGTTGGGTTTAAAGCGTATGAAGTGTATAAACGATATACTATAACCAATTTATCAACTCTTGTACAGGAGGATAAACTGGTTAAGGCTTGTGTGTTCTATGCGAAATGTGCGAGTTCGAATCTCGTGGGAGGCCGGTCCGATACAGAAGGACCCCTCCCTTTTTTGAATCAATGAGGGGCGTATAGGGCAATAAGGGGCGGATAGATTTTTGAATCAATGAGGGGCTTATGAAGTGTATATATACTAAGGGTGCGAGTTCGAAACCTGGGGGAGGCCGGTCCGATACAGAAGGACCCCTCCCTTTTTTATTTGTGTAATTCTAATTTTTTTTATTATTCATTTATTTATATTAAAATTAATTCCTTTTATTAAAAAAAAACAGATTTCATTTTTAGTTTGAGTCAACAATTTTAAATCCCTTTAAAACAATAGTTTTCTTTTATTTTGTACTCTTTTCTTTTAAATGAAGCACTTTAATTAAAAAAATTATAAAAAAATTGTTGCGTACACTATATTTGACGGATGTTACAATATATTTAAATTATAATAAAGAGAAACATTAATAAGTTCGTTGCGTACACTATGTTTCACGGATGCTACACCTAACACAAGTCAATAACTTCTTTTTGTCGAGTTCTATTACTACGTAGTAACGCCCTACCCTGTGCAATACGAGACATGTACATTGTCTCCCATTCCATAGCTTCCATACTTCGGTATATATTCCAAAGTCCATTTGGTACTGGCACCGGGCTATCATCCGCTAACTTAACCATGATGAAATGGCTATCTTCGACATGAGCAATCGTTAAAATGGAATGGTTCGGGTAAACCTGCGGTCCATCGAACATCGGGAAGTAAGTTTGACAAACACCGTTGCTTAAATGTTGAACAAACACCCCAAATTTTTGAGCCACCAACAACCCTATGTAGGGCAACCACATCCAGCATGCCATAGGTGCAGGTTCAACATTTAACCAATTTATCGATCGATACACATTTTCGTAACATCCCTTGTCCAATGATTCGAGTATATGCCCCCAACGTATTCTGTTAATGACATCTCGTCGAGTAGCTCTTGGCGGACCCACTTCCACTCTTTCTGGTCATACCCCAAACCCATAGCTATGGATCGAAACCCACAGTTACCGTCCGGCTGGGCATCTTCGATATGTGTTATGTATCTCCGATAGCTAGATGGAAGCCAATCCTTAAAACGCTCGATCACGTTTTTGTACCTATAATTGGCAAAAAATAAAAAACTAAAAAATATTAAAAAATAAAAAATTGAAAAAGAATTCTAAATATATGTATGTATATACGTATCTATCTGTGCCCGGCCAACCGTGGAAAGTCTTTATCTATAATTGGAAGTGTGTTTTTTTCTTCTTTGGTTTTCTTTGAACGACTACGTCGCACATTTGGCTTTTGAGTGTAGTCGTTCCTCTGTGATTCGGGTTGTTTATCTTTATTCTTTTGTTGTTTTACTTTCGTAGTTGGGCGACCCCTAGTATCTTGTTGTACCTCAGGCGGTTGATGGTCAGTCATACTTGGATTCAACACCGCTTTCATCTTCGACAACATACTTTTTAACACTAGAGGTGGCTGCGTATGTAGTTGTTGTGTGAGGTTATCCATTTCCGCCTGAATACTACACTTGTCTTGATTAAGTTCTTCTGTCGAAAAATCAAGTTTTGTCCAGAATTTATCTATCGCGGCAAGTGGAATTTTGCAACCTGTTTTTCAAGAATCATTGTTAAAACATGAAGTATATAATGATGATTATATTCTATGGATCGAAGCATATCTTATAGTTGTTATGTTACCTGTATTTTCCCACCACTCCATCTGACAAGCACAAGGCAACCCACAACCCGTAGAAAGCTGGTGGCCACAAGTCCCCCCTCCTGCCCTCAACGCATTTAGCTTCTTCCTCTCGACAACCAATAACTCTAAGGCTTTTTGGGAAACATTACCACGTAGGTTGTTAAAAAATGGAAATCTGTGGTCCCCCATTTGCACGGACCTGCTCTCCTGAAAACTAAGTTTTATTTGTATCTTTTATGACTCTACAACTTTGCCAACAAGACACACAAGTCTATGGAGCGAGTTGTTTGGCCCTTTAATGTATCTCTTAAACTTAGAATGCTAGCTTTCAACTCTGTTGGTTGTATGTTGACCAAAATTGGGGACTGTGTTAGTCCAAGCTGAAACGAACTTTTCTTTATAATCTTTCAGCCACACATCATACAAATAATCCAGAACATCTGAAAAAAAATTAAATACAATGATTTGTAATGTTTGTATGTATATATGTTTGGATGAATGTATGTAAACTAATATAATATGTACCTGATCGTCTGTCGTTAACCAGTCGCGTGAAAAGCCGCTGAAAGTTATAATTGTATATCGTCGGAATGGGAGAATTACACAGTCGAGACCAAGAAAGCTTGAATATTTTCCAGTCTTCATCCGTAAATTTTGCCCGACAGTGTTTTAGAATATTCTGTGAGATGTGCCACCTACATAGCAATTTGGAAGCTTTTGGGAATACTTTATCGCAAGCATTAATCAAAGCTTGATCCCTATCTGTTACAATTACACGTGGCTCCATGCAATCTACCAACAATTCTTTGAGCTTCTCCAGGACCCATAAGAAGTTATCTTTTTTTTCTTTAGAGACAAACACATGAGCCACACAAAAAGACTTGTGTGTCGATGTCACACCCACAACTTGAATAAACAGAAGCTTATACTCATTCGTCTTGTAGGTAGCATCAATCATCAACACATGTGGGAATGCATGCCACATGTTGTACGAGTCCGGATGAACGAAAAAAACCTCCTCGACCTCGTTTTTGGAGGGATTCACTCTGGTGAAATAAACGTACCTTTCTTCTTGCAACATGCTCTCCAATATCTGCATTGGAGTTTGATCGCCGTACATTTTTCGTTTAATCTTTTTAATCACGTTTTGTACATCTTGTAGAATGCACACGCTATGTGGGTACTGATTTCTTATGGTTAAATGTATATTTGTAGGCTCCATGTTTTGCAGATAAAGTCTCTCCACCAGTGATTCTCTGTCCGGGGTCAGCCTTCTAGCAAACGCGTGGCCCTCGAGAAATTCAGCAGGCTCATGGTTGTGAATGTTTTTCTTCTCCACAAGGCTCCAACTACCACTACTTGAGTCTAGTTTCCCTATCAGACTAAAAGGACAGCCAACCTTTTTGCTACCGGAACGCCGAACGGATGCTTTACTTTTGGGTTCGCCGCCACGATCGCATTGCAACCATATCTTCACTGTCCTTGCTGATGCACCTTCGCCTTTTTTCCTCGTTCGTTGGGTGACAATGACGTAACCTTTCGCAACTTCTCTTTTGTATACCCAATTCTTCAATTCTTCAAGTGACCCAAATACCTCAAAAAAAAGGTTCATTAGAAATCCACATAAATGAAATTAATATATTAATTTATCAAAAAAACAATAAAAAAACTCGGGTTCAACATCGGGTTCGGGTTAATATTTATGACACATTTTAGGGTTTGTATGAAATTTCGTGTCATACATTTTCTATTTTTAATCAGTATACATGCCTCGTTCGTGTTCGTTCGGTTCATTTACAAGCCTAAGTAATCTATTTTTAACAAAATATTTCACCAGAACATATATAATATTTCACCAAAATGATAACGAAATCGGGTTAATATGTATGACATAATTTCGGGTCGGGTTCGGGTTAAGGTCGGGATGGGTCAAACATTTTCTAGATTTCTCCTACCTAATAAAAATTATGTACATACGAATAACACGTATACAAAATCATTTTATCCACTCTAAAATTATATCAACATTATGTAACACGAATAACACGTAATTGACGGTTATGTCATACCTTTTTTGTTTTTTTCTCGTCATTAGCACATTCCTCGTTAGCAGGTTCCTCGTTAGCATGCTCGTCGTCGTGAACACCTTCCTCGTTAGCAGGTTCGTCGTCGTCAACATCCTCCTCAAAGTACATTACACCTTCCTCGATTTCGTTATCATTTTCCTCAAAGTCCTTAGCACATTCCTCGACTTCGTTATCATTTTCCTCAAAGTCGTTAGCACCTTCTTCGACTTCTTTATCATTTTTCTCATACTCCTTAGCACCTTCCTCATACTCTAACTTGTGTTTGTTTTCCGTATACGAATGGTAAGTCCCGTATTCGTGTGGCGGATAACTTTAGGCAATATTGTAAGATGGTTCCCCCTCCTCTATAAACACCTGGTTCAAGTCAGGTAACGTGGGTCGCACACCCCCGTCATCACAACGAGGCACGGACACAACCTCCTCCTCACCTCGATCAACGCCGGATAACCAAACGCTTTCGGAGACATACGACTGGTTCGAATCTTCGCCAAAAATATTACCAATGCCCCAAAACGACATCTTTATGCTTCACGGTCTCAACCAAATTTTTTAGTTAAGAATCTTCAGGAGTTCAGTCGGAATTTTGCGAGTTTGAAAAAATTTGGAAGCCATAAATCCCGTATGCTTGGGTAAACAAACATTTTTGCTCGATAAGGGTCGTATAGGTCGATAAGGGTCATATGGGTCACTTTCACGCTTTTTCAGACTGAACTCCTTTCATGTCAGTAATTATACCTTAAATTCATCAAAAGTCGTGCCGATAAGCCTCTCATTGCTCAATGAGAGGCGTATAGGGTTTAATGCTCCAACTACCACAACCTTATATGCCTCTCATAGGGCAATGAGAGGCTTATCAAAACACTTTTTCTGACACATTAATTGCTTTCACACTATATACGCCCCTTATTGCCCTATATGCCACCTCTGGGTGTGTGCACACAAAAAGGGGGGTGTGTCAATACCCTCACCCTTACTATAATCAAAATGAATGAAATAAGAAAAGCCCAAATGAATACCTTCCTGGATCATAGACACGTGTCTCTAATTCAAAATGATGAGGACCGGTACTAATGTGAAATGTTGAATTTAAAGGGGCTAATCCAAAAAGTATAGCTCCTTTTGTTGGATATATTGAACAATTTAAGAGGTCATTTAATATCGAGCGTATATTAACTCATATTTTTTCTATTTGTTTCAATTGTAATTACAATAGCTTTTTTACTTTTAACACTCTTAAAAAAAATTCTAAACCTTCTCTCTCTCTAGACCCGCCGAAACCCTAGGTTTTGCTTGACGATGAAGATGGAAATGGATTAGTGTGCGAGGTTTAATCGTCTCGCATACTGGTATAGCGATTCTAGATCTTGTAAGTGCAGTATCCGGTGACTGAAGTTATCAGTGTCAGACAGAACTGATAGCAACAGTTGAGGGGAGTCTGTAAGTGCAGTTCCTGCCGGGTAAATGTGCTTTATCAGTTCTGGTCTACGGTCAACAAAGTCAAAGCCAAGTCAAGAATTCAGAAGGTTTATCAGTTCTGAGTTTATGATGTTAAACTCAGAATATGTTGATTATTATTGTTGTCCGAATTATTTGTTTTGTATCCCGGACAATATGTTTTGTCCAGGTTTAGTCCCTAGTCTATATATATGTGTTGTATAGGGTAGATTAGGGCAACCCTTTAGAGCTTGTTGCATCTCTCACAAATCCCAGCCATTCTCCATCAGTGTGTGAATTCTAGAGAGAGGGGGATACTATGTATTAGTGAGAGAAAGCTCGGTTTAGATCTTTGTGATCTAAACCAGCTTGTAGATGATGTATACTCTTTTGGTTTGTAATCTGTGATGACTGATTCATTAATAAAGAGATTCATCTTCTACATCTTTCTATCTTGTTCATATTTTGATGTTTCGAGTCTTGAATCAAGTGCAATGTTGATGTTCGTCATCGATCTGGTGCTTTAACAGTCTGTAAGTGAAGTTCCTGCCGGGTAACTGTGCTTTATCAGTTCTGGTCTACGGTCAACAAAGTCAAAGCCAAGTCAAGAATTCGGAAGCTTTATCAGTTCTGAGATTATGATGTTAAACTCAAAATATGTTGATTATTATTGTTGTCCGAATTATTTTTTTTGTATCCCGGACAATATGTTTTGTCCGGGTTTAGTCCCTAGTCTATATATATATGTGTTGTATAGGGTAGATTAGGGCAACCCTTTAGAGCTTGGTGCATCTCTCACAAATCCCAACTATTCTCCATCAGTGTGTGAATTCTAAAGAGAGAGGGATACTATGTGTTAGTCAGAGAAAGCTTGGTTTAGATCTTTGTGATCTAAATCAGCTTGTAGATTATGTATACTCTATTGGTTTGTAATCTGTGATGACTGATTCATTAATAAAGAGATTCATCTTCTACATCTTTCTATCTTGTTCATATTTTGATGTTTCGCGTCTTGAATCAAGTGCAATGTTGATGTTCGTCATCGATCCGGTGCTTTAATAGTGGTATCAGAGCATGGTTACCGATTCAGAATGGTCTAACTGCCTTCCAAATCACCATTGCTCTTGATTTGATGTTTGTTTCGGCCAAACATCTTGAAGACGTGAAGTTTCTGCATAAAACTTGAAGAAAATGAAGCTGTTCGTCGGTTGTGAGGGTTTTTTCTTGTTTTCCAAGTTGTTGCAGTCTAGGGTTTTGATCTGAAAAAGGATATGTCTGGATTTATGTGTTATACCTGTCCGAGTTAATCTATCAACATCCAGTCCGAGTTTCTTTATTCATATGTTCAGTGTTTGTGCTTCCGGATTATTGTTGAACTTGTGTGAAGTCACACTTGTGAGATATCCTGAAGCACCTCTTGTCCGGATTAACATAGAGGTCAGGGTTTACACATTCAGGGTTTACACCTTTTAAAATATTCCAACTTTGTTTGCAACATTGTCGGATTTTAAAAGGAATTTCTCATAGTTTATTAGTTAAAAACCATCAATCCAAGTTTATTCTTATAAACATTCAATCCGAGTTTTTCTTTCTTGAGACATTCCGAGTTTGTCTCTTTTTGTTTGGTCCGTATTTACCTTCAGTTATCCGTATTTAAATTAGACCCGAGTTTGTGTTTAGAAATCATTCAGAGTTTCAGCAAGTCAGAGTTTAAAATTATTGTCCATCAGAGTTTAGTTTGACTTCTCAAGGAAGTTCCGAGTTCAGTGTTAATGTTCAGAACTTTTCTTTAAAAAAATGCTGAGTTTAGTTTTATCCAACTATCTATTTTCGAGTTTACTAAAAGAGTATTGTCAGAGTTTATATACTTTCCGTCTTTTAGTCCTTCAAAGTTTATTTCAAACATAATCCGAGTTTCTCTATATTTTTCCGAGTCTTGTCCCGATAACTATGATGTTCAGGGTTTTTGAAAATTGTTAAGTTTTCTGAGTAAAACAGTTTTCCGGATTACTGAAATTTTTTAGCAGTCCGAATTTTCCAAGTTTTACTGTATGTGCAGAGCTTATCGTTCAGGGTTAGCGTAATCTGTCCGATATTGTGTAAATCCTTTCCATCCGGGTTTCAAATCTTTCCAAATAACATTCTGTTCCGGGTTTCGCGGTTTTCCCGTGACCCTCATGCGTTCCGGGTTTGTTAAACAAGACAACAGTTCATTCCGGGCTTGTTAGTTTAATCTGTTTTAACATTGTGCCTCCAAATTTCACATTCTGGATAATCAAAGTTCCGATTTTACTTCACCTTGACTGTTTCCAAGTTTTTTTTTACTGAAACACTGTGTCTCTGAGTTTCATACTAAAACAATTTAAACATTGTGCCTCCGAGTTTCATACTGAAACAGCTTCTCTGGGTTTATGTTTATCGTGGTTTGCTTTGGATTAGTCATTCCGGGTTTTGTTTTAAACAAAAGAACAGCAACAGTTCTTCGGGTTTGTTAGTTTATACTTTCCATCATCCGCATATACATTGTTCATGTCCGGGTTTGAGGAGTTCCTCAGTTCTGTCCATGGTTAAAACTTGTCCGAGTTTGTAAGTTTAAAATAAGTTCTGAGTTTAGACCGTTTAAATGTCTTCCGAGTTTAGATCGTGTCCGTATTAAAGAAGAATTTAAACTTCAATCCGAGTTTAGGGTATCCTTACAAACCAGTCTTAGTTTAATTATTTTAAGCCATTCCGAGTTTAACACGTTGTCCAGATTTATTGAGTTTATATAGTGTAGGATTTGGATTTGTTCATACCTTTTACTGTTCCAAATTTGTTTTGGATCCAGTGTACGGATTTGTTGGAAAGTTCTTGTCCGAATTAGGAAATTCATTGGTTTGCCCGATTTTGTTTAACCTACTTCTGTTCGAATTTGTTAGCCTTGCTCTGTCCGAATTTGTTTCACACTGTTCCGAGTTTACGAGGGTATTCTGGTTTATTGGATTTGTTCTGGGCTTTAGGTGTTCTCCGGATTAAGTGAGGATGAGAAAAAAAAGGCATGAAAATGTCAAAATTCCATTTTTCGTAAATGATGGATTTTGATAAGTTTGATAAGTAGAGTGTTTGGGAAAATTTTGTTGCTGAAATTTTTTCCGTAAATTTTTGTTCGGTAATGGCAGTCCATGGTTATGTACAAGATTCTCGGTGTTGGAATGTGGTACTTACAAGAGATTCATGTAACAAGTTGAGACTATTATCGAGCATTAGAGGTGAATAAAATAAGACTTGATTGGACTTTGACAGTTTACAAAGAAATAGGGGGAGTAAAAAATTTATATTTTCTTCGTAAATCTAAAGCTTATGCGTGAAATAGCTCGTGTGTGATGGAGTTTTGTCACGTGCGTTTATGTTATTAATCAAGCATTGACGTGATGAAGTTGATTTCTCAGTTGACGACTAGTTAAAGATTGAGCCTTATCAAGTTGTTGTTTAGAGTAGAGAATATTAGTTTCTTGGTCCCTTTTACAAGACGGTTGCTAGTCAGTTCCCGAAATAATGTGGTGCTTCTTGTTAAGGGGAAGATCATAGATGAAAGCCATCAGGAATTCAGTGGATTCGTGAAGATAGGAGATTGATTCATGAGGATACGTGACTAGATGAGATTATACACGAAGGGTTAAAGACTTTTGATCAAGATGATTGATGTACTTTTACAAAGTTCAGTTTACTATTAACTTATCGAACTGAGCTTCATGTCTTTGCGGAATTTAAAGTGTTCAAGGTTGGTTCGCGTTAATTTGATTCTGGAGTAGATTGAGGGGGAGGATCTACAGTGTTTGATGTTGGATTCTTTGGGTTTCTCAAAGCAGCCTTAAGTGATCGTCAGCAAGTCTTTTATTAGAAGGGTTGAAGATCGATGTGCTCTACCGGAAAGATCAAGTCTCAGCCCAAGTTGAAAGCAGGCATGATATCATCATTCAAGGGGAAGTCTATAAGTACAGTATCCGGTGACTGAAGTTGTTAGTGTCAGACAGAACTAATAGCAACAGTTGGGGGGGAGTCTGTAAGTGCAGTTCCTACTGGGTAACTGTGCTTTATCAGTTCTGATCTACGGTCAACAAAGTCAAAGCCAAGTCGAGAATTCGGAAGGTTTATCAGTTCTGAGTTTATGATGTTAAACTCAGAATATGTTGATTATTATTGTTGTCCAAATTATTTGTTTTGTATCCCGGACTATATGTTTTGTCTGGGTTTAGTCCCTAGTCTATATATATGTGTTGTATAGGGTAGATTAGGGCAACCCTTTTGAGCTTGTTGCATCTCTCACAAATCCCAACCATTCTCCATCAGTGTGTGAATTCTAGAGAGAGGGATACTATATGTTAGTGAGAGAAAGCTCGGTTTAGATCTTTGTGATCTAAACCAGCTTGTAGATGATGTATACTCTTTTGGTTTGTAATCTGTGATGACTGATTCATTAATAAAGAGATTCATCTTCTACATCTTTCTATCTTGTTCATATTTTGATGTTTCGCGTCTTGAATCAAGTGCAATGTTGATGTTCATCATCGTCCGAATTCGGTCCTAAAAGCGGTTACGATTATGATAAATTATTTGATTCATTTGATCTTCCTGATGTTTCAGAAGAAGATTCGGAGGTTGTCTACACACATCTCGTGAACAAAGATGAAGTGGATGCTAGCTGGAGAGCAAGTATTCCTACTAATGTGACTTCGAATGTTCACTCAGGAGATCCAGTTGCTGATTATTCGTTCGTAAACGAAGTTGTTGCTGAGCAGACCCCCAATACAGCTGCTCAAACTACAAGTGGTGATCTTTACATTTATTTTTTAGCATATCCAAATGTTAATACGTCTTCTGGAAATGATCGAGCTTTTATTAGTAATGCAAATGCTAAGGGGGAGATTCAATCGAATTTGGGAAACAATCTTCAAGCTCCGGCAATCCCAGTTCCAAGAACAAATATTCATCATCCTGCTGATAATATTATAGGGAATCCAAATGCGGGAGTGCAAACGCGAAGGAGTATTTTAGAGATGCAGTGTATGTTCTCTGCTATCAAGAAGGAATAAATCTACAATCTTAGCCTACATGAATGTTTTATCTCGCAGATAGAGCCGAAGAACTATTAGATGGCTCTGAAAGATAATTCTTGGTGTGAGGTGATGCAAGAAGAGTTAGCTCAGTTCGACAAGTTAAAGGTGTGGAATTTGGTCGATCTTCCAAAGGGCCAACATGCAATCAACACGCAGTGGGTTTTCAAGTGTAAGAAAGACAGTAAGGGTGTTGTCGTCAGAAACAAAGCATGGTTGGTTATTCAAGGCTTTGATCAAGAGGAAGGGATTGATTATACAGAATTTTATGCACCAGTGGCAAGACTGGAAGCCATTCGTCTGTTTCTAGCTTTTACTGCACACGTGCGTTTCAAAGTCTATCAGTTGGATGTGAAAAGCGCGTTCCTTTATGGGAAACTGCATGAATCTATGTATGTATCCTAACCACCGGGTTTCGAAGCCCCAGGGTCTGAGAACAAATTCTATCTGTTGTTCAAAGCTCTCTACGGTCTCCATCAGGATCCTCGGGCGTGGTACGAGACTTTATCAAGACATCTATTAGAGCACGGGTTCTCGCGTGGCGCGATAGACTCTACACTGTTCATATTGAAGAAAGGGGGAGATTTTCTGATTGTGCAAATTTACGTTGATGACATAATTTTTGGTTCTTCAAATGAAGAATTGTGTCGTGAGTTCGAGGCGGTGATGAAGTTAAAATTTGAAATGAGCGCGATGGACGAGTTATCGTTCTTTCTAGGTCTTCAAGTCAGTCAAGAAAAGGCCGAGATGTACGTGCATCAGACGAAGTATGTCCACGAGATTCTCAAAAAAAAAATTGGATTGGAAGATAGCTTACCTTATGACACGCCTCTGCCGACAAATCACAAGCTTTCACCCGATAAGGAGAAAGATCCTGAAGTGGATCCGACTCTATATCGAGCAATGATAGGTTCGCTAATGTATCTTACTGCTTCACGACCATATATTATGTTTTCCGTTTGTTTGTGTGCCAAGTTCCAATAAACTCCGAAAGAGTCTCACATGAAAGCGGTCAAGCGTATCTTCAGATATCTGAAAGGGACGCCTAATCTTGGATTATGGTATCCAGCTGAAGGTGATCTGGATTTGCTGGCGTATGCTGACACAGACTTCGGAGGGTGCCTGGTGAACAGAAATTCAACCTCTGGCGGCGCACAACTTCTTGGGAACCGTCTTGTCTCTTGGCAATGCAAAAAGCAAGTTTCCGTTTCTTTATCCACGTGCAAGGCCGAGTACATTGCTACATCAAGCTGTTGTGCTCAGGTCTTGTGGATTTAGCAGCAAATGAGGGACTACGGTTTGAATTTTACTCGAACACCTATTCTTGTCGATAACAACTCTGCCATTTCCATAACTAACAATCCTATTTATCACTCACGCACTAAGCACATAGATGTTAGGCATCACTTCATTCGCGATTGTGCTGAGGAGGGTTTAATAGAAGTGGTTAGGGTAGACACCTTGGATAATCTTGCCGACCTGTTTACAAAGACATTCGATCGGGCTAGATTTGAAAATCTGGTCTGAATGATCGGCATGATCAACCCCGAGTAAAATGCTTTTCAAAACTCGCATATAAACTTTAGTTTATGTTTACTGTACAGTTCTTACCGCTTTTCAAAAATTGAAAAACTCCAAAAATATTTTACTTAGTTGTAGGATAAATTTTAAGAAAAATACAAAAACATTTGAAAATATAAAATGGAGTCGTGTTGAGATATAAGGGAAATGATAGTACATCGGTTAGTCGTATCTGGTGCAGGATTATAGTAATATATAAAATTAATCGTTCACTGTAACAGCCTCTTTATACGTTGCTTCGGTAGGTTTTACGCATAAATAAGAACCTGTTTTTGGTATATAAACATAATGAACTGCGTAACTTGTGTGGTACATCTCTCGGATATATGGTCTTGGTACCGTAATTTCGTTTGATAAGTTGCCAAACTTCTGAGATACAAGGTCTTTATGTTTGTTAAATCTCTAGGGTATTATACTTGGTCTTCTGATATTGCGTGAGCAATGACCTAGACCTCGTATAATGATTTGCTAAGCACTTCGTTTGTGTGCAGATCCTCTTGGTGGATTTCTTTTCTGCAACAACAATGATCACCGGATGATCTGTTCAAAATTGTCATCATCGGATGTACAACCTACAATTCTATGTTACCACGGGGTACATAGCAACAAAAAAAACTGTGAAATTATGCAGAAAAAGATATCAAACGATGGTACACCACCTTTAAAGTCGAGCCTTCATCTCTTTGTCTGTGCAGTGGCACTAACCTGAGCTCTCAAGGCATTGAATTTTAGCCAGATACAGAGAATTTTCAGATATACTCACCTGTAAAATGTAATGTTTGGTAGCCTTGATACGGGAGTATATTCTGAGGTGGGTAAACATAGTTACAATCAGTTATTAACACACTTAATCGCATATCTCGAAAACAGTGTTCGAAAGCATGTTGAAGCTTAAGTGGACCACAATATCGTTGAACATCTTGAACTGTTAATATCATTCTAAAAGCTAAAACTGAAAAACTATGTTTCTTGTGTTGGATATTGACAGAAAAACCGATATGATCCCTTTGCTCCGATTTTACAAAAAGATAAATAGTGTAAATACGTTCTTAGGTTTAATTCCTCTAATTTAGTCAAAATTGAAAAACAACAAAAAGATTTTGCTTTCTTGTTTCTATGTGCGAGTTATCAATCTAAAAATACTCTAAGGGTTGTGAACATTCTTTAATAAGGTGTTAAACATCAATTTTGGTAAATTTAAAATAAGTCTTTTTCATAAAAATCGGTCGTGCAAGATTCGTCTAAGCGTGCGTGGGTATTTTCGTCATTTTTAAAGGTGTTTGGTAAATTTGGTTCCAAGTTGTGATATTTTTCCAAAAGTATAAGTTATGAAGTAACTTGTTCTGAATGATCGTGTTTTGAAATCCAAATTATTAAATGTTGGTTGTTTAATATTTCAATTTTTTATTCTGGGGTATTGGAATTTATTTTTTGGGATCCACGTTTGGGCCGAGTGTCTCCGGGGTTAAGATTCTTAATCCGATGTTAAGTGTTTCAGGTCTGGATCGTTCATCACAAGATGGAAGATTTGAAGAAGTTGTGTGCGTCTGGATCATTCATCTCAAGATGGAGGATTTGAAGAAGCTAAGACGTCTGCCATTGCATTCCTTTGAAGAAGATCAACTGTTAGTTGTACAATTCATCAAGTTAGTGCAGTTCTATGTGAAGAATCAAGTATGTGCAGGCAGCGATTACTCGAAGCGTTAACAAAGAGAAGATCTTGAGCTTTACATTGAAGATCCCGCACTGATCAAGGGGGAGTTTGTAAATGCACTTTGGGTGATAAGTGCAGGCTCTCAAACTCAAGGGTCTTTTATGAAAATTGTTAAAACTTTCATGTTTGGTCCGAATTTGTGTGTTAACTTATTGTCAGGACTTAGTTCCTCTATTATAGTCTGAATTTTGGTGGATTGTTTTAGTCAGGGTTTGTTTTGTATTGGGCTTTGGGCCTATCTATGTCCTGACTTTAGTAGTCAGGACTTTTCATTGTATATAAACTCTTAGTGAAATATTATACGTGGCGATTTCTTTTGTGGAAAGTTTGTTCTTCAAGAAACTGTTGATACATATATATGGACGCGACTCGACTCGATGCGACTTGGTTCGGTTCGACCCGGTTAGGTTTGGCTCAAGCCCGACGTCACGACATTCCTCCGTCGTGCGTCCCAGAGTTCGTCACGCGAAGCACGGAGAGCCGAGAACGTTTCCCGCTTGACACATCATCATGACATCATCATGATGATGTCATGATGATGTCATAGCTTTGACTAAACTTGGCAAATATGAATTTGATAATTCTGTTCGTGCATGCATGAGCTTAGGCCAATCATCTTCATGTTGGGCTATTATTCACTTTGGGCCGAACCCCAATCTTAACAACATATTTATATACCGAAATCACTTTTGATTTCGGTAGACACAAAGACAAGAGACAAGAACAAGGGTGGTGTGTGTGTGTGCAACGAACAAGACAAGGCAGCGCACAAGTGTGTGAACCGGAGAGAACCGAGAGAGAAGTTTCAGTGTGTTTGTGTTTAACCGGATCTTGTATCATCTTGTACTCGTACTCTTATCATAAATATACAAGTGTGTTAAACTTTGAATCTTCGGGTCTTGTATCTCGTGTTCTTGTTGTGTTCGATCTCGGTTTGCATCTCCGGTTGGATTCCGCACAACCGGGCGTGTTTGTACACAAGGAGTAGGCGACTAGATCCTCCCCTAGCCGGACCTACAGAAACCCTAATCATTATTACTGTGTGTGAATTGACGGCTACTGTGTGTGACGTCATTCATCATTCTCATCATTCTTGTTCTACACTTTCTTGATCCAATACCATACAGTAGTGATTGCTAGATGGATTCCGCACACATGGTGATTGTTATCTGAGCGAGATCCTTGGGTAGGAGACAACCTTTCTCCCTAATTGGTTTCTTGATTTGTCCATTCGCGGCTTGGGCTTTGCCGGTGTCGGTCGGTTTGTCTTCTTTCTCTTCCTTTGGTCTTCTAATTTATGGCGGCCCAAGTTACAAAGTCTATTTCGTTTCTAATGAAGGTATTTCGATTTACTTAGTCTATTTTGATGTATTTCGATAGGATGTATATTACATTAATGTAAGTCTTCCGGTATGTGCTATAAATACCAGTAGATATCCTCTGTTTCAGCAGAGAGCACACTCAGAGAATAGGAGAGCAATTTGGTGAACTTTGTAATGATACTCTGTTGAAATCAATACAAGTGAATGTTTTGAAGTGATATCTTTCTAGTATTGATGGTGTTCTTGCTTGGTTTGTATGCAAACTCGGATTCCGCACTTGTTTATGTATTAACAACAAGGAATAGGTTGTTTTGAATCAACTTTAGGGACCTACAACTTTTATATCATAATAGTACTAAACTTTATATAATACAAATAACCAAATGTGTAGCTTTTAATCTATATGTTCAAAAGTAAGTTATTCAACATTTGGGTTTGTGTTTTCTTTTTTTTCTTTTTTTCTTTTTTTTTTTGGTTAATTAGTGAATTATAACCCTATATATTTTAGGAAATGTATTGTAATCCTATGTATAGCTAATAGTTTTCACGAAATCATTGTTCTTTAACACTTTGTTCCAGAGTTTACTAACGGAAGAAAAGGAATGGAAACAAAAAGAAAATAAAAATATTTTGTGTTCCCGAGTTTCATTTAAGGAAGGAAAATAAAGGAAAATAAAACATGTCGTGTTCCCGAGTTTCATTTAAGGAAGGAAAAGAAAGGAAATGACAGGAAAGCTAGGCTAAATTTTTTAATTTTTCTTTCCTTCCGATTTGGGAGGAAACGGTGGGAAAGACATCTTTTTTTTTCCTTTCTCATCCTTTCCTTTCTCACTTTTGCTTTCTTTTCTTATCCCTCGTTAAGTTAACTCGGGAACAGAGCGTAACGGTTCTGGTTTCAAAACATAATTACCCTAATAACCATAAGTACACCAATTGACCCATTTATATACACTATAATTTTCAACATTTGTATGCATAAAGAGTTGTACATTGTGCTTAGTATTAGTTTTGGTGTATTAATTTCTGTCATTGGGTAGTGTCGGTTTCTAGGGAAACCTTACCTGCATCCGCCAGTTCCAACGCTTCTCTATCTTCTTTCTCTCCCCTTTGTTGATTTCCCCCTCCGATTGTTTGACTGCTAGAGAAACAAAGAAGGAAAGCAATATACTAGAGTGAGAAAGAGAGAGACGGGGATTGTCTTCTCCAGTAAGGGTGGTCGTAGCGAGACGATGGTGGTTGATAGAGGCAACGGCCGCCTCAAGAGGCGGATGCCAAACGCCATGATGACGACTGCGTAAATCCAACTACATTATGTTGTTTTTCATGCCTAATGTTAGCCACCCGTTGTCATTCCGCTTGACGTCCGAGACTGTATCCAGGTACTCTCACTTTCCCTCAAAAGGGTTTATTGTTACCTGATTCTATTACTTTTGAATCGATTTCTTATCTGATGCTGCTCAATTGTTTATGTTAGGGTTTCGGTGGTGGCTATGTTAATGGGAGAAATACGATTTGTTGCTGGTGGCTATGTCAATGGAAGAAATACGTATGTTGCTGCGATTAGCTATAAAGAAGTTCAATTGGCTATAAAATGGGATCATAAATCTGCTCAATTCTTTATGTTAGGGTTTTTTCTTCCTGTTTGTTTTAACCTTTAAAATAACGATTAGGCAAAGTTCTTAATCAATAAAATTTAATCTATGATTATAATCTAAAAAGCTAACTTTTTTGTGCTCTGTAGTGTGCATATAAATGGCTAGCTGACATGCGAAACTGGGCTAAAAAGATTCAAGAAGAATGGAGGGTTCTCAAAAAAAGACTTACCTGGTTTGTTTTGCTAGATTTTGCAAGTTTTATGTTTTACATTTGGGTTGATTTAACATTTGTTAATTGTTATCGATATCATATTTGTTACGGTTTATGAATCAATGATGGATCGTTTAAAAGCGTCACAATGGAAGCTGAAGGGACCGTATCATGATTGTCTTTTTCCTATGATGTGTGTTTCTCTAAAACCTATCCTCATGATATGAAATCAACGAGAAACCTACTTGGTTGATAGCACGTGGTTTAAATATATGGAGGTTGGGTATGTGGCTTTTGGCTTGATGGAGCAGTGCAATGCAAGTTCCAAATAATGATTGTATCTTTTAAATTACACTGTATATACACATTAGTTTTTTGATGTTTTTTAGAATTGAAATTGAATAGAGGAAGTTCAGGGGCTGTTTTGTATCTTACTGAATTTGGAGATTGGAAACTGGAAAGTGAAAAAAGTAATTGAAAATCGTGTTAATTGACATGTTTAATTTGGTTGGTTTATTGTACTCAGAGTTGCTAAATGTATATGGAGGTTCAAATGGACAGTATCCATTTTATGGAGCAAGTGCTGGCATAGCTGGTGATGGTTGTTGCAGGTGCAGCCGCCGCTTTCTACCTGTATCTGAACTTGGCGGAAGGTGGTCACAGAAGCTACGCCACTGGTCAGAGATATGGTGTGTACCCACACCATCTCTACCAGTATTACTCCGCGAACTCTTCCGCGGGGTACGCACAACAATATGGTAATCTCTCTTGCAGCCACTCCTCCATTGCAACCGGCAAGTGTAATTTTCATGACAATTAGCAAGTTTATTAACTTTTCTTACAAAAACTCAACTAACCTTTTTGACAGATGGAAATGCTCAAAGAAGTTGATCAAGATACTTCGGTCTTAATCGTGTAAGGCTTCCTAAACCATTTTTTTTTTTTTTTTTTTTTTGGTACTGAAAAGTGGTAGTAGAACAAAAGGAATAGGGCAATGGTTGGATGAAAATGGGTTCGAATCGCGAGTAAAAAGAAGGGGCTTTTTTGATTCGTGGGTGGGCACCACAAGTTCTGAGCCTATTGTACCGAGCTGTGGGTAATTTGTTGACACATTCATGAGCCTACGGTGTTTTAGTTTTGGTTGTCGTTGTATAATAAAACAAATCGCAATTGAATTACTTAGGTTTTTCGCACGTTTTCGCCGCCGCAACGCGCGACGGGTAATAAAATCCACCGGTGGTGGAACTGGAGGTGTCAAATTTAGATAACATGCTGTGGTGGCGGCGTTTTACACTCGAGAATCACAGATTCAGGCGGTGATGGTGAATACTGTTTCAGACAACATCTCTAACATATACTATGTATGTATATAACTCCAATTTAACCTCTATAAAACAAAACCGCAATCCATAAACACAAATTCTTTCACCGAGAGAAAGGCAAATGGGGTTGATTGGAGACGACGATTACGATTACTTGTATAAAGTAGTTCTTATCGGTGACTCAGGTGTCGGTAAATCTAACCTTTTGTCACGATTTTCCAGTAACGAGTTCAGCCTTAACTTCAAGTCCACAATCGGGGTTGTAGAATTCAACTTGGTGGCCAGATCATCAAGGGCCAAATCTGGGACTCCGCTGGACAAGAAAGGTGACAATATTTTTCGCACACTATCAAGATATTTATGTTATTATGTATAAAAGTTGTTGAACAACTAACAATATATATGTGACAGACTTGTTTGATCAGGCGGTTTTACCCCTACATTGTTCGTACATCTTTGTTTTATTATTTGAAAACGTAATACGCGAAATGATTCAGCAAATTTAACAAAATTTAAGTCATTCTCACGTCATAAACCTAACATAAAATTTGTAACTGTTTAGCTAAATATGTCGGGTTTATATATGTTGTTGATTTTCTTACATCTAGATACCAAGCCATGACAAGCCCTTACTACCGAGGAGCACTGGGTGCATTTATCGTGTACGACATCACCCGAAAAGTAACATTTGAAAATGTGGAGCGATGGCTAAGGGAGCTTCGAGATCACACGGACCAAACCATTGTGGTCATGCTTGCTGGCAACAAGGCTGATCTAGCTCACTTAAGAGCCGTTCCAACAGACGAAGCCAAGGCGTTTGCGGAAAGAGAGCACATGTTTTTATGGAAACATCGGCTCTCAAGGCGATAAACGTTGAAAAAGCTTTCACCCAGTTATTGTCGCGGATCTATCAGGGTAAGAGCTCAAAGGCGCTTGGCGTGGCTAACGACCCCGAGCTTGTACCAAAGAGACAAATGATTAATATTGGAAGTAAAGATAATCAAGTGTCTACTGTGAAGAAAGTCACGGGTTGCTCTACGTGAGAGTTTGAAAACCACAATTACAAGGAAAAAGAAAACAATGTTATGGTTTAGGTTGAATATTAGTGTTATATTGGTGTTATTATTAGCAAGATTTCCTTTTTGACTCTTTGTTATGTCATTAAGCTTTAGTTTTAATCTACATTCTACACAATGGACTAGCATCATTTTTTAACTATGGGAATTAGATCATGTAAAACACAGATTGCTTGTGACATATAGGGTGGAAGGGGCACCATTCGGTGACCCCTTCGGTGAGCCTGTTTGCTGATCGGGAAGGTGCCGCTAACAAGCTTTCGGTGATCGGTGACGGGTAAAACGGTGAGTAGTCACCGATGAGAGAGGGGAGAGAGAGGGTTAATGGTGGGCCCCACTCTCTTCTAATCACACATTTATTTACTTTTTTTTTTAAATAAAAAATTGTTTGGATAAAACACTCCTAGTGAGGCTAGAGGGTGTGGGATAACCCCCCTTGGGGCTTTATAAGGACACATCAGCGCCACGTCAGCCAAAGAGGCTTTATAACCCCGCCTTTAACATGGAGGGTGTGGTGATAACAAGTGGGGCGCTATAGAGAAAAAATAAAAAAAAAATAAAAATTTTTGATTGGTTTAAATAAGTGGGTCCCACCTGATAACCCCCCTTCTTCAAGTTAACATGATGGAGCCCCCTCCTATAGCGCCCCCTTTAATTTGGTGGGAGTGGAGGTATAGCGCCCCGGGGCGCTATAGGTGATGACATGGCGGGGGTGGCGCCCCCACACCCTCCGGCCTGATTGAATGCAAAATAGGGAGTGAAGAGTAGAGTTGATAGCACCCCTTTCACCTTAAGGATAGAACAGTAGTGGAACTATGGAAGTTGGATTTATATATAAGACTATAAGACCTTTGTTTTAGGGACTCAAGCACTTAACAAGGCTTAACCTGTTGAAGGTTACAAACATCTTTTTTCTTAACGGCAAATTTGATTTTTACTCTTTGCGAACTTGAACCCATGACCTCCTCAATTTAGGCGTTCCTAAAAGCTTTGCTTCTCCGGTTAATGAATACAAACATGATTGCTAAGAAGTTTATGTGTGGAGATGTTAACATTGGAGATTCAACGTGTTTATTAGTGTACACAATTATTTATATAACGTTGTAGTTATAGTTGTTACTCGGATTTGATGACGAAAGAAGTATGATAAGCTTAAACATAATTGGTGTAAATCTGATCGATTGCACACCATTTTCGTTGCCCGCGACGCAACGCGCGGGTCACTTTTCTAGTTATTCTATATTACATTTAGAGTATTGCTTAGGACATTCTAACATGTGCTGCTGCTGCAGTGCTGCTAATAATTTTTTTATTCTAGAACCGTTGCAAAATCTAGAGAGGAGCCTAGCCTAGCCCATTTTAATTTATCCAGGTTACTCATGGGACCCATTTCTATTTTACTAGACCATATTTTTCCCATGCCATGTTAATTTATTTGTGAGAACATTTTTTTTTATGCATGAGACCTTACCCATTTCCATTTTACTAGACCATATTTTCTCATGCCATGTTAATTTATTTGTGAAAACATTGTGTTTTACGCATGGAGACACTAAAAAAATGGAAGATACTATGTACCTATTGAACTTGGTAAAAAAATTAGTTTTTTTTTCTTCTTCTAAATTTCCATTTCTTTTCTTTATATTTTTATCCTAAACATATGCTAGCCTATTTTGGGCCTTTGGAGTCTTTTTCTCGGTAGCTATAGCGAGTGACTTTTATTGTAATTAACATAATCAATACCGACTTAACTCTTCACACGTAGTACGGGTAAATCCTTCTAGTTACAAATGTTTTAAAATTAATCTACAACCATTCTCACCAAAACAAAATGAGTATACCAGTATACCACTATCAAAACGACAACAAATATAAAAATTAAACACAAATATTTAATAAAGAAACACAAAGTCCGATCAATTTGCAAATTGCTTCTCCCATGTGATTCTTTGGGACAGTATAGTAACTCCCATGTATCTGCATTAAATGAAACTAGATCATCATAGCGCATTATTTAGTTAATTAATAGACATTGCATGCTCGGTATCACTACTAGAAAGACATTGTCCTACCGAAATTTCGAATAAAAAATATTTGGTCGTAAATTACAACCATTTCAAAGGGAGATGATTTCAAAGGTGGTGGACAGCATTAAAGAAGACTCCTTTGTGTGAATTAAAAACAGGTCTAAGTTTGGGGATCTAAACTGGGATTGTTGGTGTAATTTTAATGTAGAGACTTGGTTTCGTAATTTCTATTTTCCGTTTCATGTACTTTGGGACTTCCAGCGTCTAGCTGGCCCTCCTTTTGGCAATAAAAGTTGTCATTAGTAGTTCAAAAAAAAAGTTTTGTCAGAATCCCGTCTAAAATGGCCGTTTCCTATGAACTTCCGAGGAAAAGATTAGTCACTACTAGAAAAGTGGTAATTTTGCTACGGAAATTTCCTACGCAAAAAATGCGTCGCAAATTCTGACACATTTACTACACATTTCCTACGGAAAAAAGACCTTGATTTTTTTGGGCAATTTGTGACACAATAGTGACAAATATACTAATTCTAAGTATTGTGTCGGAAATGCGTAGCAAGTTGCTACGCATTTCCGACGGAACCATTATTTATTTGTTGGAATTAGATTTATATGTTAAATTAATTTAAATATTAATTGTTGCGTCAGAAATGCGTAGCAACTTGCTACGCATTTATGACGAATTATTTATTATTATATTTAGATTATATTTTAATGTTTAATCAGCATTATTATTAATTATTGCGTAGGAAATGTGTAGCAACTTGTTACGCATTTCTGATGGAAAATTTATTGTGTAGGAAATGTGTAGCAACTTGCTACGCATTTGTGATGGAAAATTTATTACCATATTGCGTAGAAAATGTGTAGCAACTTGCTACGCGTTTGTGATGGAAAATTTATTGCGTAGGAAATGTGTAGCAACTTGCTACGCATTTGTGATGGAAAATTTATTGCGTAGCAAATGTGTAGCAACTTGCTACGCATTTGTGATAAAAAATTTATTACCATATTTAAATATTTAACTACTTTTATTATTACCATATTTTATTATTACCATACATCTCTTAATGCCCTTTCAATCATTACTATCCACCATATTAATAATAATTTATTATTACCATAGTTTCATTAACCTTAAACTTCAAGTTTTAACAATACTAAATACCTAAATTTATATTCAAGCACAAAATTCAAACGCCTCATCTAAATTTGTATAATTTGTATAAAATGCATAACCATGATTTGGTAATTGTAAGCTACCCGAGTGTACCTGTTGTGCATTGCATAAAATAAATGGCAAACACCACGACAAGGCTGGGTTTAACAAGAAATGAAAATAAGTTATCGAAATTGGAAATCATAAAAATGAATACATGTACCTCGTGTACAATATTGTTTGGCCGGTATCGGTTAGGTTTCGTACGGTATCGATTCATTGAAATCGAAACTGAAACCATATAATTTAATATTGTTACTGGTACCGATATTGTTCGGGTGGTATCGGTCAGTTCCTTAGGCCGTGGGGTATGGGGCGGGGGTTTGGGCGTGGGTTGGGGTAAAACGCCCAAGGCACCACCCCGGGTGGGCTTGGGTTGGGGCGTGGCCCCTTGGGGCTTGGCTTTCAAGCCGGGCGTGGGGCGGTTTGGCCAAGCGAGCTGGCGGACTATCATTTGCTCACCCCGTCACGTCAGGCTGTCACCCCGCCACGTCAGGCTGTCACCCCGCCACGTCAGGCGGTCAAAATTTCAAATTTTGAATTTTAAAATTCAACGGTCCCCCCAATACCACCAAACCGCCACCCCGGTCTCCCGTTCCCTCTATATATTTGTAACCCCCACCCACCGGCTACCCCTTCTCTTGAACCGAAACCCCACCGGCTACCCCTTCTCTTGAACCCGCTACCCAACTGGTCCCCCCATCTCACGAACCCAACACCGTTATGGCATCGTGGACCTATGAAGAAGAAATGGCACTCGTCACTAGCGTCGTCGACGCTATGAAGGGACGGCCACCGGGCCAAACAAAATACTGGGCGGAAGCATTCGCGGCCTACCGACATAACGTCGGTAACGACCGCCACAACCTCAACGCGTGCCAACATAAATAGCGCGAGCTACGGCCCAAGCTTGACCGTTTCAAGGCTTACTACGAAGCGGTTCCGAGCGGCGAGTTGAGCCACGAGGACCGGGTGGCGGTGGCGAACATAGATTTTCGAGGCAAGGAGCGAAAGGCGTTCGACAAGATCGACCTTTTTGAAATTTTTTTAACGCTCTAGGTTTATTTTGTAATTTTTATAAATTATGTAATTTTTAGGATTATGTAATTTTAAATTTTAATGAAGTTGTAGGTTTTTTTTTATAAATGTTGTGTGATTTTTTTTAAATTTTTTGTAAATTTTTTTTTTTAATTTATGCCACCGGTGCACCCAACCCACGCCCCGCCATACCCCGCGGACACGTAACCAGACGGTGGGGGGGCTCCCTTTACACGTGTCACCAAATGCCCAACCCAAGCCCCACCATACCCCACGGTCTTAGGATAGCAATACTTGTGTTGGAATTTCTAAAAAAAAACACTTTCCTAAAAAAAAAAAAAAAACAACTTTTAGGAAAAAAAAAAAAAAAACTTTTTATAGTAAAGTGAATACAAAACATTTTAGAAAAACTAACAATAAAAGATTACTAAATGAAAAAAAAAAACAAAAAGGTTTACACATAATTGAGCCAATCAAAAGCTTTACTTCAACTTCACATGGATCACCATCCTATTGTCCATTGTTCACCTAATAATCAATCTAACGGTTAAAAATACTCTAGAATCAAAAGCTTTAGTTTAAACCCTAAATTCCTTTTACTTTGAACAGCCCACCACAAACCCCCCCCTGCCCCCTTCTCTCTCGATCCGTTTAATTGGGACTTTGAGTCTCCACCTTCTCCGGTGAACTTATTGACTGAAAAAGGAGAGGCACCGCCACTTGAATCAGAAAATATGGAAAATGAACCATCTAACTCTGCCGCAGGGGGAACAAGCCAGACAAGATTGAAGATTTCGATATTGATTCAGGAAAGATAAGTAGATGATGTCATTATGTCAATGGACGAAGGTGGAGCTGCAACTATCCTTAATGGTGAGTTAATTCATAGCTTGTAGATGATGTCATTATGTCAATATTTGTGTGCTTAGTTTCCTTTAAATAATCTCATCTTCACTTTGTGCCTATGACGTCAGATCAAACAGATGTAGTTGTCTTTACATCTGAAGGAACAAATACCCCACCTGTTTTTGGAGGCTGAGTTTGAGCAATCTGTACAGTCCGATGATGGTGTTCGATTCTCCAGAGCGTGAGATGGGTGTGGGTTAATGTTATTGAATTTGTTAAAGGAATATGTAATTTTATTTTCTTTATGTTTGTAGATTTTATACATTTTTTTTTTGTAAATTTGTATAAATTTATGATTAATGTTATTGAAATTTTATAGTTTTTAGTTTTATTTGCTTTTGTATCTGATCTCTCGGATGTTTTATAAATAGAATAAAACTAGAAAAAACATTAAATTTCGTGACAATTGTGTAGCAAAAATAAAAAATTAACTTCCGTTAAATGGGTAGGAAAATGCGTAGAAAATGTGTAGCAATTTGTGACAGCCTTTTTCTGTCAGAAATGGGTAGGAAAATGCGTAGAAAATGCGTAAGAAACCAGTTTCCTACGAGTGGTTTAACTACATATGCATTTCGTCACAAATTCGTAGAAAATTAAATTTCGTGACAATTGTGTAGCAAAAATTAAAAATTAACTTCCGTTAGATGGGTAGGAAAATGCGTAGAAAATGTGTAGTAATTTGTGACAGCCCTTTTCTGTCAGAAATGGGTAGGAAAATGCGTAGAAAATGCGTAAGAAACCAGTTTCCTACGAGTGGTTTTCCTACATACGCATTTCGTCACAAATTCGTGGAAAATCGCGAGTTGTGACGCATTTCCTACGGAAAATGGTGTCAGAAATTTTAATTTTTCTAGTAGTGAGTCGTAAACGTTGTTATGTTTTGTTTTTTTCAAAATAAGGTACCTTCCAAGCATCAACAAGCTGGCTTGAGGATTAGTTCCCGGAGAGTTAAGTAAAGTCGACCCGTCAATGACACGAAGAGAATCAGCACCAATAACCTTATATTCATCATCAATAACCTTCCCGATATGACACCCGCCGTGATAATGCCATACAGTTCTTACAGTGTCCTTGCAATGTTGTTCTAAGGAGGTACTTGTATTACCATGTGCATTCATGTTATAGGGTATTTTCATGTTAAGATCAAGAATATCTTGGGTTGTCATATTGGCTAGTTTGTAGTTTGAGAATGCCTCTGAATTAACTGTTTTTACGATGGTTTCGATCCCCTTAATGCATTTCTGCAAGTCTTCAGGTTCGGTAAAGTAGTTAAATGTTACTGATGGGTTGTCAGATGCATTACGATTTACAATCGTTAGGTGACCCTTAGATAAAGGGCCATTAATCTTTTCATATATGAAACCCCCTTTCTGCAAGGAAAAAAAAAGAGGTCAGGTCTTAAATTATGGCCAAATGATTATAAAATGCAAGTAATTTCAGCTTTTACCAGTTTATGTAACAAAAAAAAAAAAAGGGTAATTGCACGGTACCCCTGACCGCGGAAGGGATCTCCCTTCCCAGTTCACCACCCGACAAGGATCCCTGGCGGCAAATACCCATAGCCATCAAAGAGGGGTAAGAACAGTTTATGTAACAAAGTGGTTTCTATTACCATCTTTCAAGTTCTAATCGTTTTCATATCAATTTAGAGGATCGATCCAGTCATTTTTTGCATAAACAGGTTACAACTTAAACATGTATACATAAATATTTGGGACAGGAGCGAAAAAAATCGTCATTAAATTTAGCATCAGACTTGTGACCAAATAAGTGAATAACACAAGTTTAGCATCTGACTTGTGACCAAACAACACAAGTCGCATAATTAGCGACCACACCCATACTCGCCGACCGTCACAAAATGAATATTGGTCGCAACAGTCACAAAACTGGAGACCGTTTTCTTGCAAACCGGTTGAAAATAAGAAAAAAGTAATAAACTAAAAATTAACTGGTAGCAAAAAAGAAAAGACTATAAAACAAAAAATTAAATGTTAGTCCCGGACAAATAAAAAATTTCTGAAATAAAATGATTTTAAACCATTCACAAAATTAATTTTTTTTACGGAAAATGTTATTCATCGACTTTACACTAAGAAATTACTTTCTTGCCCAGGTTTGAACCTAAGACCTGAGTCATGTGTCTCTACCAAGTAAGCGAGCTACCCTACATTGCCTCAAATAACCACAGATATTTTGCACAACAATTTCGGTAGTAAATCTGTCGCAACCAAATTTTATTACAGTTTTAAGTGATGTGTTCTTTTATTCTTATAAATCATACCTCAGGTGTATACCCTTGATAGTCCGAAAGATTCACAAAGATAGCATTAAAGCCACCAACTGCTTCAATATAGCTACCGAATGGAGTAATACCCACAACTTGAACTAAAGATCGCTCAACGCCAATAGGAGAAGGGATGAAGAGTGCATTTAGTGGATTATCTGCGATATCTTGACCAATAAAGGGTTGTTCGAGAACAATATTGATGTTAAGGGCATCAAGTTGGTCTTTTGGACCTATGCCACTCAACATCAAAAGTTGTGGGCTTCCAAGAGCTCCAGCAGACAGTATGATCTCGTTATTCTTTCTACGTTTCAAGTATGCAACATGTTTTTTCCCCATGGTATCTTCAAATATTACTCCATAAGCCCTTGGCTTTGAGCTTCCTGTGCAAGATTAAAAACTAAGCAATGAATAAATAATTATAGCTAGTTGCATTTGCTCCGTGACGGGCTCCGGTCGATATCTGTTCGGTTCGTTAAAGTCTAGTTTAGTTTGTTACATTTTTTGTATGACGACACTCGGTACAACAACCGAAAGAGATGCCAAAAGGGATATTGACACGTGTTTAAATTGACCAGAAAACTACAAAAAAAGAGTGTCACTTTACCAAAAAAAAAAAAAAAAAAAAAAACACAAAGTACCTTTGATGATATGTACATAAAAAATCCTGAACTACGTTGTACCATTGACGACATGTACATTTATGCTTTGATCACTTGTATATTACTATTTACAACTCGGGTTCAATTGAAATCTATATCGTACCTAAATAAAAATAAGCACATCACAATAACATACTTAGGGCTGTAAATGAACCGAACGAACACGAACAAGGCCATGTTCGTGTTTGTTCGTTATGGAAATCAACATGTTCGCGAACTGTTCACGAACGCATACCGAACATAAGTTTATGGTCGTGTTCGTTCGTTAAGGAAATTCAGTTGTTCACGAACAGTTCGTGGACACTGGTCTCATACACAAATGAACACAAGCAAATAAAAACGAACGAAACAAACATTTAACTTGAAAATAAAAAAAAATAAAAACATTGTTATCCTTAAACATTGGATATAACAAGATAAATACAACCATCTAATGATAAATCAAAATACAAGAAGTCTACTACACCACCAAACGATGAATCAAGTTTAACTAACTTACACATAATTATCGCCAAAAATGTTTTAGAATGTCCAAATTTTAGCTAACAAAGAAACAAATAAGATTTCAAGTTTTCAACATGTTTAGATAAATGGTTTATTATTTAATATTTTTTGATATAATCAAACAAACACGAAAGAACGTAACCGAACATATTAACGAACGTAGTCGAACGAACGAGACCTGTGTTCGTGTTCGTTTGCTAAGCTAATCGAACGAAATTTTGTGTTCGTGTTCGTTCGTTAAGCTAATCGAACGAACATAAACGAACTTCCCGCCGAACGGTTCGGTGAACGTTCGGTTCGTTTACAGCCCTAAACATACTCAAAATTTTATACTCGAAATTTTATAATAAGAGAAAAATACAATAGGTTTAAAAGTAATTATAATAATATTTAAAAATTCGAAAAAAATTTGCACCGACATACAATGGCGTACATAATGATGCAAGATAAATATTTATTTGTAGACAGTTGTGTAAATGTGTATCAAGTTGTTGACAATTATACAAATAGAGGAATATATTATGTACTGACGACACTTCGAATAAACCAAAAGTTGACTTTTTCTCAATAGCGACCAACGACTGTGAAGAACTGGGGATAGGATTAGACTTTTCTCTCAACTTTTAAAAGCGGAAATTATAAATATTGCATAGAAAAAAAATCATGAAACAAGCATTTTTGTGCGATTGTAATTACAATCCCACAAAAATGCTAGAATAATGCTAGAATGATTTCATCGACGCATGACTTACGTCACTATCATGTATATCGCGTTACATTTTTTCAGATAATCACAAAAAGGCGGTTATACCATCATCTCTCTGTAGACTTGTGTCGTATATGAAGCTAAATTTTGCCTAAGCTTATTTTACACTTGGTTTTAGAAAGCACGAAGCGCTCAAAAGCGACGAGGTCTAAAACTGATGAAATGATTTTCCAATTGACCACAAATAACATTCTTAAAAACTGCTTGTTTTCATGATCTTTCCTAACTATATATTTTCCCAAAACCGCTAATTCAATTACACATGTTGTGGTGTTATCATATCTGATAATTCGTACCTTTATGCTTAAACAAGATTTTGTGAACCGTTGCGTGTAGAAAAAGAGACAACCCTTCTGGATTTGCGTACTGTAGCAAATCAGCAGCCGTATGTCTGGTACCATTTTTATCAAAAATAGCCCCACCCACTTTAGTACCAACTAGATGATCATAAGTAAACCCATTGTCCGGTGTGACCCCAGCTTCCACAAGACCAGCTTTAACTGCCGATTGCCAGTTTTGCACATCCTGGTCAAAAACCATAACTTTTTCGGTCCACTCGTAGGAATCTTGGATCAAATCTTCATCCGTTAATCCAGCTTCCATGTTGAATTGTTTTTCACCGCGAGAGTAAAAACCAGCATTGATTGATGTTCCACCACCCAACACACGAGCTCGTCCATTCGCAACACCTTCAACTACAAACTGTTGAATGGGTGAATCTTGTGATGTGTCAAGGAAGTAGAGACCGAAATTTTCGGCCTTGGTGATGTTGGCATCGTTGTAAGGTGAGCCACCGCGCTCGAGTAATAAAACCGAGTAGTTGGTGGATAGGGTGGTGGCTATCGGGATACCGGTGGTACCTCCTCCGATAACGATGTAGTCAAAGAAAGAAACCCTAGGAGCTTTTGTTGCTTCATGCATGAAGGTATAGTTTGGAGCTATATAAAAGCATTATTATTCTTGGTTATAAAATGGTACCAAATGAAAATTAGTGGTAATTTATAAGAAAACATGAAAGTTGAAGGGTAACCGATAGTATTATTGGTCCACATATATGTTTCAGAAACCCGATAATGTGATACATATATAAAAACTAGTTTTAAACAGAAATGTAAATGGTTTATGTTTTTGTATAAAAACTAGTTTTAAACAGAAATGTAAATGGTTTATGTTTTTGTATAGATCTACAATGTTAACAGATTAAATATGGAGTCCAAAATGGTAAAAAAAAAAAATCTGATAAATTAAATATGGAGTCTAAAAAGGTTTAAAAAATTTTAAATATGGTCCAACAACCTGGTCCGGCCCGCACATCCGACTAGTAATCAACCAACTGTCTCAGACAGACCAGTGATGTAGCGGGCTGGCCTGTTCCGATTCTAAGAACACTGGTTTTATCATAAAGACAACTTATTGCAAAAACAAAACATGCATACCTAACTCGGCAATACCAAAATCTAGTAAGAGAAGAATGGTAACGAGAGTAGCAATCTTTCTCCAGGAACTATAAACCATTATGTTACGTTGACAACAATACATCTATCGATACGTTTATCAAGAACTTAAGATTGTTTTAGTGTCTTGATGTTTTGTGTTTATGTATGATTTGAAAAAGAGATGAAATGCAAGCTATTTATATGAACTTTGGGTGGATAATAAAACCAAGAGTAGGTATGCTGTAACATTAAAAAATATATCTAAGTTCATAATGTATTCAACAAATTATAGTTATCTGATAAATTAGTGCCAAATCATATATAGTTAGTTTCTTTTGCTTTACGAAACCATATACAAAAACGTTTACTCTTTGAAAGGAGAGTTTTACCTTGATATATATCTATGAATTGTCTTTATAAATTATGAACTACCTCCAACTATTGGACTAAGTAATACACTTTACGAAAACAATTTTGTAATCATTATCAAAATTGTTTATTAGGAGTATGTCATAAATTAAACGTCGACTTAATATACTATATTTATCGTCACAATCCATATAAACACACTTTTTGTCAAAGAATTATTAAACTGGTGATTATTACTTAAATCATTATTATATACTCTGTCATTTATATAAATCCAGTTTACTTTTTATTCAGAAAAAAATATTAGAAGAAGAACCATAAGCTAGATCCTATATTAGTTTAGATGTAATATATAGTTTAATTATAGTTTATGTAACATTATTATTATTATTCGTTAACATAGGTAGCGACGGTTATCTCATATAAACCGTCATGTATATATGTATTCTATGTATCAACATTTAGAATTACCAATTCTATTCAAGAACATTTCTTTATTCTCTTTCAATTCAAAACCCTAAACGAACTATATCAATCTCAACAAAGTGGTACCAGAGCCACAACGATCTACGTTTACAGATCCTTAAATTTATTCGGAAATCATCAAAATTCTCACAATCCTTCAATCCCGACAGCATTAAACATGATGACAAACGGAGGCATTCAAACCCAGATTCCAAAATTACTGGGGCAAAACTATTATCACTGACATATACAAATGAAAGTGTTAGAATCACAAGACTTATGGACAATTGTGGAAGAAGGATACAGCGAACTCGCGTCCGAGGCGTCTGAGAGTGATCAAAACACTCATAAAGAAAAGATCAAGAGGGATAAGAAGGCACTGCACATCATTTTTCAGGCAGTTAATGAAACGGTCTTCGAACGAATTGCTACGTGTAAAACTTCAAAAGAAGCGTGGGATGTTTTGCACAAAGCGTACAGAGGCGAACAAAGAGTAAAAACGGTAAAACTTCAAACCCTAAGATGTGAATTTGGTGCCTTAAGAATGAAAGAGAGTGAATCAATAGAAGATTATATTAATAGAACAACGATTATAGTAAACCAATTACGCTTAAATGAAGAAAGCATAGCAGAACAACGTATCGTAGAAAAAATCCTCCGAAGTTTGACACGTAAATATGAATCAGTAGTAGTAGCCATTGAAGAATCCAAGGATTTAAACACAATCTCCACCGAAGAATTACTTAATATCCTTCAGTCACATGAATTAAGACTGAAACAATATGATGATGCACCGATGGAGCAAGCCTTCCAAGTATAAAGTAACAATTATGAGCGGTCATGAAAATCCAGATCAGAATACGCAGGAAGAGGACGAGGTAGAGGAAGAGGAAGATTCAATGGACAAATTCGGTGTTACAATTGTCAAAAACTGGGACACACGGCATGGTTCTGTCAAAGAAAAGACGAAAATGAAAAAACTGGATGCATGAAGACGAAACAGAAGAAAGAAATGATGATACAATGTTCATGATATTTAAGGTGGAAGAGGTAACAAAGAATGATTTCTGATTTACTGGTATCTAGATGGTGGATATAGCAACCACATGACTGGAGATAAGAGTCTTTTCATCATTCTGAATGAATCCGAAAGAAGAGAAGTAAGAACAAGGGATAACAAAAGACTCGAAGTTTTGGGATGTGGCGACGTTGCCATCAAAGTGAAGGGATCAGAAAAGCGAGTACCGAATGTGTTTTATGTAGAAGGATTAAAACATAATCTATTAAGTGTTGGACAATTGGTTCAAAAAGGGTATGAAGTAAAATTCTGCAATCAAGAATGTGTAATTAAAGACACAGCAGGAGAATGTATAGGCAAGGTTAAAATGACCGGAAACAAGATGTTTCCACTAAACCTGAATCACGATGTAACACCACGAGTTTCCAATATGATGACACAAGATACGTCTGTATTATGGCACCGATATGGAAATTTGAACTTTGACACACTGACACTGTATGATATGGTAATAAACGAGATCATCAAAGGATTACCTAAAATCCCCAAGCTATAACAAAATGTATGTGAAGGATGCATCTTTGGCAAGCATGCCAGAAAACCATTTCTAAAGCAGGCAATGTGGCATGCGGGTAAACCTCTACAACTCATTCACTCAGACATCTGTGGTCCTATGAGGACTTTATCTATTAGAGGTTGTAGGTACTTTATTACTTTCATAGATGATTTTTCGAGGAAAACATAATTATATTTCTTAAAGTTCAAATCGGAGGCTTTGAGTTATTTTAATAGCTTCAAAAGACTTGTTGAAAATCAAGCTGATCACAAGATAAAAAGTATACGCACAGATAGAGGGAGTGAATACTGTAGCTGTGAGTTCCAAGACTTTCTTAAGGAAAATGGAATTGATCATCAACTCACCACAAGTTATACCCCCCAACAGAATGGGGTAGCCGAACGAAAAAAATAGAAAGCTCATGGAATTAAGTAGAAGCATGCTGAAGATGAAGAATCTATCAAATTCATATTGGGTTATGGCAGTGGCATGTGCAGCTTATTTATTAAATCGAGCCATCACCAAAAGTGTACCAAACGTAACACCCCAAGAAGCATGGAGTGGAAGGAAACCAAGTGTAGGGCACCTTAAAGTTTTCAGATGCATCGCGTATGCTCACATTCCAAAACAACATCGTAGCAAGTTGGATGACAAAACAGAAAAAACCATCTTCGTTGGTTATAGTGAGAACAGCAAGGCCTACAAACTATATAATCCAATAACAAACAAAATCATTATCAGCAGAGATGTTGTGTTTGATGAAAGTCAAGTTTGGAATGCAAGCAATGCAAACGAACGAGTACTGTATATTCAATTAAATGACACAAACGATGACATTCAAGGGATGCCTATAGATGATCAAAGCAATACAGCAACATCCGAAGGAAATAATCAGTCAAGCGATGAAGAGGTTGAAATGCATACTAATAACCACGAAGATGTAGAATCATCATCCTCATCGGAGAATGAGGAATTAAGAACACGAAGCATTACGGATGTGTATCAAGAGTCACAAGCTCTTACTAAAGCACAAGTTGATGAACTATACCAAAGAAATCAAGCCATGTATAACAATGTTGCAAATTTTGTTCTCTATGCTGATGCTGATCCCACTACATATAGCGAGGCATGCAAAGACACAAAGTGGAGAGAAGCAATGGATAAAGAAATGGAATCAATACAAAAAAATGAAACCTGGGAATTAGTAGACCCTCCAAGAGATCAAAAGCCTATCGGGGTGAAGTGGATATTCAAAACAAAGTATGATGAACATGGAAATGTAAGTAAATATAACGCACATTTAGTAGCAAAAGGGTACAAACAGAAATATGGGATTGATTATCAAGATGTCTTTGCTCCTGTAAGGCCATATAATTGAGTAAGTTTACGCTTATCTTTATCAAACACAATTATAAGCTATTGGGCTGAGCCTTATAGTGGGTTAAATAATATTAGAATAAGCCATGTGGGCTAATTAATGATTTGGGCCTGTTTAGTTAAGAGTGTGCTTGTGGGCCTGGCCCAACTTGTAATTAGGTCACCCTATGTAACTATAAATAGGGTGAACCTAAGTCATTTTATGGTGGTTGTTCTTTTCATTTGTTCTTCTAGTATTTTCGAATTCATTGGTTTGTGTACCAGACGGTTCTTTAGAAACCGTGTGCACTTTGGTTATTCAATCGATTGATTATTCTTGTTCTTCTACACTTTTCTCAGTATTCCGCGCTTTGATTAGTGTTATTGATATCTGATTGTAGTTTTGGGACTTACAATTCGTATTAGAGCCTAAGTAGTCTTGCGAAGGCTCGGTTGTGTTGGATATCATTCGAAGAACAAGAAAATTATTTTCAGATTCGAAGAACACGAAGAAATTTTTTAAGACATCAAGAACAGTTGCAAATTTGTATGTTTGATCTGTTTTGGGGAGAGATCTATTGTGTTTGCACGTGTTTAGGAAAGTTTGGTGGAAAGAATAAGGAAATTGATTTTAAAATTTATCCCTTGATTTTCGGGATTTGATTGGCTTGTTTGCAAAGTCAAAAGTGTGCGATTGAAGTGCCCTGAGAAAGTGCAACCTCAAAGTGTGTGAGATTTTTTTGGTGTGCGACTGTATCTACATTAAATGTGAGGCTGACTTGTGCAACTGAAACATTTTTCTTGTGCGATCACATTTTCTCATTGTGCATCTCATTTTCTCAACTGTCAAGTGTGCGACCAGATTGTCACGTTCAACATCAAGTTCAAGAAAAGTCAAAGTGTGCAACTGGAACGTATTTGTGCAACATTATCATTTCTTGTCCACAGCTCCTTATTTCAACAATATTAAAACATCATCATTCAACATCTGAGATCAAAGTGTGCAATTCCAGGGGCGGCTCTTATGGTGTGCGGGGAGGACTTCCGCAGAAGGCCCGCGATTTCAGAGGGCATGAGATTTTTTTTTAAATCGATATATATATATATATATATATGTGTTATCTTAAAAAAATTGTAAATACATACCAAATCCAATATAGAGGCCCATGATCAAGGAGGGCTGCACGAATCATTGGTTAGCTATTAACTTATTATTTATTACGGTATGTAACTCATTAGAATACTATGATTTTGTCATTATCGTAATTGCATTGTTTATCAAATACTACAATTTTTATCATTTTCGTAATTATATTGTTTATCGTTAAAGCATATGGGCAGCTTTTTCGAGCTCGAACGGGGTACGTGAATTCTCAAAGACACCACTGTGCGATTCAATCATACAATTCATCATCTCCGATAACAACCTTGTCGCTCATCTTCGTTCATCACTGTTTTCCGTCACTCACCATAATAACCACCTGAACATCTCCTCCAATCTCCGTCGTACCGACTCCGAACCCGCACACCTTTTCGAGTTCATCGTCTTTTTCGATCAAAACCGATCCATTACAACACCATCACGTCATCACCTCAATTCCGATCACCATCTCCGACCATCAACACATCGAAACCGTCGTAACCATCTTCATCACGTCAACCTCCGGTCACGCGAACTTCACCTTCGACGATCATCAAACAACCTGCAACCCCCCCCCCCCACATTCACCATTGTTGAACAGTTTGTGAGTTTCAGGATCTCGAAATCTTGAGTTTTCGAGTTTAAGAGACGTTCACAAGTTCACGAGTTTGAGCGTTCGTCTTCATCTTTCATCCCATCAAACTCCGATCAGTCTCCTAACTCCGGCCACCATCACCATCGTATTATCAACTTTCAGCGGCTGAGGTTAAGATATTAGGGTTTTGGTCGTTCATTCTTTAAACGAAGAAGAAGATTCTGTCGTGATTTCTATTTAGGGTTTAGTAATAATAATCATAATAATAATATAATAATATTTAATCATTTAATCATTAGGTAATCAGGGTTAGGATATAATAGGAAGTTTATTTGGGTAGGAAGGCTAGGAAGTGATCTTGACCATCCATTTACTTAATCAAGGGCTAAGACTAAATGGGTGAAATTGAAAGAAAAAAAAAGGAGGCGCATGGGTTTGTTCAGGGGCATTCTAGTCAAGTTAAGGCAATAGTTTCTCTCTCCTCCAATCCCCCCCCCCCATTTTTTAAACGTTAACAACTCTTTCATACGACATTATTTTTTTATAAAAATTGCACCAAAAAACGAGCGTTTTTTATCTTTAAAACGAGTATACTATTGCTATATTTTCGAAAAAAAAATTGAAAACCCAGTTGCGTAAAACGCAATAGAAAAAAAAACCTAAAAATGATATTTTTCTAAAACGCAATGCACCAAAAACACAAAGAAATGTCTTATTTGTAAAACGAAATTGCTAGAAAACATAAAGGTATGTCTTATTTCTAAAACGCAATAGCTTAAAAACACAATAGAAATTGTACTTTCTAAAACGCAATGGACTGAAAACACATAAAAATGTGTTTTACCTAAAACGCAATGCACCAAAAACACAAAGAAATTTCTTATTTCTAAAACGCAATGGCGAGAAAACACTTAAAAATGTCTCCTTTCTAAAACGCAATGGCCTAAAAAACAAAATAAAAGTGTTCTCTATAAAACGCAATGCACCAAAAACCCAAAGAAATGTCTTATTTATAAAACGCAATGGCCAGAAAACACTTAAAAATGTCTCCTTTCTAAAACGCAATGGCCTAAAAAACAAAAGAAAGTGTTCTCTATAAAACGCAATGCACCAAAAACACAAAGAAATGTCATATTTATAAAACGCAATGGCCAGAAAACACTTAAAAATGTCTCATTTCTAAAACGTAATAGCCTAATAAAACAAAAGAAAGTGTTCTCTCTAAAACGCAATGGGCTGAAAACACCTAAAAATGTGTTTTACCTAAAACGCAATGACTAAAAACATTTCAAAAATGTGTTTTTCTAAAACGAATGGCCAGAAACACATAAAAATGTCTTAGTTCTAAAACGCAATGGCCTAAAAACACCAAAGAAAGTGTTATCTCTAAAACGCATTGAACCAGGACAATAGTTTTGTATGTGAATTGTCTGAACCAGAAAGCAGGAGATAAAAAACCGTCTACGAATGCAGTTTTCCAGAGGCAACCCCAGCCAGGGGCTCTGCCCCTTGGACCCTGCTACCAGGGGCGCTGCCCCCGGACCCCCGCCAAGATCGTAAAATGCAATGACTAAATCAAAAACCCAGATCGTAAAACTGAAATTAAAGAATTTCTTACATGGATCGAAGTCGGTTTCTTCAACGATTGACGAAATTTGAATGATAGAAACACTTATCAGTGATCGAATCGAACGGATCGAGTGATTATCTTCAAAATCATGAGAAAAAATGAGATTTTGTATGAAATTAAACTGGGTTTTCTTCAAAAAAGCTGAAGAACACGTTGATCGGGTGTTTGAATCATTGATTGTTGACGAAAATCGGACTATAATGTAGTGATTATTGAGATAGAAAGTGAAGAAAAGGTTGAAGATGGTGGGTTTTGAAAATGGTAGGTTTTGAAGTTACTGGGGAGAAGAAGGAAGAAGAAAGGATACGATTGACTAAAATACCCTTGCTCTTTATTTTAAATGTTGCCACATGTCATAATCCTATTGCTTCCTACACTTCCTAGCCAAAATAAACTTCTCATTTGATCCTCACCCTAGGTAATCATTGATTTATTAATAATAATAATTATAATATTAATTTAGGTTTTTGTTTTACTATTTATATATTATTCAAAAAAGGGGGTTTGTTTGTTGGTAATAAGTTTTGACAGGCTTGGAAGTGCGGTACAGAAAAGTTGGTTCATGCGTTTTTCAAAGGGTTTGAGTTAGCGAGTATACGGGTTCTCGCTTCGGGCTTGTGTTGAAGAAATAGACTTTATAGGTTCTATCCATATTTTTTCTGATCGCTCGGTAGTTCCGTAGCAGGTTTTTTCGGACGTTTTCTAGCTACCAAACTGCTCTACCCCACGCCGAAGAGAATAACTGTAAAAAAAGAAGTATACTACTTCGTAAGGTGCAAGCCAGAAAGCATTGGGTCGAGATCTTCTTTGGTGTCAAGGGGTAAATGGTTCGGCTTGAAAATAAATGAATTGCTACCTTTAGCTAGGAGCCTCTTTTCCTTCTGGCCAGCTCAGAACATTCGAGATTATGCAGGATTATACACGAAAGACGTCTAGCATTCCCTCACGCTTGGCGCCAATGGGGATTTTATTTGAGAGAAAAAAGAACCTACTTTTATGAACCAATGAAATACCTATGATTTGACACATTGTTGGGGGATCACATATTCGAGGGATCACATTTTCGGGGGATCATATTTTTGGGGGATCAAAGTATAGCAACTTAGAAATGTCTTCTCAGGATGATGTGATTAATCGACATCTTGAACGTTTTAGATACTGTCCTGGTGAATCTGTAGAAACATTGATTGACAGATTTGTTGAACTGCTCACTGATATGAAGAAAGCAGAAATTATGGTGCCAAGTCATATGAGCAACAAAAGGCTTCTAGATGTTCTGAAAAGGATTCCAGATCAGGGGAATTGTAGTTGGTTTAGCAATGTTAATCAGATAATATTGACAACCGACTGCTACTACTACAAAATGAAGCCGGATGAGCTGATCTCACTCATCAAATCATATGACAATGCTGACAAGCAGTCTACTCAAGGCAACACATCTAATGCAGTTTGCTCACCTGTCACGGCCCCCGTCCCGGTGTGACCCGGTCCAGGAGCCGCGGGACAGAAACCCGTGGTATTTATTATTTGAGTTGACAGCGAAAGTTTAACAGGATCTTTTAAAACTTAAAACTGCCCAATTATTTTATTTCATAATTTGGGACAAAACCCCGTAATTTACAATAGAGGAATTTCACGAGAAAATTCCCTGTTTTACAAAACATGTTTATTTATTTAACTGAGCCACCACTTCAAGCTTTATTAGTGCTCCGTAGCACTTTTCCTTGATTCACAGTAGGTCACCTGAAACATGTTTAAAAAATATTTTATCAGCGGGGAAATACTGGCGAGTCACTCGATTTCAATATAACGACACATAGTTATAAATTACCGCATAAGAGCTATTACAATGGCTACTATCTTATTTTTATCTGGTGACGATGGTCATACCACTATTGGGTCATTTCACCCAAGTAGTGATGATTATCACTTTAGGATTGTTCACCTAACCGTGAGAGATTAGTAATGTGCACAATACCCCACTAGCCAGTGATTCAAGATAACCACGACTTAATCCCTGTAATTATAACTTTTGAAAACACTTTGAGATTTGATTAAAATAGTTGATAAAAAGATAATGACTCGCATTGCAAGTTTAGACAGGCAGAGTTTAGCCTACTGATTTAGCCGTGTAACCTAGTTTAAATAACAATGCACACGAAACTAGGTCAGTAACTTAATACAACATTTACGATAAGCTCACGAAATCAAAACCCTCACGACGAATGACAAAGTATAGCCCTGATTTGGGCAGCACTTAAACATCCATCGGATCGGTTTCAATCAATCGGACATTGTATCGTAGCAGTGATCGAGTTAATACCCTGTATCGTAGCAGCATTTTCCTACTTTAAACTTGATTTTCACACAGAATAAGTGTGATTTTGAAAGTTTTCTCGAGCATAGATGATCAGGCCATGCACAGGAAATTTATAGCCACATTTTAAGTTTTACGCGGCCCACGTAAGCCTTAACATGGCTTTTACGCGGCCCGCGAGAACCCCTATCCTACGTGTAGGGCTGGTGTGTCACGAGTAGGGTTGCCACGTGTGCGACACGTGGCCCGGAACACTTATCCGGTCAACTTTAAGTTGACGCAGCCCGCTTAAGCCTAAGCTTACGTTTTACGCGGCCCGCCTGAAACTCAAAATTCTTGTTTTCTTGGTTTTTCATGCACATTAAGGTTTCAGGGGTCCGGGTTTTCACTTACGGGTCATTTTGGGGCATTTTTGCAGGTCCTTACATCCTCCTCACCTTATTTAAAATCTCGTCCTCGAGATTTATTGAAATAAGTGAGGATACTTTCGCTTCATCTCCGATTCCAGCTCCCAGGTGTATTTGGGTCCTCTTTTTGAATCCCACTTGACTTTGACCAGTACCAATCTTTTGTGTTTGAGACACTTAATCTTTCTATCTTCTATTTGAAGCGGTTTCTCTACAAACTTCAATTTTTCATTTACCTCTATGTCTTTAAGAGGGATTACCAGTGATTCGTCAGATAAACATTTCTTGAGGTTAGATACATGAAATACATCATGTACTCCAGCTAGCTCTTCTGGTAGTTGTAAGCGATAAGCAACTGGTCCTATGCGTTGAATTACTGGGAATGGTCCTATGTATCTTGGACTCAGTTTTCCTTTCTTACCGAACCGAACTACTCATTTCCAAGGAGAAACTTTCAATAGTACTTTTGTTGGATCTGAGTTTGGTTTTGATTGTATTTTTCGTTTGAAATTAAGATGAAAATGGATGAGTTGTGCAGCAGAATTAATATGGAAACAAACTTTGCATACAATCAAACGAGAGTATTGCTTTGATCAAACATTTTTCACAATGAACCGAAAGATTGAATTTATTTCAACAACGATTACAATTGCAATGATTGAATACAAACTCCCCCTCAGACAGAGCTCAGTGTTTGTTCGTGCAAAGAAGACGGTGTTGCAAAGAGCTAATAGAACAGTACAGAGCACTGTTCTATTTATAGGCACTAGCAAACCACTGAGCATCTAAGCTGACGTCACTATGAAAGTGACATCTAACCTCCTAACAAACTCTAACCTCTGATCAATACAAATACTGCTATGCTAACTACTGCTATTACATTACATTACAAACAGACTATAGAACAGCTGCTGCAACCTTCCACTGCTGTGAACCCAACAGTACTTGTCCGGATTAGCGGTGCTTGACTCAAGGCAGTAGATTGAATCAGCAGAGCTTTAGTCTTTCATCAGCCTTTACTTGATCAGCAGTTGTGGGTCAGCAGTTTGTACGATCAGTAGATAGGAGGTCAGCAGATGTTGAAAACCACTTTCAAGGGGAGAGACTTGTATGCAACATCTGCTTATTCTGGATCCACTGCTCTGATCCAGTTTTGGCTTTTATTATTTGTTCCTCTGGTAGGGTTCAATCCCAACAATCTCCCCCTGGAACAGATAATGCCAAAACCCTTCATTATTGTGGAACTTTATTACCTCATCAACAGTTCCCTTATTTGCCCTTTAAGTTGTAGCTCAAAGGTTAAGGCATCTGTGTCTTCATCATCCCTGCTAAGTGGAAGATCAAGGAGATCCTGCAAATCTTCAAGACTTAGGCCAAGTGCTTGTTCCCTTGATATTTTCTTCACTTCCCCATCAGACCTGAACAGAGTCAATACATGGGTCTGTTTGTCAGTTTCCCACTTTAGTACTTTTGAGCCTGATGGGTTTCTTGGGAGATTTTTATTTGAAGAGGAGTTTGGTGATGATGGCCTATTGAACACTGTCTGAGCAGTGCTTGCAGGTTGTTCCAATTCAGGATCTTCTTTCATCATTAATCTAATGCCCTCTTTTACAATGGCATTTCCAGCAATTAGATCTTGAACTGTTTTGGCATCTGACTGGTTTTGGCTCCTTCTTTTGTAGATGGCAGCACCAGCTGGAGCAGTAGTTCTTTTGAGTTGCAGCTTTGGTGGTCTTTTTGAGACCTCTGCCTTAGAATAGTCAGGTTTTTGCGGAACTTTGGGATCTTTCTTCCTCAGTTCTTCCAACCTTTTGTAGGTGGCCCTGACTACATCTTCTTTCCACCTTGCTATTTGTCGTTTAGACCCATAATCAGCAGCAACCAATTCCTCTTTCATTCTCTTCAGCTCAAGTGATTTATCAGGCACATTCTTTTTGAATTTTGACCATTCTGGAGGAGTGTGTTTGACCTCATTTTTTATCATTTCTTGAATCCTGACTGCTTCTTGTTCAAGCTCAGGAATGGTCGACTCCTTGTACATGTGCTTTTCTCCCTTGTATTTCTTTGTTTCCATGATGCTTTCAATGTAGTCTTTTCTCAGAGTTTCATCTGCTCTTTCTGAAATTTGTTGACATACATTTTTTGCAAATTATTCCAGGGATCTGACTTGTGTGAGCAAGTACTGATAGTTCTGCTGTATTTCCCTATCAGATTTCCCTTTTGTGTTTCTTTTTGAGATATCCTCTGCTTGCTTTTCCTTGAGTTTCAAATATTCTTCAATATTGTTAGGTCTGGGATATCCTTCAACTGATGGCAATCTCCTTTTAGCAGGGTCATTCTCATAATAAAAGGACTTGATTTCATCTCTGACTGCAATGAGCTCAAGAGGAAATTGGACACCTGCAGCAGCTAAGGGCTGTTGAACTTGTGCTGATGAGAGAGGAACAGGTTTGGGTATTGTAACAAGTGACAAGGATTTTAAAGATGTTGGTGGTGGTGAATTGTCATCATCTTTAAGAATTAGCCTTCTCCTTTTTATTTGAGGAGGGACTGATGATGTTTTGGGTGGAACAGTGGTGGTAGATTGAGTGGCAGTGATTTGTGTTTGACTAACAGCAGTTGAAACAACTGGTGCTTCAACCACTGTTGTCATTACAACAGATGTTATAACATCTGTTGTCTTCTGCTTTTTGTCAGCAGGTGATGTTGTTTTTGGTGGTGATGGTGGTGAAGTAGTAGATGTGGTGTGTGTTAAAGTGGTGTGTGTTGAAGTGAGAACAGATGTTGAAACCACTGAAGTACCAGCAGCAGTTGATACAACAGGAGTTACAACAGCTGTTTTGGATGGTGGTTTTGGAGCAGACTTTGAACGTCTGGTTGGTATGGTTTTGGGTTGCCTTACTTTTCTAGTAGGCTTCTTCTTTTCATCAACAGGATTTTCATCATCCTTTGACCCAGAAGTACCCTGATCTGGATAATCCACCCTAGCTTTCCTCTTGGCCTCTCTATCCTTTTTGACACTTGCAACTGCTTCTGCCAGTGCATTTGTAGTCTCATCAATTTTCTTGCTACCATCTGGCAAAGGAATATTTTTAGTCATATTTTCTCTCTCTGGTTCAATGTAAAGACCATCATCTATTCCCTTTTTCTTCCACTCCTGAATTTTCTCCCCCTTTTTGGCATTATCTGGAGGGAGTTGATCAATAAAGAGGACAGTTGGAGGAGCAGTGCCAGTGGTATGCAGGATTTGGGCTTTTAGAGCTTTGAGATCAGCCTGGGTGTTCTTGAACCTAGACTCCAATGTATTTCTCAGCTTTAGTACATGTTGTTCATGGTGCTGATCTGCCATTTGGGCTTGTTGATGGAGAAAAGGTTGAAATAGATTCCAGAGCTCATTTGCAGCAGGTGCTTGTGGTGGAGCAGGTGCTTGAGGTGGAACAGCAGTGGATTGCACCTTTTGTACTTGTAACAACTGTTGCAGCATATCTTTGAGTTCTGCAATAGAGTTATCAAGTTTTTCAACACGATCCGTCAATTTCTGGTACTTTAAACCATCACCCAATTTAATGGGATCATCTGATTTCCCACTATCAGTGGTTTTATCAGTGGTTGAGGTAGGGAGTTTACTCCAAACATTTACCATTGATGCCCCTTTTTCTTGGTACTGGGGTCTTCTCCCTTCAACACTTGACAGTCTTTTGATGTTTCCAGAGGTCAAGAAAAGTCCACTGGCAGATGTCAGAGGTGCTATGGAAGGAAGTGCCTCCAAGGAAGTCTTATTAATGTAACCACTGTCCAACTGTAAACCAGTGGGTTCAACAGTTGTAGTGGCTGCTTCACTTGGATTACCACCAAGAGTTACTTGTAACTCAAGGGGTGTAACCCCCTCAGGTTGTGTTGGTGGGTTAGCAAAGGTTGATACAACAGACTCAGTCATTTGTTGAGGTATATTCTCATTGATAGGTGATTGAGAAGGACTGGTTAATGCCTGGTTCAAATCAATTGCATCCAACAGAAGTTTAGTAGGTGGGGGAATTGTGGATGTGATGTTTGGTTTAGAAACATAATTTGCCCTGGGAATTGGGCTGTGGATGATGGAAACAAGTGTTTCCAGAGCATCATATTGTGGTGTCCCAATTTGTACAACCTGTTCTTTTTGTGAAGAAGCAGGAGGAGTTTCGGTTATGGGTTGAGATATTTTGACCAACTGCTGTGAGGAAGTAGCAGCAGTGGTTTTGAGTGACTTTTGTTTTGTCACAGGCAGTTGCTCTGGTATCTCATCCTCCAGGGTTGCCTTTTTGATGGGTTTGGAGGGTTTTTGAGTTTTTCTTTTTGTTGGCTTTTTGGTGATTGTAGGTGTGGGTTTCAAAACAGTTGTTCTGCTGCTTTGATCACCTTGAGCAGTGGGCTCAACAGCAGATACCTGAGGAGCAGTGGTAGCTGCTAAATTCTGCTCAGGCACCTCTGCTTGTGTTTTGCAAGGTGTTAACATTCTTGTAAAAGTTTCAGCAGTTAAGCTGTTCATTTAAAAATAATCACCTTGGTTTATTGCAGTAATATCATCCTTACTGAATTTCTTTTCAAAATAATAACTTAAAAACCTTGGAAACGGTAAGAATGATTTTGTTTCAACATTATTAACCAAATCATTAAAGATTTCCCGAGAAAAATTAAAATTTTCTTCTTGAAGAATAGCATATCCCAGATTTTGAATCTTTAATGGTATTTCATTAAAAGAAGTGGTTTTGTTGGAAACACACAAGAGGAGGGTATGGAATAAAAATCTTGTTGCAGAAGGAAAGAAACCCTTTTGTAAGGTAGCTTTCTTCATCATTGTGTCTGCATACCCTCTCTCAATGAAGTCAATTTTTAACTCGTTTTTAGGGAAAGAAGTGTTACCTTGCTGATCCTCGAGTTTAAAGACTTCTGATATAGATTGTGGCGTGATTTGAACAGCATTACCCTTTAAAGATGAGTTAATGGCTACCATATTTTCACCTTGTTTGTCAAGGGTTACGTTTTTCCAAAACTCTCGTTGGGTTGCTAAGTAAATTGGTGCATCGGCGGTTAAAAAAGTTTTGTACTTTGATTTGGCCATTTTGTTGATGATGGAGTCGAAAGCATCTGTGGTGTCGGGTTTTGTGAGAAGACCCAGAAGATTGTGAGATGGTTTGTATGAAATTTCGGTGGGATTGTCCTTTTGAGAGGCCGCTTTCGACGATGATTTGGAGGTGGGTTTTGCAGATGGCTTCGATTTTTTCATTTTGAGGATGATGATCGAAGAAATTTGTGAAGAAATGAGATGGAAAAACTGCTTTGAGAAGAGAATTTTTGAGAATTCAATTCGACAGTAAAACCTTGTTTTTGATGTGAAGTGGGGGTTTTATAGAGGAAAAAGTGAAGGCTGACGTGGCAGCGGTTACAAAAAGTCTGACTACAATGTACTGCCCACGTGACAACCCCTGATGATATGAAGGACAGTACCTTTATGAAAGTTACTGGTGAAGGCAGTGGTTATGGAAGCAGTGGATGATTTTCACTATCAGTGGATAGCATATCAGTGGATAAGACACTGCTTTTGAACAATAGTGATTATCAAAGAAATGAGTGAGCAGGGGTTGACTTTCAGCAGTGGACAGACTTTGAAGCAGAGCAGACTTTTGAACAAGCAGTGGTTATGGCAGACTTTTAAGGATTTTAATGAAAACTTCATTTTTAGCTATTTTTAAGGATGGATTTTTGATTTTCTGAAAACATTTTAATGCTTTTATTCATAGAAAAAAAAGATGTTGCTTGTTATTCCATGTTTAGCATCCCAATTCTAGAGACCAAGCTTTCAAAGGTGGCTGTATCAAGTGCTTTTGTGAGCACATCTGCCAGCTGGTCTTTAGTTGGGACATGATGCAGAGAAATCAAACTTTTTTCATAGCAATCCCTCACAAAGTGATGTCTGATGTCGATGTGTTTGGTGGTTGAATGGGAAACTAGATTTTTGAAGATATTTTCTGCTGCCTGGCTATCCAACATGAGTGGTGTCTTTAAGGCAGTGATACCAAAATCCAGCAACTGGTTTTGAAGCCACAGGAGTTGGGCTGTACAGCTTGCAGCAGCTATGTATTCAGCTTCAGCAGTGGATGTTGAAACAGCTGCTTGCTTTTTGCTTTGACATGAAACTAAGCAATCACCTAGAAACTGGCACCCTCCTGATGTAGACTTCCTTGTGGTGTGACATCCAGCAAAGTCACTGTCTGAAAAAACTGAAAGCTTGATATTCCCATTAGCTAGATACAAGATACCAAGTGTCGGAGCACCTTTTATGTATCTGAAGATCCTTTTTACAGCAATGAGATTTGATTTTCTGGGGGCTGATTGACTTCTTGCATAGACACATGTTGCAAACATGATGTCTGGTCTAGATGCAGTTAGGTACAATAAAGACCCAATCATGCTTCTATAAAGTGTTTGGTCAATCAGCTCATCCTTTTCATCAGACATGACAAGCTTATTTGTAGCCATGGGTGTGCTGCATGGTTTACAATCATTCATATCAAATTGTTTAAAAGTTCTTTAGCATATTTGCTTTGATGAATGAAAGTTCCATTTTGCATCTGCTGAACTTGGAGACCAAGAAAGCATTGCAGCTCACCCATTGCACTCATTTCAAACTCAGCTGTCATGAGTTCCCTAAACTCCTCACACATTTTGTTACATGTGCTTCCAAAAATAATGTCATCCACATAAATTTGGACAATCATTAAATCCTTTCCTCTCCATTTAAGAAACAGTGTTTTATCAATGGTACCTCTTTTGAAACCATTTGAGAGTAGAAAGGTGGAAAGAGTTTCATACCAGACCCTTGGTGCTTGTTTCAGGCCATACAGGGCATTGTTTAGCCTGTAGACATGATCTGGATAAAATGGATCCTCAAAACCTGGAGGTTGACAGACATACACCTCTTCTTGAATTGTACCATAGAGGAAAGCACTTTTGATATCCATTTGAAACACCTTCATGTTGTGGTTGACAGCAAAGGCCAGGAACAGTCTAATGGCTTCTAATCTTGCAACAGGGGCGAATGTTTCATCATAATCAATCCCCTCTGCCTGTCTGTAACCTTGAACCACAAGCCTGGCTTTATTCTTGACAACAATGCCCCTTTCATCAGTTTTGTTTTTAAAGACCCACTTTGTGCCGATGGGACTTACATCTTTTGGCAGTGGTACAAGCTCTCATACTTGTTGTCTTTTGAACTGTTGGAGCTCTTCTTGCATGGCTTCTACCCAGCTGTTGTCTTTCAGTGCCTCTTGGTACTTGACTGGCTGATGGAGTGATAGAAAACCAGCAAAAAGACAAATGTTTTGGGTTTGGCTTCTTATGAGCACCCCTTCATTGATGTTGCCAATGATTTGATCAGGTGGATGAGATCTCAAGAAGATTAAATCTCCTTGGTATGGTATGATGGCATTTGTTGGTGAAGGCTGCAGATGTGTATCATCTGAGCTAACCACTGCTGGTGACTTTGATGACCCAGTAGTGGCTTCAAAAGGTGGTGGAATTGATGGTAATGATGAGGACACATGCTGACTTTTATCCACTGTTTGGGGACTTTTGTCAGCAGTGTTTGTTGATGTGGAAGCAGTGGTTGATGGGCTACTTTGGTCAACAACTGTTGAGGTAGCATTGGTTGAGCTTTGACAGATGTTTTGAACAACTGATGCTTTTCCCATTGTGGCAGACTTTTGAGGGACAATGATTTCATACCCATAGTCTGGTATTGCATCCACTGATGTACCTGCACTGTTAGTCTTGACAGCAGTATTTTCAAAAGTAAATTTTTCAAGGTCAAACAGATCAGCAGGATTTGCTGGGATTTTCATTGATGAGAGTTCATTGAACTTCACATTCAAGGTCTCCTCCCCTGCCTTGGTCCGTGTATTAAACACTTTGTAGGCCTTGGCAGTGGTTGAGTATCCCAGATGATAACCACAATCAACTTTGGCTGCAAATTTTGAGATTGAATCTTTTAAGTTCAAAATGAAACATGGGCAGCCAAAGACTTTGAAATATGAGATCAGTGGTTTAATTTTGTACAGAATTTCATAGGCAGTCTTTTTGTGCCTGGGGTTTATTAAAACTCTGTTCTGGACATAGCAAGCAGTGTTTACTGCCTCTGCCCAGAAAGTCAAAGGCAAACCTGAATCAGCAAGCATGGTTCTAGCAGCTTCAATCGGGGTCCTATTCTTTCTCTCAACTACCCCATTTTGCTCTGGTGTTCTAGGGATGCTGTACTGCCTTACAATCCCTTTCTTCACACAGAAGGCATCCAACTCCTTATTTTTAAATTCTGTGCCATTGTCACTCCTGAAGACTTTCACTGGAAGGTCAAATTGCTTTTCAACCTGTGTCACAGAGTCTTGTAAAATACCTGCAGTCTCATCTTTTGAGTGTAAAAAGAAAGTCCATGTAAACCTAGAAAAGTCATCAATAATAACCAAACAATATCTCTTCTTTTTCTGAATCATGACTTGAACTGGGCCAAACAAATCCATGTGCAGCATTTGCAAACACTGGGTTGTTTTGGACTCTTCAATGGACTTAAAAGAACTTTTATGTTGTTTTCCTTTTAAACAGGAAATGCAATGTTCAGGACATGAAAACATTTTTTGTGGTAGGCCTCTTACCAAACCATTTTTTGAAATTTCAGTGATTGTCTTAAGATTTGTGTGCCCCAGTCTTCTGTGCCAAAGTTCTGTCTCTTTGTTAGAGGCAGCTGAGAACAGACAGGCATCAGCTCTGGGACACTCTTTTGACATATCAACAACATAAACATTGCCACTTCTTTGAGCAACAAGTTTTGTTTGACCAGTTTTTATTATTGCTTCAATCTTTTTGACCATTTCTGGTCCAACAATCCTACAACACTCCTTTGTGAAGAATGACCCATACCCCTTGTCACTCATTTGTGAAACACTCAGGAGGTTGAATTTCAGACTGTCTATCAGATTGACATTTTCAAATTTTACATTTCCAGATTGTACTGTGCCAGACCCCAGAACTTTTCCTTTACTGTTATTCCCAAAAGATATATCACCCCCTCCATGAATTTTGAAATCTTTGAGTAGGGCTTTACATCCAGTCATGTGCCTGGAGCCTCCACTATCAACATACCAAAGGCTATCTAAACAGGTAGAAGCTCCCTGCACATGAAGTAAAAGGATTAGTTCATTAGGGTTTCCAAAGCCAATAAGGCTTTGGATGGGGTCTCAACAGTGTCTGGGATGGATGCACATTGATGGACAGTGGTTAGGTCAGGGGTTGGAATAGTTTTAGTACTGTTTCTTTCTAACCATTGTTGGGGATCTTGACCAATCACCTGTTGGTAACCAAAAGGATGCCTATTCACTTTAGGTTTAGAGGGCCTTTTGTAGGCCTCATAAACGTGTGGAATCCTTTGGTAAGACTGTTTTTCCTTGCCTTTTCTGAACTGATTGGCAGGGGGTGCATCAGTAACCTGAACATCTCTTTTGACAGATGTTTGGTTCAGCTGTTTTGTGACAGCTGTTTGAACTGGCACAAACAGTGGTTGGTTCTTGGTGAATTTTTCAGATGATGTTGATGGACTCTAGGATGTTTTAGCAGTGCATTCATTCTTTTTCACATCAACGTTTTTGAGATACACACATGCTTGAGTTTTGTGGTTTGTTTTACCACAGACAATGCAGCTTTCAGCAGGAACAATGACACTTGTTTTGTTTAAATCATATGCTTTTAAATGGAAACAATCTTTTGTTAGATGATTCCTTTTCTCACAAAATTCACAAAACAGGTTATTGATCTTTTCTTTCTTCTTTCTCTTTTCGGACTCCTTTGCAGCAGAGGTTTTAACCTCTGTTGGGATGTCCTTGAGAGGAATGACTTTAGCTTTTAGAGCTTTAACACCATCAGTTGATGTAAAGTCCATGGGCTTGAAATTTTCAAGAATATCACACTCATCAGACCATTTTGGTTTAAACTGATAATTTTCAAGCTCCTCAAAAGTAGAGGATCCCATTGGTCTGTCAAGTGTGATTTTGTTACCAAGTTTATCAGTGATTTTCACTTCTTGGCCATTCTTGTTTGTGGGGATGAACTCAGTTGTTACATCAGTGGTTTGAACAGATTTTTCAAAAGCAGTGTTTTCATCATCATGTTTTCTATAACCAACACCAAATTTCACATTACTTTTTATCTGTTTTTCAAGCATAACCTCATACCCTTTGCATGATTCCACCCATTTTTCACAGGTGATCTGGGTAGACTCCAACTCCTTTTTGCAAACTTGGTATTTTTCTACCATAGTTTGGAGTTGAGTTTTGGTTATGCTCTGCTCTTCTTTCAGACTGCTGATCTCTTTTTCCTTTTCAGTCAATTTGTTTTTAAGTTCTTTTAAAGACCTTTCAAATTTGACTTCATCAGTTAAGATTTTATCCCGAAGGTTTTCATTTACCTCTTTGATGTTAGCAAAAGCAATAATGCAATTGTCAGAACACAGTTTTTCAAGAACTTGAGGAGATACCTTGGCAACAGCCATCATTGCACAATCACATTGATGATTTTCTTCATCATCAGCTCTTTCTTCTTTCTCACCTGCTTTCTCATTTTTCTCTTCTTCTTTGTTCTCTTCAGACCATGGGTCTGTCATTGGTTCAATCAGGGTTCCTGAACTTTCTCCCAACAGTAGTTCACCAGCCACAGCAGTAACCACTGCTTCAGTCACCTCATCCACTGTTTCATCACTTAGCTGTTCACCTTCAATTTCAATCCCCTCTGGTATTGACACTAATGCCATCAAACAAAATTCATCATTAGAAGGTTCAATAGAAGCATAGAGTGCAAAATTTTCATCACCAAGCTCATCAGGCATGCTGCTCCAGTCAACAAAGCCTTGAGTGAAAAAGCTTTGCTGATCTGGTTGTACCACTGCTGGAGCAGCTGTTTGAGGTGCAACAGGTTGCACTTGTGCCTGGGGGACAGGGGTTTGAACATATTGAATTTGTGGAACAGTAGTTTGGACATATTGCACAGGCACAGGGGCAGCAGCATAATGAGCAGTGTTAGCATGAGCTGCAGGGGTATATTGGGTATAGTGCACTGTGCTTTGATTTTGAGGTCTAGGGTTTGAACTAGGATGAGTGATTATAGGGCCAGCAGTTTGACTCCTGCATTCCCTAGCGAAATGACCTAGCCTATTGCACTTGTAACACTTGATTTTTTATTTATCCAACCCAACCCTTAGATTCCCATGTAAACCTGGGAATTTTCGCCCTGTTCTTTTGTAGAATTTGCTAGTTCTAACACTGAGCAAAGCCAATTGGTGCAGGATGTCCATCTCTTCTAAGTCAGTGGGATCAAAATGTTGTAAATCGTTGAGTTCAAAACACAAATTATCTGACATCTGGTTTTCAGTGTTTGCAGTAAAAGCATAATTTGCAGAGTGAGGATCAGGGTTGGTAAAGTTACCACCAGCTGTTATATCAATGAAATGACCATAACCATGTTCCTTACTACTGCTACCAGATTCTTCCTGACCAAGAAGAGCTGTGCTACCGAATGAGTAATCATCAGTGGCTTTTCCAGACTCTTGCAACTTCTTTTTCTGGTTCAACTCCCTTTCATAAGTCAGGAGTCTACCATGAAGTTGGGTCAGGGTCAGATCTTTGAACTCAACAGAGTTTCTAGTCACAAATGCAATTGTGTCCCATTTATCAGGTAGTGATCTAAGAAACCTGCTATTTTGTGTTGATTTTGGAAATTCAACCTTAACAAGTCTTAGCTCACTGATGAGACAACTGAAACGTTCAAATTGTTGGGTCAATGTTTCACCCTTAATGTGACAGAAGGTTTCATACTGCTGATTCAGAAATTCCCTATTGTTTTCAATAACTTCTTCAGTACCCCCAAATTGTTCCTTCAATGCATCCCATAGCTCTTTGTCACTGTTACAATGTAACAGTCAAGCATAGATCTCATTTGGTAATGCAGATGCTATGATGCTAAATGCTTTGGCATCGAGTTCGAACTTTTGAAAATCAGTTTCAGTATAGTTTTCATAAGGTTTTGGTACGTTCTTCTTTGGATCCTCAGCACTTGGCACCATAGGAAGATGGGGACCAAAAACAACAGACCTCCAACATCCAATGTTCTGTTGAGCAAGGATGTGACCCATCCTTCTCTCCCAGATGTTGTATTCATTACGTTTAAGCAAAGGTGGTTTAAAAAGCGAGCCAACATTATTCTTATCATCTTGTGATTGTGACGTCATCCTGGTTGTTTTACAGGCACTGATTAATCAACTTTAATGGTGATTAAACCTTACTCTGTTTTTCAACAAACCGAACAAACTATCGATATCAACGATTTTGAGCTGAACTATTTATGTCAAAATGATTGTTAAATCAAATTTGACTGTCCAAGCTCTGATACTAATTGTTGGATCTGAGTTTGGTTTTGATTGTATTTTTCGTTTGAAATTAAGATGAAAATGGATGAGTTGTGCAGTGGAATTAATATGGAAACAAACTTTGCATACAATCAAACGAGAGTATTGCTTTGATCAAACATTTTTCACAATGAACCGAAAGATTGAATTTATTTCAACAACGATTACAATTGCAATGATTGAATACAAACTCCCCCTCAGCCAGAGCTCAGTGTTTGTTCGTGCAAAGAAGACGGTGTTGCAAAGAGCTAATAGAACAGTACAGAGCACTGTTCTATTTATAGGCACTAGCAAACCACTGAGCATCTAAGCTGACGTCACCATGAAAGTGACATCTAACCTCCTAACAAACTCTAACCTCTGATCAATACAAATACTGCTATGCTAACTACTGCTATTACATTACATTACAAACAGACTATAGAACAACTGCTGCAACCTTCCACTGCTGTGAACCCAACAGTGCTTGTCCGGATTAGCAGTGCTTGACTCAAGGCAGTAGATTGAATCAGTAGAGCTTTAGTCTTTCATCAGCCTTTACTTGATCAGCAGTTGTGGGTCAGCAGTTTGTACGATCAGTAGATAGGAGGTCAGCAGATGTTGAAAACCACTTTCAAGGGGAGAGACTTGTATGCAACATCTGCTTATTCTGGATCCACTACTCTGATCCAGTTTTGGCTTTCATTATCTGTTCCTCTGGTAGGGTTCAATCCCAACAACTTTGTCTCCAACCTGGAATTCTAGTGGCTTGCGTCGATTATCTGCATAACTCTTCTGGCGATCTCGATCCGTCTTTAGTCTTTCCTTGATTTGAGTGATCTTGTCGGTGGTTTCTTGCACAATCTCGGGACCCGATAATTGATTTTCTCCTATTTCTACCCAACAGACTGGAGTCCTACACTTACGTCCGTATAGTGCTTCGAACGGGGTAGCTTCGATGCTTGAATGATAACAATTGTTATAAGACAATTCAATGAAAGGTAGGTGGTCATCCCAGTTTCCACCAAAATCTATGACACATGCTCTAAGCATGTCTTCCAGGGTTTGGATCGTCCTTTCACTTTGTTCGTCTGTTTGGGGATGATATGCAGTACTTAAATTCAATTGTGTCCCCATTGCTTCTTGGAAACTCGTCCAGAAATGTGAAGTGAAACGACTATCTCTATCCGACACAATGGAGAGTGGGACTCCATGTAATGATACTACTTCGTCTACGTACAACTTTGCTAACCTTTCCGTACTAAAGGTTTCTTTCATGGGTAGAAAATGAGCTGATTTAGTTAATCGATCCACAATTACCCAAATCGCATCATTACCTTTTCCAGTCTTGGGTAACTTAGTAACAAAATCCATGGTTATTAGTTCCCATTTCCACACGGGCATTTCTAATTGTTGTAGTAGACCTGAGGGTTTCTGGTGTTCTGCCTTAACTTGCGAACAAGTTAGGCATTTAGAAATGTATCTAGCTATGTCCTTCTTAATTCCTATCCACTAGAAGTTATTCCTTAAATCTTTGTACATCTTATTATTACCAGGATGCATGGTGTATCTAGATTTATGGGCCTCCTCTAAAATTTTATTTCTTAAGTCTCCTTGCTTAGGTACCCAAATTCTTTTCTTGTGGAATCTCCAAATTTCATCAATCCCTTGCTCTAATTCCTTTATTCTTCCCTTCATTCCTTCAGCATCATCCTTTATTGCTGTTTCTTGAACATTCTTCAGTTGTTCCAGTAAGTCCAATTGTAAACTTAATCTAATAGCACGAACTCGTCGTTGTTTCTCATGATACTTACGACTTAAGGCATCTGCAACTACGTGTGCTTTTCCTTCGTGATATTGAATATCACAGTCGTAGTCACTTAGAATTTCCATCCATCTTCTTTGTCTCATGTTTAATTCTTTTTGCCCAAATATGTATCTTAAACTCTTATGTTCTGTATAGATAGTAAACTTGCTTCCGTACAGATAATGTCTCCAAATCATAAGGGCAAAAATTATCAATCCTAATTCTAAATCATGAGTCGTATAGTTTTCCTCGTGCTTTTTCAATTGCCTGGAGGCATACGCAATTACCTTCTTGCATTGCATTAACACACATCCTAATCCCAGTTTAGAAGCATCACAATAAACTTCAAAATCTTCTATCCCTTCTGGTAAGGCAAGAATTTGGGCGTTTGTTAATCTTTTCTTTAAAATCTTAAAAGCCTCTTCTTGTCTAGGTCCCCATTCAAACTTCACTGCTTTACAGGTTAGCTTGGTTAATGGCACAGCTATTTTGCAAAAATCCTTAATAAACCGTCTATAGTATCCGGCTAACCCTAGAAAACTTCTAACTTCCATAGCTGATTGCGGGATTTTCCATTGGGTGATCGCTTCTATTTTGGAGGGATCTACGTGAATACCTTCATGATTCACCATGTGTCCTAAAAATTGCACTTCTTATAGCCAAAATTCACACTTTGAGAATTTGGCGTAAAGCTTCTCCTTTCTTAACAAGGTTAAGAGTGCATGTAGGTGCTCACAATGCTCGTCCTAACTTTTGGAATAAATAAGTATATCGTCGATGAAGACAATTACGAATTTATCCAAGTACGGTTTACAGATCCTATTCATCATGTCCATGAATACTGCAGGAGCATTTGTTAATCCAAAGGGCATGACTGTAAACTCGTAATGACCATACTTAGTTCTAAAAGCAGTTTTAGGTATGTCTTCTTCTTGTACTTTCAACTGATGGTATCCGAAGCATAAATCTATCTTAGAAAAATATCCAGCTCCCTGAAGTTGATCAAAAAGATCATCAATCCTAGGTAATGGGTATCAATTCTTAATCGTAACTTTGTTCAATTCCCTGTAATCAATACACATTCATATTGAACCATCCTTCTTTTTCACAAACAACACGGGTGCTCCCCAAGGGGATGAACTAGGTTGTATAAATTCTTTACCAAGCAATTCATCTAACTGCTTTTTCAATTCTAGCATTTCTGTGGGTGCTAACCGATAAGGTGCCTTAGCTATCGGTGTAGTTCCAGGAATTAGATGAATCCTAAATTCTACTTCCCTATCGGGTGGTAATCCAGGTAGTTCTTCTGGGAATACATACGGGTATTCTGATACTATTGGAATTTCCTTAAGTTCCTTACCTTTAGTGTTAATGATTACCGAAATCATATACATTATTCCTTGTTTTCTTGAATAATGGGCCATTTTCATTACTGAAATGAATTTCAGTGGCTTACGTGGCTTATCTCCTGTAATCACTACTATTTCTCCTGTAGGTGTATGAATTTCTATGGAATTCTTATCACAGAGGATTCGAGCATGGTTGGCTACTAACCAATCCATTCCTAACACAACATCGAATCCAGCTAACTTCATAGGTAACAGGTTTGCAGAAAATTTATGGCCTAAGAGTTCTATCTTTCCTTCTTGCAAAACCTTATCTATGTTAACAGAATTCCCATCTGCTATTTCTACCATAAAAATTTGTCTAAGGTTGGTTAAGGGTAGGTTAAGATCTTGGCAGAATGAAGTATTTATAAAACTTTGGTTTGCACCAGAGTCAAATAATACTTTTCCATAAACGTCGTGAACTAGGAACGTACCAGCTATTACATCTGGGATTAGCTATGCTTCCTGGGTAGTCAACTGGAAGGCTCTTGCGTTTTTCTTGGTAGTTCCTTCTGCAGGTTTGGCTTTGTAGTCAGCTGGTTTGACCAGTTTAGGGCAGTCTGGTCTAAAATGTCCAGCTTCTCCACAGTTGAAGCAAATTGTGGATTTCTTCCTTCTGCAGTCTTCTTCTTGATGCCCTGGAATTTTGCAGAAATTGCAATACTCTTTGCATCTTCCAAAATGTTTTCTTTTACATGTACTGCAAAATGGAGCAGTTAAAGATTGCCCCGTTCCCTTTTTCTTGAAGTTACTACTATTACCCACATGGAATCCTTGGGTAATCTTTTCAGCTACTTCCTTTTTCCGGTTTTCTTCTCTTGTGCGTACCAGTCCGTCGGTCAAGGTGTTGGCTAATTCCACTACATCGTCAATTGTGCGAGGTCTAGCAGCTTTAAAGATATCACAGATTTCGCCAATTAAACCCCAAATATAGCAAGAAATAAGTACTGGTTCTGGCGAAGCCAGGGTTGGTACAACTCTAGCATACTCGAAGAATGTCGAAGTATATCCTCGACAGTCTACATCCACCATCCGGTGATTCAGGAACTTATTTTTCATTTGTTCCTTTTCATATTCGCGACAGAATTTTCTTTCTACTAGACTCTTAAATTTTGCCCAATTCATGGCATACGCCACATCACTTCCCTTAGCTTGTAGTACGGTGTTCCACCATTCGAGTGCCCCTTCTTTAAAAAGATGCGACGCGTACATGACCTTGTCTTCCTCGGCACATTTACTTATTTTAATTACTGCTTCGGTTTTCTCTAACCGACGCAGTGCAGCAGTTGCCCCTTCATTGCCTGCAAATTCAACTGGTTTACAGGCAAGAAATTCCTTGTAAGTGCAACCAGGCGTTGCAGCTTTCATTTTCTTAAGGAATGGGGCTTGCATCCCATCATTATCATTATTATTATTGTTGCCGCCTCCATTTACACTATTACTGAAATTGTCGTCGCGGGTACGTTTGCTGGGAATATTTGGTTGAGGTTCAACTGGATTTCGGGCAGCAGCAAGGATTGCTGGAATAGCATTGGCTATTCCTTGAGCAACAATGTTTTCTATATCTTGCCTATTAAGAAAGTGATCCTCATTGTTTTGCTCAGATTGGTTAACTTCATTAACTGGCTCATTGACGGCGGGTTCCATCTGATAATTTTCAATATTTAAATGTATAAATTATTGGCACAAAAGAAAAATAAATAATAATTAGTCACAATAAAACAATCAAACATAATCATGTCAACACGTATAGCCAAAATTGTCGACTTTGCGACGTTGATCTTTTTATATATTAGTATGCATCCATACACACCAGTTATTTCACAAAAGTTTTATTTTAAGTTATTTTATATGATTATATTTTTATTAATATTTATTATTATTAAACACACAACCACATACAATCCCCGTCAGCTGGCATTTCAGAAACAATGTTCCCTCTCGTCGTATTTCCATGATATCCTTTCTCCCACTTCCCGGATTCTATTTCCTGCGTCCACCAGCTCCTCGCCATAGTGGCGAAGTTCAGCCAAGTTCTCAGTGCTCATAGGTGGGTTTGGTGCAGGCTCAGGGTCAAACTGGGGGAAAAAGTGTTAGGGTTATTCAAGAGATTCTGAAATTGCCAATCACTTGTCCACCATTCCTCCAGCTCTCCGGGTAGAAGTTGGTGGTTGACTATGGGATCTAGGATAGCAGGTTCCAAATTAACTGGAAGTTGTGATTCAATTGGGTAATTGAAGAGGTTTTCATTGGCAGGTCCAATGAGGTCACAATTTGCCAGTTTGCGATCCAGCTCTTCCCATGGTGGCATTTTCTGGACTTGCCCTGAACTTTCCCCGATCTCCTTTCCTTTGCCTTTGTCTTTTGGTTCCTCAGTCTTTTTAATCCTCTGGGCAGCTGGCTTCTTCCTCCGTGCGCGTCTCCAGCCTATGATTCTCCTTCTTTTCTTCGTCTTGGGTTTCTCTTGGGCTTGAGCCTGGAATTCCATAGGTTCTTCAGTGTCGGCCAGATAATCGGAAAAGTCTCTGGAAACTTCTACGTCAGCAGGATAGAGAGTGAGATTCTGAAGAGCTTCAGACAACTCATTCATGCTGTTTAGCAGATATAGAGGAAACACAAAATCCTAATTAGAAAGTTATATATTGCAAATTAAATTTCACAGAATCACAGAGTGGCAAATTGAGAAATTAAGTATTTCTAAATACTTAATTGGCTTAAATCAGTTGTTCTGATACCACCTTTTTCTGTCACGACCCCCGTCCTGGTGTGACCCGGTACAGGAGCCGCGGGACAGAAACCCGTGGTATTTATTATTTGAGTTGACTGCGGAAGTTTAACAGGATCTTTTAAAACTTAAAACTGCCCAATTATTTTATTTCATAATTTGGGACAAAACCTCGTAATTTACAATAGAGGAATTTCATGAGGAAATTCCCTGTTTTACAAAACATGTTTAGTTATTTAACTGAGCCACCACTTCAAGCTTTATTAGTGCTCCGTGGCACTTTTCCTTGATTCACAGTAGGTCACCTGAAACATGTTTTAAAAATATTATATCAGCGGGGAAATACTGGCGAGTCACTCGATTTCAATAAAACGACACATAGTTATAAATTACAGCATAAGAGCGATTACAATGGCTACTATCTTATTTTTATCTGGCGCCGTGTCACACCCTGGTGACGATGGTCATACCACTATTGGGTCCTTTCACCCAAGTAGTGATAATTATCACTGTTAGGTTTGTTCACCTAACCGTGAGAGATTAGTAATGTGCACAATACCCCACTAGCCAGTGATTCAAGATAACCACGACTTAATCCCTGTAATTATAACTTTTGAAAACACTTTGAGATTTGATTAAAATAGTTGATAAAAGAGAATGACTCACATTGCAAGTTTAGACAGGCAGAGTTTAGCCTACTGATTTAGCCGTGTAACCTAGTTTAAATAACAATGCACACGAAACTAGGTCAGTAACTTAATACAACATTTACGATAAGCTCACGAAATCAAAACCCTCACGACGAATGACAAAGTATAGCCCTGATTTGCGCAGCACTTAAACATCCATCGGGTCGGTTTCAATCAATCGGACATTGTATCGTAGCAGTGATCGAGTTAATACCCTGTATTGTAGCAGCGTTTTCCTACTTTAAACTTGATTTTCGCACAGAATAAGTGTGATTTTGAAAGTTTTCTCGAGCACAGATGATCAGGCCATGCACAGGCAATTTATAGCCACATTTTAAGTTTTACGCGGCCCGCGAGAACCCCTATCCTACGTGTAGGGCTGGTGTGTCACGAGTAGGGTTGCCACGTGTGCAACACGTGGCCCGGAACACTTATCCGGTCAACTTTAAGTTGACGCGGCCCGCGTAAGCCTAAGCTTACGTTTTACACGGCCCGCCTGAAACTCAAAATTCTTGTTTTCTTGGTTTTTCATGCACATTAAGGTTTCAGGGGTCCGGGTTTTCACTTACGGGTCATTTTGGGGCATTTTTGCAGGTCCTTACATCACCCACTCCTACTCCTACTGCTCCATTGCCTGTTGCAGTTTTCTCATCCACTTCTGATGCAGGTATTCAAATTCATAACTTCACTCCCACAATCATAGAGGTATGTGTAGACGATATCTGTTGTACTCCTAAATGTAGGGAAAAGGTTAAAGGGAGCATGCAGACTCGCTCGTTATGCAACTTCAATATACAAGATTTAATAATTATGAAATTAAAAAGAAACTGAACGGGTACAAGGATATGGTGGAGGCGCAAAAGCTTGATATCCGTAAGTTGCATAATGATCTGAGTGAGGAAAATTGTAGATATCTCCACTTTAAGGAATTGTCTGAAAAACTAACTGTTGAACTTGATAATCTAAAATCAACTTTTGAAAACACAGAGTTTAATTTTAAAAAGTTTGATATATCAAGTGAAAAAGTTGAAAATATGATTAATCAACAGTTAAAATACAGTAAGAAGGAAGTGAGGAATAAGGGATTGGGATTCGTATGTATACCTCCACCATACAATCACAATTACACTTCACTTCCCATGACTGAAGAGGAGATAGATAATCTGCCTAAAATGGAGTATGGAAAACCAAATGACATCAAGGTTGAGCCGGTAAAATCAACAAAAGTTAAAATCTCAAAACCTAAAAGAAAAGAAATGAAACAAAGACAACTGAACCAGCATCTGCACCTGTCTTTGTAAAATCAAATGATGTTTCTAAGCAAAAAGAGACATTGAGTTTTGAGAAAAATGAAGAATCGGTAAATACACCAACTGAGCAAATGTAGGATCAAGAATCGATCTAAACGAGTTTATCAGAAGAGTTCAATCCATATCAAAGGCGGAATTCAATGATACAGACTTGATTACAGCTTGATATTCACTCTAATTGACTTTTAGATTGATAAAACAGCGTTTTACAGCAAGTAAACACTTCGGCAGCACCTCGGCACCGGAATCAGATCGATACATACGAAATGAACAGGACAGGTATATATAGGCTGAGCATTTCGTACGAGATGAGCAAAACCCATTTCGTGCGAAATGGTCTTGTTTCATTTCGTGCGAAATGATCACAAACATACAATTCTTGAATTTCGTGCCCTGATCTTTCTAATCTAATACAAAACTCGATGCAAGACGAAGTCGACAGACATATGCACCAACAGACTCCCCCTTGGATGTCGACGAGTCTTCAGTACAAATCTTCAAAAAGTCGAGTCTTCAATCTTTATCAGTCTTTGTGCTCTCTCCAAAGTATCTAACAGTGTAAAACATCCTCAATTTCTAACTCTTCTTCTCTCTCTCTCTTTTCCAGGATCTCATCTAACTCTATCTTCTCTTGATCAGATCTCTTGATTCCTTAAGTTCTTCAAACTCCCCCTTTCAATAAGCTGGGATCGCAGTTTGCATATTCTTTTGAAAAAAAAATCCTCAGGTATCGGAACCTGGCAAACCTGCACATTCTCTACCTCACACTAAATTTCACAAATATAAAATTTGACAAATTTATATACCACTTGCAGAAATCGTTCAAAATGGTTTAACATTTAGAATCTCTAATGATCACATGTAAGAATAACATTCAAATTTGACATTTAATTCTTTTCAAAAACAATTTTTTATATCAACAAACTCTCCCAACCCTATTGTTCATCATGTTTAGCACTTGGAATTTTGAAAATCAGCTCTCCAACATCAGTTGTCGAAAATCTTTTTGAATTATCAAAATTTATGCTAAAACACACTGAAAATCTTTTTGGATTTTGATATTAATGAAATGCAATAAAGAAATATTTACAAACAATATTTTTGTGAGTTTGCGTAAGAGTATCATATCAGTATATGAGACAAATCACTAACACCATTAAGCTTTAAACATTTTAAGTTCTAAACGATTCACTTAGATTGTCAGTATACTGATCCACTTAAATTTTCACACAAAGTTCAACTGATTCGAGATACGAGATTAATGTTTTAAAGACTTGAACTTATTCGCGTGTCCCACCTCAGAATATACTCCCGTATCCAGACTCCTATATTTAGTCTTACAGGTGAATGTACACTAGTGATATCTGTAAAGGGGTTAAATGCGAAACCATGAGAGCTCAGGATATTGCTTCCGCAAAATCAGAGAGATGATGGTTCGGTTTTCGGTGGGTTCCCTTTAGAGAATCTTTTTTACAACAGCACATGATTAGCATTTTTCAATGTTTCATCATTTTTTATGCTAAGGGCGAGCTTTAAGATTAAAGCAATGCAAAGTATTATACGAGGACTAGGCTATTGCTCCCGCAAAATCAGAAGTCCAGGTATAATACCCAAGATATCACCACGCATAAAGACCTAGTATGTCAGAAATAGAAAGCCCTTCAAACAAGATTTCAGGGGTTACCTATATATCCGAGAGATGTTCCCCATGAAATAAGTAAGTTTGAATTTAGGTTTATATCTCGAACACAATCTACTAAACGTGTAAAAACCTACTGGCATATCATTAGTGAGACCGTTTATCACATTTGACTTTCCAATTCTTTAGCATGTTGTGATTGTCCACTGATGTACTATCATTTCCTCTTTTTCACAACAAAACTCATTTTGAATTTATCATGTTTTTTGTTTTTTCAAATTTTCCAATATTTTTGGATTTTCAAATTTCTTACTCCCCCTAAAATACAAAATCATTTAAAGGAAATTTGAAAATAAACTATACAAATAAAGTGACAACTGATTCGAATTGCTTCAATTCACCATCCACTTGGCATAAACAATCAGAACTCCCCCTGTCAACAAACTATTTTCCCATTATGATTTCAAAACACTTAAGTTTGTTTTAATCAAAATGGTTTTTCCGAAAAATAAGTTCTGTTGAAATTTTCAAACCACTTGTATGTTTACCTAACAAACATTTTCAAGAATGATGCTGATTCCTGCTCCACGAATACCAATCTTGGGAGCTCCGGTAAATCAGGTTTTTCAGTTATCATGATTCTCCCAAGCCTGACGGTCCTTGGGAGATTCCGAGTTATCAACACTCGGTTTCTTTCCTTTCTTCTTCTCATATAATTCCTTTACCCCTTTGACCTTCCCGTCAATCATTTTTCCAAAAATATTTTTAACTGTGGGGTTAAAGGCTATTTCATCATCAAATTCTTTCTTTTCAGAAAACATTTGATTTGAGATTCCAATTTTGCCAATTTTTTAATTTTCAGCCCGCAATGGTGGAAAATTTGCATCATCAAATGGTGGCACTGAATTTTCACCTTTTATCACAACTTGTGGCTCCTCTGACTTTGATGAATCAGATTCATCGCCAGAACTAGCATCTGAATTCTTAACAACCCACTTTTGGTTATTAAGATTCACTCTTCTTCTGTAAAAACTTTTTGAACACTCACCAACCTCAAATTTTGAATTTTTGAAAATTTTAAATTGTTTGGTTGGTGGTTCATTTTCAACAATTTTTCCTTTCAATTTTTCAGAGACTTCCTGTTTTGTTTGGATTACCTTTGGACAATTCCCGGCAATATGACCAACTGTTTTGCATTGAAAACAGGTTCTTGTCTCCTTTTTCTGAGCAATTTCCTTCTTCATTTCCTTTTGCTTCTTCGCAAAGAATTCTTTCTTTGTTTGTTTCCTGAACAAATGTTCTTTTTCTTCTTCGGATGATATCCCAGAATGCTTTTCTTCAGTATCCTCTTCTTCAAACGCCTTCATGCCTTCAAACGTTGGATAAATCCTGTCAATAACATAAGAAGTACATGAGTAACTTTTTAACAACCTGTTTACCCTTTCTGTTTCAATCCTCTGGGTTTCCAGTTTTTGTTCCAGCACAGCACATTTCTCAATGTAATTATTGACAATTTTCTGCTTTGTCATGAAAGCTCCTTGAAGTGTCTTCATAGCTGTTGCTTGTTCACTGCTTGATTGATTGTATTGATTCATGGCTTTGTTTAGAACATCATAGGATTCTTTCAATCTGTTCATGTTATGAATCAAAGTATTGTTTTGCTTTTTCACTGTCTCACAGGTTTCACATTTCACAGGAATCTTTCGTGCATCAGCTTCTGCTTCAACCTTGAAAGCTGGAATTTCTTTTAGCTTTTTTCTTTATTACACGAACTTCTTCATCATCACTGTTAACTTGTTTTTTAACTTTCTTCTTTTTCAATCGAACTTTTCCATCATCACTGTCATCACTCTCCTCTAGCAAGTGCTCTTTCATTTTGTTTGCATAATAATCATCATTATCACTATCTTCAACAACTTGAGCAACAAAAGCTTTATGATCTGAAGTTTTGTTAGGATCATAGTCATCCCAACTAAAACCTTTTGGAAGCTTTTCATCATCTTGATCCACCATATAGGCTTTCTTTGATTCTTCAATTTCCTTCCTAGCATGAGCAGTTTGTGGTTGTTGTTGATGTGGTTGTTGAGCAACTTGATGATAAATCGCTTTTCGATAATAATCATTGTTGTTAAAAGGATTTTGAGCTCCACTTGCTTCGCGGTTTGTGCATTCTCGCTTGAAATGCCCTTTTTCCCTGCAACGAAAACAAGTAACTTTAGATTTATCAAAACCTAAAGTAGAAACATTTGCATCACGGAAGTCATCTCTTCCTGTGATCTGCTTGAATTTCTCAGCTCTTCTCAACACACTCGCTAAACACCACTTTATATCCATTAACTCCATCTCCTCAGCATCAATCTGATCGTAATCCTCTTTTGTCAACATTGGATTTCCGATCCTTCCTGCAACTAAACTCTCATATGACTCTAATACAGTCACCAACAAAGACATGTGACCTTTTGCAACCTCTTCCGAGAAATTCTGACCATTCTCAAGGTTTAATGCAATGTTGCATTGTAACATCTTTCCATTCTTGGTTGCTGAAAAGTTTGGATCAAATGATGGATATGAAGAAAATCCCATTTTGCTGTTTGATCCTTGAGATGACCCTCCAGAAGAACTTTTAGCGTTGAATGCAGTTTCGATCTTTGGTGACATGTTGGTCTTATCACTGATACCTCCTTTGTAATATAAACCAATATCTTGTTCGCCATCAAAATCTTTCATTCTTGAGACCTTCCGTTGTTCCATCTCTTGAGCTTCAAGTTTTTCAATAAACTTTCCCAGAGTTAGACTGCCAAAATCTTTTTTATTTCTCAACATCATAAGTACGTGCCCCAAACATCATGTGGCAACGCATCGGCCAACTTTTCAATCAATTCTTCATTATCTTTTGTGATGCTCAACCTCTTCATGTTAACTATCAGATTGCAACATCTTTCTATGATCTGCTTGGTGTTTTCAGTTCTTAAACCACGAAATATATCGAACTCTTTTTTTAAAAGTGATTTTTTGTTCTTGATCATCTCTTTACCTCCAACAAATTTCGATTTTAATGCTTTCCAAATTGAATATGCACTTCCATTGTGTTGCAGTAAAACCAAGATATCTTCTTTAACAGCTTGATGCAATAGACTAGTCATCATTTTTTTCATCTTTGTATTTCTTTTTCTCCTCAACACTTAGATTTTTAATAGCAATAACCTCTTCATCATCATTCACCGGTCTAACATATTTTGTTTCAACACATTCCCAAGCATCCAAGTAATTTGCTTGAACCCAATTTTCGAATCGCTCCTCCCATCCTTTATACTCCTCAATATTCATGAGCTTTGGCGGTTTTTGCATGGTGCCCGTTTCATTTTCTAACATTGTGTTTTGTGCAATAGTAATCGGAGTAGCAAACGCATTGTAAAATTCTTCTTCTATGATTCGATAAATTTTTTTTCATAAAACAACCTATTCAAACGAAATGATTTTCACGCGAAAAGAATCTGGTGCGAAATGGTCCTTGATGCGAAATGAATTTTCACACGAAATGGACAACTTTGGTGCGAAATGAGTGATTTTGTATGACATGGGATGATTTCGTGCGAAATGGGATCAAAATCTGTCAATCCGTGCGAAATGGGCAAAACTGTGCTATTCCGTGCGAAATGAAAAGTTCATTTCGTGCGAAATGCTGCTGACGTCATCCTTTCGGCCATGTTTTTGTCAAATTGATCCGGTTTTAGTCCGATTTTAGATCTGAAAATTTCAAGGCTTTGTTAAAACAGTATTGCGCTTATAATGTGAGAAAATCAAGCCATTTTAACCGTGAAAACTTGTTAATTTTGAAAAAGAAGGTGTAGAAGTCAGATTTTTTATGAAATCAAGCTGAATTCGGTAAGAACTCCTCCTCCTGAGCTCTGATACCACTTGTAGGATCGAGAATCGATCTAAACGAGTCTATCAGAAGAGTTCAATCCATATCAAAGGCGGAATTCAATGATACAGACTTGATTACAGCTTGATATTCACTCTAATTGTCTTTTAGATTGATAAAACAGCGTTTTACAGCAAGTAGACACTTCGGCAGCACCTCGGCACCGGAATCAGATCGATACATACAAAATGAACAGGACAGGTATATATAGGTTGAGCATTTCGTGCGAAATGGTCTTGTTTCATTTCGTGCGAAATGATCACCAACATACAATTCTCGAATTTCGTGCCCTGATCTTTCTAATCTAATACAAAACTCGATGCAAGACGAAGTCGACTGACATATGCACCAACAGCAAGTTACTCCATCTGATTCCAAATGTGAATCACCTGAAGCAACTGATTCTGAGAAGTTGGAATCAGTTGAATCTTGTGAATCTTCTGGAACAGCTAACTCAGCATAAGAAGATTTAGCGGAGCCACTACAAAAGGAATGTAACTCGAGTGGTTTAGCTAAATCAAGCAGTGAAACAGTGACTGAGCCCACAACAGCTGAAATTGAAACAACAAGGCCAGTCCCTGATTTTAATTGTGTGAATGTTACTGATGCTTCTACCTCATGTGCAGATGAGGTAATAATTGAAGATTGGGTTGAGGGGGATGATGTTGTTTGTCAAAAAGCTGACGATGTTTGTTTAAAAACATCAAATTTGTCTGCTGATGCTCCTCCATATGTGAGAAAGGTTGCTTCTGAGCCAGCTTTGAGAGGCCCGTCAAATAAATATGTGCCTCCAAAGCCAACAGTTAGAAATGAAATTGTTAAATCCAATGAATGTGCTAACTGTTGCAAACAGGGACATAGGAAGCAGAGCATAAAGTTTGAAAAGTCTGCAAACAAATCATCCAACAAGCTTTATAACTCATACTCAGCATCAGTTGGATCGAATGAAGCGGGATATGCTCCTTACATGAAAAAGCAAACCTGCTACAACTGCGGCATACCCGGTCACATTGCAAGGAATTGAACACATCGTCCCTATGTGCCATATTATACACAGCATCAGAAGGTTACACCTAGGGATAGATCTTATTCTAAGCCAATGAAGGTTGAAAAAGCTAAGGAAATGATGAATAAGCATCCCCGAGTTAAACCATCTGATGGGGATTGGAATGTTGCAAAAAACAAAAGAAAACAAGCTTTGAAACCTAAACAAGTTTTGAAAACTAAAAGGGTTGAAAAGCAAACTGTTTTGCCAAAGGCACCTAAGAAATTAGAGAAGCCAAAACAAGTTTGGAAGGCAAAACACAAAGCAGCAACATCACCAATCCTTGAAATAAAAGGGGATATGTGCTTGCGGGAAGTGTCATATGTTGATGCTTCAGGAATACCCAGGACCACGATGGCCTGGGTACCAATGTCTTGCTAATCTCCTTACTTTTCAGGGACAACCAAGGAGGAGCTATTGACAACCTTTGGATGTTGATGGCGATTGTTCCAGAGACATAACGGGTAACATTTCACTGTTGCAAAATGTATATTTCTTTACAGTTGATATGTTTCATTTGAAGGAGATAAGAAAGATGAGACAAGATCAGTTAAAAAGTACACATTTGAATTTCGTATTCTAATTTCGACATTCCGTCTAATGATGGAACAGTTAGGCAAAATCAACAAAAAATATTTTCATTTTCTTTTGTATTTCTCCTTGTACATACGTTTTCGTTGTAAGGTTAAGATTTACGCACAAATTTAGGGGGATATCTTAGAGAGATATTTGTAAATAGAGAAAATAAAAAAATGGGAAAATACAAAAACATTCGAAAAACAGAAAAATCAAAAATATTTTGTCGCATATTTGGGAAATGAAATAATTTCACTATGTGTATTAAAGCTGACTCATGTAAGACCAATACTGAAATGGTCTGACCTAGAGCGATATGTTGGTAGGCTTTATCCTGATGGCTGGATTCATTTACTGGTTCTGTGCAGAACACTAATTGTTATTCTATGACCTCAGGAAAGAACGTCACTTGGAATTAGGACAAAGCTATTTGAATGTGTGTGTGATGTCCCGATACACACAATTTCGTTCTAGTTCTGAAATATTTTCTAACCAACTCGTGTATCTCCTTTGTTTTACGTGAGCAAAGACCTAGAGGTGCTAGGCAACGTCAGCTTCTGTTTTGCGTGAGCAAAGACCTAGCTTTACGTTGTCGCGCTATAGATCAATTACAACCGAAAGAGGCCTTCTAGTGCCCAAAAGAAACCCGAAAACCCTATATCAAACTGAGAAAACTCATTTGATCTGTATATTATATCCATCTCTGCCACTGATCTATTCTATTCTCTTCTCAATTCAGTCCCAGCCAAGGTTTCAGAATCCTAGAATGGGCTTGTGAAATATGTGGTAGGGAAACTGCATGTATGATGGCGTGTTCTGATTAAAATTCCAGGATTTGATTGTGATTTAAATTGAGTGTTCATATTAATTAAATTGAAAAACATGATAAATCAGTTACAGACTGTCACACCGCGACCGCGTAAAACAATAAATCGTGGCGGAAACGTCGGGGAGTGTCGTGGCAGAATCATTGTTTCATAACACACAGAAATTTGAAGTTTTGTTTTATTTAAAGATTAACCATTTACATTGTCTTGAAATTTAAACAAACAAGTTATACATAGTCAATTATTGTTATTAAGTCACTAAGGCCTCGTCCAGTCCTAAGTGAGCTTGCATCCTAGCAATCAACATCATTCAATCAATACCTGAAACATATGTAAAAACAAAGTCAGCAAAGAAATGCTGGCGAGCACATAGGTTTTATGAGAGTGTCGAATTCATGGCTAGTTTACATGTTGCAATACCACATTAGACTACAATAGTCAAAAGTAAAAACCTTGTTTTGAAAAGTGTAAAGTATTGCAACATAATTAACCAACTCAAATCAAGTTGGTTATAGTTTATAAAATCTCATAGCCATGATTCTTAACCCAAAACATTTATTTAATAAAACCAAATTGTAAATCATCTCGTTAGTAAAACTCGTATGGTTTATATTATTTAGAAAACATCGTTGTGTGACATCGTTTCAAAATCGTTAACCCAAGTGAACTAAAACACGCCACGATATGTAATATGATGAAAACACTTATATATAAGAAGTACCAGAGGCATATCTACCATGTTTTCATCACATTACACCCGTCCCGTTATCTAAACACTAACCAAAAACCAATCGTTTGTTCAATTCGTTTAACTCGTTTAAATTGTTCCAAAATCGTTTAACTCGTTTAAATTGTTCCAAAATCGTTTAACTCGTTTAAATCATTCTCGTTTTAATTGTGAAAACTACTTTTGGTCGTCTCGCTAATAACATCCAAACCTTCGCAACTCGCCTATCGCTTCTCGCATTAACAAACCACCAAATGGTAAGTTAACAATCACAGATTCAGTCGTTACCCACATAACCCCCACACATAACCATGGGTGCAGTCTGATAACAGGATTTGTCAGATCCTATGGTACCATAACCTAATACTGGTCGGTTCGGCCAAAACTAATGAATGTTATTCGTTATGTAATTACGCCCAACAAGTTTGTTCAGATTATCGAAATCGTTATTAATTTACTATAAACCATTTTAATCATTTTCGAAACCATCGTTAAAAACATCGAAATCATTTAACACATATGAATCACCCCAAAACAATTTAAAATGGTAAAATAGGGGAACTATGTACTCACTTGAGAATGCTTAGAAGTCTTGAATAACAACCAAGCAAGGCTAGAGGGATCACATAAATCAATCGGCACCTAATATAAGTAACTATATTAATAAACCGGACCTAAATCGGAAGATCGGATAGGATGAGGTTTCGTAAACCAAATGAGTATTGGAACTCATGTAATATGGTTTAACAAAGCCTACATACTAAATCAAAACCTAACCTAAGTGCTTACAACCCATTACGACCCGATTAGGTAACTTACGCTACTTTAACGCGTCGTTCGCGTAAAACGCGTTTGGCCCGCCTAACTAGTCCTATGATAAGTATTATATGCCTTAACATGTCTAATAATGTTACCTAATCAGTTTAGATGTAAAAATTTAGATTACATATGCTTAAAATGAATTTATGCGTAAAAAGGGCATTTTGGTCATTTTCCTAAGGCATATAAACTACCTATCATACAACTAACTAAACGAAGTGACCATAAGGTATAACCTAGGAAGGTTATTCCCCATACAACTATGGTCACAAAGTATGTTTGGTCAGATCCTAATGATCAACTAACGGGTCAGGTTCGAAAGTCTAAGCGGTTGTTTAGACCGCTTATCTTACGACCCTACATAAGCACTAAACTAAAAGTGACGAGTTAAAAATGTTAAAACATGTTTAACGAACTTAGAAAACAAGTTTGATATCAAAACAAAGGGTTTTGATACCCCAGAATAGTTTGGTTGCAAAATACGCATAAACGCGCATTTTTACCGAAACTATGACTCGTCACTATGCCTAATCAACGTGGTAATCAGTAGGTATAGTCACAAGGGACTATAACCATCGTGATTACGCTCACGTTGCAAAGTTCGAACGAACTTTGTGTTGACCAACTCGTGGTCAAAGCAGAAAGTCAAGCATTATTTGACTTTCATGCTTGAAAAGCGATAAAAGCACGAAAGAAACTTACAAAGGGTCCAAGCTAGGAAGAACTTGATCAAAATACTCAGGTATGAAGTTTTAAACTTCAACTTAGAGCAATTAAGACCAAGGTGTAAGGAATGAATGAAAACTTGTGGGTATTTATAGAATTCCCACAACCGTTAGGATAGTTCCTCGCAAATCGTGGTTCGAACTTGGCCATACATGTGGGCACAAGGTTTTGTAATACAAGGGGTACATAAAAACCATCAAAATCTAGTCCATAGCATCCAAAATCTGGGGTTAAAAACCATCAAAACAGGCTCAAAGACCAGATTCAATGTTTCTGTGCTGAAGGTCTGATGCGGGCCGCGTAAGAATAGGCTTGGGTGTTAGGATCTGAGGATCTACTGATTGTGCTTGTTTGTGAGATTTGAACAAATCAAATAGATATGAGCAGTTTTAAGTGCAGCGGAAATGAATAACAAACTTTGTAAACACAATCAAAGGAGAATATAGTTTGATAAACAATTGCTTTTTCATAGAGTCGAAAGATTACATTAAAAGCAAAAGGTTACAATGCAAGCTTACAGACTAAACTCCCCCTCAGCCTGATACTCCAGGGTTGGTTACAAGATGAAAGGATTGAATTGAGGAGAAGAACTCACTCAAAACGATCAAGTATAACAGTACAGAGTACTGTCATATTTATAAGCAAACCAAACCACTGATGTACCTCAGCTGACGTCACCATGATAGTGACATCTAACAGCCTAACAACCTATAAACACTGGTCTATGCAAAACTACTGATGTCTAACAACTGATTGATAATAAAATACAATACAAAACAAGTCTAACACTGTTCACGTTCCACTGTTGTAGCCTAAGCACTGATTGTTTGAAGCATCAGTGCTTTCTTCAAAAGGTGATCAGTCTTTGAATGAGCAGTGCTTGGGTCTTCAGCAGTACTTAAGAGACAGCAGTAGATAGAGCTCAGTGTTTGCCTTTTAGCAGTGTTTAGTTGTTTCATCAGTGTTTGGTTCATCAGTTGTTCTTCAGAGCAGTACTTAGAGTGTATCAGCAGATAGGTAACCACTGTCAAGGGGAGAGCTTAGTGTAAACATCTGCTTATTGTGAATCCACTGTTGTGAACCAGTTTTGGCTTTCATTATCTGTTCCTCTGGTAGGGTTCAATCCCAACAATCTCCCCCTGGAACAGATAATGCCAAAACCCTTCATTATTCTGGATTTTTATTCTTCATCAGAAGTTCCTTTGATTTTCTTTTAAATTCTTCCTCAAAATCTTTGGAACTTGAATCAGCCTCATCCCTGCACAGTGAAAGCTCAAGGAGATCTTGTAGATCTTCAACACTCAGGCCTAGTGCTTGATTCCTTAATATATGCCTCACTTCTCCATTGGTTCTGATCAGAGTCAATACGTGGGTCTTTTGATCAGAGAGCCACTTTAGTATTTTTAAACCAAATGGGTTTCTTAGGAGAGGTTTATTGTCTGATAAACTTAACGTGTTTGGCCTAGAGAAGAAGTGTAGAGCAGTATCATGAGCTTCAGATACTCATGTGAATGCTTTTTCAATAATCTCATTAGCTGAAGCTATGTCTGCTTCAACTTCTTTGTCAGTCAGCTCACTGCTTGTGACATCTGCTGACGATGTTTGGCTTACTACTTTGACCCTTTTGGCAAGGTCTTGTAGTTTTGCTAATTTTTCTTTATCTGAATCCAATTTCTTGATAGCTTCTTCAATCAGATCATCTTCTTTATACTTTTCTTCACCAACAGTCAGCATTTCCTTCCTTTCTTTTCTCAACTTTGTAACAAAGGTTTCTGCTGTACTGATTTGTGTTTCAAAAGTCTTGACCTGCTCCTTTAGCTTTTTGTAGTCAGACTTTTTAGGAGTGTTGGAGACTTTCATCCTCTGTTTCTCAAGCCTTTCATAAGCTTCATCAGTTTGCTGCATTGACCATTTTGTTATGGCATCTGCAGTATCCACCTTTCCATCCACCAACTCCTGCTTCTTTCTTTTATGCTCGGAAATAAGATCAGCTATGAATTTCTTGTATTTGTTCCAATTTGGAGCTGTCTTTTTCTTCCGTGGATCAAGTTTAATCTTTTCAATTCTGTTAGCCTCATTCTTTAGTGCAACTATTAGCCAGTCTTTGAACTGTATTTCTTCAGCAGGATAGAACTTTTCTTTCATTATGTATGAAAGATATTCTTTTCTCAATTCTTTTGGTTGACCTGCTTCAGGAGATAGGCTTGACATTTCCCTGTTCAGATCACTTGCATATTCTTCCATTTGTTTAACCTTGGTGAGCAGAAATTCCAATCTTTTCAAGATGGCTTCATTACCTTGATCCTTGCATTCAAGTTTGGCTCTTATCTTAGCCTGTCTTGCTTTGAGCCCAAGGTATTCATCAATATTGTCCGGGATTATGAAGCCAATGAGAGAAGGAAATCTCCTTTTTGAAGGATCATCTTCAGTGTAAAACTGTTTCATCTCATTCTTTACAGCTTCAGGTTCCAGTGGATGTTTTGCTGCTTCAGGGTCAAATATGTCATCTGTTGACTGAGTGGATTTTCTCTTTCGAGTGTAAGATTTTGCTACCTCAGGGGTGCTTTTAGGTGGTTTATTGATTGAAGCAAATTTGGTTTGAGATGTAGTGAGAGTCTTTGGACCAACAGTGGTTGTAACTACTGTTGTCCTTACAACAGATGTTGTAACATCTGTTGTCTTTTGCTTTTTCGCAGGAGGCCATGATGGTGATGTAAAGTTGATGACAGCGGTGGTGTATGACTGACTAACAGCTGTTGAAACAACTGGTGTTCCAACCTTTGTTGTCATTACAACTGCTGATGTATCAGCAGATGTCTTCTGCTTTTGAGCAGGGTTTGGTTGAGGTGCTGGTGATGGTACTGATGAGGTTTTGAGTGGGGCAATGGTTGTAGTGGTGTGTGTTTTAGGTGGAGCAGTGGTTGTAGTGGTGTGTGTTTTAGGTGGAGCAGTGGTTGTAGTGGTATGTGTTTTGGGTGGTGTCTTGGTTGTTATTGATGGAGCAGTGGTTGTAGTTGTGTGTGTTGAAGAGATGGCAGCTGTTTGACTAACAGGTTTTGAGACCTGCTTTTCTTTTTCTTTTTCTTTTTCAGGCTCAATATAAAGGCCATGTTCTATTCCCATCTTATTCATTTTTCTCAACAGCTTGATATTCTCCCCCTTTTTGGCATTATCTGAAGGGGGGTTATCAAGAAATGATAGGGAAGAAGGAACTTTGCCAGAGGCACTTTGAATGCTAGCCTTTATAGCCTTGATATCTGCTTGAGTGTCTTTAAACCTTGATTCCACCATGTTGGTCAGCATTTGTACATGAATAGCATGCTTTTGATCAGCCATATGTTGCTGTTTTTCAAGCATGGGTTGAAAAATATTCCAAAGCTCATTTGCAGCAAATGCATGTTGTGCAGGTGCTTGAGCAGGAACAGCAGTGGCTTGTGCTTTTTGAGCTTTTAAAATCTCTTGCACCATATCTTTAATTTCAGCAACTGAATCTTCAAGTTTTTCAACTCTTTCCATCAATTTCTGATATTTTGAATCATCACCTACATTAGTAGGATCATCTGAATCCCCACCAGTAGTGGTTGTATCAATGTGTGTCTTAGGAACTGAGTCCCAAAAATCACCCATTGATGCCCCTTGTTCTTGGTACTGGGGACTTCTTTCTTCAGCACTTAATAATCCTTTGATGTTACTAGTGGTCAAAATAGGCTCACTAGTGGTTATCGATGGTGCTATAGAAGAAATTGCCTTCAAGGGAGTCTTACTAATGAAACAATTGTCCATATGTAGATCTGTTGATCCAACATTTGTAGTTGCTGCTCCACTTGAACTACTGACAGGAGTTACTGGTAACTCCTGTAGTGTAACCTCCTCAGCTGTTGCTGGGATAGCAGAGGTATAAGCATCAGACCCAGTCACTTGTGGAGGTATACTCTCAGTAATGGGTGATAGAGAGGAACTGGTTTGTGTCTGTGCAATAACAACTGCATGCAACAGGGGTATTGATTGTGGTAATATGATGGGTGAGGGTATAGGTGTTGAAAGAGACATGTCCTTGGGATTAGGACTGAGGAAGATAGAGCCAAGTAGATCCAGAGCTTCATAATTTGGTGTCCCTGTGATTACAACCTGGTCCTTTTGTGAGGATGCAGGAGGAGTTTTAGGCATAGGTTGAGATCTTTCTACCAACTGTTGTGAGGAAGTAGCAGCAGTGGTTTGTGGTGACATTTGTGTTGTCACAGGCAGTTGCTCTGGGATCTCATCTTCCAGAGTTGCCTTTTTCTTGGGTTTGGTGGGCTTTTTGGTAATTTCAGGTGTGGGTTTCAAAGCAGTGGTAGTGCTGCTATGATCACCTGGAGCAGTGGGCTCAGCAGCAGATGTCTGAGGAGCAGTGGTAACTGCTGAAATCTGCTCAGACACCTCTGCTTTTGTTTTTATTGGTGCCATCATTCTAGTGAATGTTTCAGGTGTTAAACTTTTTATTTGAAAATAAACACCTTGTTTTGGCACATTTTCATTTTCTTTTTCAAATTTTTGTTTAAAATAATAACTCAGAAACCTTGGAAAGAGTAAAAATGTTTTACTGTCAGCATTCTTTACCAAGTCATTGAAGATTTCCTGGGAATAGTTGTAATCTTTATTATTTAAAATGGCATAGCCCAGGCATTGAATCTTCAATGGTATTTCATTAAAAACTGTCGTTTTATTTGAAACACACGACAAAAGTGTGTGGAATAAAAATCTGGGTGCAGACGAAAAGTAACCTTTTTGTAAGGTATCTACCTTTGATTGTTCTGCATACCCCCTTTTCAGAAAATCAGCTTTTAACTCGTTTTTATCAAAAGAAGTTTTACCTTTCAGATCATCGAGTTTGAAGACATCTGAAATTGATTGTGGGGTTATTCGAATTGCTTTACCCTGTATCGAGGAGTTAATGGCTACTACTTTTCCGTCTTGTTTTTCAAGCTTAGCATTTTTCCAAAACTCTCTCTGGGTTTGCAAATAAATGGGAGCGTCTACTATCAACAAAGTTTTGTACTTTGATGTGGATAATGTGTCGATAACAGAATCGAAGGTGTGGTTGTTTGAGGGTTTTGTGAGGAGACCCAAGTAGTTGTGCGGTGATTTGTATGGGATTTCAATGGTTTCTTCGGCCGTTTGAGCGACCTCTTTTGAAGATGATGGTGATTTTGGTGTAGATTTTGATTTTGATTTTGACTTCGTCATTTTGATGAAGAAAAATCAGAGAGTGCTTTTGGGAAGAAAGGTTGGAAACTGCTTTGAGAAGAGAACTTTGGAATTCAATTCGACAGTGTAAAACCCTGTTTGGGGTTTTGATCAGGGTTTTATTTAGGGAAAAAGTGATCGCTGATGTGGCAGCGGTTATTATGATCTGAAGGCTAAAAACTGACCACGTGTCAAAACACTGATGAAATGGATGAAGAGTGGAGAACAGTTGTTTTAAGAGCCACTGATGAATCAAGCATCAGTAGTTACAACGGTAATAATGTGGACAGTGGATGATTTTTACTATCAGTGGATAGCATATCAGTGGATAAGACACTGATTTTGAGCATCAGTGCTTGTCTAGCAAAATGAAGAACCAGTGGTTGACTTTCAGCAGTGTATAGTAATTAGGAAACAGATGTTTAAACAAAGCAATGATTAGGGTAAATAATACAGATTTGAAGGACAATTATTTCAGCAACTGTTTTGAGAATTTTCATTCAAGGTTTTGCCACATGTCAATTTCACATTTTGAAGCTTATTCAATTTTCTGACAGTGGATTAGTACCCCAGATGATGAGAGCTTTTTGCTAAGGCAACTCATTTTCGTTTAATATTCAAATTAAAGCATGAGTACCTCAGTAGTTTAAAGTACAGTTTAACAATCAACCTTTAAATAATGTATAAAACAAACCTGAGTATGACATGATCTTGAACAATGCACCATTTCCTTTTGACCCATTCATGAGGACAATAATACCAACAAAAATAAGGTATTATATCCTGACAGGTAATTGAAACTAATGCCAACAAAAACAAGCAAAATTTCAAAATATATTACTCAAAAATGAATAATATATCCTGATTATTCGAGAGAATCCTTTATATAAAAAACGGTTGAAGGGTTTTCTGAGAACAACATCAATAAGGATCTGGAATATTTTCAATAGAAAACGTAATCAAATCATTCTCAAGTTTTATGAAAGTGGTTTGACCACAGTGGTAGAACATTTTGGATACATTTTGACCACTGTTTGGCACCATTTTCTTTGTCAGATGATTGCAAACATGAGGACACATGAATCAGTCCTTTTATAAGCTTAATCACTGAAAATACTACTGTCACCTGAATTTTCCTGAACCAAAGAGTACAAACAGTTGCTTAATGACCATTATTACCCCAAGCTTTGACTCTTAAGTGTTTTATGTTTATACTCTTTTCTTTTAACTTCAAAAGTTTTGAGATAAACACACTACTGAGTTTTTGTGAATTTTCTTCTTCCCTTTTTTACCCTTCCCACTCAGAAGCAATGAAATACTCACTGGGAGGTCTTTATTAAAGGAATACTTAATCCAGAATCATTTTGCAGTAATGCTTTAAGAGGTTTAGCCATATTTGTACAAATTTTTGACCAATCTCACATTACATATGATACGGACTATCTTGTTTTCTTAATGTATTTTAACAAAGTTGATTTGTTCCTTTTGAGGATCTCAACCTGTTTTTCAACACATAAGTCCTTATGACTAAAATTTTCATATCCCTCTTTTTATGTTAGCAAAAACACTAATATTTTTATGAACATAGGCTTTTGTTAATCTGAGGTTCATACTTCAGCATTAAATCAAAACATCACAAATATCGAAACAACAGTTGAAATTAATTTTGAAAATACAAAATAATTTTTATAGCTTAACAGATATGTCTACAGATCTGAAAACTATAAGTGACTTGTGCATAATATCACTTGTTGTGTGAGATCTGTGTGTCATATGACATCTTGGTTGATTTACAGAGTTTTTGAATAACCATTTTGATCATGATTTACTCGATACTCTGTTTTTCAACTAAATACAACCAACCTTAGTATCAATGAATTTTGAGCCGAACTTTTATATCAAATTGATTGTTAAATCGAATTTGACTGTCCAAGCTCTGATACCAATTGTTAGGATCTGAGGATCTACTGATTGTGCTTGTTTGTGAGATTTGAACAAATCAAATAGATATGAGCAGTTTTAAGTGCAGCGGAAATGAATAACAAACTTTGTAAACACAATCAAAGGAGAATATAGTTTGATAAACAATTGCTTTTTCATAGAGTCGAAAGATTACATTAAAAGCAAAAGGTTACAATGCAAGCTTACAGACTAAACTCCCCCTCAGCCTGATACTCCAGGGTTGGTTACAAGATGAAAGGATTGAATTGAGGAGAAGAACTCACTCAAAACGATCAAGTATAACAGTACAGAGTACTGTCATATTTATAAGCAAACCAAACCACTGATGTACCTCAGCTGACGTCACCATGATAGTGACATCTAACAGCCTAACAACCTATAAACACTGGTCTATGCAAAACTACTAATGTCTAACAACTGATTGATAATAAAATACAATACAAAACAAGTCTAACACTGTTCACGTTCCACTGTTGTAGCCTAAGCACTGATTGTTTGAAGCATCAGTGCTTTCTTCAAAAGGTGATCAGTCTTTGAATGAGCAGTGCTTGGGTCTTCAGCAGTACTTAAGAGACAGCAGTAGATAGAGCTCAGTGTTTGCCTTTTAGCAGTCTTTAGTTGTTTCATCAGTGATTGGTTCATCAGTTGTTCTTCAGAGCAGTACTTAGAGTGTATCAGCAGATAGGTAACCACTGTCAAGGGGAGAGCTTAGTGTAAACATCTGCTTATTGTGAATCCACTATTGTGAACCGGTTTTGGCTTTCATTATCTGTTCCTCTGGTAGGGTTCAATCCCAACATTGGGCTTACGCCCCACTCCTAGCAAACTTTGGTAGAATTACAATTTTAGTCCCTGCAGGCCTGAAACTTGGTTTTTGATGCATTTTTGACACGTTTAAGCCCCGTTAACCCCATTTCAAGGCTCTTAAATGAAGTTAAAGTATAGGGAACTTAAAATATGCTCAAAAACATCTCGGATGTCGGTTCGTTTGGTCGTACGGTTGCGTTGTTCGGTTAATTACGATGAAACACGAACGGACGCGAAAAACGATCCAAATTACGCGACGAATGGAATTTTATCATGCCAATCACTAAAATAAAATATTTTAATGATTACATAAATTTTTGGATGTCCGGATATATTCAGAATGTAAGATATGCGCGAAAATGCAAACTTATGCCCTGTTTGACGCTTTTAGTCTCTGATTGACCAAAAAGTTTATTTTGGCATACCAAACCCCTCAAAGCCTATTTCTATGATATTTAAAGGATATTTAGGGTATGTTTAACTTATGATCAAGTTCCAGAATGTTCGTTACAGTACGAATCGGCATACTTTCGTAGTTTGTCGAAATTAGTCCCTGTAAGCGAATAAACTTGATTTCGACACACCAAACCTTCCAAAACTTATTTCTAAGTTATGTAAAGGTTATTTAAGGTATGTCAAGCCTATGTCACTATTCCAGAGTGTTTTTCATGTTAAACTGATTACGTTTACGCATCAGTTCGCGTATAACTTTCCAGAAAGCGATTTAGAGCTCGAAATCGAACAAGAATTGATATGTGCAAATGATACACATATTTATACAAATCCCAAGTATGAAATACAATATTTCATCGATTTGGTATTTGTTTGATGGTCATGGAGGCACAGATGTCACAGAGACGGTTATATGAAAAAGGCCTAAGGAGATATGTCATAACCCGTATTGTCAAGGTCTTTCCTATGTACTTGGTTCCTCTCACACTTTGTTCTGTGAAGTAAACTATGTGTACCTCGTATGAAATGACTAGGTGTATTTGGTTATAATCGAATGGATGTACTTAAGTTTGGGAATCATTGTTCAATTAGAAGGATGTCGGTTTCATAATCTTGGCCGCACAAGCTCGGGAGTCGCACACTCACCTCGTAATCGCACAACACCCTTTGTGTCGGCCCAAATTAGTATCAATTGGACTGTGATACATGGCCCAAACGAAGCCCAAAGATAAGCCTGGCTTGTTCCTTCAGCGCTTATACACAACCAATTTAGAGAATTGGTTCCCATAATCTAGCAATCACACAAAATAATCAAAAACCCTAGCTCTCTCCTACTCCTCTACAACCGACGGCAGCCTCCTCCCTTCTTTGAAGCCTCCGTTGGATTGGCATCATCTTCTCCCCTGCGAAGCTCATTCTCCATCGATCTGAACATCTCTAACATCCTACATCTTGTGGTTAGTTTAACTATACTCGTTTTAGCTTTTGGAATTATTGTCGGTTTTATGCAAACTTGTTTGTTGATATGTTTTTGAATGATAATAATATGTAGATGGATGTGTTTTTGAATAACAATAATATGTATAATTGCATGACAGTGAAGTGTTGAACAACGGGTGCAATATGAACTGATTAGGGGTGACTTGCTTATGTTTTGATACTAATCAATATTAACTGTCACACCCCGATATTTCCACGTATTACCGGTGGGCCCGGTGGGGAGTATCGTGACGTAGTTGATATCATCATAGTCAAACGACACAATTTAAATGCACAGTGGAAGCAAAAGATGAATCACATTACAAACCGAATATAAAGTAATATCAAAGTATTACAAACGGACTGTAAAGGATCCACATGTGGATCAAATAAAAAGGAAACATAGTTCATCAGATTTAAAATGCATCCAAGCTTGTGAGACTCTTATTGATGCTAAGGAGAGGCCAGCCTATTTCGATTAGTACCTGCACTTAACCTTTTTGGGAAAATACGTCAGTTTACACTGGTAAATACAATTAACTGACTCATTTTGAAAATGTTTAAGAAAATTGATTTGAATGCACAAGGCACAAAACATTTTATAACTTGGGATAATTATTTATATATAAACTTGTAAAAGAATTACATGTTTCTTATACGTTCAGTAGCCCGGATTGACACCGGGTTAAAGATTAATAGACACACCACATGATATAGTCCCGCGGCGAGTTATTCCCGAAACCGGCGGTTATACCTTATTATTTATATATGCACTGTCGGGTGTACGCCTACACCCCATGCTTAGGTCGTGGCCATTTCTTAAAATGACGCCAAGGATATCCGGGACATGGTCATTAACCCCCCAAAGGCTTTAAGCAAACAAAACAATTTAAACGGAACATTTCAATAATTTAACCTTCATACAATTAAAAATTCAATGCTCGACCAAGCGGTATTTTATATACCGTACCCCAAGCCCGTATAAGGGAAAATAAGTTAAAAGTATTTACCTGAGCAAATTATTCAATTTATCTCAACCGTATTCAATCAGCAAATGCAGATAGCTTTTACTGGGCTCCTAAATCTGGAACGAAGGTTTTTAATAACCTATTAGATTCCTAACGGGTCTTAATTAAGCCTATGCTTAGACCGGTTAGTTTTAAGGGAAGATATACGGTTCAAACGCAAGATTAAGCGAAGACCGGATTAGAGTGTGATTTAAAACCGACAAGTTTTTATACTTGTTTAATATGGGTAAACTAAACACATTCTGGATTTTGAGATAACAATGATAAGGTTTGACCTGTTTCGGCTAATTTGTGCAAACTAGTTACATAAACCGATCCGAACGCGAAAAGTGCGTAACAGGTAACCATAAGAGTCATATATAGGTTTCCTAAGTTAACATGCCTTAAATATGTTGTGATATCAGTAGGATACCTTCCATTATGCCCAAAACGAATTTAAACTCAAATTATGCCCCGTAGGGGTATTTTGGTCATTTAAAAGGTTATAAAAGAGATTTAATTTAAATCTGAGTTTCAGGTCTGATATAATCAGTAAATATACTTAATTTAATAGGTTATATCAGTAGGGTATTATATATATGTGAAATTTACCATTTATAACCAAACTATGCACCGAAGGGGCATTTTGGTAATTTCACCTAAGGTTTAAAGGTCAAATCTGGAAATCTGAGTTTAAAACTTTTTCCTACTGTTTAATTATGAAAATTTACTTAAAACATCAGTAGGTATCAAACTTTATATGTTAAAAATAGTTTTAACTTATATTATGCGTCAAAAACGCGTAAAAATGTGATTTTAAGCGATTTCCGGGTTTTATAAGAAAAGCTGATATTTTTATCATTTCGAAAATCTTAAAATGTTTTATTTATCATATAAAATCAATAGCAAAAAGTTTGGTATCAAAATGTTATGTAAAACTTATTTTATGGCCAAAAGGGCAAAACCGGCAATTACCGAATCAAGGCTAGAACCCTATGTTATGCTCAGCCTAAAAATAAATAAAAATCTTCAAAAATCCCAAAATATTATTTTACATGAGTAGGTAAAAAGTTTGGTATCAAAAACTTGGGTTTAGATAGGCTTTATGCTAATTACGTCGTTTAATTAATAAAAGCTTTTCATTTACGCTAATGAGCATAACTCCTAATCTAGACCTCAAACTGATGTCAAATTTTAGGGACAAGTTTATAAATAAGTAATGAAGGTTTCTATCCTCTCACATTTTCAAAAATTTCGTTTTAAGGTTAAAAGGGCATAATAGTCAACATTTAGGCATTTAACGAAAACATGCATATGAATCGGATAACTAAGGAACCAAGTTGTATAACCTCAGAGGGTTACACTAATCTATAACCTGGTCCTAATAGAGTTCTAAGGCATGTCTAAACTAAGTTAGATCAGGTCAGAACTAAAAGTCAAAGCAAAAGTCAACTTTTGCGACTTTCGGTTCCGAACCGAGCCTATACTTAGAATTGTCGGGTTGAATCATACTTAGACATGTTCAACTAATATTTACCAAGTTATTAAAGTGAGAAAACTGATTTTATGGCTTTTATATTACTAGTTATGAATTTTATTTAAAACTAACCCGTTTGACTTTTATTTGACCCGACAATTTAACTAAGTAAACGTGGTAATTAGGAGGTGCCCTTTTGAGGGTTTAACACCTACCTAATTACGGTCACGTAGCCGTATTCGTTGTGAACAATGGCTCAACCATTTAAAAGTCAAAGCGTTTATCGAAAACGCTTGACTTTTCGGCTATAAACGCTAAATAAAATTAAATAAGCACGAAGGGACACTTACAAGAGGTCCTATGGGCTGAAGGAGGTTCCTAATATGATCAGGATCCCCTTGAATTCAGAGAGCCAAAGCAGAAAGGAATGGAGGTGTGAGGTGAAAGTGAAAAACCCACCTTCTTAAATACTTTTCAGGACCTCGTAGGATCGCGACAAGTGTCGGGGAGCTATAACCAGATCACAACAAGTGTTAGGTGGTTTTATTATACAATGGGCAGCCCCTAGGATCGAGTTTGTGAGTATAGGAAACCATTTCAGCAAAACCAGCAACTAAAACTAGTTTTTATGCATCTGATCACCTCACACGGCCCGCGTAAAGGACCCATGAGGGTCTCGCGGCCCGCCTAACAGTCCAGCTCAGCAGACAGCTTCCAAAACGTGCAGTTTCAGTCCCCGTACTTGCTTAAATGTCATTTCTGATACATTTGAGGCCTGTTATTCTCATTTCAAGGATCTACTATGATGCCTAAACATAGGGGACATGAAACATGCTTGAAAACATCTCGGATGTCGGTTCGTTTGGCCGTATGGTCACGTTGTTCGTCTAATTACGACGAAACACGAACGGACGCGAAAAACGATCCAAATTACGCGACGAATGGAATTTTATCATGCCGAACACTAAAATATAATATTTTAGTGGTTACATAAATTTTTGGGTGTCCGGGTATACTTAGAATGTGAGGTATGCGCGAAAATGCAAACTTGTGCACTTTTTGACACGTTTAGTCCCTGCACGACTTAAAAGTTTATTTTTGCGCACACCTCTAAGCCTATTTCTAAGCTAGGTAGGGGATAATTAGGGCATTTTTAACTCATGTTCATATTCTGGAAGGTCCGATAACATACGAATCGACATACTTTTGCAGTTTGACGCAAATAGTCCTTTAATCGCACAAAGTAGCGCGAAATGTCGTTTAATGATATCCAAGCCTTCCATGGCCCATAATGGGAATTCCCAAGCATGATTTTAATTATTGCTACACTCTCGATCGCTTAAATGGTCACCAAAAGGCGTAGATTCAAAAGTTGACGCTTTAGGTCCCTCTAATGCGCAAACTTGCGCATTTCATCGTTTAATAGCGTCGAAGCCTTATCTAACCCATATTAGGCATTCTAGAGAGTATTATTAAACATCACGATGCTTCGGGTTCGCTAAAAGGTCATTCAGAGGTATAATTAAACATATTGACACTTTTAGTCCCTCTAACTTGCAAAGTTGCACGTAACTTTACTTATAGGCATAAAAACCTTAGACGACCAATGTTTGGCATTCCTGAGAGTATAATCAAATATCATGAAGCTCCCGGTTTGTTAAAAGGTCACTCAAAGGTAAGAATTAACATGTTGACGCTTTTAACCCTTCATTGCGCAAACTTTCAATTAATTACGCGAACGGCTACTCTCGATCAACAAGCGGCTCATTTGTGAATATAAATACAGTACGAGGTTATTCAGAAACTTATCTTTGGTATGTTAACACTTCCAGTCCTTTCATAATCAAAGTTTTCGATTTTTCGAAAAATTAGTCCCTAAATTTCAATGTTTGACTTCATTAGGGTTTATTACACGTGTCAATACATCATTGGTCATGATTTTACGAGGTGTTACATTAACGATTAACATTGGGTTGCATTTGGGGGTGTGCGATGACAACTGAAGGGGTATGGGTACACAATTTCGAGATGATGAAACTGTTGAAGATGAAATATAATATTTAATTTAACATGAATATCGGTTAACATGATAATTACACGGTTTGTTGTGAATCGGAAACGAAACCGCTCATGAATATGTTTGCGTGAAATAAGGGGTTAATTTCCAAATTGTGTAACTGATTTCCATGTTTTGGGGTAAATGATACTGATCGCACAACCCACAACTCGCACAAGTATGCACAGTCGCACAACATGGTTGCAATCGCACAAGAAAACCGGATCGCACAACATCTAGCCTAGCCGCACAAGCCTTTGGGCTGGCATAAACTTGGGCCGGGCGTTTGGGCTGGATCGCACAAGTGGGCAGTCGCACAAGAAGGGTTCAGTCGCACAACGCATCTCCGATCGCACAACCTGACTAGGCCAGGCCACTGTATTGGGCCACTCGCACATCTGCTTGGGTCTTGAATATGGTTGGGCTGATATACTGCCTGAGTCGCACACTTGTGTACTTGACGTTTGGACTGTTATGTGATATGTGAATATGAACTTGCATGTTAGTTTGTATGTTATTGAATGTGAACTTGTGATATGAACCTGTGAACATGCTAAACATCTGATATGAGTTACTGGATGAGGTGCAAGGTGTGCAGTGTGATAACTATGTGATAGTATGACATATGTTACTGTTGGATTTCATGAACGACTGTTATAACTCATATGATGAGGTGTGTATGCTACATGTGTAATGTGAATGTGGAATATGTGACTTACCTGCATATAAACTGATTGTCTTTTGGTAACCACGGTAGGGTTTGATTGGCCAACTGGGAACGGGTAATGTAACGTAACATACCGAGCAATCTAAGGTGAGTTCACTGCTCTTTTTCAAGCATGCGTCCCGGGGAGGGACATCTGGTAAATATTCCGGGGAGGAATATTGGGTAATGGGTTTGACTGGAATGTTAAACCGGAATGTTGGATAATACACTCACTCCTATCACCTTAAGTCCCATCTTCTACCGAAATAGTTACCGGGGAGGCAAAGGGTATTTAGTTGAGAGTGCTATTAGGTTTGGCACCCTCACACCGTACCGAGGAGAACGGGCGTGAACTAATTACCTTAACCACTCGACCAATGCTTTGATAGGGGCATTCGGGAAGGGCAAACAATCTGGAGCCATCTTGTACGGTATCGAGTTATTATCAACATTGTTTTTGGATCTGCTTTTAACTGAACTAAACATTTGGCAACTAAATGTGTAACATGGTTTTCGGTAAACAAAATTGTGAACTCGCCAGCGTTAGCTGATACACTTTTCTGGATGCTTGCAGGCCTATAGGTACAAATCATTGGAACTTGCTGTCTGGGATGCTGGAGTGGTCATGGGTCGAGATATATGGATTCACAAGACAAGTCTAATGGTTTTTATACACTTGGGTTACGACATTCTTAACTACTGTATTATGCTTTCGCTGAACAATGAATAATGTTTTGTAACGTTTTATTTTAATAAATGAAAGTTTTATTTGAAATCTTGTTATGAGTTCAATGTAATTGGTGGCTAGATCCTGGTACGTCACACGCCTCGCGGGGGTTTCCGCATGTGGCATTTTGGGGGTGTGACAAGATAAGTTTAAGTGGACAAACATATTGGCAATCGCTCGGATCACCCAAAGTAAATTAGTGTTGATAAGTGTAGTCTGGCCCGAGACACTGTGATTTGATCCCATTACAATTATAATTGTATATTAGTTTCTTTGTTTATTTATGCTTCTTTTAAAAATTAAAAATCCAAAAATAGAGTGTTTATTTGTTTGATTAAAAATTTAGCCATTCTTGAAGATTTGATTGATCATCATAAGTTGAATGAAATTTGAATTGTGAAATATGGGTACAAATACTTGGATGTACCAAATGTTCATGTGATACTTCCCTCTGTTGCACAAAAATGTTTACTTATGAGTTTCTGAGCATGTGCAGAATTTGATTAAAATCAAGAAACAGGGGTTGTTGAAGATTGAGATGTTGTTGGCTGCTGACAAAGCATGAAGCAACACAACAACAAGATGTGCCTGAGTCAGAAGAACCAGATACGATCCATCATCTGACGGTGATAGTACATTTAAAGAAGTACATGTGAACCTGCTTGAAAGAGAAGACATTGAAAAAGAAAGGAGTTGCTTAGAATCCTCCTCTTGCATTCTTTTCAACAAGATTTTTCAAGCAAAGCTGATCGTGATTAAGATGAGCTAAAAGCGCAAGTTTGAAGATTAAAAGATGATGTATCTTCCCACAGAGACATGAGATAGACAGCAGTTTGATAAAGACAGCATAAACCTAGGGGGATATTGTAAGGCCATATAATTGAGTAGGTTTACGATTATCTTTATCAAACGCAATTATAGGCTATTGGGCTTAGCCTTGTAGTGGGTTAAATAATATTAGAATAAGCCATGTGGGCTAATTAATGATTTGGGCCTGTTTAGTTAAGAGTGTGCTTGTGGGCCTGGCCCAACTTGTAATTAGGTCACCCTATCTAACTATAAATAGGGTGAACCTAAGTCATTTTATGGTGGCTGTTCTTTTCATTTGTTCTTCTAGTATTTTCGAGTTCATTGGTTTGTGTACCAGACGGTTCTTTAGAAACCGTGTGCACTTTGGTTATTCAATCGATTGATTGTTCTTGTTCTTCTACAATTTTCTCAGTTTTCCTCGCTTTGATTAGTGTTATTGATATCCGATTGTAGTTTTGGGACTTACAGCTCCAGTGATTAGATTCGACACTGTTAGACTTGTATTAGCTCTGGCTGCACACTACGGATGGCATCTACATCAAATGGATGTGAAGACGGCCTTCTTGAATGGTAAGTTAAATGAACAAGTGTATACTGAACAACCAGAAGGATATATCGTAAAAGGAGAAGAACGCAAAGTATGTCATCTTAAGAAGGCCTTATACAGTTTAAAACAAGCCCCGAGGGCATGGTATAGCAGAATAGACGGGTATTTTAAATCGCATGGTTATGAGAGATGTGTATATGAACATACGTTGTTCAGTAAAATCTCTAAGAACACAAAGATAGTAATCTGCTTATACGTGGATGATCTTATTATAGCCAGTGATTCGTTAGACATGATCAATCATTTGAAGGACTCAATGAAAACAGAATTTGAGA